>JBBGZY010000732.1:2400000-3000000 GCA_037952925.1 Lithobates clamitans
TTTGGCCTCATGAAGAATTTGGTAAATATATGATATGAGGTGGGATTAGTAGGGGCCTTGGGCACATAAGTTCAAATGCGGTGGGTTTATCTAGGGTTAGGGATGGGGATCTTAAGGAGAAATATTGTTTAAATTGTATGTAGGAATAAATAAGTTGCATAGGGATCTGGTATTTGTGTTGAATTCCTGTGAAAGTATCAAATTGGAGTGTTAGTGGGTGTACCATGTATCAAAGCTGAAAGATCCCAGCCCGTGACCAAGGATACATCTGACTGTAGGAAAGACTATTGGAGATATTTGGGTTGAAGAGTACATTCAACAGAGGTGGGCATGTAGATGAGAGGGAAAAATGCTGTGAACACCTCCTCCATATAGAGAGGGTGAACAACATTGGATTCAGACATAGGCTTCGTAATTGGGTTATAGATCTGTCTAAAGGTGACCATAACATGGCACAGAGATGTACTGGGCAAGTGATAATCATTTCAATCTCTGACCCTCTACTAGATGCCATTCTAGAAGACAATGTAACAGCTGTCCTGAAATGGGTAGCGTAGTAGTAATTAATAACAACTGGAGCACCCAGTCCTCCCCGCGAAAGGAGAGCAAACATCACAGAACTGGCTATGCGGTGAGATTTATTGTGCTAAATGAAGTTAAGAAAAGATCTCTGTACAGCTTTCGGCTGTTTCAGTGGGATAGGGACTGGTAGTGTTTTAAACAGGTATAGACGTTTCGGCAGGATGGACATTTTAAGAACATTAATTTGTTCTAGGAGCGAGAGAGGGTAATTATCTCACTGGCATAAAAGGCAGCTAAAATCTTTAAAGAGAGGGGAATAATTAGTTTGATAAAGGGTGGGGTATGAGGAGGTTATGTGAATCCCCAAATATTTGAGGTACAGGGAACACCAACGATATGGGAAATTCTGTTGCATGGTGGTGAGAGTAGCAGGGGGATTATGTATTGATAAGGCTTCTCTTTTGGTCATTTTAAACCTATAACCCGACAGTAGGCCAAAAGTCATCAACAAGTTATGGAAATTAGGTAGGGATATATGTGGACTAGTCAGTGTCAAAACAATGTCATCAGCAAAAAGAGACAGCTTATATTCCCTCTGCGGCAAAGAGACCCCATGAATGTCAGAGTGGGAACAGATGGCTGCAGCCAGGGGTTCCAGACAAAGTATAAAAAGCAAGGGAGACAAAGGACACCCCTGTCTCATGCCATTGCTCACGGGGAATGATGGCGATAAAAAGGGTATGACATCTGTACCTGGGAGGATGGCTGAGATTGTATAATCAGAGTCGAGTAATGCTATAGGCCGGTAGTTGTCAGGGAGGGAGGGAGGGGTCTTTCCCAGGTTTCGGGATGACAGTAATATGAGTATGAAGAAATTGAGAATGTGGAATAGTTCCTTTCATTAGGAAGGTAAATAGATCTAATAAATATGGACTTAAGATCGGGAGAAAAGTCTTATAATACGAATATGGCAGACCATTCGGTCCTGGGGATTTATGTGTCGGCATATTTTTAACTACCTCAGCCAATTCCTCAGCTGTTATAATAGCATTTAATGAGGAGAGGTGGGCTGAGAGGTGGGCTGGGAGGCAAAAAAGGAGTCAGACTTTATCTGTGAGAACTGGTTAGGGATGAACCGAACATCCCCAGGTTCACTTCGCACCAGAACATGTGAACAGGCCAAAAATGTGTGTGAACATGCAAACACCATTAAAGTCTATGGTACACAAACATGAAAAATCAAAAGTGCTCATTTTAAAGGCTTTTATGCAAGTTATTGCCATAAAAAGTGTATGGGGACCCAGTGTCGGAAACCATGAATCAGACTGAGACAGAAGTACAGTTAAATCACACTTGTTTAATAATAATAATAATAATAATAATAATAATAAGGTAAACAGAGTAAACGCAGTCAAAACATCACCAGAATTCAGGAAAAGAAACAGATAATCAGAAAAGCCAATATGTCAGGGAGCCAGAGATGAGTATAGTAGAACAGCAAGCAGGATCTGGAGCCAGAAGAAATGTCAGTCAAGCAAGTCTTTAACAAGAACACAGAAGAGCGTCTCTAGAGATGTGACCAAGGTGAAGGCAGAGATCATCTGGGCTGGACAGCTTAAGTAGGCAGGACTGATGGGCAGGATATCATCAATAGGTGAGTCACTGTGGAGAGAAAGGAGCTGGCAATTAGCCAACAGCTGATTGGCCAGCTTTGAGAAGGAAAGGCTGAGCCCAGCCCTGACAGTTCCCCCTCCTCAATGACCCCTCCCTCTCAGAGGACCACCCGGCTTGAGGGGAAAACGTCTATGGAAATCATAGAGGAGGACAGGGGCATTTACGTCTGAGGATGAGACCCAAGAGCGTTCCTCCAGACCGTACCCTTTCCAATGCACCAGGTACTGTATGCACCCACGGAACCTACTGGAGTCAACAATGGACTGTACTTCATACTCCTCATGTTTCTCAACCTGTACAGGGTGAGGTTGAGGAACCGAGGTGGTAAAGCGGTTGCAGACCAAAGGTTGTAATAAGGAGACATGAAATACATTTGAGATACGCATATTAGAAGGAAGGTCTAATGCGTAAGCCACTGGGTTTATCCTGTGAAGAATACGGAAAGGCCCAATAAACCGAGATGCAAACTTCAGAGAGGGAACACAAAGTCAGAGGTTGCGAGATGACAGCCAGACCCTGTCCCCAACCCAGTAGGGAGGCGCAGGCAGGACACAAACTGCCCACCCTAGTCCGAGACAATCACCTTTGGTAGCCCATGTAAGCTTAAGATTTCCCAAGCAAAAATGGAAGCCAGTTCCTTAGAAGTGGGCAACTTCTTAAGTGTAATTCAATGGGACCTTTTCGAGAACCGGTCAACCACCATAAGGATAACTGTGTTGGCCTGGGAGTTGAGTAACTCCACAATGAAATCCATAGACAGGTGAGTCCAGGGCCTCTCTCCATTGGGTATGTTTTGTAGGAGGCCCACTCGAAGGTGTCCTGGAATCTTATTCTGAGCACACACGGAACAGCCATCTACGAAGGCGTTTACATGAGCACGTAGACTAGGCCACCAGAATTGTTGGGAAATGGCCCAAAAGAGTTGTCTCTTCCCAGGATGGCCGGCAGCCTTGGGAGAATAGTAAGTCTGGAGCACGGCAGTACGAAGACTCTTTGGGACAAAGGAGCTGTCACAAGGTTTCTCAGGAGGAGCATGGATCTGTGTGGCAAGAATATTGTCACCCAAAGTAGAAGTGAAACTGGTGCAAACTGTAGCCAGAATACAATCAGAATACCAATCTCGTAATTGCACTCTACAGGTAACAATTTCTTGGAAAAGTAGCCACAAGGATGCATAGCATTCTCAGAGGTAGGACATTGAGACAGAAGGGCGCCAACTCCAGTCTCAGAACCATCAACCTCAAGGATAAAAGGTAACGTAGGATCAGGATGTGCCAACACAGGAACAGAAACAAAGGCAGCCTTGAGACTCTCAAAGGCCTTAATGGACTCTGGAGATCAACTCTGTGGGTTACTGTCCTTTCTGGTCATATCAGTCGGGGCTTGATCAGAGACAAGAAGTTACAAATAAACTTCCGATAATAGTTGGCAAAGCCAAGAAAACACTGCAGAGGACATAAACCCATGGACCGGGGCCACTGTAGGACTTCTGAAAGTTTCTCTGGGACCATCGAAAAACCAGCAGTGGAAATGACATAACCCAGGAATTTAACCGCTTGCTGTCCAGGCACTGTTATTATACTGCGGCAGGTCGGCACGAGCCTATGAGCTATACGTTGGCTCATAGGCTCGGGATAGCAGGCACGCATGTGCCCCCTGCACTGCGGGGGTGCCGATGCTCGTGGCTGACGGTTGCGATGACTGCTGGCCACGAACGATCATGGGCATGAGAGGCAGAACAGGGACGTGTTCTGCCTCTTGTGCCCGCGATCTGTTCTAAAGGAGTTCTGTGAGGAGTGACAGATTGTGAGTTCCTAGAAGCTAGGAGCCAAGATCTGTCATCCCCTCTAGTCAGCCCCTCCCCCTACAGTTAGAAACACACACAGGGAACACGGTTAACCCCTTGATTGCCCCCTAGTGTTAAACCCTTCCCTGCCAATGACATTTTTACAGTAATCAGTGCATTTTTATAGCACTGATCGCTGTATAAATGCCAATGGTCTCAAAAATGTGTCAAAAGTGTCTGATGTGTCCACCATAATGTTGCAGTCCTGATAAAAATCGCAGATTGCTACCATTACTTGTAAATAAAATAATAATAAAAACGCTATAAATCTATCCCCTATTTTGTAAATGCTATAACTTTTGCGCAAACCAGTCAGTATACACTTATTGTAATTTTTTTTACCAAAAATATGTAGAAGAATACATATCGGCCTAAACTGAGAAAAAATTAGCTTTTTTTAAAAAAAATTGGGATATTTATTATAGCAAAAAGTACAAAATATTGTGTTTTTCTCAAAACTGTCGCTCTTTTTTTGTTTATAGCACAAAAAATAAAAATCGCAGAGGCGATCAAATACCACCAAAAGAAAGCTCTACTTGTGGGAAAAAAAGGACATCAATTTTGTTTGGGTGCAGCGTTGCACGACCACGCATTTGTCAGTTAAAGCTATGCAGTGTCGAATTACAAAAAATGGCCTGGTCATTTAGCAGCCAAATCTTCCGGGGCTGAAGTGGTTAAACTGTTCACAATGGAATTCGCACTTCTCCAATTTGCAATAGAGATTGTTCTCTTTTTTTGAAGCACATGACAGACATCTGTGTGGTGGCTCTCCAGGGACTTGGAAAATATGAGGATATCGTTGAGATAAACCACCACACATAACTCGGAGGACATTGTTAATAAATTCACAAAGGCCAAAGGCTAAAAGGCATTACGAGTTACTCATAATGTCCTGTTCTGGTATTAAACAGTTTTCCACTTGTTGACCTCCTTAATCCTCAGGAGCCTGTATGCCCCTCTCAAATTAAGCTTTGTGAAAACCATTGCTCCCTTGAGGTGGTCAAATAACTCTGTAATCAATGGAATCGGATAGGCATTCTTAATTGTGAAACAATTGAGACCCCTATAATCAATACAAGGTCTTAGTTCACTACTCTTTTTCTTCACAAAGAAGAAATCAGCACCAGCAGGAGACGAGGATTTGCAGATGAAACCTTGAGAAAGTGCATCTGCAACATACTCCTCCATGGCCCTATCCTCCAAGACGGACCAAGGGTAAACCCGGCAACAAGGGGGTATGGCACCAGCTTGAAGGTCAATTGTGCAATCATACGACTGGTGTGGAGGCAAACTACCAGCTTGACCTTTGTCAAAGACATCACTAAAATCGCGGTACTCCTCCGGCAGGGAGGAGAGTGAAGAGGTGAACAGGACCTTGGCTACCTTCTGGAAACATGTCTTACTACATTGTGGCGAGCAGGATAGAACCTCAGCACAGAGCCAATCAATAGAGGGGTTGTGCCTCTGTAACCAAGGATAACCAATAACCAGCGGAAACTTAGGTGAGGAAATAACTTGGAATTGGATTATCTCATGGTAAACAGCCCCTACGGCCATAGACAATAGAACAGTCTCATGAGTCACATCGGCAGGCTGTAGAGGTCTCCCCTCAAGAGCCTCAATGGCAAGTGGAGTGTTATTCAGCTGCAGCAAAATCAAGTGCTTTGATACAGAGGCAGCATCAATGAACAGGACTGCAGCCCCAGAGTCGATTAGAGCCTGTATCTCGATGGACAACTCATGAAAGGGTAACCAAAACCAGGGGCTTATCCTTCTGGATAACTGGTGATGAAACAATGCCACCTAAGGTCTGTCCATGACAGGACCTCAAGGTTCGGGCGTTCCCTGGATGGGTAGGACAAGACTTCAAAAAGTGACCTGCCTGGCCACAATAAAGGCACAATCTCTCCCTCCTCCTAAGGGTTCTCTCATCTGCAGAGAGACACGTAAAGCCCGAGTGCATGGGTTCATCTTCACAGACCGACTCAGTACCAGGAGGCATGGGAGGTGAGGAAGGCAAGGGTGGGACTGCAAAGTTCAGAGACAAATGTACAGGAGGCTTCCACAAGCGCTTCTTAAAAGGAAGTCTTTCTCTGAGTCTGGAGTCAATGAGGATGGCAAACGTGATCAACTTCGCCAGCTTAGTGGGTATATCTCGGGCTGCTATCTCATCCTTGATGGTAGCCAAGAGACCATGAGAAAAAGCAGCCACAAGGGCCTTATTGTCCCAAACAACCTCTGCTGCCAGAGTATGGAATTCAATAGTGTAATCGGCAGCAGTTCTCGTACTCTGTTCGATGGTCATGAGACACTTGGCAGCAGAAGCGGACCATGCGGGAACGTCAAATACCCTTTCAAAGAAGCCACAAACTCTGGGTAACTCAAGACAACAGGTTTTTGTGTCTCCTGTAGAAGGTTTGCCCAAGCTAAGGCTCTCTCAGAAAGCAAAGATATCATGAAACCTACTTTGCTTCTATCCGTGGGAAACGCCTGGGGCAGCATCTCAAAGTATATCTCAAACTGGTTGAGAAACCCTCTGCATTGGACTGGATTGCCCCCAAAATGCTGGGGAAGTGGAGCGGAATCAGACATACCTATTATAGAGGTAATACTTGAGGTGGGTGCCTGCACAGAGACAGAGCAGCAGCAGGGATGGCCTGCAACACAAGTTGTACTGGAGCAGCCACAGTGGGAGATTCCAGGAGAGCCGTGAGACTCAGGAGCGTTTGTAACGCCATGGCAGACTGATCCATGTGGTGATCCTGCTCATCCAATCTCAAAAAATATTACCAACAAGTGGATTTACTGCATCTTCTGAATTCATGGCCTTCGCCTATTGTCAGAAACCATGAATCAGACTGAGACAGAAGTACAGTTAAATCACACTTGTTTATTAATAAAAAGGTAAACAGAGTAAACATAGTCAAAACATTGCCATTGCCAGAACGGATAGTCAGACAAGCCAAAACATCAGGGCGCCAGAGATGAGCATAGTAGAACAGCAAGCAGGATCTGGAGCCAGAAGAGATGTCAGCTAAGCAAGTTTTTAACAGGAACACAGGAGAGTGTCCCTAGAGATATGACCAAGGTGAAGGCAGAGATCATCTGGGCTGAATGACTTAAGTGGGCAGGACTGACAAGTAGGATATCATCATGTCCTCTTCCAGGACATGAACATACTGTACAAGCTCATCAAATTCCGTTTCTAAAGTGTCAGTACATTTCCCCAACTGTGTGATCTCATCTCTTAGCTCCTGTGCAATCTTTCCCATTTCCTGAGATATTTTGCGGGTCAGACTTTGGAGCAGAGTTTATCATCCAGGACCTCTGCTGTGGGTGGAGTCGATGATCCAGCCTGTGAGATGGGTGGAATGGTGAAGAGAACACCCATACCACCTGACGGAGTATGGCAGTTCGTCCTTTATACTCGAGTCCGGTGATGTAGGCCTGAGCAGGAAACAATCCAGCATGAAGGAAGGCCACAGTGTGGACAATGCAGAGTAAAACTGTTTTTGGCTCCCATTCTTCACCATGGAATGTCAGATGTCTGCGGGGATAGAGTGGAGTAACTTCCGTGGCTGTAGAAGCAACAGAATGTGCGGTGAGAGTCTTGGAAGAGCAGCGGGGACTGTAGCCAATGGATTACACGTCCGCCATCTTTGAAAACCACGCATGCGCCCCCCAACCATTTTTTTGATGTGTGTCTTATTCAGTAAAGCTTTGTTACACTAGGAGGCAGTTTTGCACCCTTCTCTGTTTATGTTTTTTGCATATAGGGTGTCAGGGATACCCTGTGGCAAGACAGACACTCAGGCGTGTTCCTACGAGAATGCGCTGTATCAGGCAGCGGTGCGTGAATGTGCGCAGAGACACACAGCAGATGCACGGGAGCATGCGGCAGGTGCGCGTGCATGCACTAACTCAGCTTGGCGTCAGTTCCCCATTAAAAAGCCAGCAGCTGCTCTGGTACAGTGCTGTCTGATCTGTAGTTTTTCCTGAGTCTGATCCTGTACCTGCTGTATTACCTGACCTTGCTTCGTTTGACTACTGCTGCCTTCTCCTCTCCTGACCCGGCCTGCCTTGACCCTGCTACTTCTGAATCTTCTGTTGCCAAACCACTGCTTGCCTGCTGATTGAACTACCCATTGCCTGTGTTGACCCGGCTTGTCTCACTCTGCTTCAGTCTATTCCTGATCCAGTTCTGCCTAGATCCAGGGGTCACTGACCCACACCTGTATACCACCGCTTCCAACTGCTTCTGCAAACCAGTCCGTCCGGTCAGGGCCAGATTAAGAGCATCATGGGCCTGGTGCTGAGGATTTTGGTGGGCCTTTTTATGGAAACAATATGAAAGTGCAAACATTTTTTGCTAAAACAAATTAGATCTACTCTCACCAGTAATATCAGCCGTGCAGCCTCTGAGCAGCAGCAACACCACCAATACCACCTGCTATGCAGTCTCTCACTAACAGCAACATAGGGCGACCACATTTCCAAACTGCCATTCAGGGACATCCCCCCCTTCCCAAAAAAAAGATGAGGGGGGATGTAGTCTTGGGTTTGATGGGGAAATAGGTGGCGGGGGTGATTTTTCGGGCAAATGGCTGGTGTTAGCACTTAAAATCATCCTGACACTATGCTTGATATGGCGTCAGGATGATCAAATTCCATTATTTCTATTACTACATTGTAATATATAGTGAAATAGTTCAACTCATCATGATGCAGAATCAGTGGGAACCTGAGCTTGTCACTTGCCACCATCGCCTGCCGCCAGATGCCACCCATAGCCTGCTATCAGATACAGTGTGCCACTTAACACCTGCAACCTGCCACCAGATACAGTGTGCCACTTGCCACCGGCAACCTGCCACCAGATACAGTGTGCCACTTGCCACCAGTAGCCTGCCACCAGTGACGGTGTGCCACTTGCCACCAGCAGCCTGCCACCAGATACAGTGTGCCACTTACCACCAGATACAGTGTGCCACTTGCCACCAGCAGCCTGCCACCAGATACAGTGTGTCACTTTCCACCAGCAGCATGCCACAGATACGTTGTGCCACTTGCCACCAGCAGCCTGCCACCAGATATGGTGTTCCACTTGCCAACAGCAGCCTGCGACCAGATACAGTGTGCCACTTGCCACAAGCAGTCTGCCACCAGATATGGTGTGCTACTTGCCACCCACAGCCTGCTACCAGACACAGTGTGCCACTTGACACCAGCAGCCTGCCACCAGATACAGTGTGCCACTTGCCACCAGCAGCATGCCACCAGATATGGTGTGCCACTTGCCACTAACAGCATGCCACCAGATATGGTGTGCCACTTGCCACCAGATAGTGTGCCACTTGCCACCAGCAGCCTGCCACCAGATACAGTGTGCCACTTGCCACCAGATACAGTGTGCCACTTGCCACAAGCAGCCTGTCACCAGATACAGTGTGCCACTTGCCACCAACAGTCTGTCACCAGATACACTGTGCCACTTGCCACCAGCAATCTGCCACCAGATATGGTGTTCCACTTGCCAACAGCAGCCTGCGACCAGATACAGTGTGCCACTTGCCACAAGCAGCATGCCACCGGATACAGTGTGCCACTTGCCACCAGCAGCCTGCCCCAGATATGGTGTGCTACTTGCCACCCACAGCCTGCTACCAGATACAGTGTGCCACTTGCCACCAGCAGCCTGCCACCAGATACAGTGTGCCACTTGCCACCAGCAGCATGCCACCAGATACAGTGTGCCACTTGCCACCAGCAGCATTCCACCAGATATGGTGTGCCACTTGCCACCAGATAGTAGTGTGCCACTTGCCACCAGCAGCCTGCCACCAGATACAGTGTGCCACTTGCCACCAGCAGCATGCCACCAGATACAGTGTGCCACTTGCCACCAGATACAGTGTGCCACTTGCCACCAGCAGCCTGCCATCAGATATGGTGTGCCACTTGCCAACAGAAGCCTGCCACCAGATACAGTGTGCCACCTGCCACCAGATACAGTCAGCAGCCTGCCACCAGACACAGTGTGCCACTTGCCACCAGCAGCATGCAACCAGATAGAGTGTGCCACTTGCCACCAGCAGCCTGCCACTGCCTCCAGAACTCTGCCCAGACAGATAGGAGGGAAAGGGCCTGTATAGTCAATCAAATCCCTGGAGCCCCTACCCCTCCTGAGCTGGGATGGTATGGCCGTGTGTGTGTATGCCAGGAGTATTGATTAGACCAAGTTCTACAGGGGGTTGTGTGTACAAGCCTTTGGGCTCACACTGGTGTGCTGCAGTCGGCCGCACTGCTTGTGTATCTGCAGTTTTAGCTGCAGTCCTATTGATATATATCAGGTTGCAGGTTTTGCTGCATTTTCTGACAGTGCGCCAAAGATAAGATGCAGCACGCAGGAATTTTGGTGCACTTTCAGAAAAAAACACACAACCTAATAGAAATCAATAGGACTGTGAGTAAAACGCAGGAAAACTGTGGATACACCAGCAATGGGCCAAAACATAGCAAACCAGTGTGAACCCTTCCTAAAAGCACAAGGGACCGAGTACTACCACAGGCTGAGGACACAATTCTAAACACTTTGGCTGCAGTTATAAGAGCTACTGCTGGAGGAATAAGTTAAAAAGGAGGGGAAGGGAGATAAGAGTCACTGAGCTCACATTTGGATGGTCCCTGGAGGCTCATCACTCAGATATCTGCCGCTGTTCTGTTCATAATTTCCCACCCACACGGCTCCTTCTTCACTACACAGCCACAGACTTCACAGAGTGAGAGAGGGGAGGGGAAAGGCAGAGCCGACTCAGCCTCTCACATTTGTGTAGGGGGGAACTGTGCACTGTGACAATGTAATAAACACAGTGAGCAAACACAGATGCAGCCAGACAACCCTACATTTACACACAGCTTCTCCTGTCCCATAGAAGTTTATGGACAGGAGAAAATCGGCCTTTTACTGCTGACTGGGAGGGCCGATTTTAAGGCAGGGGCCTGGAGCTGCAGCTCCATCAGCCCCTATGTTAATCCGGCCCTGCGTCCGGTGGATCACCTCTACTCATTTGTATCAGCTATCACGGATCATACAGGCGCTCCTAACTCACTGTGCACTTGTACCACTGTTGTAACCCCAGTGGTCCTCAAGCCAGGGCTGTAAGAGAGGTCTCCTTCTACAGTTGAGCTCTGATACAAGGTACGTGACATAGGGATAACCTGAGATATATTTGAGACTGCCTGGTTAAGAGGGAAGTGAATAACTTCTCTTTTTCCTCTGCCTTTCCTCACTTACCCATTACTGCTTGCTAAACTTCCTCTTCTTTATATTTTTTTCTTTTCTCTTTACTTCTACATTTTCTCTTTTTCTTTATCCTTCATTCTTTCTTTTAGCTATAATGCAGATGTGTGGTTAAAGTACAGCGATTCTCTACAGCTTATTCATTAAAATTCATCAGTGGATGCCATACTGCAAAACTTCTCTCGTACATACTTTTCAGAACCAGTCTCTGGATATTTTTTATGAGTTGTGTCACTGTTCTACTGAATATAATGTTTTTGTTTATACCAACATTACAGTATTAATGCAAGCAATAGGCAGTCATTTTGTAATGTTCGTATTCAAAATACATGTAAACCAAAATATTGTGTTTATTTCTTGATATATTCTTATATGTACGCTCCAAGTCACTGTACCTTAATTTACATGCATATTCTTTGCAAATTTTCAGAAAGTTGAAAAAAAAGTGCATTAAAGCAAATAGTTTACTGCACACAACCTTTCAATATCAGGGCATCCTCAACAGTAGAGTACAGGACACACCTAAGAACACAACCATTTTTTACACAGAGGCTGAATACACTTGCATCTATTGTCTCTGATAGCCAGCATTATTTCATCCAGTTCAGTTTCTTGCATTTATGCCTGACAACAGTAAAAACGGTCTACAATATAGTGGTATAGGCTTATGCTTTTATAAGGTTCTTCTGCTGTTAAAAGTTGATCAGATGAAGATTGATATTGGTTATAGTATGTCATCCTCAGATTTCATTTGGCCAATCATCTGCCTGCAGCATGGAAGGCTAGTAATCATGTGTGATCGACTGAATAGCTAACACAAATCAATATCTAGCAAATTTAACTTTGTTGATACACTTTGGACTAGCATTGTTCATCCAAGAGTATACTGTAGCTGAGATGAAACTGGAATGGCAACAGAGTATTTTTATCAGATGCTGAACATTTTTCAAAGTCATACAGTTCCTTCAAATTCTCTTGAAAAGATCTCACTCACAAACTCCTGCAGAAAAACCTGCTCAATAGAGAGTCAGAGGAAGACAGTAGAAGTGCACTTCTTGCACTCTGTTTTTTGCTTTACCAATCACATTGAAGCATTCAATACAGGTTTGAATCACATTGGTGGTATGAGAAAAGTCTATGCATTATATTTATTAGAATATACACTATATTACCAGAAGTTTTGGGATGCCTGCCTTTACACGCACATGAACATTAATGATATCACAGTCTTAGTTTATAGGGTTAAATATTGTGTTGACGCAGCCTTTGCAGCTATAACAGTTTCAACTCTTCTGGTAATGCTGTCCACAAGGTTTAGGAGTGTGTCTATGGGAATGTGTTACCATTCTTCCAGGAGAGGTTTTGTGAGTGCAGGCACTGATGTTTGATGAGAAGGCCTGGCTTGCAGTCTCCATTCTAATTGATCCCAAAGGTGCTCTATCGGGTTGAGGTCAGGACACTGTGCAGGCCAGTCAATTTCCTCCACCCCAAACTCGTTCATCCATGTGTTTATGGATCTTACTTTATAACCTAACCCTACTTTAAAACTTCTCCACAACTTTATCCCTGACCTGCCTGGTGTGTTCCTTGGCTTTCACAATGCTGTTTGTTCACTAAAGCTCTCTAAAAAACCTCTGAGGGCTTCACAGAACAGCTGTATTTATATTGAGATTAAATTACACACAGGTGGACTCTGTTAACGAATTAGGTGACTTCTGAAGGCAATTGGTTCCACTAGATTTTAGTTAGGGGTATCAGAGTAAAGGGGGCTGAATACAAATGCACGCCACACGTTTCAGATATTTATTTGTAAAATATTTTGAAAAACATTGATCATTTTCCTTACTCTTCACAATTATGTGTCACTTTGTGTTGGTCTATCAAATAAAATCCCAATAAAATACATTTACGTTTTTGGTTGTAACATGACAAAATGTAGAACATTTCAAGTGGTATGGATACTCTTTCAAGGCATTGTACATTACCCAATTAAGGGATGGAGAACACTCTAGAAACGTGAATAAAGTACACAGTCAGTGAAATTAAAAAAAAGCTTCTTTGGAACTCTTTATAATTTTATTGCACCTCTGCACTGAAATTATCGATGTTTGGAACAGTTACATGTTCCTTTCAGGAGCAGTTATTGGGATCTGCATTAGTAAATGGTAGCACTTAGGCTAGCATGTCTATTCAGGGTGGAAAACACTCAGTGCAGCTTAAATAAATACAGGCTCAGCATAGGTAACTCCCCCTGGTCACTGCACTCGTCACACAGACAGATGCACGACTGAGGAATTTTGTTGTGTGGTGAGTGAAATCCATACCTTTGGGTCTGTTAAAGATTTTAAGGGGAACCCCACACCCAAATAAAAAAAAAATGGTGTGGGTCCCCCAAAATCCATACCAGACCTTTATCCGATCATGCAGCTTGGCAGGTCAGGTAAGAGGGGGACGAGCGAGCACCCCCCCTCCTGAACCATACCAGGCCACATGCCCTCAACATGAGAGGGGTGCTTTGGGGCAGAGGGGCTCTGCTGGGTCAGTTATGTCACAAGGGATGGTGCCACCAGGTGATGTCAACAGCTGGCCCAGCCTTACCTATATAACTGTCAAACGGCAGAGGAGGCATTCATTGGACGGCCGTCAATGAGTGCAGAGCCTTTTTTTTGTTTTTCAGGTGCAGCAGGCGGCATGATTGATAATGAATTTACATCAGGGGACATCGTTTTTTTTATTTTAAATAAAGGAATTGTCAAAAACTGTCACTGTGTTTTTATTACTTTTTGACACTTTTTTGGTGAATGGGTAGTGGTATTATGTACCTATACTATGTACTCCATACTCATTCACATGGGGGGGCCAGGACCTTGGGGCCCCTTGTTAAAGGGAGCTTCCAGATTCCGATAAGACCCCTGCCCACAGACCCCCACAACAAGAGCCCAGGGTTGTGGGGAAGAGACCCTTGTCCCGATCAACACAGAGACAAGGTGCTTTGGGGTGGGGGGCATGTGACCTGGTATGGTTCAGGAGGGAGGCTGCTCGCTCACCCCCTCCTTTGCTTACCTGCCAGGCTGCATGCTCGGATAAGGGTCTGGACTGGATTTTGGGGGGCCACGCCTTTTTTTTATTTTTGTGTTGGGTTCTCCTTAAAATCTATACCAGACCCAAAGGTATGGACTGGTATGGACTGGGGAGGGGGACCCCATGCAATTTATTTTTACGGGCAAATGTTTTTTTGTTTCTTTATGCGGGGAAGCCTATTGACAGCTGTTGACTCATCTGTTGTTAGGGATGCCGGGACCAGTTTCCCGGGCCTCGCTCCTTAACAACCAGTTTTAACTGTGCCTTCCCTTCATTGGGCAAAGCTTTGCTCAATCAGGGTGCAGAATGCACTGTGCAGTGCATTGCAGGATGTTCGGTGGGGTGAACACCCGCCGAACACCCTGCAAATTCGGGTGTTCTCCGAACAGGACAAACACCCAATGTTGCCTGCCTGGACTGGTAGCATGAGGACTTGCTAAGCCCCCTAGCCCCTGCCTGGCTTTATCCCACACATCTGCTTAGCGCAAGTATCATACTGTTTTTACTTATACATGCTCTCTCTTTGTTTACGCATAGTTATATTTTGTCTGTTCATGTTATTTCTCTGCTGATTGGCTCCATAAGTGGGTCCTGGGCTACTATTGTTGGGCCTCCACCCACCCTTTGGTGCATCATCCAGTCTCAGGACCCTCCTTGCCTTAAGGAAGCTCCATTTTGATCATTTTGGTGGTCTTGTAAGGATAGAGGACTGATGGGATATGCTTCCTCCCCCCGTCCTATTAACAAGAGTCTGTCCACCCCCCCCACACTCTTTTTCTCTGCTTTTCGTGTCCTTTTTCACATCTGAGATTTATCTTGGCCGCCAGCAGGGAACCCCCACTGACCTCTCATATCACCTACAATATGTACACTTACCCTGACCAAACACGCAAACTGATTTCTAAACTGTCCACCAAATGCATAGAATGCATGAAGGTAAAAAAAAACCTTAAGATGTTACAGCTTTAAAGGATAATTTCTCAGCCCACTTCCCTCTGCTCTTGACCACACAGGACCTCTGCTCAGGACCTCAGGAAGTGGTCAACCAAGTATTTTTCATGATTCAGGAGGAACATTGTCCACAAGTTGACCATTCTCCCAAGACTTCTCTACCTGTTCCTAAGACGTTTCTTAAATATGTATGGGGGAATTTTCCACATTTTTGCGGGCCCAAAAATACCACAGACTATCTCACACCCTGTTGTCTTTCCCATACGACAGGGAGATGTGGGTTTTCCAGACCCTGTAAAATACTTACGAGCAATCCATCTTGCACAAGTTTTAGACTGGTGCACCAGTGACTGTAGCAAGCACTGGCTATAACTAAAACAAGTGGCTGTGGATGTACTGCTGGTTGTATTTAGATCTTCCTTCCCCCATCAGATCTTAGCGATTAGTAGGCTATACGGCCCACCTCCCCCTTAAAGAACATGGAGACATAATCCCTAATATTTCACCCTGTTGTATGACTATAGGACATCTTAATTCGGCTCTGGCATTAATGACCCCAATTTTCCAAACTTTAGTGCAGAGAAAACAATTTTGCTTCAAATTCTTTCTCACCCCAACAGGATTTAAACAACTAGAAGAACTCCAACAGATGACAGACCCTCTGCTACCTTTCTGGAAGGCAGTACATATAAAGTGTTTGTGAACCCATTTATATAAGACTATGCCAGCCTCTCTATTAGAGCCTGGCATAGCACACTATGTAAGTTGTTTTAAAAAATGAGCGTTGTAAAAACGGAATTTGAGCTGCCTTTATGCCGGTCACATGACACACGGCTGCTTTACAGCTCCGATGGATGGCTTCTGCGAGAGGGGCCATGATCTCCCTCTAACAACAGCCAGGGAGATCATGTGGCCACTCGTATCTCACGGAAGCTCTGCCTCATAGCTGTAAAGCAGCTGCGAGTCACGTGACCAGCCTGAAGACAGCTCAAAATTGGTATTTAGAATGCTTGTTTTTTTAAAACAAGTTACATAGTGTGCTATGCCAACCTCTAATAGAGGGGCTGGCAGTGATAATTTTACATTCCCTCTATGTGGGCGTAGAGGGAACTGACAGGCAGGAAAGAGGGGTGAGAAGGAGAGAGCATAGGGGACAGCAGTGTATGATGCAGGGACATACTCTGACCACAGTGTTCAGGGCTCAGCAGCCCTGATTTTCGTGGTCAGCGCAGAGAGGGCATACAGGAAGTGGCAGATTCAGGCAGGTTTTTTTACAGTTTAGAGGGGGGCAGAGTACACAGCACTGTGCTGTGTAATCTGCTTTAAGGGACCAGGATCTGTATTTTTTGGGGGGGTTAACAAACACTTTAAGGCACTGCTTAGGGAGTCTGGGGAAACTGTCATCCCCACTTCCCCCTCTGATGGGTTTTGAAAAACTATGCACCTCCTCCACACCAGTCAGACATTAACTGTCCCCCTCCTACAAACTACACTCTCTCTCCTCCAGGACTGTCAAGAACCCCCTTATGTTGCTAAATGGGAGGCTGACTTGGGTATCAGCAATAAGGAACAGCAGTAGCAATGGATTATATGGTTCACCCACACTGCATTTCTCTCAAGTTTGTTCTAGGAAACTGGCTTCAAAATTCTAACACAATGGTATTAGGTCAACCCTATTCAAACTTTTCCCTGGTGTTTCCTTTCAGTGTTGTTGAGTCCTTCAGCAGGAGGGAATGTATTTACATATGTTCTGGAGCTGTCCACTCTGAGACCTTTCTAGTTCCATGTGCGTCACCTGGTGTACAAAGTTATGAATATCCAACTAGATGACCTTGCAGCATATCTGCTGCATCTCTCTCCCTTTTTATTCAAGCATTATAAAAAATCACTTACAATTCAGTTGCTAAATGCATCTAAGGCCTGTATTCCATTACTGGAAGCAACCCAACCCTCCCTCCCCGAATGGGTATTTGGCTTTGCAAAACTGAGCAAGTCAATCATATGGAGGACATTCTGGCCTCTACCAACCACCAAGAACAATTTTGCAACACATGGTTATATTGGACATACTACACCTTCTCCTCTAGATATTTAACAGATTTGGCTTTAGGAGAGGAATACCTGCTTCCTGTCATCCTTAGTGCAAGTATCCTATAAGGTGAACCTGCTGGTACCTTGAGGGGATGGCTTTACCCCACTGAGGGAATAGCATTTCTGTCAGCCTTTTCCTGGAGACGCCAGTGGCAAGTTCTAAGCTAGCAATAGATGGGTAGAATTTCAAACTAAAATTCTTGAGAAAAGAAGGTTCTAAGAAAGTTTGTTTGTGTTTCAAATCATTACTGGATTAATCAATGTTTGTTTTTGACTGCATTAATGAGAAAATTCAAAGGAGCAGTTCAGAAATTTTTTCTTGAGTGAACAACTTTCTAACTGCGTATGTGGTTATAGTTTCGTAATGTCTATTCATTCCAAAATCCAATATTGAAAGCAAATGAAATCTTTCAAATGACAAATTAATGATCTGAGAATTTTTATGTGACTTTTACTAAGAATTTTTGTTTGTAATTCTATCTATCTATGGCTAGCTTTAGGGCATGCCTGCAACCCCCCTCCCCAATCCTCTTCTTCTCCTTTATTCCCAGCTCCTGCCCCCTACACCCCCCCTATTTTTTCCATACCCCAGTAAATGGTCATTGGAAATTTCCACCTCATGCAATATGTCCTGAACCCTGCCCTATCTGAGTTATGATTTTTATTTGTCGTTTTTTACACTTCAATTGAGAATTCTTCAACTCAGTCATTGTGTCTGTGTTTTGTGCACTTTTGTCCTCTGTATTTTGGCAAAAATATTGAAAAAAACTGATGTGAATCAGATGGATGGCATCTGTGGCTGATGATGGGATGCAGACAGAATATACAAGCGTATTACAGAAATCCAGCATGGGTATTTATTCTTCAATAGGTCAGTCTCTCAGTATAGATGCAGTGGGAGAGTGTGGCTAACAGAGGAGCACGACACAGACAATACTAGCAGTGAGTTCATAAACAGTATACAGTAGTCATTGCATACGGCTGCCATTTACTGTTTACCACTAATGAGTGTAGGCGGAGAGTTGTGGGTGTGCCATCAATATCCCATTGTGGGATCAATGTGTATACCAATTTCACATTGATCCCAACTAACGGGAATTCCTCTCTCGTACATAGCAGGTAATGTCAATACCATTTACCTTAATAGGGGAATCTATATATTTACCTAACCTTTCAAGAGGGCTTTTTACTGCAGATACTATTGGTCTTCCTGGAGGGTTATGATAATTTTTATGAACATTTGGAATTATGTAAAATGTTGGTACATTATATTCACATTTCCTCAGGTATTACAATTATTTTTTTTTCAAAAGACCTGTCTATCTAAGTTTATCATTGATCAATTTAATCAAATCTGGAAACAAATTTCCTAGGAGTATCTTATATGTTGACATATTTATTAGGCTGATAGCCTCATGTTCATACTTTTCTTTGGTAAGGCAATATTTCCTCTCATAACTCCTATTTATAATTATGTTAGGTGTCTCTTAATTCCTGCACTGCTTTTTGATCATCCTCATCTAAATTTGTTTCCACTGAGTTTTCTAACTGTCTTTGATCATAAATGTATTTAAAAAGGTTCATGTCTTTGTACACTGTTAATTTGTTCATGTTATATACTGGGGGGAGACTAAGTCCTTTCTGAAGTAGTCTGGAATGGAGTAGTTGGACTTGGTTCAACAAGACTTAAATAAAATAAATTGGAATGAAAAGCAAATTTGTGACAGCTTCCAGTACAAATTTCCCCGCTCTAGGCACTAGAACCTGTCTGTACACCAGCTCAGAGTTGGTTTTAACAACGTCGGTTGTTAGTGCCAGTTCACACGACTTCCACGGTGACTTGCAAAACGACTTCTGTATAGAAGTCTATGCAAGTCTCCTCAAGTCGCCCCCAAAGTAGTACAGGAACCTTTTTCTAAGTCGGAGCAACTTGCGTCGCTCCTATTAGAACGGTTCCATTGTACAGAATGGGAGGCGACTTGTCAGGCGGCTAGGTCGCCTGACAAGTCGCCCCTGTGTGAACCGGCATTTAGTGTAGGCGGATTGTCGGATCCCGACAATATAGATACAAATCATTGAAAAAAATGGCATGAGTCCCCCCAGTCCATTACAAAGCCCTTTCGGTGATGTAAATGGGTGACCCTGCCCCCCTGACATTACATGACGTCACGTGAAGTCAGAAGGGGGCGGATTCACCTGTTTACATCACCAGGTGGCCCGCCCTTAGCTATATAACAGCTGTCAATGCAGAAAGCCTGCAGTCAGCGAGAGCCTTCCATGAGGCACAGTTTTCTCCATTTTTTTTCTCGGGTTGTTGGACGCTGTGATCGAAGATGAATGGACATTGTGGGACACTTTTTTTTAAAATAAAGGACTTGTCCCGAATTGTCTACCATAATTTTTACCTTTTTTGACACTTTGTTTGTAAACCCAATACCCACTCACATGGGGGTGGGATATGGGGGTCCCCTTGTTAATGGGGGCTTCCAGATACTGATAAGCCCCCCGGGCAAGGGTTGTGGGGATGAGGCCCTTGTCCTCATTAACAGGTTGTGTGCATGGATAAGGGTCTGGTATGGATTTGGGGGGACCCCTATGCCTTTTTTTTTACATTTTGGCACATGGTTCCCCTTAATATCCATACCAGACCTGAAGGGCCTGGTATGGATTTTGGGTGGGCCCCCACGCAATTTCTTTTTTTAATTTTGGTGCGGGGTTCCCCTTAATATCCATACCAGACCCAAAGGGCCTGGTAATGGACTGTGGGAGGAACCCATGCCATTTTTTTCAATGATTTTTATCTATATTACAGCCGCGAACAGTTTTGTTAGCATTTTTTTCCTTTAGAAATGTCATTTTGCTGTGGTACTGTTCTAAACATGGGAAAGATGCGCTACTTTACAGGCATACTAAGGACACCCCCAGGCATGATATTTAAAGGAATATTTCATTTTTATGGTTTCACTTTAAGCCTTTTTTAAAAGTCACTGCTCCTGAAAAAACTGACGTTTTTAAAACTTTTTTCCCCTCCAAACACTTTTTATAACAATAACTTGCATATAAGCCTTTAAAATTAGCACTTTTGATTTTTCGTGTTAGTGTCCCATACACTTTAATAATGGTGTTCGCACACATTTTTCGCAGGTTCTGCTGTGAACTGAACCGGCTCATCCCTACTAGTAAGTTCTTTTTTTCATTATTTAAGAGTTTCCCCAAAGCATACAAACAGTACCCTGTGAACAGATCCTCTGCTGAATTGGAACAGAGCAGGATGGATGTTTGTGATGTCTGTGCTGTTCATTTTTTTTGTACACATTTTGACAGCAGACTGTAGTGGATCTGTGTTGGATCTATGGACTGCCAGATGTAAACAGACTTGTGTCAGTTTACATCAGGCTACCTCTGATTCATTGTGTGTTGGTCTGGAAAAATGCAAAAGAGTGCAGTTCTTTTGCATTTTTCATTTCTTGAATTGGGTGAAACGAAACATAGGCAGATGTAAACATACACAATTCTGTTTATATTTGCCTGCCCATTGACCTACATAAATCTTTTGATCAGGTCCACCTGAAAAATGACAAGGGGACCTAATTGGAAAGCCCATGTGAGAGGGGCCTAATGGTCTCTTATTAAGTAACATACAAAAAGACAATTGCCCATGGGATTTTAACAAGGCACAACCAAAGGTATAAAGAGCCACACCCATGCCCTACACATGCCAGATAATTTTTTACTCTTTTTAAGCAAGCCATCCACAACACTTTATTAAGGCTGTACACCATCCACCAGTTGATGGGGCATTGCTATTTGAATAAATATATACACTGTTTTCAATTATTCATTTATGGTTACATACACTTAGTTTATCAGGGGATTATCTCATTGGGAAATATCCTGTATGTAAGAAGGCAATGGACTAACTGTAAAGTGACAAAATAATTGAATAATCAATCAAAAGATATTGATAATAAAATGGGGTCTGTTATTTTATGTAATTTCCCTAACATTTGAATCAATTCCTTTAAATTAGAGTTTAGGTTAAAGAGATGGCAACATATAGCAAAACATATATGCATTCATACATCTTTAGACACTGACAAAAATGCATTAAGTAAAACCACAAGCTACTAGCACAAAATGAAAAAAAAAGTAGATAGCACTAAAAGTCTTTAGTCAATACTTAGATAAATTATGATGATATTGTTATCTTTTTGCCATAATGATAGAACTGTGGGTCCATTAGCTATCATTAAAGTCATAAATATTTTTAATTGATGAATATCACAAAGGCTCACTGCCTAATTTTTAATGCAATATCCCATTAGGAAACAATATGTTTTGTCATGGATTAGATGAGTTTGCTGTATATTTCATGAGTAAGCAAATGAAAAAAAAAACTATTAACAATGTTTTAGTTTACATTTTTTAAGCAACTTCAAAGTCTCTTAACCAGCACGCTTTTACATTTGATATGTGTTCAGAAGGAAGGCTGTTTACAACTTCTCTCTGAACCTGTCTCCTACGTTAACTGTAGGACACAAAGTCAGGGAGGAAAGGGGGCAACCACCAACCATTCTCTGGATAGTATCTTTGCCAAGCTTCTGCCCTTCTGTGATCACAATGCAGCAAGGCATCATAGAGGGATAGAGAGATTCACTGAATGGGGACTGGACATGGAAGAAGATTATTTGAGACTAACTGATCTACAATGATAAATACTCGTGCTAAGATATAAACATACAAACGTGAACTTGCAGCTGCTGTACACAAAGTGCTAGTCACCCAAAAACATATAAGAAATAATTACAGCTCTTACAAAAATAAACAAATTATGAATGGATCCAAAAGTGTATAATAATGCCAATAAAGTCCCAAATATCATCCCAAATAAAGTGCTCTTGTGCTCCATTCTTCAAAAAAGTGCTGAAGTGCTCAAAACTTCACACTGATGTGACACAAAGCTCACCAGAAATTATGGACTACCAGCTTTTCAGTCTAGGGGTCAAACAGGCTTTAATCTGGTGGTGGGCAATAGATGACACAGTCTGATAGGGGTCTCCCCCCTCCCACAGGGCGTCATCAAGGACACCATTGTGTGTCTGAATAGATGCAAAAAGCCCAGCTCGGGACCAAGCATGCACAAGTGCCCCCATGAGAAGCAGCTTTCTGGGGGGGGGGGGGGGAGGCACCCAAAAGGATCCAGGCTGCTTTGTGCAAAACCATTGCACAGAGCAGGTAATTATGACATGTTCGTTGTTCTTTTTAAAACAAAAAAAAAAGCTTTACAATCTTTTTACATGAGTACTTACCAGTGTTGTTTTATGGAAAGTGCTACAATTCTGTGATTTCATTTATAACTATTATAAGCACTGCACTGTTTTGTGATGTAAATGCAGCAGGGCAGCCACTTAGCACGGGACCCAAAAAATTGTGGAGATCATTACTGGCATAGAGGTAAACTAACAACAATCAGCCCTACACTTGTTACTTGTTACAATCATGGGATGATCTTAAGCAATCAAATTAAATGGTGTATGATGGACTATATCATCATTAGATGAGAGTAGCTACACCTCAAATTATATAAAATGACAAAGATATATGCATGTATATATAGAAATATATAACCCCGGAGGTCTGGCCTATAATCAATTAGTGAATAGTCTCTTGCTGACCCAGCTGACTGGAGTTAGGCTGCCTCTTTGGATGTGTAATAGTAAATAAACTCAGTGCCAAAGAAAAAATTGATATATAAAAAAGCTAAAAAATTGAGCTGCTCCCCTGATTGAACAAAATGATCAATTGTGGTTGGTGGTGGATAGAGGGCGTTGATAGATTAACTAATAATAATAACAATGGTGAAAAAAACGAATAGTGCATTTGGCGTAATTAAAAAAATATAGTGAACACCAAGTGATAAAAGTAATACATTACAAAAGAAACTAGGTATATAAAAAAAATCTTTGCGATTGATATATTTTTATATACCTAGTTTCTTTTGTAATTTATTACTTTTATCACTTGGTGTTCACTATATTTTTTTAATTGCGCCAAATGTACTATTCGTTTTTTTTCACCATTGTTATTATTATTAGTTAATCTATCAGCGCCCTCTACCCACCACCAACTGCCTCTTTGGATGGGCTGGGAACCCGAAAGCTGCAACAGAGGAAGGAGAAGGGGAGAAAAAGGTGCCAAGCCAACAGTTCCAATGGTGTAGCAGGATTTATTCAAGAGTGTATGATAAAAAATAGAAAAAACTGCACTCACAAAAGAAAACCTGCATATAACAAGCTCCATGTGCAGAGTCCAGGTCCTTGGACAGCTCTTTTCTCAAGTCTCCCATGGCAAATCTCTGGCGGTTTGCCCGGATCTCTGTCTTCCACAGCGCTCCTGTCATCTCATCGGCCTCTATTGGGACTAGACTCTGCACTGGCGGCTCCACATGGAGCTTATTACGTATGTGTATATATACATATATATATATATATATATATATATATATATTAAGCAAATTTTGTGAGTGCAATTTTGTTGTTTTTTAGCATACACTGTTAAATAAATCCTACTACACCATTGGTGGCATGACGTCTCTTTTTCCACTTCCCTTTTTTCTGTGACTGCCATAGAGGTGCCTACTACAGAGATTTTCAGCTTCCAGATCCCACAGGTATGGAATAGTTATATTTAGATTGGTACAAGCTGGACACATGTAGCTATGTAAAAAAGTACATACCTTGATTTTTTCTTTAACACCTTCCCGCCCAGCCTGATGTTTCCTCCTTCTGAATGGACTTCATATGACATCCTTCACATTGCGCCATTAGTATGCGCTCCCGGGGGGCATGCAATGCAGTGACTGATGATAAGCTGTGTCCCTTGGACACAGCGCATCCTAGAACAGGGTAAAGAGCCAATAAAATTGTCTCTCTACCAAGTGATCGGCTGTGTCCAATCACAGTCAATCTCAATTATTATTATTATTATACAGGATTTATATAGCACCAACAGTTTACGCAGCGCTTTACAACATTAGGGAGGACAGTACAAGTACAATACAATTCAATACAGGATAAATCAGAGGGCCCTGCTCATTAGAGCTTACAATCTAGGAGGGAGGGTCAAGTTATACAAAAGGGTAATAGCTGTGGGGGATGAGCTAATGGAGAAAATAGTGCAGTTGTTAGATGGAGGCAGGATAGGCTTCTCTGAAGAGGAAAGTTTTCAGTGTTCGCCTAAAAGTGGATACATTTGGAGACAGTCTGACAGGTTGGGGTAGGGAATTCCAGAGTATGGGCGAGGCTCTGGAGAAGTCCTGGAAGCGGATATGGGAGGAGGTGATGAGGGAGCTAGAGAGCAGGAGGTCCTGGGAGGAACGGAGAGGGCGATTAGGTTGGTATTTTGAAACTAGTGATGTAGCTGGGGGCAGAGTTGTGGATGGCTTTGTAACTTATTGTTAGTATTTTGAATTTAATTCGTTGGGCGAGTGGCAGCCAATGGAGGGATTGGCAGAGAGGGGTAGCAGACACTTTTTTAAGATGGATGAGTCTGGCAGCAGCATTCATGGTGGACTGAAGGGGGGATAGTCTATTTAAAGGTAAGCCAATGAGAAGGGAGTTGCAGTAGTAGAGGCGAGAGATGACCAGGGAGTGAATCAGGAGCTTTGTGGTTTCATTGGTTAGAAAGGGACGTAGTTTAGAGATGTTGGGAGGTTGAGGCGGCAAGCTATGGAAAGTGAATGGATGTGGGGCTGAAAGGAGAGTTCAGAATCCAGGTTAACACCTAGTACCCTGACATGTGGGGACGGGTGGATGGTTGTGCCAATGCTCTTGACAGACAAGTCAGGGGAAGAGGCACGTGGGGTAGGAAATATTATAAGCTCAGTTTTGGACAAGTTGAGTTTGAGGAAGTGGTGTGACATCCATACAGATATGTCCGTTAGTAAGTTAGTGATGCATGAGGAGACTGATGGAGTGAGTTGAGGGGTGGAGAGATAGATTTGTGTGTCGTCAGCGTAGAAATGATATTGAAAGCCGCGAGAGGCTGACCCAGGGAAGAGGTGTAGATTGAAAATAAAAGAGGTCCAAGAACAGAACCTTGGGGGACCCCAACAGAGAAGTGAAGAGGAGTAGAGGAAGTAGAATTGTAAGTGACACTGAAGGTGCGTTGGGATAGGTAGGGTGAGAGCCACTGAAGAGCACAGTCATGGAGACCGAGGGAGTAAAGTTTTTTGAGGAGGGGGGGTGGTCAACCATGTCAAAGGCAGCTGAAAGATCCAGAAGTGGGAGTACAGAATAGTGTCCATTGATTTTTGCAGTTAGTAGGTCATTTGTGAGTTTTAAAAGAGCAGTTTATGTGGAGTGTTGAGGGCGAAATCCAGATTGAAGGGGATCAAGAAGGTTGTTTTTAATGAGGTGGTCACTCAGTTGGTTGTAAACCAGGCATTCAATGAGTTTAGAGGAAAAGGGGAGCAGGGAGATAGGGCGTCGATTGTTAAGATTGGTAGGGTCCAAGGATGGCTTTTTAAGTATGGGGGTGACCAGTGCATGTTTTAGAGCATTGGGGAAGATGCCAGAGGTGAGGGAGAGATTGAAGATGTAGGTTGAGAGTGTAGGATGGAGTCAGAGGGCGACCGTAGCATATGAGAGGGAATAGGGTCCAGGGGACAGGTGGTTAGGTGGGCGATAGAAAGGAGTTTAGCAACTTCGTCTGTAGTAGCAGATTTGAATAGGGGGAGTGTCAGTTGTACCTGTTGACATGAGGTCTTAGCTGGGGGAGATACCTGTAGGAGTGGAGATTTCATCGCGGATGGTATCAATTTTGTTTTTGAATTGATTAGCGATCTCCTGGGCAGTGAGTGAGTCAGTGGGTGGAGGCGGTGGAGGACGAAGTAGAGAGTTGAAGGTAGAGAAGAGTTTACGGGGACTGGATGAGAAGGTGTTAATAAGAGCTGTAAAATAGGTTTGCTTGGCAGTGTGGAGGAAAGAATAGTATTTTTTGAGGGCAGATTTGTATTGGTTGAAGTCTTTGAGAGACTTAGTCTTGTGCCACAGACACTCAAGAGCGCGACTAAGTTTTTTGAGAATTTTAGTGTCATCTGTTTGCCAGGGTTGTAGGGGTCGAGGCCTGATTCTGCGTGTAGTGAGGGGAGCGAGCTTGTCCAGGGTGGAGGACAGGGATTTTTACTGTAGATGGACGTGGCTTGGTTGGGGCAGGACAGGGGAGAGATTTTGTCATAGAGGTGGTCAGTAGCAGAATAGAGGAGAGAGGAGTTGAAGTTGTGAAAATTTCTACGGGTGATGGTTAGGCGATTGGAGGGAAAGGTGGTGGAAGACAGGGGGAGAGAGAAACGAATGCGATGGTCGGAGAGAGGAAAAGGATTGTTTGAGAAGTTGCATGGAGTGCATAGGTAGGAGAATACAAGGCCAAGGGTGTTGCCATCAGAGTGGGTAGAAGCCTGTACCCATTGTTTTAGGTCAAATGAAGAGGTTAGACTAAGCAGTTTAGAAGTAGCAGGAGTGTTTGTATTAGCAGGGATGTTGAAATCACCGAGAAGGATTGTGGGAATTTCCGAAGAGAGAAAGTAGGGTAGCCAGGCAGAAAACTCTCAATTATAAACAAACAGCAGTTACTCGCTGTTCCCAGCTTCTTCTCCAAACATACCGATCCTGTGTGAGGAGGAAAACCTGGGAATGAGTTACCAGTTTAACTACTTCACTACTGTGCACCACACTGCCCCAAAAAATATAACCTGTCAGATAAGCCCACCAGTGGATCTGTCAGTGCATCCCATCAGTGCAGACATCAGTGGATCTGTCAGTGCAGCTCATCAGTGCAGCCATCAGTGGACCTGTCAGTGCAGCTCATCAATGCAGCCATCAGTGGATCTGGCAGTGCAGCCCCATCAGTGCAGCCTAATCAGCGTACCCATCACAGAGCCAGCATCACTGCAGCCTATCAGCAGTGTACTCATCACAGCTGCCCATCAGCAGTTTACCTGTCATACAGCCACAATCACCAGAGCCACTATGTCCAAAAAACATTTACTAGAGAGGAGACATATAAAATCCTTAGTAAGACGCTCTGATGACCAGGCAACCACCAGCAGCATTAAACACCCCAATGGCACCAATGCCAAAGGCACTAGACCCCAAGATGAGAGACCCAATGCCAGTACTGGAATATCCAACCAGACCCAAAGAATCAGGGCCCAAACCTCTTTTCCAAATGGTCAGGCTAGACCTTGTCCGCTTCACTGGCCCACTGGAATTAAAGCAATACTTCCCAGTAATAGGGCTAGGTATGGATTGAAGCTAAACAAGCTCTGTAAAATAGCCACATGATATATGGCTTCAATGAAATTGTGGGGGGGGGGGTCTCTACCACTGTGTCCAGGTCTTAAACCTGATGTTCCTGTCTGCTGCCTGGACCATTACTTTGATTGTGCTGGTCATATCTCTGCCTGCTGCCTGTAATGACCCAGGACTTTTTATGGACCATATTCCTGCCTGCTGCCTGGACCAATACTTTGGCTGTACTGAAAATATCTCTTCATGTTGCCTGTAATGACCCAGGACTTTTTATTCACCATATTCATGCCTGCTGCCTCTGCCTCTACCAATACTTTGGCTGTACTGAACATATCTCTTTCTGCTGCCTGTAATGACTCAGGACTTTTCATGGACCATTTTCTTGTCTGCCTGGGTGATTCCTTTGGCTGTTGCTGACCACATCTCTGCCTGCTTCCCAGACAAATGGGTGCCACACATTGGGAAGGTCATCCCAATGTGCCCGCCCTCCCTTCCCTCAGTCCCTCTTCCAGCAGTCACTGTAATAAAGTCCCACCTCCAGTGATAGACAGAACACTGATCTAATGCCGGCAAATTGAATCAGTGTGATGTGTATTATAGGAGGTGGGACCTTGTTACAGTGGCCTCTGGAGAAGGAGGACTGAGGAAGGGGAGGACAGGCTCGCTGAGATATTCAAATCCAAGATCCAGACAATGATGAGGCGGTATTGCTGGGCACTGGTAAGGCTGCATTGATGGACACTGATCAGGCTGCATTGCTGGGCACTGGTAAGGCTGCATTTTATGGGCACTGATCAGGCTGCATTGCTGGGCACTGATCAGGCTGCACTGCTGGGCACTGGTAAGGCTGCTGCATTGCCAGACACTGGTAAGGCTGCATTGATGGGCACTGGTCAGGCTGCATTGATGGGCACTGGTGAGGCTGCATTAATGGGCACTGGTAAGGCTGCATTGATGGGCACTGGTGAGGCTGCATTAATGGGCACTGGTGAGGCTGTATTGATGGACACTGGTGAGGCAGCATTGCTGGGTACCGATCAGGCTGCACTGATGGGCACTGGGCAGGCTGCATTGCTGGGAACTGATCAGGCTGCATTGCTAGGCACTAGTAAGGCTGCATTGATGAACACTGGTCAGGCTGCATTGATGGGCACTGTCGAGGCTGCATTGTTGGGCACTGGTGAAGCTGTAATGATGGGCACTGATCATGCTGTATTAATGGGCATGGATGAGGTTGCATTGCTGGGCACTGGTAAGGCCGCATTGTTGGGCACTGATCAGGCTGCATTGCTGGGCACTGATTAGGCTACATTGATGGATGCTGGTAAGGCTGCATTGCTGGACGCTGGTAAATCTGCATTGCTGGGCACTGGTAAGGCTGCATTGATGGTCTTTGGTGAGGCTACATTGCTGTACACTGGTAAGGCTACATTGCTGTACACTGGTAAGGCTTCATTGCTGGGCACAGGGAAGTCTGCATTGCTGGGCACTGGTAAGGCTGCATTGCTGGACGCTGGTAAGTCTGCATTGCTGGGCACTGGTAAGGCTGCATTGATGGTCTTTGGTGAGGCTGCATTGCTGTACACCAGTAAGGCTTCATTGCTGGGCACAGGGAAGTCTGCATTGCTGGGCACTGGTAAGGCTGCTTTGCTGGCACTGATAAGGCTGCATTGCATGTGACTGATAAGATTGCAATGATGGGCACTGGTAAGGCTGCATTGATGGCCACTGATCAGGCTGCATTTGATGGTCACTGAGGAATGAGCGGCCTGGGGGCAGGGCCCCACTTTGCACAATCAATACAGGCAGCTTGAGGAGAGGGGCCCTGAGCAGGCAAACTCAGCACTCCCGGCCTTACTCCTCTGCACAGAACAACACATGTGTACGGACACCTTCAGGCATTGGCCCCACATATCGGAGCCTGCATAGAAACATAGTACAGGAGGGGCCCCAAGACCTCAGAAAGACCCTGCATAAGGTCATAGTGCAGAAGGGGCCCCCAGTCATTTCAACTTGTTTTAGAAATTCCCTGCAAGGGAACCACTATTGCACATCATGGTGTTTTTTTTGTTAGTATAGCATACGGGTTAAATTATTTAGTTGTTACATCTGTTCTATAGTTATTTGTGAATTTTGGAGGTGTCCCTGTAAACTGACACTTTACAATAAATGTTGCACTTTATTTGTTAAAAAAATTTGTATGTATTCAGACCGCCTTAAATTTTTCACACTTTGTTATATTGCAGCCATTTGCTAAAATCATTTCAGTTCATTTTTTTTCCTCATTAATGTACACACAGCACCCTATATTGACAGAAAAACACAGAATTGTTTGTTGACATTTTTTCAGATTTATTAAAAAAGAAAAACTGAAATATCACACGGGACTAAGTATTCAGACCCTTTGCTCAGTATTTAGTAGAAGCACCCTTTTGATATAATACAGCCATGAGTCTTTTGGGGAAAGATGCTTTGGGGATCCTCTGCCATTCCTCCTTGCAGATCCTCAGTTCTGTCAGGTTGGATGGTAAACGTTGGTGGACAGCCATTTTTAGGTCTCTCCAGAGATGCTCAATTGGGTTTAAGTCAGGGCTCTGGCTGGGCCATTCAAGAACAGTCACTGAGTTGTTGTGAAGCCACTCCTTCGTTATTTTAGCTGTGTGCTTAGGGTCATTGTCTTGTTGGAAGATAAACCTTCGGCCCAGTCTGAGGTCCTGAGCACTCTGGAGAAGGTTTTCATCCCTGTACTTGGCCGCATTCATCTTTCCCTCAATTTCAGCCAGTCATCCTGTCCCTGCAGCTGAAAAACACCACCACAGCATATTGCTGCCACCACCATGATTTACTGTTGGGACTGTATTGGACAGGTGATGAGCAGTGCCTGGTTTTCTCCACACATACCGCTTAGAATTAAGGCCAAAAAGTTCTATCTTGGTCTCATCAGACCAAAGAATCTTATTTCTGACCATCTTGGATTCCTTCAGGTGTTTTTTAGCAAACTGCATGCAGGCTTTCATGTGTCTTGCACTGAGGAGAGGCTTCCGTCGGGCCACTCTGCCATGAAGCCCCGACTGGTGGAGGGCTGCAGTGATGGTTGACTTTCTACAACTTTCTCCCATCTCCCGACTGCATCTCTGGAGCTCAGCCACAGTGATCGTTGGGTTCTTCTTTACCTCTCTCACCAAGGCTCTTCTCCCTGATAGCTCAGTTTGGCCAGATGGCCAACTCTAGGAAGGGTTCTGGTCATCCCAAACGTCTTCCATTTAAGGATTATGGAGGCCACTGTGCTCTTAGGAACCTTAAGTGCAGCAGAAATGTTTTTGTAACCTTGGCCAGATCTGTGCCTTGCCCCAATTGTGTCTCTGAGCTCTTCAGGAAGTTCCTTTGACCTCATGATTCTCATTTGCTCTGACATGCACTGTGAGCTGTAAGGTCTTATATAGACAGGTGTGTGGCTTTCCTAATCAAGTCCAATCAGTATAATCAAACACAGCAGGACTCAAATGAAGGTGTAGAACCATCTCAAGGATGATCAGAAGAAATGGACAGCACCTGAGTTATATATGAGTATCACAGCAAAGGGTCTGAATACTTAGGACCATGTGATATTTCAGTTTTTCTTTTTTAATAAATCTGCAAAAACGTCAACAATTCTGTGTTTTTCTGTCAATATGGGGTGCTGTGTGTACATTAATGAGGAAAAACGCCTGAAGGTGCTACTTGGATGTTGGGCCTCTGTATGTGGCCAGACTGTGTAAAAGTCCCACATATGATATCGCCATACTCAGGATGAGCATCAAAATGTATGTTGGGATATAATTCTTGGTATGTAGATGCTATGTATTAGAAATATTAGAAATACCCGATTTTGGGTAAAAAAAAAAAAAGTTCATCTTCTTTCCACATTTTCCAAAAACTTGTGGAAAAAATGACATGTTCAAAAGACTCATAATACCTCATAGAATATACATTTTGGTGTTTGCTTTCCAAAATGGGGTCATTTTGTGGGTGTTTCCACTGTCCTGGTGCTCCAGGGCCTTCAAGATGTGTTAGGTAGTCAGGAAATTAGATGTGTAATTTATGTCCCTAGAACGCCTGAAGGTGCTACTTGGATGTTGGGAACGAGTAGTGAAATGTGTTTTGGGGTGTAATTGCAAGTATTCCTATGCCATGCGTGAGAAATAACTTAATATGTCAATTTTGTGTTAAAAATGTTTCTTAATTTTTTCCCAAGAATTGTGGGAGAAAATTACAACTTCAAAAAACTCACAATGCACCTTACTAAATACCTGTCTATTTTCCAAAAAGTGTTTATGTGGGGGGTATTTGTACTGTTCTGACATTTCAGGGCCTCAAGAAATGAGATAGCCAGACAGTACATCAGATGTGATCAATTTTTAATAATGTGTAGCATAGCTTGAAGACTTTACACAGACTAAATAATATACATTAATTTGGGTTATTTTTACCAAACATATGTAGCAGTATAAATTTCGGCCTACATTTATAAATAAAAATTACTTATTTGCTAAATTTTATAATAGAAATTAAGAAAATGTTTTTTTTTCTAAATGTTTGCTTTTATCACCAAAAATAAAAATGTGAATTATTATGTGAAAAAAATGAAATTTGTTGTGGTATGGTTTAGCATGACTGAGTAAATGTCATTCAAATTTTCAGAGCACTGAAAGCTAAAAATTGGTCTGGGCAGGAAGGGGGTAAAGGTGTCCTGTATAGAAGTGGTTATGGGAAAATATACAAATCTGTAAATTAAATACAATAAAAAAATATGGGAAAACAAATGTGTAGATGTGTGAACATTTCATTAACTAGCTGAGCTCTTTGTATGTAACAATCACAAGGTTGTGCAGGTTTTCTTAAGCAGGCCCCCAGCTGAAAAGAGAAAGTAAATCTGCCGATCACTTTGACAGAGTGGGCAGTGCTGTGCCTTCCAGCAGGTGGCGCCCCCCCACAAGATTCCGGAGCTCTCCTGTTCTTACTGGGAGCCTCTGACAACAACCGCAGGCTTCAGGATGGAGAGCGGTGTTAGAGTAAGACATATCTATGCCTCAAAATCAGATGTAAACAAAGAAACCGGAAGTGACAATGTTTTTTTTTCACTTATGGTTTCAGATCCACCATTTCCTGGCCAGTAAAGCCGGAGGACACATCTAACTGAGCAGATCTGTGCTTGGTTAGATGATATGGAAGGCAGGGAGATTCTATTAGACACCTAATGTCTCCAAAAAGAGTACCTGTCACCTGCACAATGCTATCACGTTATTAATTCTTGTGACAGCAATCAAGTAAAAAAAAATAAATAAAAGAAAAAGTTATAATAAAATGTATTTAAAAAATGTAAAAAAATGCTGTAAACCCCATTGCTCTATACACATATGCCAATACATGCACACGTGTATGTACACTGCAGTCGCACCATACGCATGACATATTGCTGTAAATGTCAAAGTGAGAGCAATAATTCTAGCTATCTCTATTTACTCTAAGCAACCTCATCTTTTAAATTTCACAAAAAAATGATATTATATTGTGTGTATTTACACTAAAATTCAGTTTAATAGATTTTTTCCTGAAATTTTTCATTTAATAAACAGTTGTGCAAATATTATGTGACATAAATATTTGCAACTATCAACTTTTTTTCTACGGGACCTCTAATTTCATAAAACATATCATGTTTGGGGGGGGGGGGGGTAAGTCGTTTTATTGCCAAAAATTAAGATGCATGTGTGCAAAAAATAAATGCTTGAACTGGTTAAAGATCATTTTTAGGTGAATAATACAATATTCAGGTGCATCTATAGCCTGACAGCTGTCTAAGAGGAGTTTTCTGCTTACTTTGCAGAGATGTTCTCTTTTGTGTTTCTCTGGGGCAAGCAGTGAAGAAAAATCCTTCCAAATGGGACATACACAGAAAAAAAACCTGACCAGGGCTTTAACCACTTCCTACTCTATTCAAAACAAAACAAAATACGTTTTGACTTTACAAATATCTTAAATCATAAGATTTCTAATAAGTAAAAGGCTGGATTCTAGATACTTTCCTGCCTTGTTCACTACACTCTGGGGTTTGGCTATCCACCCTCCTGGATTTTCCCTTTTGCTTACATCCAGCCTGAGTCTCTGGGGGAGATTTACTAAAACTGGAGCACCCAGAATCTGGTGCAGCTTTGCATGCCAGCCAATCAGCTTCTAACTTCAGCTTGTCCAATTATAATTTGACAATAAAACCTGGAAGCTGATTGGATTGTGTGCAGAGCTGCACCAGATTCTGCACTCTCCATTTTAGTAAATCTCTCCCTCTGTCTTGCTTCACTGCACTTTTACCTGTACTTTTCTTGCATAATTCCTCTGCCTATTAAAGGAAGTTCCTGATCACTGGCCCCTATTGATTCGCTGGGCCTAATTTGCCAAAGGGTGTTGTGAGATAAAGTGAAGTGAACGTATGTTTACCTCAATATCTAATGTACAAAAAATAAATAAAAATTGCTTCCTCACTTGACCAGACTTTCACTTCACACATCAGTAAATCAAATACATAAGCCCTTTCCTGTACACTTCTCAAGTTTCTTTTGTCAGTATCCTATGGCACAATCTTTTAGTCCAGGTCCAATAGTCTGATTGTGTGTGACAATAGTGTGTTTCTGTTTGAGCCTCTGTTCTACTCTTATTTCTGTTCCTACTTTGTTCTATTATATGTATCTTTTCTCTGTTGTAATGCACCCTTGTTGACATTGTCTAGTACCTAGCTTGTTCCCTTTCATTTTCTGTTTTATTCTTATCCATTTCCTATCTGTGTAAGGCACTTTGACAGTAGACTAAAAGAGCTGAATGATGGATCAGTGGCCCTTTATTTAACCAGTGCCATTTATAAGTAGCACTGGTTAAATAGCCCTCAGGTGGCTTATCTTTCAGGTGATTGTTGTGTACCCAGTCATCTATAGATGGTTGGGTACACAGGGACTAGGGATGAGCCGAACATCCCCCAGTTCAGTTAGAACCAGAACATGTAAACAGGTAAAAAATTTATACGAACAAGCGAACACCATTAAAGTCTATGGGACATGAACTTGAAAAATCAAAAGTGCTCGTTTTAAAGGTTTATATGCAAGTTATTGCCATAAAAAGTGTATGGGGACCCGGGTCCTGCCCCAGGGGACATGTATTGATGCAAAAGAAAGTTTTAAAAACTGAAGTTTTTTCAGGAGCACTGATTTTAATAATGCTTAAAGTGAAACAATAAAAATGAAATATTCCTTTAAATATTGTGCCTGGGGGGTGTCCTTAGTATGCCTGCAAAGTAGCGCATTTTTCCCTTGTTTAGAACAATACCACAGCAAAATGACATTTTTAAAAATGGTTTGTGGGTGCGTGCGCCCGCCGTGACCTCCGTGAGCGTGATTGTGGGTCCCGCGGACTCGATGTTCGCGGGGATACCTGCAATCATCTCACGGAGAGGAAGAACGAGGAAATGCTAATGTAAACAAGCATTTCCCCGTTCTGCCTAGTGACAGGACACTGATCAACGCCCCCGATAATCGGGAGCGGTGATCAGTGTCGTGTCACACATAGCCCCTCCCCCAGAGTTAGAATCACTCCCTAGGACACACTTGACCCCTACAACGCCACCTAGTGGTTAACCCTTTCACTGCCAGTCACATTTACACAGTAATCAATGCATTTTTTATTGCACTGATCACTGTATAAATGTGAATGGTCAAAAAATCACACCAAAAGTGTCTGATCTGTCCGCCATAATGTCGCAGTCATGATAAAAAAATCGCTGATCGCTGCCATTACTAGTAAAAAAAAATTATTAATAAAAATGCCATAAAACTATCCCCTATTTTGTAGATGCTATAACTTTTGCGCAAACCAATCAATAAACGTTTACTGCAATTTTTTTTACCAAAAAATTGTAGAAGAATATGTATTGGCCTAAACCGAGGAAAAAAATGTTTTTTTATATATTTTTTGGGGAAATTTATTATAGCAAAAAGTAAAAAATACTGTTTTTTTTCAAAATTGTCGCTTTTTTTGTTTATAGAGCAAACAATAAAAACCGTAGAGGTGTTTAAATACCACCAAAAGAAAGCTCTATTTGTGGGGAAAAAAGGAGGTCAATTTTGTTTGGGAACCACGTTGCATGACCGCGCTATTGTCAATTAAAGTGATGCAGTGCCAAATCGCAAAAAGTGCTCTGGTCTTTGGGCAGCCAAATGGTCCAGGGCTTAAGTGGTTAAATGAGATTTTTTTCCTTTAGAAATGTTATTTTGCTGTGGTATTGTTCTTTTTTTTTTTTTAATTCTTTATTTATTATTTTATCATTACAGAATCATATCCAGCCGGGAACATTCCATGTTACATATCCAAAAAAGTATAAAAATAGTTGTCCCCAGCTCCCCCCACTCCCCTCAACCCACCCAATCCTGCAGGAGACTGCTCAAGGGGACCACCCTCCATATTGGTCTCACCAGTCTCGAAATAATTTCCTACCTTATTATGCCATATTTATAATCTCCTTTAGGTAGCTCCAGGTCTTTTTAAATTTGTGCCAACCTGCCCATTTCCCCGTAGGTTCCTCCTCTTCATCAGGTACCAAACTCCCATCGTCCAAACACTCAACGTTATATATTTCGTTTATGCAGAAGAGCCAGTCTCGTGTATTTGGATTTGACGGATCAAGCCATTTCAAAGCGATCTGCCTCTTAGCTACATCTAACATAATGGGGACCAAAGAGGATTTATAGCTCTTTACCGGCATCGCAGTCCCATGAAAGAGACATACCCACGGGTCGTCTACTATTGCTACCTCAGTGATCTCCTTGATCAATGTTATAATTTTTTTCCAATAGGTTTTAATAATAGGGCACTCCCACCAAATATTGGCCATTGTTCCCGAACTTACGCAGCCCCTCCAACAGGTGTCAGGCTTCGTACTATCCATTTTGCCTAATCTGTCTGGAGTGGCATACCATCTTGCAAGACAGTTATAGTGAATTTCCATTCTCCTAGTGTCTAGTGCTGAATAGTGAACCAACCTCAAAATCTTTTCTATCATATCTTTACTACATAATGACCCTAGTTCCCGCTCCCACCTTTTGATGTAAGGGGGCACCTCCAGTTCTGTCTCTGTTCCCAAAATCCTATAGATTTGAGCTATGACGCCGCCTGTTTGCTTCTTCTTACATAGCTGCTCAAACGGTCTAAGCTCCTCCTCACTTCTGAGTGGTTTCGGTAATTTTTAAAGTGCGAGAGCTGGAGGTACCTCCATCCATCCATCACCCATAGCTCTGACTCATTCCTTAATTCAGTGAATGTGCGAATTTTCCCCTTACTTAAAAATTTTTTTAGTTGAATGTAGTTATCTTTTAACCAATTCCCTCCTCCCAGGTTCAAAAAATAAATTGTTTTTCATATACATCAATGGTGAATTGTATGACCATTTGTTCTGAGTGTGTATCTGGTCCCAATATTTAAAAGTGTTGTGAGTCAAAACGGCCGTGTTAATACTCAGTGCTCTAAATTTTGGGGGGTTCCACAGCATGTGCCCTAAATTAGTGTTGCTCAAATAGTGTTCAATGTTAACCCACCGCTTCTCCGACCCCTTTTTAAACCAACCAATAACTTGTGAAAGAACTACTGATATGTAATACCTGTTGAAATCAGGCAGAGCAAGTCCGCCTTTTTTTTTCCCCTGCTCAATATTGCGTAGGAGATACGTGGTTTTTTGCCACCCCAGACAAATTTCACTATTAAGCTCCGTAGAGCTCTAAAGAAGTACTTGGGTAGGGGGATAGGTAACATCTGAAATTTATACAGTAGTTTGGGTGTCAGTATCATTTTGGCCGCATTTACGCGCCCAAACCATGAAAGAGGCCTAGATAATATTCTTCTCGCTTCTTGCCTAATCTCATCCAACAATGGGATATCAATTTTTAAGTACAATTTTTTAAATGTATTAGCTAATTTAATCCCCAAGTACTTAATTTCCTTTTTCCATGGAAAGGGGAACACTTCGGCTAAATGGGCTTCTTCTTGCTTACTCAAGTTGATGTTTAGAATCTCAGACTTCCTCAAGTTTATTTTAAAATTTGATATATCATCATATCTTCTAAGGGTCCGAAGCAAATTTGGAAGAGTTATTCTGGGGTTTGTGATGAAAAACAGGACATCATCGGCAAATGCCGCGAGTTTGTGTTCCTCAGGTCCTACCTTCACACCACTACAGTCAGGATTGTTGCGAATAGTGGCCAATAGAGGTTCGAGGGACAGGACGAACAGAAGGGGGGAGAGGGGACAGCCCTGCCTAGTACCATTTACCATCCTGAAGGGTTTTGAGATGGCCCCATTTACCTTTACAGCGGCCATTGGATTATTGTAAAGTATTCTGACCCATGAGATAAACCTCGGGCCAATCCCCATGGCCTCCAAAGTTTTCATCATAAACCCCCAGTCTACCCTGTCGAACCCTTTTTCGGCGTCCACTGACAGGAATAGAGCTGGGGGCCCACCCCATTTACAAGTTTACCAGGTACAAAACCTGCCTGGTCCGGATGAACTAGGATGGTCATTTTTTCTTTCAGTCTATTGGCCAACACTTTCGCATATAATTTAACGTCTGCGTTCAGCAGCGAGATGGGTCTATAGCTTGAATACAACCTGGCATCCTTCCCCTCTTTTAAGATCAGGGTGATCGTAGCGGCCAGCGCTTCTCTCTCCATTCCACAGTTGGTACCCAGTTCGTTCCAATAATGACAGAGCCTGGGAACCAATATGTGTTTCAGTTTTTCTAGATAAATAGTGGTGAATCCGTCCGGGGCTGGGCTCTTACCCTTTGGGGAGTCTTTCAGGGCGGCCATAATTTCCTCCTCCTCAATGGGCTTGTCCAAGGTAGAACTTTCTTCCTCGGATAACTCTACTAGCCCTGCCCCCTTCAGGAATTCCTCACCCCTACCTATATGGGCACTGTCCATCACACCCTGTTGCCCGATAGAATAAAGGGCGGCATAGAACTTTTTAAACTCTTCTGCCATACCTCCACTGGTCACTATCGCCTCACCTCTTTTGTTTTGTATTTTGTCAATAAAGTTCCGACCTCTTTTTTTCCTTATTAGTCTGGCCTTGTGCTTACTCGACTTATTCACCCAAAGGTAGTTGTCCTTGGTTATCTTATTCAAGGATCTTTTGGCCTCCTGTTCCATCGAGTCCCTTAGCTCCTCCCTTTTGGCGACTAATTGACGATAATAGTCCTGATTCTGCCCCTTTGACTTTTTATGTGCCTGTTCCAAGGAAAAAATGTCCTCTATCAGCCTTTCCCTTTCTTCCCTTCTCTTTTTTTTTAGCCCTGCTCCTATTGAAATGAGGATCCCTCTAATATAAGCTTTATGCGTTTCCCATAGAATAGAGGGGGAAACCTCTCTCGTGTCATTCGATTTAAAAAAGAAATCTACTTCCTCCTGAATCCTTTCTACTACTTTGGGGTCCTTCAGCATACATTCATTCAGCTTCCACGAGAAGGGTCGACCCATCACATCTGGAATCTTCACCCTCATCGCGACCGGAGAATGGTCTGAAAGAGATAGGATTTCTATTCTGGTTTCCTCCACCCACTCCAAAAGGCTGTGGTCCACAAAAATATAATCTAATCTGGAGTAAGTCCCGTGCACAGGGGAGAAGAAGGTGAAATCTCTCTCTTTAGCGTGTTGAAGTCTCCATGCGTCCATCAACTAGCAGCGAAACAACCTCCGCCCAATTGCGCCAATTGACACCTTCCTTATCCCCTGGGCACGGGACGTACTATCCAGGTCAGGGTCGAGGCACAAGTTTAGGTCCCCCGCCAGAACTACCTCCCCCTCCCTAAATTCCGACAACTTCGTCAATACTTGTCCCAAGAAAACCGTCGGATCTTTATTGGGGCAGTAGACGTTCGCCAAGGTAAACGTCCTGTTTCCTATGTTACCCTTTAAAAAGATGTAGCGACCCTCAGGGTCCATCATTCTGTCTGATAGCGAGAAGTTTAAGGCCTTCGAGAACCCTATGGTGACTCCCTTCAACCTTTTAGCCGGGGAATCTCCATAGAACCACTGAGGCATCCCTGGAGAAAATAACCTGATTCTAGTATCCAGGGTCAAATGGGTCTCCTGAAGGAATACTATATCACCACCCAGGTGACGTAGTTCCCTTAATATTTTATGTCTTTTCGTAGACGAATTTAACCCTTTCACGTTGTATGATATAAATTTGAGCTCAGGCATATCTATTAAACCGGCCCTTCTCCCCTACCACCTGCTCCCCTAGAGCCCATCCTGCAGGAACACCTCCCCATCCCCACTTCCCACCCCCCCTCACCCCCCCCAACCTCGGAGGTTGGCCCTCCTGAGTTGATCGAGGATTGGCCTCATCTTCCTTCTCCGCGCCAGGGTTCCTGCTGAGAGATCTGAGAATATCTGTATATTTTTACTTTCAAAACTTATTGGGGGGCCCCCTTTAAGTTCTTCCATATTCTTTATTTATCTTCGTACAGGTGGAACTTTACAATTACGTCTCTAGGGATGTCTTGCTTTATATTTGGGGGCTTCCTCACTCTATGTACCCTATCGATCCTTAGGGCCTCCTCTTCTCGCCTGCCCAAAATAGGGTTGAATATCTTTCTCACCTTCTCTCCCAGATCCTCATTCTGTTGTTCCGGGATGAATCTGATGTGCAAGTTTTGGCGCCGGCTCTGGTTCTCCTGTTCTTCTATTCTGAACGCCAATATGCGATTTTCATTCTGCATTTTCCTGACTTGCTCTTTTAAATCCGAGATTTCTTTGGCTTGATTTCCTGAGGCCTCTTCTACTTCCTCCACTCGACTTAGGAGGTGTCCCACGTCCGAGCGGACATTTAGAATTTCTGCTTTTATCACACTTTCTAGTTTGGCGAACATTTCGCTCAATTCAGTTTTACTGGGTACCAGCGCCATTATTCTTTGCTCATCCGCATTACTCCAAGCGGACGCACCTTCTAGATCTTGATCTTCTCAGGTTCTGTCCCCCTGTCCCCCTTTTGTTTCTGCTGATCTTTCTTCTTATCCTTCGTTCCTAATTGTTTCGCCTCCATTCCGGGGCTCTTTGTACTTGCTTCTTTTAGATATTTTTGTATGGAACTGGTATTCAAGCTCTCCCTTGAGTTCTGGGGTTCTGTTGTTCTTGATGAGCGGCCTCTCATACTTCCTCCCCCTGTTCGCGCTTAACCCCTTGTATTAAATGAATATGCAAGAGAGATCTAGGTTACAACCTCCTGGGTTCTCAAAACACTTCACTATTCAGGACTCTCCTTCTCAACCCGTACACCAGGCCTATGGGACTTTATTGTTCGCTAGAAAAGTCTGTATGTAATACCGGGCCTTCTTCCTCGTCCCTCTGCCCAATCACCTATTGCGCTACAGGTGTATGCCTCTTATAACCAACTTTTTACTAGCCGCTTTCACCTGCAGTCCTCCATATTACACGACCGTAAGCAAGGAGGGGATAAGGGGCCCCCAGCGCATTCCCAAATAGCTCAGTCAGAGACAGTGGAACAGATAGGAAGAGTAAATCAAAAAATCACAAGGAGTACTGCAGAGCATGAGCGTAACAGTCCTAGTCTCTTCAGGTTTTTGATCACTGTTCACACAAGTTTTATTGATGGATTAAACTCCGAGCCGCACATAGAAGTTTCTATTTCAGTTGAGCTGCAGCGATACTTGTCTGACACACCGGTGACCTCGCAAACCACAACTTGTGATTGAGGGGGGGATCAGGGGGGACCTCAACTCTCTCTCATTTAACCCCATCCAGGATAAAGCGTGCAGAAATATACATGTGATAGTCCTGATATCTTATATCCACCTTGCATCTTAAACTCCAAATAAACAATCCGGATTCAGAGACCAACAGTTCTTATCTGTAGATATTTAGAAATAGTAATAATACTGCAGAACTTTCCATACCTTTGCTTCCTGCTTCTCTGAGCTCTGCCTGCGTATTGTACTTGGCTGCAGTTACCTTGTTTTTAGCTGCTGTATGTCATGAGGCAGAGGCTCTGTGTTCTCAGCACAGGCAGCGCGCTCCGACCCGTGAGCCCTCGGACCGGGACTCAAGAGATCCAGCCGTCCTCAGTTATCTCAGGCTTCCAAGCTTCAAGGAGGCGGATGGGCTCCCCGTAGTCTGTTTTCCTCCGGGTCGGTCTTTACCTCCCTCCCGTGGCCACCGCTGATCTGTCTCTGCTCTCACCAGTCAGCCAAACCAGGGGGGTCTCTCCAAGCACAGCTACAACAGCATCAGCAGGGGGGAAGGGGTCAGGTGATCCAGCGGCCGTACACTCGGTCTCGTCCGAGCGTCCCGCGGGCTCTCACCCCGCTCGGCATCACCAAGACGCGCGGGCGCCTTGTCTCCAGTCCTCCCCCGGAGCCGGCGTCAGGCTCCTCCCCCGTGCGGATGTCACACGTCACATCGCGTCTGCCCCCTGCCAGATTCTGTTTCTGCTCTTCGGCGAAAAGACTGCCGATTCTCCTGTGGTATTGTTCTAAACACGGGAGAGATGCGCTACTTTACAGGCATACTATGGACCCCCCACGATATTTAAAGGAATAATTAATTTTTGTTGTTTCACTTTAAGCATTATTAAAATCACTGATCCTGAAAAAATGGCAGTTTTTAAAACTTTTTTTGCATTGATAGTTGTCCCCAAACACTTTTTATGACAATAACTTGCATATAAGCCTTTAAAATGAGCACTTTCGTTTTTTTATGTTAGTGTTCCATAGATCTTAACAGTAGTCCCTGGCTTTTAAATTTTCTGTGAACACCGCATAATGTTCGTTGTTCGGCGAACACCCAATGTTCGGCGAACAGGCGAACACCCGATGTTCAAATCAAACATACATTCGACTCAAACATTGGGCTCATCCCTAACAGAGACACTGTATCCAGCCAATCTGAGTGGCTGGGTACCATGTCTCACAACAGGGGAGGGAGAGATATCTTGCAACTGTGAAAGAACACAGAATGAATGGATCAGCAGCTGAAGATGCTTGATTTATTCCTTCTGTTGCTCTGACAAAAAATCTTTTTTTGGAAACCCTTTCCTGCCCCCCTCCTCTCCATTGCATACTATCTCCAATACTGTCCCTAGTGACATGAATGTTAACCCTTCACCTCCCTTATCCTCCTCATCTAAACATTGACAGAATTCACCTCCATCCTGCCACTGTATGTAACCAGTACATTAACACATTCACTGCCTCCTCCCTCTGTGTGTGATCTGTACCATGTTTAACCCCCTTGGTACGTTTCCAAAAAATATGGGGGTTTTGTACTATACTGGCATTTTTATTTTAAAAGAAATCAAAGGTAACTGCTTTATTTTTTTCAAAATCGTTGTACTTTTTTTCTTCATTTTTTATGGCAAAAACAGCAGGTAAAAAAAAATTAATATATATATGTACTGTATATACAAATTTAAAACATATGCATATGCATATAGAGAACCCTATACTCACTGTTGATCCAGAGGAAGGCAAACATAATTATAAAGCATGATCCAGTTTGCTGAAACAGAGGGTAAAAGATCTTTCCTGATCCCCTAAGGCCATCAGATATTCCCTATTATTACTACATATAAATATTTATAGCCATTAAAATCTGCACATTTAGAAATGAATCCAGCTTTATTTTTAAACCAAATCAACTTAACTGGATTAAACTAGCTCCTGAGGAAGTCTATTTCACAGTTTCACAGCTCTTACTATGCCCCTTGTCCTTTGCAATGACCTTAAAATGAACATCTTTGCTCCAAGTTCACTATATCTATCATGCATTTATTTTTACGAGATTATCATATTCACTCCTAATTGCCTCTTATCATGAGAGAATAAATTCAGTTCACATATTCCTTCATTATAGCCAAGGCCCTTTATGCCTCTTATCAGTTTATGCTGTGTTATTTTATGTTATCTTTGATCTTTTTCTGCATTCTTTCTAGTTCTACAACATCCTATTTTGTGAACTGGTGCTCAGAACTGAACTACATATTTCAGATGAGGTCTTACTAATGCTATGTACAGGAGCAAAATCCTGTCTCCATCTCTGGAGTCCATATTTCTTAATACAAGAAAATATTTTGCTTGCTTTAAAAACTACATTTGGTGTCCTCAAACACAGAAATGTTACATTTAACTAATGTATGCCACCAATGTATGTGACATTTCCAGTTTCCCTATTGTGGTCCCCAGGCCTGGAGGCCTGGGGACCACAGGGTGGGGGTCATCTGGCAAATTAGAGAGAGACCAACAAACATCCATTTTCTGATATTCCTTAGCTAGTAAGTTCAAGGAATGTACAAGGATCTTCTGTTGTCACTTTCCCTGGCCCCTGTGGGCCGAAAGTTCTGTAAAGTTTGACAGGCACACCAGGAGCCTTGACAAATTGAGTATCTATTTACTCAGCACAACCTCATCACCTGGGCTTGATAGATTGTTGTGCTAATATCATATGGCATAAAAATTGGAACTACCACCATTTTATTCTCCAACACTTCTGCCTTCAGAAAATATATCTGGGGGTTTAAACTAATCATCAGCTCCAAATTTATTTTTTAAGGTGTGCAAAAAAAGCAAATGGTGGCAAAAAGGTTAATCCCAAGTTCTATATAATTTATAAATAGGTTAAAAAGTAATAGCACTGAACTTTGGAGTACACCCTTTGATGATTCAGAGTATGAATCATTAATCCCTACACTTTGAACAGTCTTTAAGACAGTTTTTTATCAATTTATATAAATATTTTTTTAAGCCTGTACACCTTAACTTAGACATTAACTGTCCATAGGAAACTGTGTAAAGCACATTTGCAAAGTCCAAGTATATTACATTAACAACTACTCCTTTGTACAAGTTTTTGCTTACCAAAAAAGTTGATTTATTTAACATATTAAATGTTTTATGACTTCAAGCAGACTATAGCTAATAATATTGTTTTCTAGCAAAAACTCTTTTGGGTGGTACCTTATAAAACTCCCAAGTAACTATTTGGCTATAGACGTTAAACTTACAGGATTGCAATTACTTGATAAAAACGTTGATGCCTTTTGAAATATAGGCACAATATTGGCCCTACACTAATCTAAACCACCCATTAAAAAGTTTCTAAAATTTAGGAACAATGGTTTACAATTAACATAACTCAACTGGCCGAGGACACGTGTGTAATCCATCTAGTGCAAGTGATTTTATCTAAACATTTCTGGACCACAACGATTTTGAGAGATTAAGGTTCATTAGGCTGTTGCAATACTATCCACATTTTTTAACTGAGATTTGCCATTGCCCAATCTTTCTTGGTCTACCTGACCTTGGCTTGGTATCAAAAGAGCACCTAATTTTCCACTTCTTATCAAGTGATTAAACAGTACTGACTGGCATATTCAAGGCTTTGGATATCTTTTAAAATCCTTTATCATCTTTGTAAAGTTTCATTACCTTGTTACGCAGTTCTTTTGACTGTTCTTTTCTACCTCTGCATCGCTCAGTGTCTAGGCTGCTTAGTGCATCCATGTGAGAGCTAACAAACTCATTGACTATCTAAACGCAGACACTAATTGAGATTTAAAAAACCACAAATGTGGGAAATTAACCTTTGATTGCCATTTTAACCTGTGTGTGCCACCTTCTGTGTTTGTACCAAGGCCAAACATTCCAGGGTATGTAAACTTTTTATCAGGGCTGTTTGGGTGATTTCTGTTGTTATGATGTAAAAAAGATCCAAAAAACTATGTGATAATAAATGTGTTCATGTGATTGCTATCCTTAAATAAAAGACAGGTTTTTGGTTTGATCAGTTATTTTCAATATTAACTCCCAAATTTCCCAATTTCTGACAGGGTATGCAAACTTTTGTGCACACTGTACAAGGGCAATGACAAATCTCAGTTAAAAAATGTGGATAGTATTGCAACAGCCTATAATTGTATACACAAAGCTGCAGAAAGTGTTTAATAGATTAATGCCTTCTCTTTGTCCCCAATGACCAGGTCAGAGTTATCTTGGAAGGGGCTTCTTCCTATAGAACTCTAATGTAAGAATCTGTACCAATCAATAGCATACAAATTGGGCCATACAATTCTGAGTTTATGGTTACACCATAAAATACACAAACACTAGCTCAGGTAAGCAGCGTTTTTATTTATTTATTTATTTACTTTTAAAATGCGAATGGGAACATGTAACAAATATAAAGTGTGTATTATCCCAATTTGACTGTAGAAATGGAAATACCCTTTAGTTATTGTTAAATTTACAATGACTTCTTTGAAACTGGCAAGCTGTTTCTTTCGTCTAACAAGATATTTAAAATTCTAATTAAACAGTGGGCTGAAATGAGTAGAGTACATTTTAAGAGACCATGCTATGTTTTCTGGGAACACACTTATTTAATTCCAGAAAAAAAAATAGCATTTTGGTATTAACATAAAATTACCAATGGCCACTTACAACAAAGAGGCCTTAAAGTAGTTGTAAAACCATACAAATACCCAGTGAAGTGTTTGGTCTCAGGTAATACATAGAGACAAAACAAATAATCCTGCATAAGTTATACCTATATTCTCTTTTCTATATCTGTTCAGAAGTCCAGAAATTAGAAAACAGTCTGTACTGTTTGTGGACACCATAGACGAGCAAAACACTGGTGACTTGCTCAGGACAAGCCCAATGCACGTTTACTCAATGAACCGGACCTAAGACAATATAGTTCTCCAAACACCACCCCCACAATCAAATCCTGCTTGAGTCTGGATTTCCCTCAAGGAATTCATAAGGAGCTTTACTATTAAGATGGAAACACATGCTAAATAATTGAGCAGCCAAATTAACTAAAGCATAAGCCTTTGGACTAAAGGCTATGAACCAATACTTGATAAATTCAAATTTTATAGATACATCTAAAAACATTATTATTTATTAAGAAAGCTGAGAGCTAGACCAATACAACTTTCACGACTTCCAGATAGACTGTAGGCATCAGGGTTTATCAAGGTATCTAATCTGAGAGGTGCTAGAAATCTGATAATAACAAATGTAGACAATAGAATTTTTTTTTTTTAGCACTTATTCTGAAATAGTTTACTCCATATGTTTATACACTATTGATACGGACACTGGCACATGTTTGCCATAGTTTTATTTACCTTGGTCTTTAATGTGCAGGAAGAAAACACTGGCATTGACTATGACACACGCACATTTAATCTTCAATTTTGTGTGCAATTTCACGTGCACCAAAATAGACAAGTGTGCCAACATACAGTCAGATATGGCATTAAAGGCATGGTTGATAAATCATTTAGAAAGAAAGGATGGATGGTAGGTACATTGACTATAGTCAAAACGAAAAAACATAACCAGGCGTAATGAATAACAAGCAGATATAAAGGTCTAAGCCAAATGTAACCAGACCAGAAGAACAAGACAAGCAGGAAAGTGTCCCAAAGCTTAGAGTTGGAGTATAGGCATTTTTTCGCTCAGCTCTGTACCAGTGCACTGATCCAAATATGAATCAAGTGTCAAATAATGTCAGTGGTGATCTATGATAATACCATATTGCAGGACCACATATCTACTAGCAGATGGCATAGGCACACAAAAAATACAGCAGGGATAATCATGCAATTCATTGCCTGGATTCCTAAATTGTACGGTATTCCATAGATCAAAACAGCTACATGTACAGGTACAAGTAAAATGAAAATGTGATTGTCATTTTAAAAAATGCAATATTTGCTTGATTAATAAGCTCTGCCTCCACAGAAATGAATTTACTTACAACAAGAATATTTCATGATCTTAAAATATGGGAACTTTCCTTAAAGGAGAATTATAGCTTATTTTGGCTATGCCTTTCCTATGGATCACAAGAGTGCTGACATCACTCTGCCGGTACAGGCTCAGACCTGGACCAGCAGCTGGCTCAACCTCTCAGTGAGCTGCTGGGAGACTGAGCCAGCCGGTCCCGCCACCTCCACAGCCCATTGCTTCAATGAGCACTGGAGGGGCCGCGCAGAGAGTCAGAGAGTCAGACAGTAACCTACTCCCTGCAGGCTGAAGACTGAGAGTTAAGAGATCATCAGTCTTTGATCGGTCTGAGAGGTGGCAGAGGACAGCTGCAGCTGGGATCACTACTGCAGCCATCTAGGTGAGTATAATTGTTTTTTTTTTTTACAGTCATAGTTCTTTTTTAAAATCCATTAACATTTTAATGCATATAAGCATCCTATCAGGTATGACAGATTAAAATACATAATACTATCTGCTAAATCATAACAGCAGGGAACAAAAGGATGGATTACTCTGCTATTACAGCAAGTGAACACAATGATTTTGATTAGTTAATTGATTATTGATTTGATGTGGATGATTGTCAATTAACTTCAAAGATGCAATTTTGCATACGTTTAAGACATTACAAGCCTTTTCCTTAGGCAGTCACGAACAACCTGGCAAACATATTCATGATCAAATGGTCTATTGGTGCTGTTTCTGATCAAATAGAATAACAGACAAAATTGTGATGATATGATAGGAAGTCATCAGCCACTTTGATGCAGTAAAGAGATTAAAAAAGAGATTAAAAAGTGTCTTAGAGATACAAGGCCAACTTTTTAAGCACTGAATTTTGACATGTGTCAAAGCATTCAAAGCAGGCTTTTTACCTTTAATTCAGTTGAATTTTTGCAACCAGCAGTTTTTTTTTTGTTATAGACAGATTGTATACGGTTAGGAATGCCCCCTTTTTCATCTCACCAGTGATATACAGTACAAACAAGTGTTACATTTGTCTGACTGAGTCTAAAGAGGGCAGAGAACCAGCACTTCAAATAGTCGCTCCTATGAGTAATTAATAACAATGCTTTCTTCCTGAGTTATATTGAATAGCTATTAGACTTTGTGCCGTAGCTCTTTTTTGCAGCTGATATGTCACTGTAAAGTTTTTTTTTTTTAAGGGTAGAGACCTAAAGTATATTTCCACCTTTGCAATTCCACTATATGTATGTTATGACCAATATCTGGAAAAAAGCAAAGAGAGGTGCCTTCTAAGTGTAGACAATGTAAAATGTAATGGTACAAAGAATAAAAACACTCACATGGAGGTAAGCAACGATCAGCATATGGAAGAAGTTTTGCAGCGGTGCTTCTCCTGTCACTTTGGTCCAGCAGGCTATGCCGCTTGTGTGCCCTGTAATAGCCGTCCACCGGCTGTGTTAGATGGTAGATGCAGGGAGGATTTCTGTGACCAGAAGTGACGCAACGCGTTTCTGAGTGTGCGCACTGTGGATGAAGAGGACAGGCACGCATCTTTCTCCAGCTACTTAGTAGTGCTTCTATTCTTTGTACCGTTGTCTACACTTAGAAGGCGCCTCTGTCTTTGCTTTTTTTCTACATATTTTGGAGTGTGCTTCCACTTCCCTGAAGAGGCTTGCCTTGAGTTGTGGACTGTCCATCTTAATCACTGGATATCTTCATCTATCTTGCCCAGTTTGTTTGTTTCTCCCCTGCCCCACGCCAATATATTTAATCATGGACTTATGGTTTCTGGCATCATTGATTACAGTTTGCGCCAGAACTACTCCCTCCTATGACCAATATCTGGGCTGTGGACTGGCTGAGTATATGTATCTTCCTAAAAATTAACATTTTGTTAAAATAGACATTGTTCAAATCTAATACACCTGATGGGGCATCTGCCCCTAGACAAGGTTATTTTTGGTAAACACAGCTTTCTAGTCCCACTCATAACAAAGAACTAAGCATTTTTTTGTTTACTTTTACAATGTGACAAGGAACATGTAACAGATATGAAGTGGGTATTATACCAATTTGGCTGTAGAAATGGAAAAACCCTTTAGTTATTGTTAAATGTACAATTACTTCTTTGAAACTGGTTAGCCATTTCATTAGTCTACACCAGATATTTAAAATTCAAACTAAACAGTGGGCTGAAATGAATATAATACATTTTAGGAGACCATAATATGGGGTTGATTTACTAAAAATGCAGAGTGCAAAAGTTGGTGCAGCTGTGCATAGTATACAATCAGTTTCTAACTTCAGCTTGTTCAACTAAGCTTTGCTAATACAATCTGGAAGCTGATTGGCTTCTCTGCAGAGCTGCACCAGATTTTTCACTCTCCAGCTTTAGTAAATCAACCCGTATGCCTTCTGGGGCCACACTTATTTAATTTACACAAAAAATAGCACTTTGGTACCTAACATAGAATTAACAATGGCCATTTACAACAAAGGAGCCTTAAAGAAGTTGTAAACCCTTACATATACCCAGTGAAGTGTCTGGGCTCAGGTGATACACAGTGATAAAACAAATCATCATACATACTGTCTGCAGTATCCTCTTTTCTATATCTATTTTAAGTCCAGAATTGAAAAAGCTTGTTTGAACTGTCAGAAAAAAAGGGGGCGGGAAGCTGAAGTCTCACTCTGCAGATCTCAGTGAGGAGAGGATTAAGAGCTGATTGGAGGTAAGAAACATACCCCCTTCACACAGCACAAATGAACAGAGCTGAGGCTGTCAATCAGCTAGAGCTCCCTCCCCTGTTACCTTCTTTCTTCTCTTGGTGTCAAGAAAACTTGTCAGAAATGATTTGTGCTAATAGCGGAGGTACGAAGCACAGAAATTACACTTAGGAGTTGATTTGCTAAAACAGGAGAGTGCAAAATCTGGTGCAGCTGTGCATGGCAGCTAATCAGCTTCTAACTTCAGCTTGTTCAATCAAGCTTTGACAATAAAACCTTGAAGCTGATTGGTTTCTATGCAGAGCTGCACCAGATTTTGCACTCTCCAGTTTTAGTAAATCAACTACTTAGTTCTCTAAATTGAGACAAGCCCACACAATAGAGGGATATGCTTTGTTCAATCTTCATGTTTGAGGTTTAAAAACACTTTAAATAATTTCTGAAAGACTAAGCTGCAAAATGACATATGGAAGAGTACCTTTTAGCAGATGGGAAACAGCAGAAACCTTGTTCAATTAACCACTTAAGGACCGAGCCTCTTTCTGAGTTTTGTTGTTTACAAGTTAAAAACATTTTTTTGCTAGAAAATTACTTAGAACCCCCAAACATTATACATTTTTTCTAACACCCTAGAGAATAAAGTGGCGGTCGTTGCAATACTTTCTGTCACGCCATATTTGCGCTGCGGTCTTACAAGCGCACTATTTTGGAAAGAATACACTTTTTTTAATTAAAAAATAAGACAACAGTAAAGTTAGCCATTTTTTTTTTATATTGTGAAAGATAATGTTACACCAAGTAAATTGATACCCATCCTGTCACTTTTCAAAATTGTGCCTGCTCATGGAATGGCAACAAACTTTTACCCTTAAAAATCTCCATAGGTGATGTTTAAAAAATTCTACAGGTTGAATTTTTTTTTTTTTTTTTTTAGTTTTAAGAAAAAGTTTATTGAAGATCAGTAGCATACAGTTTAAGAATAAAAAAAAAATCCAAAACATAGAAAACTAACATAGATTGTATCCTGTCACAGCTATTGCCATTTCCATGAAGATGGCAGAGAACCTATAAATTGTAGATAAACAAGTTTTGCCAAAGTATACTTTGTGCAATAAAATTTAAGTCATCCTACAATAACAATCAAGTAGGGAGTCGGGACAGTCGGGAGGTACCCCTCCCGGAAAGCAATCACAGAGAAAACCAAATTGTTACATTCCGGTGCTATAACCTCTCAGTCCCCCCTAGGTACCCAAACGCCCCATCCCTATGTGCTCATACTGTGGAGACGTCTGGGAGGCTCCCAGGGGCTCGAAACCTAGGCACTGACACCCTTAACTGTAGGAGTCGGGTGTCCCTGAGGGGGAGATCACCTTCCCGACTGTCCGCCCTCCGCAAAGAAAAAGGAAACAGACAAAATTACTTCAGTAGTGCTCTTTCAGAAGAGACTATTTGCAGTCGGGGTACGGGCAGAAAGCCCAGAAAGAGAGGAGAGAGAAAACGTGTGAAAAGGAGAGTGTAGTTAGAGAAGTAGAGATCAGTGGGGAGGGGAGAGTTTCCGGGACGTCTTTCCCATACCAGGGAGGATTGGAATATCGCAGAGCGTGGCCCATGGTTCCCAAGTAGCATTAAATCTTTCAATTTTATCAGTCAGCTTCGCCACTATAAGCTCTTGTGCCATAATCCACAAGATTTTCCGTTTGCAAGCCTGGAAGGAGACTGAAGGCTTCTTCCAGGCTTTTGCCAAGGTAATTTTAGCTCCCACAAGTATGAAGAAAGAAAGAACTTGTGACCGTTTAGTCAGATTAGGTATGTATTGATTTAGTAGTGCTATCATAGGGTTAGGGACAATCGTTTCTCCTGTTAGGGAGCTAATTGTGCGAAAAATTTTCTTCCAAAAGGATCTGATGCAAGGACAAGTCCACCATACATGAAACATTGTGCCCTCTAGCTCACATCCTCTAAAGCAAAGCGGGGAAGTTCCTGGGTATATTAATGCCAATCTAGAAGGAACATAATACCACCTTTTCATGACTTTTAAGCTAGCTTCAATTAAGGATACGTTGCAAATACTTTCGATGAGCGTAACGAAACCCGAAACCAATCGGAGGCGTTCCAGTCGCAGCCCGTGTTCTCTTCCCAGGCCCGAGCATAGGATGGTTTATCCGAGTTCGATTGAAGTGCTGCATAAATCAAGGAGATACCCCCCTCTGGTCCATGGAGTCAGTGCACCATTGCTCATAAGGTGGTTTATAGGCAGGGTCCTTCCTGGAGGACCAGATAGTGTGTAAAAAGTGGGAAATTTGCATGAATCTGAACCTTTCCGAGTCTGGCATACCTAGATTTTTCTTACATTGGGCCAGAGTAAGAGGGCCCTTCGAGGACAGGAAGTGCCCTATACGGTAGAGGCCCTTGTCTGTCCACCAGCGGAACGCCTGAATATTAAGTTCCGGAGGGAACTTTGGGTTATGGAAAAGGTGGGCCAGTGGTTTCAGTTGGGAAATCAAGGTGTGATTCATGTAAAGCTTGGTACATAGAGCTATCGAGTGGGATAGGGTGGGGGCCATAATAGCTGGCCTACTTCTGGTGTCTGACCATAAAAGGTAATCAATAGTGTTAAGAGGGATCGCTTTCCTTTTCATTCAGACCCAATCTGGTTTGTAGTTCCTGGAGTAAATTATTGACATTTGTGCTAATTGAGCTGCCCGATAGTAACCCCATAAATCTGGCAGTCCCAGTCCCCACTGTGATTTTAGGCGTATTAAAGTGCTGGACGGGCATCTGTAACCCTTGTTACCCCAAACAAAGCGGGTTATGTCAGACTGAAAGTTACTGAGGAAGCGTTTCCAGATGGGAATCGGGAGCGAACGGAAAAGATATAAGAGGCGTGGGAGGAGCGTCATCTTGACAGCATGCACCCTACCTAGCCAGGATAGACCACTTCTAGACCACTTAGTCAGATCTGCTCTGCATTTATTAATCATTGGCGGATAATTAGCATTAAAGAGATTATTTATGTCCGAAGTCAATTTAATCCCTAGGTAAGGGAGTACGGCTGGTGCCCATGAAAAGTCAAAGTTGTTCGAAAGATGAGCGAGAGAGTCACTAGGTACTGTTATATTTAAAGCCATGGATTTAGACATATTTACCTCTAAACCGGAAAAAAATCTCATAGGCGTAGAGATTAAAGGGGAAGTAATATAAAGCAGGAGGTCGTCGGCATAGAGCGCACATTTGTGTTCCTGGCCCCCTCACATCACCCCCTTAATGTCAGGATTCGATCTAATCGCTATGGCCAGAGTTTCAATGGCCATAGCGAAAAGGAGGGGCGAGAGGGGGCATCCCTGTCTGGTACCCCTACTGATCTTGAGAGATGATGAGTATCTGCCCATCAGTTGCACTTGAGCTGAGGGGTTAGAATAAAGTGAATTGATTAAGTTCAAAAAGTGATGACTGTAGACAGTCGAGCGATGTGCGGCTGACGTGCGGCTGACGTCAGCACGGGGGAGGAGCCCTGCGCCGGCTCCAGGAAGCGATGAGATGGGACGCGGACGGGCTGCGGCGGGGTCTCGTGGAGTGAGAGACCACGAGCGGCCGGTCTAGGTCTGCGCGCCCGGACATCTTGCCTGCCCTGCTCCCCCCTACCTCCTCAAGCGGATGCAGCACCCCCGAAGTGAACGCTCATCACGGATTCACAGCCCCGGAGGCGGCTCGCCGCTACTCCCTCTCTGAAGTGCCCCTTATGCAGCTGCGCACTACTGACAGGACATTCCCTCCAAAGGACCTGACCAAGGAGAAGTAGCAGCTCCCTGGACGAGACATCCAGGTAGGAGACGCCTCACAGAGGCTTACCATCAACGATTGCATCTAATGACTCTGTAGTCTGGCCATATCTCAGACTTGTCTATTGTCGGAATAACTTGTGGCCACTAGAGGGGGTCTGGAGACTGGACTGGTTCAGGGGGCTTGAGGTATCCGGTAAGACTTTTTTTTAAAAGGGTCTGAAGTGTGGAGCGGTTCTGGCTTCTCCCCTCCCTTAAGGCTTAATCAAACTGAGCTGACCCCCCCTGCTGGAAGCAATAACATCTGCCCTCCCTGCCCTCATTGCCCCCCTCCGGTGGAAGTAAAAGTATAGACACTGTCAGCATCTGGATAAAAGGGGTCAAGCTCCCTAACCCTGGGCACTATACACAGGCTATTGACGGATTTGACAAGCAGTGCTGATTTCAGCAACCCTCCCCATTGATGCTGTGTCTAAAAGGCGGTATAAAGAAGGCCATCCACTACTGTAGACACACAGGGGCATAATCAACCCCCCTGGGTTTGTAGGGGGGCACGGTGTATCTCACTGAAAAATAAAGAGAGGTGGCTCTGAGAGTCGGTGTATAGTTATACCCAAAAAGAAAACTTAGGAAAACATGAAAGGCCGGTCATCGAGACAAGCAGAAACCAACAACCCAAGAGAGAGCCTTAATACCAGCTCTATTCAAAAATACTTAAAAGAAGCAGGCGTAAAGAGCCCGGGAATGGAGGGGAAACACCTAGGCACTAAGAAAAAGGACCAACAGAAACAAAAGGGGGGACAGGGAGATAGGCCCCATGAGGAGCGGGACTCGGAGGGGACACCAGCCTATACTGCAGCAGAAGAACAGAGAATCATGGCCCAAGTACCAAGCAAAACAGATATTAGCGAAATGTTTACCAAACTGGAGAGGAAACTGGAGAGCATTATAAAAGAAGAGATTTCAAACGTCCGCTCTGATATGGGGCATCTTCTGCGCCGGGTTGAAGAGGCGGAGGAGGCCTCCAGTAAACAAGCTAAAGACTTAGCAGACCTAAAAAAACGAGTCGAGAAGGTGCAGAGTGAAAACCGTGCTTTGGCTTTTAGACTCGAGGAACAGGAGAACCAGAGCCGCCGTCAAAACTTACGCATTCGATCAATCCCGGAACAACAGAACGAGGATCTGAGCGAGAAGATGAGGAAAATTTTCAATCCCTTACTGGGTAGGCGGGAAGACGAGGTGTTGAGTATCGATAGGGTCCATAGAATAAGGAAGCCCCCTCACATTAAGCAAGACATCCCAAGAGACGTCATAATTAAATTTCATCAATATGAGGACAAAGAAAAAATCTGGAAAAAATTAAAAGGGGCGCCACCTCTCAAATTTGAAAACAAGGACCTGCAAATCTTCATCGACCTCTCAGCAGGGACTTTAGAGAGGAGAAGACAGATGAGACCAGTCCTCGATCTACTCAGGAAGGCCAACTTAAAGTACAGCTGGGGGTTTCCAACATCCCTGATAGTCATCAAAGAGGGAAGATCCTTTAGAATGAGATACATGGAAGAAATGCAGGACTTTTGTAGCAATCTGGGTATCTCGGTCCCGGTTTTGGAATAGATGCTGGGGTTTGGGCGGGGGGGTGGGGTGTGATGAGGGGGAGGGAGGCGGGGGGGTTTCCCCCCTTCCCCCTTTTTTTTTTTCTTTTCCCTCCCCCCCCTCTCCCTCCCTTCTCCCTCCCCTCCCCTGCTCCGCCGCCCTTCTCTCCACATGGGAGGGGTGGCCGACCCCAGGACATGAGGACTTGGGTACAATGGACTCAAGTTATTAACAATCGATATGCACTTGGTAGGAAAAGGGAGGCAATAGGATCCCTCCTATGGAAAGCAATCTGTATTGTATTTAGGGTGGAGGATTGTGGGGCGGTGGGGGGTGTACTTGGGGGTGGGGCATCTTGAGTCTATCCCACTGAATGGGTCCTGGACGCCGGCGCAGGAGCCCAGCCCCTGCGGAAGAGGCACCGCCGTGTGGTATGTGTGTACTTCCATACGGGCGGGCTTCAGGCGCAGTGGGCGCCACAGGGGGGAGGGAGGGGGGTGGGAGCCAGGGGGTGGGGGGCGGCGGTGAGGTAGGGTGGGGGGGATGGCTGGGTAGAGGGAGGGAGGGAGGGAGGAGGGGGGTGGGGGGGGATGTTGGGTGTTTGGTGGGGGGGAGAGGAGAAGGGAAGATAGAGGCGGGTTGTGTTCAAGGGGAGCAGAGTACAGAGGCTAGAATGACTACCTTTTAAGAGATGCCCGATATTAAATTGATATCCTATAATGTAAAAGGGTTGAACTCTCCCAGGAAGAGGCATAAAATATTGAGGGAACTGGATCATCTGGGAGGTGATATAGTTTTCCTGCAGGAGACACACCTGACCCTCAACACCAGGGTCAGGTTGTTCTCCCCCAGGTTCCCACAATGGTTCTACGGGGATTCCCCCGATAAGGGGTCTAAAGGGGTAGCTATTGGGCTGTCCAAAGTAGCGAACTTCCTAGTACGGGATCGATTAATAGACCCTGAAGGTCGTTTTTTATTTTTGAAAGGTTCTATTGGCTCTAGAAAGATCACGCTGGCCAACGTATACTGCCCGAACAGGAGCCCCACTGTTTTCCTGGGACAGATGTTAGAGAAATTGATGGAATTCGGAGAGGGGGAGATGGTCCTGGCTGGGGATATGAATTTCTGTCTAGACCCGGCCCAAGACAGTACGTCCCGTGCCCAGGGGATCAAGAGGGTGTCACTAAGAGCAATTAAGCGGAAACTATTCCACTGTCAATTAATAGACGTGTGGAGAATACAACATGTTAAAGAGAGGGACTACACCTTCCATTCCCCTGTGCACGGGACCTACTCCAGGCTGGACTATATTTTTGTTGATCATAGCTTGTTAGAAGGGGTGGTAGATACTAGTATTGAAACAACAACTCTTTCTGATCATTCACCTGTCACGATAAGGCTGAAGCTCCCTGAGATAGGGAGACGTCCCTTCTCGTGGAAGCTGAATGAAAGCCTACTTAAGGACCCGGAAGTAATAGACCGGATCCAGAGTGAGTTAAATCAGTTTTTCATACTGAACGACACGGGCGAGGTTTCCCCTTCTATTCTCTGGGAGGCGCACAAAGCCTACATACGGGGGATTTTCATATCTATAGGAGCAGGCCAAAAAAAAAAAAGGAAGGAAAAAAGGGAAAAACTGATAGCGGACCTGTTCCAATTAGAACAATTACACAAGAGGTCCAGGGGACAGGATGCGGACTGCTACCGGGCGATGGTTGCTGGGAGAGAGGAGCTGAGGGACACGATGGAGCAGGAGGCAAAGAGAGCCATAAATTTAATGGCCAAGGAGAGGTATCTTTGGGCCAATAAGTCTAGCAAATACCTGGCGAGGCTAATCAGGAAAAAAAGAGGACGGAATTACATAGAGAAAATAAACGGTGCAGGTGGTAAAGAGCTTGTATCAAGTGAAGATATGGCTAACGAGTTTAGAAAATTCTATGCCGACCTATATTCAATTAGACATGAGGAAGGGGAGGTCAGCGCACGGACAGCAAGGAGAAGAGAATTCCTAAAAGAGGCAGGCCTAGGAGTATTGTCTGGTGAAGATAGAGATCTCCTGGACAATCCCATAGAGGAGGGGGAAATTCTAGCAGCATTAAAAGATACCCCGAAGGGTAAAAGTCCGGGCCCGGATGGCTTCTCTTCCAACTATTTATTAAAAATGAAACACATTCTGGTCCCCAGGCTCTGCAAATATTGGAACGAACTGGGCACCAGAGCTGAGATGGAGCGAGAGGCCCTGCGCGCCACGATAACTTTAATATTAAAAGATGGGAAGGATACTAAGCTGTGTTCGAGCTACCGGCCTATTTCTCTGCTTAACGCGGACGTAAAACTATATGCTAAGGTCCTGGCTAACAGACTAAAGCGACTCATGGCGGACCTGGTACACCCGGACCAGTCCGGTTTTGTCCCGGGGAGACAGTGTAGAGACAATGGGGTTCGGGCGGTGTTGCTGTCGGAGTTCTGTAGACATAGGGGACCCCCTGCTCTATTCCTGTCGATAGACGCCGAAAAGGCTTTCGACAGGGTAGACTGGGGGTTCCTGATGGATACATTAGAGGTAATGGGTATTGGGCCCAGGTTTATTTCCTGGGTTAAGGTCTTATACAGCAGGCCAACGGCAGTTGCAAGGGTAAATGGGGCAGTATCCAAAACTTTTGAAATGAAAAACGGAACAAGGCAGGGGTGTCCTCTCTCCCCTCTCCTGTTCGTTCTGTCCCTCGAGCCCCTCCTAGCTACCATCCGGAGCAGTCCCGATTGCAAGGGGGTCCGGGTGGGACCAGAGGAGCACAAACTGGCAGCATTTGCCGATGATATACTCTTTTTTGTCTCAGCTCCCAGAGTAACCCTCCCCAACATATGGCGAATTCTAAGGCGATATGGAGAAGCCTCCAATTTTAAAATCAACCCCGGCAAATCTGAAATCCTAAACATTAGTCTCACGAAGCAGGAGGAAGCTCACCTGACCTCCGTGTTTCCTTTCCCCTGGAGAAGGGAGATTAATTATTTAGGTATTAAGCTAGCCAACTCTATTAAAAAGTTGTTCCAAAGTAATTACATCCCACTACTAGATGAAATCAGGCATGAGGCTGGGAGATTGAGGTCGAGACCACTCTCCTGGTTTGGTCGCGTGAATGCGGTTAAAATGACGATCACTCCAAAGATTTTATATAAATTTCAACTGTTACCGATCCCTCTACCAAGGTATTTTCTGGGGGCTCTAAGGAAATTAATTACCCAGGCTGTCTGGGGTGGCAATAAACCTCGTATTTCTTACGCAACACTGAGTAGAAGCAAAAAAAAAGGTGGAATAGCTGCACCAGATTTCAACAGGTACTATATTGCTGTAGTGCTTTCACGGGTTATAGAATGGAGTAAGAAAGAGACTGATAAGCGGTGGGTGAATATTGAATATTCCTTAAGTAATAATAATTTGGCACATTCACTATGGAACCCCCCAAAATTTAGGACATTCAGCACTGATATTTCTTTAATAACACAAAACACTTTTAAATTATGGGACAGAATTCATACCCAGCACAAATGGTCGCACAATTCACCTTTAATATATATGAAGAATAATTTATTTTTTGAACCAGGAATGAGTACAGTGGGGGGGGAGTGGTTAAAAGACGACACTCTTCAATTGAAAAATTTTATTAGTAGGGGGAAAATACGCACTTTCACGGAATTGAATCGAGAGGTAGAACATTGGGTGATAGATTGGTGGAGGTATCTACAGCTTTCCCATTTTATAAGTAAATTACCAAAGCCCCTTAGGAGTATAGAAGAGCTCAGACCTCTTGAGAAACTCTGTGCGACGGAGAACCCGGGAGGTGTTATAGGCCAAATTTACAGAGTACTTGGAGAGTCACAGGAGGATAAGACGCCTCATTATATCATAAGGTGGGAGCAGGAATTGGGGTCACTATGCACTAGCAACACTTTGGGTAAAATCCTGAATCTGGTACATTATGCAGCATTAGATATTAGGAGAACGGAAATCCACTACAAAGTATTATCAAGATGGTACGCCACCCCGGACAGAATAAGCAAGATGGATGGATCTAAGGGGAACTCCTGTTGGAGGGGTTGCCAGACTAAAGGCACAATGGCCCATATCTGGTGGGAATGCCCTATTATAAAGGTCTTTTGGAAAAAAAATTTATCCCTGTCAAAAGAATTCACGGGGAGGGAAATAGAGGAGGACCCTTGGGTCTGTCTCTTCCACGGTACCCAAGATACAGTTAAGAGTTATAAGACCTCCCTGACCCCGATAATACTAGACTCAGCCAAGAGACAGATTTCGCTAAACTGGCTGAACCCTTTAAGTCCCAAAACGCGAGATTGGCTATTCGATCTCAATGAAATCTATAACATAGAAAGCCTGGATCGAGGGGGAGTGGAACCAGATGAGGATGCAGGGGGAAATGGGCAGGTTGGCCTAAATTTAAAAAAACTTGGACCTATTTAAAGGAGATAATATAAAAAGGGCTTAAATCGAATAACTCGATAAGGGAGGTATGGCAGGCAAGACTTTGTTCGCCTCTGAATCACACCCCGCAGGGGAGGGAGGTGGGTATGGGGGGTGGGACTGGGAGGGGGGTTAGGGATAGGGGATGAGGGGCATGTCCGCGAAGTTGTCAGGTCTACTACCTGAATATATCGATGATTTGCTGTTTTTCTTATTTTCCCTGTGAGGCATGTCTCCTCAGAGGAATGTTTTGTATTGAAAAATGATAAATAAAGAATTAAAAAAAAAAAAAAGTTCAAAAAGTGATTACCAAAACCCCATCTCCGTAGGTTACCAGACAGGTAAGCCCAGTCCACTGAGTCAAAGGCTTTGTTTAAATCAATCGAAAGGAGAAAGCCTTTCTGCGGGGGTCCCCCATCCCACTGAGACTGCAGGAGTGAAATTATATCAATGGATCGGCGGATTTGGTCCGGGCCCTGTCTCCCAGGAATAAATCCCACCTGGTCCCCATTTATGTATGAAGGGATGAAGCTCCCTATTCTATTTGCCAGTATCTTAGTCATAATTTTGATGTCATTATTTATCAGCGAGATGGGTCGGTAGTTGCCCACCTCACTGGCGTCTTTGCCCTGTTTTGGTATAACCGAAATATACGCTGAGTTGAGGTCAGTATCGAGATGTGACCCTTCCCGAAGTGTATTAAAGAGTTTCGTCAGATAAGGGGCTAGACAAGTGCAAAACTTCTTATAGTAACCATTTGAAAAACCGTCAGGACCTGGTGAGGAGCCCACCTTTAATGTTTTAATGGTGTCCAGGACCTCCTGGATTGCGAAGGGAGCCTCGAGGAGGTCCCTGTGTTCAGTTGACAGAGTAGGTAGTGTAAGGGAGTCCAGGAACGAACTCTGCAAACTTCGGGGGGAGGAGAATTTCGGATTGTAAAGATCTGAGTAAAATTTATGAAAAGTTGCCATAATCTTTTCGGGATGCTGGGTCAAGTGGCCTGAGGGAAGCCTAATTTTCGGGAATGCCAAAGAGCGGGGTTTGGGGCTCAGTTTGACTGCCAGTTTAGATCCTATTTTGTCCTTTTGGGAATAAAGTTTAGCCCCCGACCATCTAAGGTGTTTTTCAGCTGCTGTAGTCAGCTGTAGGTTTAGGGGGGTTCTGGCCTTATCCAGAAGCTCTAAGGATTTAGGCGAGGGGTTTTGCTTATGTGCCTTCATAGCTTTATGAAAATCCTCTGTTAGTCTGATTGTGTCTACTCTGTGCTCTGCTTTAAGTTTGGATGACATTTGTATCAGTTTCCCTCTAATTACTGACTTGTGGGCCGCCCAGACCGTTACCGGGGAAACCTCACAGGTCGCATTAATTTGGAAATATTCATTAATGGCTTCTTCAACTAAGGAACATTGGACCGGGTCACTCAGTAGAGATTCCTGCAGACGCCAGCGAGGTGGGCCCCCAGCGCCCCCGGACCTGTTCATGAGAAGTGTCACCATCGAATGGTCGGATAAGGAAGTATCTACTATCCTAGATCTCCTGACCAGTGGGATTGCTGCTGAGCGTGTGAAAATGTGGTCTATCCTGGCATAGGAATTATGCGGTGCCGAAAAGTGGGTGTAATCTTTCGTATGTGGGGTAGCATCTCTCCAGATATCAACCATACCTGCCTCATGAAGCAACCTCGCAATTGTGACGCTCTGTCTGGAGGGGCGTCTAGATTTCTGCTTATCCCCAGAAGACTTATCAATGGAAAAGTCAAATGCTGTGTTGGAATCTCCACCCACAATGATCGTGCCTCGCAGATGGGGTTTAAGTTTATGTAAAAGTGATTCAAAAAAGGTTTTTTGTCCCCTATTAGGAGAGTAGTAGGAGACAAAAGTATAAAGATCCCCGTCAATATGTCCAGACACCAGAATATACCAGCCTTGAGGGTCAATTATTACCTCTGATTGTGAGAGATTGATGTGTTTGGCAAAGCAAATAGCTACTCCTTTAGTTTTATTTTCTCCGGAAGTTAAGAAAAATTGTGGGAAGCGTTGGTGGAGAAAGGAAGGCTTATATGTAGAAGGAAAATGGGTCTCTTGGATGAGTAGGACATCTGCATGCATGGAGTGATATAGTTGGAATAATTTCCTATGTTTTATGGGGGAATTAAGGCCCTGCGCATTATGAGATATTATGTTAAGGGAGGGTGAAGAAACGTGAGTGTCAGCCATGAACCAGAGGAGGTCTATGTGACCCCTTTTGAGCATAGGTATCCAAACAGGCAGCCTAACGAATCCTTGGGCCAAATAATGCGAACCTGCTGTGGAAGGACACGAACCCGCCCGGAACCTTGGTGTGCTCAGATGAGCAAAGAGAAAAGTAGAGGAGAAAAGAAGGAAAGAAGAGAGGGAGGGAGGCAAAAACATAACATTAGTCTGAAGTAAATGCATTACAAACCAATATAATCCCTGAGAACAATAAACCATGGGGTCCTCGACCCCCTTCTCACCCCCTGAGTTGAAGTGAGCTCGTCACCTCAATCCCCTAACCCTAAGAGGACCAGAAGCCCCAGCTATGGGGATCTGGTAAGGGAAACCAAGTGCACCTGCTGTGTACCTGGATTCCACTGGAGGCGTGCTGGGTCCACCACAGCCCCGACGCCTAAAAAAAAAAAAAAAAAAAAAGGATAACTAAAAGCCAATCTAAGGCCTATGCTGTGTAATGCCCTGAACGAGCCAAACAAAAAGGAATTACTACTAAGAATCTTGTGGATCACCGTATGTGAAAAACCTTGCCCGTTTGGCGCCCCGTTCCCCAGTCAATGAGATTGGGAACCCATGAAAGCCAACAGGTGTCAAACTAGCTGAGAACCTGGGCTCCGAATGTATAGTGAAAGGAGACAGTATCCCAGGGGACTCACCCTTCGCGCCGCCCGCGATGTGCCCATCGCCAGCCACGTGAAGGGGCAGTCGGGAGCCACAGAGACATTGGAAATCAGAGGAAATTAATCAAGGGAGATACTAATAAAACAAACTAGAACTCCCGTAACCTGTTCAAGAGTCCCATAATGCGTGAGACTGCGAGTCCTGCCCTAAAAGGTCTAGGCGAGGAGAATAAAAAAAAAAAAACTCACATGTATAAACTAGATTATCAAATATAAAGAAAAAGTAAAGGAGACTGTGGGAGTGTACTACCCTCTTCCCTTCCCCACGTCTGGGTCCGACACCATCGGGTGTAGGTAACTTCCAACCCGATGCGAACGTGGACTAAATCCCCCTCCTAAACAGAGCTAATAAGGGTAAGGATTCAAAGTAGACCATCTAGTGAGGGGGGATACTTGGAAGGCCCAAAAGTGATCTGTGTCCGGACAGAGGGGAAAAACACCAAGTCTCCAGGCAGTGTCAAAGAACCTGAACATAACCGAAAAGTCATGTCGGAGCATTTTCTTTGGATCGCTTGTGGCTTGATTGGAGCCAGGTGGGTTGCAGCGGACTCGCTGGTGGAGGCCTTTTAGAGGATGATGAGGATCCCTTGGTTGACTTGGTGCTAGGGGGTTCCTGCACAATCAGGCCCAGGTGCAAAAACAGGCGTTCCCCTTCTGCAAAAGATGAGAATGCATAGTTCTTGTTTCTGTATGAGAAATTAAAATGGAGCGGGAAGGACCACCTATATGTGATTTCTTTTTCCGTCAGAATCTGCAGGAGTGGTTTAAGTGCACGTCTCTTCTGTACCATGTAAGGTGATAAATCAGTGAACACCTGGATTTTGTGGCCCATTAGCATTAGATTTTCAGAAAGCCTGGACTTTTTCATGACCTCCTCCTTCACCGAATAAAAATGTGGTTTCACGTTGATATCTCGAGGGAGACCATCTGAGCGGGGGGGTTGTAGGGCTCTGTGCACCCTGTCCAATTCCAAACGATGTTCAGGAATGCCTGGAATGAGAGCTTGAATCAGGGATTTTACAGCAGCATGCACATCTTTCTCAGACTCAGGGAGCCCCCTGAGTCTAAAGTTATAACGTCTGGACCTGTTCTCGAGGTCATCAATCTTTGCAAACGCCGCTTCTAGCTGGTCCTGAACATCCTGAATTCTGGCTGAGTTCTGGTTAATCCTCGCCACTGATTGATCTGCTTTCCTTTCTATAATGTCCATTCTCAGACCTATTTGCTGCAGGTCAGCATGGATGGAGGAAGTAATTTGGGCTGCGTTTGCTGCTAAGCTTTTAGAAAGCAGAAGGGAGAAAGCTGTCATCATGGAGGGGAAATCATTTGGAGAGGGGATGGCAGCCATTTCCTCACTCACTGACAGGAGCATGCCTGTGTGTGGATCAAGCATGGGTGTGGAGGGGAGGCCGTCATTCATTCTGTTCAATAGGGACTCTGTTGAGGCAGGGGAAGCAGCCCATTCCCGGGGTGGAGATGAGATACCTGGGGATTGTGGCGGTTGTGAGTCCTGATCCGCGATGGATACCTCAGGATCCTCCGTGCTGTGTAGGCCTCGCGCCGCCATCTTGGCATAGCTGAGGGGAACGGCCACCGCCCCCATCCGATCGCTCAGGTTCCTCCTCGCTTGTGTAGCGGACATCGGGTGACTCCCCAGCGTCTCCCCCACCCGTTCCACCCGGTGGTAGGCTCATGGGCTCATTCTGCGGGCTCCGGCGGCTATCAAAGGGCTGTGGTGGAGGGGAGCTCTAGAAGGTAGCGGCCATCTTGCGAGCTCCCGCGCATGCACCTGTGAGGTTGAATTTTTTTAGTTACATAGGAGGTCTAGGGCTATAATTATTGCTCTCGCAAAACACCATTTTCATATACGGGCGCTACTCACGTATGCATTTGCTTCTGCACGCGAGCTTGTCGGGATGGGGTGCGTTTAAAAAATAATTTTTTTTCTTATTTATTTTACCTTTTATTTTTACACTTTAAAAAAAAAAATTGTCACTTTTATACCTATTACAAGGAATGTAAACATCACTCAATAAAAAAAAAGCATGACAGTACCTCTGAAATATGAGATCTGGGGTCAAAAAGACCTCAGATCTCATATTTACACTAAAATGCAATAAAAAAAAATTGTCATTTAAAAAAATAATTTTAAAAATGGCCCTTTAGGAGCCTAGGGGCAGAAGTGACGTTTTGACGTTGCTTCCGCCCTGCATTGTTATGGAGACTGGTGGGGGCCATCTTCCCCTCACCCATCTCCATGCCCAGCAGGGGTGAAGATCCGATCACCTCCGCCACTGCCGGCGGCTCCAGTAAGCGGGAGGGGGGCCCTCTCCCACCGCCGATAAAAGTGATCTTGCGGTAATTCAGCTGCAGAGACCACTTTTATCTGAAACAGGACCGCTCACTGAAGAAGAGGATACTGGGGTTATGGCAGCTAGCTGCTGCCATAACAACGATATTCCTCTTTAAACAGACGGAGTATAACAATAGTGGACGGTCTGGAAATGGTTAAAATTCTTCATCTACAGAGGGCTGTGAAGATGGTGTAAGCTACATTTAGCCCAACTATACCAGTTTGGCATGCCTGCTGTAGAATATTTTAAAACTCTTGACTTTCACAAGACAATGGCATATCATGGATTTTTGATTTTGTATGCTATTGTCTACTTTGCAGGTCATATAATTTTATTCACTCTTAGGCCTCATACACACGGTTTGATTTCCGTCTGATTTCTGTCAAAAGTGCGTGTGCAGGATTTTGTCTAGCATACTATCTGCAAATTGTTGTTTGACAAACACGAATGTAGTGGGGTACTATGACAGTATAAAGAGGAAGTTGATTTCTCAAGCGCTACCCTTTGGGCCCCTTATGCTAATTTTGTGTTAGTAGAACAAAGTTAGTAGTTTGGCATAACTACATCAGTATCACCAGCAAAACAGCTTCATTATTAACTCATTAAAGAAGATGAGAATGTGCGCTGCATTTTGACATTTCATCAATTGCCACGTCATGAATGTTAATTCCAGATTAAAAACGGTAGTTTACAGGACCAAACTCTTCCGATTCATTCCTTGATTCTGAGCATGCGTGGTTGTACTTGTTACTTTTGTGTGATGGATTTCTGTACTGACCATCCGAAAATCAGATGTTGAGTTCACATCCAACAAAAATTTCATAGCCTGCACATCCAGCTTTTGTCTGATGTAAAAGTCAAATCGTCTGTCGAATGCACCGTACTAGCGATCTAAAAATCCGCAGACAGATCGTTTTCAGACTTTTCCCTTCTGATTTTCATACCGTGTGTAGAAGACATAAGGCCCCCTACACACTATTAGATTTTATGCAGATTTTTGTCTTCAGATTCACCAAAATCATATAATATGAGGTCAAACCTTAAGAGTTTCAATTTGTATGCAATCAGGCAGGCCCTTGCACTACATGGTTTTGGTAAATCTGAAGACAAAAATCTGCAGAAAATCTAATACTGTGTATGGGGTCTAACAGTATAAGTAGAATAGCAAGAATGATCATACATCCTTATCTTACATACCTGACAATATAATTAAATTAAATACTGTGAAAACAAAGTCACAGCAACCATACACTATACAGCAAATCCAAAAAGGCTGTAAAATTAATGCAGTGTTGCAAGTCAGTAAACACAATAATATAATAAAAAAAGTAAATGTATATAATGTGCATGACATAACTGAAATATACTAGCAAGCTTATTCTTTATATTATCTTGCTTTTTCTTTTGATTGCATTCTAATTTCTCTCTTTTTCCTTGCATATTTCCAGTAGTATTAAAACACTTTCTAGACAAGGAAGCAGCAAGGAGTTAGAACATGTTGTGAGTTCTTTCTCCTGTAAGGCTTGACAGTACATGACATTTCCTTGTAACATTGGTAATGATGCAATATAATGATATGAAAATCAGAATATACTTTTCACCTAAGAAAATCTCTGTACATCTTCCCCACATCTAAGAAAAAGAAACATATATTAAATTGTTCAATCCTTCTGAATGCTGAATAATCTTCTGTTGTTTGGACAAAGAAACATAATAGCTGTGAGATTCCAGCCATAATAATCAGTATTTTCATTTTAATCTCTTGCATAATTTTTTATACTGTGATAATCACCTAGGAATATATGCTAGTTTTTTTATGGAGTGTTTAAGTGTTTTGATTGTGTTTATTATAAACTATCTATACTAATTCATAGGGGAACTGTGTTTAACTTTGTCAATACTCTGCTTACTGTAAATGTTATTTACTACAGAAAAATGGTAGCACACCCACTAAAACATTTATATTTCATATTCATATTTTTTTCTTATGTGATAAAATTGGGAAGATCAATAATTAGGTTTTCAGCACAGTTGGCCACTAATAATAATAAAAAAACTGTCTGGGCAGTAAGGATCTCACTACTACTGGTCACTGGTTATTTAGTGGTTCATGTAGCTCAGATCTTGCCACTGATATATAACTTCTATCAGTATCAACATAATTACTGACACTGGCAGAATTATTGTGTCTGCTAGAAAACACACACAAAAATACACAAGAAAAGCCATCCAACTTCACTTAATTTTCTTTTGTGCCATTGTGAAAAAAGTGAGGTGAATCTCTTCAATGCCCAAACAAAACCAGTTTTTCAAAGTGTGGAAAGGGTTAGAACCTTTCACACATTGAGGGTAATCTACTAAAGGAGTAAAGCATGTTCACTTTACAAAGTGGGTTTTCACTTAGTTTAGTAAATAAGGTAAAGCTAAGTGAAAATTAACTTTTCAAAAAACACCCAAAAAGTGATCCCATGTGATTAGATAATTAAAGTCAGCAGATCATTGTACTGGTGTTTAGGAATTCTTTGCAACATAAATTTTGTTTTAGTTTCACATCTTTCATTAAACTGGATGAAACTTCACCTTGTAACATAAACATGCCTTACTGCTTTAGTAAATCAACCCAATTGCTTTGTCTGTAAGTCTGTTAAAAAGAATTCTACGTGGACAGAAAATGTACAAAAAATATCTGTGCCTTATTAGAGAGGGTTCCTCTCTAATAAGGTACAGATATTTTTTTTACTGTTTTACAGACAAAAAACAATATTTTTTTGACGGTTTCACTTGAAGCTACTCTTTGCCTTATGCTAATTCTGGTACTGAGGTCAGAACTTTGTGCAGGCCAGTCAAGTTCCTCCACCCCAAACTTGCTCATCCACATCTTTATGGACCTTGCTTTGTGCACTGGTGAGCAGTCATGTTGGAACAGAAAGAGGCCATCTCCAAACTGTTCCCACAAAGTTGGGAGCATAAAATTGTCCAAAATGTTTTTGGATACTGACACCTTAAAGGGGAAGTAAAGTCTTCCTTTTCAAATTGTACCTACAGGTAAGTCTATAATAAGGCTTACCTGTAAGTACTGTAAACATCTCCTAAACTTGCACAGTTTAGGAGATATTTACTATATATGCCAACATCATCAGCGCATGCGCACTGAAGAAATGGCTGCTCATGCCATTTCTTCATGGCCCTGTGCCATGACTGGTGGCTCTGGCCAATCACAGCTCTGGAGTACGTGAACCCAGAAGAAACTCTAGGGAAAATGTCAGCCGCCTCAGCCGTGTACAGGTGCCGCTGAGAGAGCTTCCTTCTAAGGTAAGTATTTCATAATGAGCTAGTATGTGATGCATACTAGCTCATTATGCCTTTGTCTAACAGTTTTTTTATAGGGTTTACAACCACTTTAAGAACTCCCTTCACTGGGCCAATCCCAACCCCTGAAAACAACCACACACCATAATCCCCCCTCCACCAAATTATTTGGACCAGTAGGGTCCATAAAGACATGGATGAGCCAGTCTGGAGTGGAGGAACTTGACTGACCTGCACAGAGCCTTGACCTCACCCAATAGAACACCATTGGGAGGAATTAGAGCGAAGACTGCAAGCCAGTCCTTCTCATCCATCAGTGCCTAACCTCACAAATGCACTTCTGGAAGAATGGTCAAACATTCCCATACACACACTCCTAAACCTTGTGGACAGCCTTCCCAGAAGAGTTGAAGCTGTTATAGCTCAAAGGGTGGGCCAACTCAATATTGAACACTACGGACTAAGACTAGGATGCCATTAAAGTTCATGTGCGAGCAAAGGCAGGTGTCACAATACATTTTGTAATATAGTATATATATATATATATATATATATATATATATATATATATATATACTGTACATATATATACACACAATATATACACACACATTATATATTTAAAGATAACAGTATAATTCTTAAAACATAACTTGAACAAAGAACAAAAAATATAATATTCAGGCTAAAAGCATTTTTAGCAAGTACTGGAAATACCTATTAAGCTTGCAGGAATTGAAGTGTCTTTGTCACTCCCTGAGAGATAAGTGAAAGAAACTGGAGGCAAACATACTCTTAGCTTTCCAAAATACTAATCCTACCACCCCACCTGCAATAGATACCAAAGGCAGACTTGGTCCAGCCTGGGTAGCTATCATTGTTCTCTCCATTGATACAGTGGAAGTGGAAGTGGAAGCGTAGCCACACAGGGACAGAAATTATGTTATACATAGGATTACCAGATGAAAATAGAGGAAAAAAGCCTGACAAAAACCCAAAACAAATGCAGTCACTTGGTGAGCTGCAATATCTTTCATTTTTTATTTCAGTTTTGTATACGCCTTGAATTTACCTATATGTATAGTATAAAATAGTTTTAACTGCTGTTTTGATGCATTCTCTTTGGATTTTCTAAAAGGCATCCCAAAAATGCTAACTTCCCTTTTATGTTCAATTTTTAATTGCATTAATGCAATTGAGCCATTGTTATTTCAATGCAGATATATGATAATTTAAAACAAACAGCAGTATTGTATTTGTTTGATGAATATATTTTTTGTTGTAATGCATGCAAAGAAATGCATTGTCTATGCTTAGTAAAAATAGTTTTAAAATTACTTTGTAAACAGTTGTATCTACAGTTATTTCATGACATTGAGTAAATTTGAAGATATTCCATCAGCAAGGTAATAGAACAAAGCTTGTATAGATGTAATAGCACATAAGTGGTAATACCACTTATCAATCAAACTATATGTTTTTGGATGTCTGTGGGAAAAAAAAAAACATTGAAATGTCTAAAAAGTGCAATTTTGTATGTAATGTCACCCTGGTTACTTTGGCAATGGGTAATTATAGTGTTTTCACTTTAGTGTGGTACGTTACAATTGCAAGATACAGTATATTAAAACATTCAATTAGAGTGTGTGTTTATTATAAATGTAGTTCAAGTGGGGGCTAAGGATAGTCCAGGGGGGTTGCAGCAGTGCAAAAGACTCTCCCAGCGCACATCATTTTTACATACTGGGCAACTGTGGTGGAGGAGCAGAGCCTTGCATACTTATGATTCAATAATGAGGTGTGGTGAGTCTTTCCAATCACCATGTATTACCACAGTAATGTGTGATGGTAACAGTGGTGGGGCGCCACATGTAATTATTACATCACAGGCATATACAGTCAGGTACTATAGTAGTAACATGTGCTTGTGGAGAAGAACTTTCTTTTGAACATCATTATTACATCATGGGCATGTGCAGATCATGTCCTTTATGTAATAATGATGCACAATTGGAGGGTCTTTCCCAGGACCATATGTTGCAATAAATGGACCCATGAGGTCAATTAGGTGCACATTCTTTGGATTCCAGGCACTATTTTCTAAATGGCTTCATGTTATTTGGATGAAGAAAAGGGAAGGAGGGGCATCTATTAGAAAATGCACGTGACTTAATATATAATTATGACATTGAGGTAAATGGCTTCTGTTTTTGTGGTCTTGCTAAGGACAGTTAAGATAACCAACATCATTATGCAGACATCTATTCATATAAAAAAAAATATATACCTTTACTCTAACTGTTACAGTAGCAATTCCAGGGGGCATGCTTCCTGCAGCATCAAAAGCCTCCACAAGAAAGACATATACAGCCTCCTTTCCTGTAAATGATTCAAAGTCAAGAGGTTTTAACAGAGATAGCTCTCCTGATGATGAGTTCATTGTAAACAGCTGCAAAATTTCCTGCGATCTTATCCGATATGTAATATTAGCACCAAGATCAGCATCCTTTGCCTGAAACACAATAAACAGATCAATATTAAAATCAAAGCAGACAAAGCTGGTGAATAAAGCAGGTTGAAGGGCAAAAATAATTGAACCATAGAAAATATATGTATTGAGTTTCCGAGAAGTCGCTAAAATAGGTTTGAAGGTTTACAGTTGTTTTTCTCTTTGTTATCGGTCATTTTAATGCATTGATCAGTAGAAAATATAAACAGTTCAGCAGATATTTATCTGAAATTTCTGTCACATTCACAGTAAGCTTGCCTTTTGCAATCTCTCAACTTGATTAGAATTGATCTTTAACTGTTGTATTAACTTTGTCACTGCAAACATCTGAAGAAATAAAGGTTTCTCAAAGTGGTGTTATTTAAGGCTACATTATTGCTAAATGGGTGGTTAGCACCCATGTGCTTTTATATATAGACATTTTAAGAACATACAGCTAATAGCAACATTATATCTTAAGCAAAATAGACTCTTTTGTATAAATAACATTAATTTTTAAGTTGCCTGGGTGAGGTAAAAAGTCTGGTCACATAGTCCATAATATTTTACCTCTACTTGCATAAATGATATACAGTATGTTATCATAAAGTGGCATATGTCAATCCCTGGACAATCCAGATGTTCACCATTGATGACCAACCACTATGTCTTATTTGATAATCAGACACACCGGTCTTAGAGAATGGGTACCTTTAGATGATTTTAAACTATGATAAAACTCCCCTGACATCTAAAAGTTTTTTGCTAGGAAGTGTCCGGAAATGTGTCCCTGAATGTAATCCATGTTCGCCATTTCTATGTTGAACTGACCAATATTCTTCCCCTGTTTGTGTTGTGATTTGGCTTATCAACTGCTTGCCAATAATAATTTACTCACCTATCAAATGAGAAAAGCAACCATAAAATGGTTGGAATTGAGGTATTTAATTAACATCACCTTGGAAATCGCTAACAATGGTTCATTTGTATCTGTCTTTAGAATCAAATTGACTGGAAGTAAGTTAAAACTTTGGTACAGCCAGTTATTTTTGAAATTTTGATTTGAATGCAGAATGGGTAGTACTTCTGTAAAGCTTTTGCTGTTTCATTTAATGTTTGTATCACCATTGGGGAAATTACTATTACCTATTTAACATTTACTTTAACAGGAAGACAGGGGAACTCTCTTGAACATGTATGGAAACAACAATAAAACACAATTTCTCGTAAAGTGAAGATGGCTAGATCCTGTATCTAGTTTTTATTGATATGTGTCTTTAATATGGAATTTTAGATGTGACAGGATGTCACCAGGATAGAACACATGGTGTGGTCTTCACTACAATGATCCACACAGTAGTTAGAACCCTTCCCCACTTAAAGAACTGATGTACACAGATCCTTTATTGCCATTAACTTTTATTGAAAAACCCCCTTTTAGCAATCTGAGTCCCTAAGAAAAATGTATCTTCAAACCTCTCTTCAGCATTTCATGCTAGCAGAGTGTATAACAGATTAAAGCATCTTGTCTTTGAGAACAGGTTTATGACTTTGTAAAGTGATTCTATATTTACACAACCATAGTATTCACAAGCAAAAACATCATTACCATTTTTGTAAATGCAAAACTTGCTCTTTTCTATTCACCTATGAATAATTGCAATACAAAAAAAGACAATATGTTCAGGAATACAGATGGGCTGAATGACCCCCTGTTTGGTTCGCACCAGAACTTTCGATCATTAATAAAGTTTGGTACCAAATAGCGAACCCCATTGAAGTCTATAGGACCCGAATGTGAAAAATCAAAAATGCCCATTTTGAAGGCTTAATGGTAATTGGGCATACAATGGTTGAAACAATGAAACCTACACCAAAAACATTCTTTCAGATGAAATCATACCCACAACACTAGGCAGCCTAGAAGTCCTGCAGAGATTCCACATCCCAAAAACACTAAATCTGCAACATCGACATCAGGGGCTTCATAGATTCTGGTAATCCAGATTTTGATAAATTTTGATAAAAGTCAGACGGTCCATGGAGTCTGTCGACAGACACGTTCCATGATCAGTAACAAAACCTTCAGCAGTACTGAATACCCGTTCAGAAAGCACACTGAATGCAGGGCAGCCCAGAAGCTCAATAGCATACTGGGCAAGTTCTGGCCAGTGGTCTATTCCTATGACCCAGTAAAAAAGTGGCTTGTTGACTGGAAAGCTCTCCATCTCTGTTTTCGCCCCTAGATAATCATCAACCATGTGATGCAAATGCTGCCGATGGGATGTGGAAGCTGACAGCCCTCGGCGGCGAGGACTAAAAAAAATTGAAAAATGCATTACTTAGGCAGCCGCCTTCTCCATCGCTCCTCTCTTGACCAACAGAAGCCTCAAAACTACGTTTTCCACGACACTGTAACCAGAGTCTGGAAAAGCGTTAGATAAACTCCACTTTTAGGTGTCCTGAAAAGATTTCATCTTCTGCACTCTCTATGGAGATGGGATGAGTTCTGAGACTTTCCCCTTATAACGGTGGTCAGGGAGGGTTGCCAACCAATAGTGATCCTTTATGCCGCGTATTCTTGGGTCCTTTCGCAGGCTTTGAAACATGAGGGAGCCCATGCACCACAGATTTGCAGAGGCATGAGAATCAGACTCCTCTGGGTCACTGAGGATTACAATATCTGGAACTGCCTCCACCCAAGGATTCTGGGGATGAAAAACCATCTCTTACTGTTTGACGTCTTCCTCTGCTTTAATGCCTCAAAAACTGCCAGAATCCTCCTATTCTCTTTCCTCTTGTGTGTTCTGTGGCATAGGAACAATTGTGTCTACATAATGTGGCCCTAGGGGAGGAACGGAAGTCCTCCTCTTCATCTTGCTGCTCTACCTCGAGTGCCCTGTCCATAATGCCATGCAAAGTCTGCTCCAGCAGCAACACAACAGGAATTGTGTCACTGGTGCATGCATTGTCATGGATCACCATCCTTGTGGCCTCCTCAAATGGTGACAGTACAGTGCATGCATCCTTTATGAGCAGCCATTGGCGTGGGCAAAAAAAGCTGAGCCGGCCTGAGCCTGTCCTTGTGCCATACTCACACAGGTACAGCCACTGCAGCGTTGCCAAAGTCGAGTTCCACCTGGTGGGCATGTCACAAATCAGGTGGTTTATGGGCAGGTGGAACTCCTACTGAATTTCAGCCAGCTAAACACTGCCTGTGTATGATCACCTGAAATGGCTACACACTCTTCTGGCCTGCTTTAGTATATCTTCCAACCCTGGGTACCTATTTAGGAAACGCTGCACCACCAAATTGAGGACATGTGCCAGGCATGTGTCAATTTTCCCTGTTTAAAAGGTGGACAGGAGGTTTGTGGCATTATCACACACCACCATTCTTGGCTCCAGCTGGTGTGGCCGGAACCACCTCTGGACCTGTCCCTGCAGAGCTGCAAGAATCTCTGCTCCGGTGTGGTTCCTGTCCCCTAGACACGCTAGCTGAAGCACTGCATGGAACCTTTTAGCCTGACTCATTGAATAGCCCTTTTAATGCTTAGGAGGTACTTGAGGTTCATAGGACAATTCAGCAGAGGAGGGCATGGAGGAGGGGGGGTAGAGCTAACAAATCTGGCATCATCACCAGCTGTATGAAGACGTGGGGGCACAACAAGCTGCAGCACTGATCCCTGTCCTGCATCCTTCCCAGTTGCAAGCAGAGTTACCCAACGTGCTGTGAATGAAATATATCATCTCTGTGCATGCTTGCTGGACCACGTGTCAGCAGTAACGTGGACTTTGCAGCTGACTGCCTTGCCCAAAGATGCCACAACATTGCCTTCCATGTGATGCTAGTGAGCTGGAATGGCCTTACATAAAAAGAAATAGCGACTGGGAACCTGCCATTGTGGTACAGCACATTCTGCAAATTCACAGAAGGGGCAGAATCCACCAAATGGAAAGGCAGAAGTTGTAGAGCCAGAAACTTTGACAAGCTTGCATTTAGATGCTGGGCATATGGGCGGCAGAGACTGTATTTTTTTTCAGCTGCAGCAGATGGGGCAGAGAAATTTTCCAGCTATAGTCTACACTTTGTGGTGTGCTGCTGGCAGATGTGCTGCAAGGATCTGGGACAACCTGCGCTATACCATCATCCCTGTTAGTGGAGGCTTCTGAAAGGTCAGCACCAGACCGGCGCATGTGCATACGCCAATGTGCCGATGCAGTCCTGCTCAGGCAATTCAGCAATCTCCAGCTGTTACCGTGCGATAACACAGCGCTCGGGCGCGCGCGGGTGCACGGCGCGTGTGTGCGCGCGCGGGTGCGTACGCGCGCACGGGCGCGCACGTGTTCGCATTAGCGCCGTTTTGGCGCCAAGAGGTGCATAAAAGTTCTCCTGTTGCAGGAATGCGCTGCTGTTTCGTCTCAGCTCTGTGGATCTGCTTAACCTGTATCTGATTGATTGATTGCCTATTGACCCGGCTTGTCTGACCATTCCTCCTTTTCCAATCTGACCCCGCCTGCCTGATTCTGCTACTGCATCTACCAATACCGTTGCCGACCTCTGCCTGCCTACCGACTCTGCCTCTGCCTACTGTATTAACCGCCTTGCTACCTGCTGACCCGGACTGTTTGACCTTGCCTGTGCCTGCCATTGTCTGCTGTGCTGTTGCACCCTCAGCTCCAGCTCCAGTGACTTCTGCATCTGCATCTTCAGTGCTGCAGCCTGCTGCTTCCTGTCATCACCTTACCTGCAGTCCAGCCATCCCTGGAGGGATCTCTACTCTGCTCCAGCATCAGAGCCTTTATCTCAAGCAGGCACTCCTACCCCACTGTGCTCTCGAGACCACTGTCCCCACTCCAGTGGCTCTTGAACCAGCGTTGTATGAGAGGTCTTCTCCTACAAGTCAGGCTCACTACCAGGTATCTAACAGCAGGGACAGACTAAGGTGAGTTAGGAGGAGAGACAGATTTGTACCCCTTTTGTGTGGCTTCTAGGTGCTATTGCAAATGGGCTGAGTGGTGGGAGGTTAAATGCTTTGTCAAGCATGTGGTACCCAAATGGTTGGTGTTTTTGTTATGCTTGATGTGCTTGAGACAAAGTTTGCAAATTGCAACAGTGCAATCGGCTGCATATCTACGAAAAAAGGCCCAGACAGCTGAGCTGTGGGAAGTGGGCCAGGAGAATACAGCTCCACAATGTGATGGAATAGGGTGGCTGCTCTCTACTCTTCCATGATGGCTGCCTCATTGGGGTTGTGCCTCATCCTCACTTTCCTCCTCTGCTCTATCTGGCACCCAAGTTGAGTCAGTGACCTCATCATCATCTCCTCCATTCTCAATACCACTGGAGACAACGTGGCAATACACTGTGGCTGGGGGAACGTTAATGCCAATTTGTGTGCCGGTGTTCTCCCCTCTATAGGTTCATTTTCCTGCTTTCCTCAACCTCAGAACCAACATCTGAATAGACTAATGGCTGTGCATCGTCAAGGAGCAAGTGGCTGATGCTGTGTTCAAATAACTCCGCTGACTCCTATGGCAGGAATAGCTGTGGACAAAGAGGCAGGTTTAGCCACTCTGGCAGCTGCAGGGGATTGCACACTAGTCTCTGCTTGGGTGACAGAGGATGAGGATGGTTTAGTAAGCCAGTCCACCACCTCCTCTGCATGCTGTGGCTGGATAGCATGGGCAACATTTCTAAATAGAGGGAATTATGCCCTGCCAAAGGACTGATCATGTCCACCTTTGCCTGTGAACACATATGCTGCTGGCTCCTTACAGTGCCATGGGAACATCTGCCTCTCCTTGCTGTCCTACCAGACATGATGGGGGGCTTAATAACAAAATATAATAAAGATGTGTAAATGTGTATGTGGATGCACTTCAATCAATGGAAAGTGGTGTTTGGTGCACTTTAATTTGAGTAGTCACTACACACACTCCACGGATACACTATAATATACTGCAATATACTGCATGAAATGTGCAGAAACGCACATAACTATATGGCGTTAAACTTGCAGTAATGCAATGGAATATACAACATTAAACTTGCAATAATTCACAGAACTATATGGTGTTAAACTTGCAGTAATGGAATGAAATATACGGCATTAAACTTGCAGTAACGCAATTAAATATATGGCGTTAAACTTGCAGTAACATAATAGTACCAATAGTAATATACTGTACTGTGTTAAACAGTCACTACACTCACACTGACTGAACTATCCCTACATTCACACTAATGTAAAGATGAATGGTCTCACTACACTCACACTGAACTATCCCTATATGCACACTAAATATATTCTACACTGACAATAAAATCAGAATAGCCCACTATAGCACACTAACTGTTTAATAGCACTGAACAGAGCCCTGTTCTATCTCTCTCCATGCCACTATCACACTACAAATGGCCGCTATGGAAAGAATACTTTTATAGTGTGGGGCGGGAGAAAAAGCAATGAGCCATGATTGGATACAGTCATCATGACAGCATCCAATCATGGCTCTGACAGTGCTCTGTGCCCTGATTGGGCAAAACTTTCATTGCTGCAGCCAATCAGGGCTTTCAATGCACTGTGTGGTGGTGCAGTGCATTGTGGTTATTCGGCGGGCCGAACAAATGGTCGAACGACCCAATAATTGAGTTGTTCAGAGAATGTTCGAGAATCGTTCGGCCATCCCTATTCATGAACAAGTGTAATACATATCACAAGGACAACACTTTAGTTACGTCTGACAAATTTGGGGTTCCTAGAATAGAGACAGAATAGAGACAGTGTGAGAGTGCATTCATTACAATAAAAATTCCTACTGTGGTTTCACAATTATCAATCAGCTGCTGCACTTGCAGAGGGAAATTGCAGGGTCTGCATCCCTTTAGATGTGATTTCCTATTGGTAGTATCTCACCAAAAATAGGATTTTTATAACAGCTTACCTGTAAAATCCTTTTCTTCGAGTGCATCACGGGACACAGAGCCACAGTATTTACTGATGGGTTATATAGGCACCACTAGGTGATGGACACTGGCACACCCTAGACAGAAAGTTTAGACCCCTATATAACCCCTCCCATTACTGGGAGTACCTCAGTTTTGTAGCAAAGCAATATATGTGAATTAGAATATATGTGTATTAGAAGAGGGGAGGGACCTCTGTGTCCCGTGATGTACTCGAAGAAAAGGATTTTACAGGTAAGCTGTTATAAATAATCCTATTTTCTTTTTCATACGTCACAGTACACAGAGCCACAGTATTTACTGATGGAATGTCCCAGAGCAATCCCGTCCCAGAGGGAAGGGAGACACAATAAAAGTAGGCTGCAATCAGACCTGAAGACATTGTACCGCTGCCTGAAGCACACTGCGCCCAAAGGCGATATCCTCATGTCTTCTCACATCCACCTGATAGAATCTGATGAATGTATGGACTGAAGACCAAGTTGCGGCCTTGCAGATTTGAGCAATGGAGGCCTGGTGATGCACTGCCCACGAAGCGCTAACAGCCCTTGTGGAGCGCGCTTTGATTTGAAAAGGTAGAAATTTCCTCTTCAAACCATAAGCTTGAACAATTACCTGTCGAATCCACTTAGCAATGGTAGATTTCGACGCTGCCTGGCCTTTTTTTTAATAACTTTCAGGCAACACAAACAAAACATCCGTTTTGCAAATCTGAGCAGTCGCTTCCAAATTTGACCGTTCTCGCTACATACAGAGAATGTAGTGACTTTGCTTCCATAGAACAGGGATCTGGAAAAAATGAAGGCAGAACAATATCCTGGTTTAGATGGAAACCTGAAACCACCTTCGGTAGAAAGCTAGGATGAGGACACAATACTACTCTATCCTTGTGCATGATTAAATATGGCTCTTTACAAGAAAGAGCCGCCAATTCTGATACCCTTCTTGCAGAAGAAATGGCTACCAGAAAAATTTGCTTCCTTGTCAAAAGGACCAAGGGAATATGTTGTATCGGCTCAAAAGGCTGTTTCTGTAATGCTGACAGAACTAAATTCAAGTCTCAGGGGTTCAGGGGAGCTCTAACCGATGCGGAATTTGAAATAATACCGACAAGGCCGAGACCTGGCCCTTGATAGTACTCAAGGTCAGCTTCATCTCTAACCCCATTTGCAGAAAAGCAAGGATTCTCCCAATGACATATTTTATGGGATTCCAATCCCTAGATTCACACCAGGAGACATATGCTTTCCAGACTTTATAATAAATGACTCTGGAAGCTGGCTTCCTTGCATTAATCAAGGTAGAAATTGCTGGGCCTGAAAGCACACAACTCTTCAGAATGTAGGTTTCAATAGCCAAACCATTGAATTTAGCATTTGTAAGGTAGAATGGAACACTGGTCCCTGTGATAGCAGGTCTGGACGTGGTGATAGGGTCCATGGGGACCCTGCCACCATCCCCACTATTTCTGCATACCAAGATCTTCTGGGCCACGCTGGGGCCACTAGAAGCACCATCTTCTTTTCCTGCTTGATCCTGCAAAGAAGTCGAGGTAGCAGCAGAATAGGAGGGAATGCATAAATTAGTGAGAACTGATGCCGCAGAGTCACCAACGCATCTGTCCCGCATGCAATTGGATCCCTTGTTCTTGACACAAAGTTGTCGATCTTGTTGTTGAACCTGGACGCAAACAGATCTACATCTGGCCAAGAAGATGTTGGGGTGAAAAGACCATTCCCTGGGAACAACTGCTGGTGACTTAAATAGTCCGCCTGCCAGTTCTCTACCCCTGGAATGAAGATTGCCGATATACATGGCACATATTTTTCTGCCCAGATTAGGATCTGGTTTACCTCTCCCTGGGCTGCACGACTCCTGGTGCCTCGGTGATTGATATAAGCCACTGCTGAGACATTGTCGGATTGGATCCTGACAGGACAACCCTGCAACCTGAATGTCCAGGCCTTTAGGGCTAGGTATGCCGCACAAATCTCTAGAATGTTGATGGCTAAGGTTCTCTCGGTTTTGTACCATCTCCCTTGGAGAGTCGTCTCTTACAGAACTGCTCCCCAACCCGAAAAGGCTGGCATCTGTTGTTACCACCTTCCAGGTAACTGGTAAAAAGGATTTCCCTTTCTGCAGATTCTCGGGTACCAACCACCAACTGAGGCTCTGACGCACTATTGGTGACAAGCGCATACAAGCTCTTTCCCAACAACCTCATACAAAGGTGAATAGAAGGACCCTTCTTTGTCCTGACTACCTGAACCAGCTCCTTTATGGCACTGATTTTTGCCTGGGGTAAAAACACCCTCTTCTGGGTTGTATCTATGACCAGACCCAAGTACTCTAGTCTTCTTACTGGTTTTAAAGAAGACTTCTCTAAGTTGAGGACCCAACCTAGGTATTCTAGGTAGTTGACCGTGGTTACCAAGCTTTGGTCTAAGCAGGCTACCGACCGGTCTATTAAGAGCAGGTCCTCCAGGTACACTATAACTGTTATATCCTGGGTCCTTAATCTGGCCAGAGGAGGAGCCAGGACCTTTGTGAACTCACACTCACATGTGCCCGTCTGCTCTGTGTCCCTCCTTGAGCTGTGTGCACCTTCAAAAGAGTGCACTTTATAGCTTTGTAAAGCCCACGTTGTGGACACGTTGTGGACATTAAACCACGCTGACGTTGCGCTAAAGCTCCGCCCCCTCCTCTGACCACCCCTTCTGCCCCCTCACCTTTTTAAAAAAAGACTGCTTTTCCCGCATGAGCCGAGGGCTTCGATCCTGATCAGATCGCACATGGAGGGGGGGCTGAGGCGGAGGAGAGAGGAGGGCCGGTGGATGGAGAGCCACCGTAATGACAGCAGCGGGAGGCGGTGTGGCATACTGCCGACTTCCCTGTGACTTCTAACCTGAAGGAAGCTGTGGGGGGACAGTCCCGACAAGAAAACCCCCCTTCCCACATCCTACCTTGAGCCTGGGCTTGGAGGAGTGTGCAGCATGTGACACAGAGACGAGACTAACAAGTATGGAAAGGTAAGTGCTCTTGACAGCCCCCGGTGGTGACTTTAGGCATAGCATACATTTACTTAAAGGAGAAAACCCACAAGAATTAAAAAAATTCCTTAGGAATCTCCCTTACCATATGCAGCTGCAGGGTTCTGTGGTAACAGGCCCAATCTTCACCTCTTACGGTGGGCTCCATTTGGAAAAACCTTCAGGGACCGGGGCCCCCTTTATACTGGGGGGATCTGCAGCTCTGGGCCTGTAAAGCACCCCGCCAGGAATATGGCTGAAAAAACAAATACTGGATCCCGGGGTCCAGCTCTCTAAAAAGAGAACATTACAGGTAAAACCTTGTTACTTCAGACACGAGGCCCGTGTCCATTCAATTCGGCCTAAAAAGACACTTTGAATGGATCCAGTTGCATGGCTTGCCCTCGTAAGGAATATTCCAGTAGAGCTCAGCACAGCACATCTTTACTCGTGACCAACACCTAAGACACTGGCGAAAAAACTGAGGTACTCCCAGTAAGCGGAGGGGTTATATAGGGGGCTAAACTTCCTGTCTAGGGTGTGCCAGTGTCCATCACCTAGTGATGCCTATATAATCTATCAGGAAATACTGTGGCTCTGTGTCCCGTGATGTACAAAAAAGAAATTACATTTTTGTTGCAGAGAATGCCTGCAATCTGACTTGTATCTTAGTGTAGACTTCTGGGAAAATCAGTGAGTCAATTACACAATCAGGAAATTATGTTTCTGGGGCAGGGCATTCTATACACATTCTGTGTACAGGACACTTCCAGGTAGCCATATTGCATTGCATTTTAAAATTTAGCTTCCCTTTTCAGTCTGCAGCTCTGTAATTTTCTGTAAAATATTAATAACATTCAATTACAAGATGACCTAAGTCGCAATTGTATATGCTATATTTTTGTTTTTATTTGCTGTTCAGGCATATTTGAACAGATTTAAACTGTCTTGGCAGATTGTACATATAGCTTAAGACAGTCCTCAATTAAGTAATGCGGTTTAAAAAAAGTCCCTGAAATGCATTGGTTTCTTGTATAGCTTCAATAAATATATACAATCATTTTCAAAGATCCCTTTGAAAAGTAACAAACAAAAACAGCAGAAAGAGGGCGCCTGGGTCAGTGTGATAGTAAAAGCAAGTAATGTTTTATTCAGATACACTTGCATAAAAGTATCTTGCAACCTGAACACAGGGTGGATGTGGATTACCAATCAAGCAATCAGCCATTGTGAAGGTTATATACCCCCATATGGCAGGTCTGAGCTTATCCCCACAGCAGTCTTGTCATCCCTCATGACGGCTGACTGCTTGATTGGTGATCCACAGCCATCCTGTGTTTTATCAGGACAGCAAATAACTAAATGTTCTTTAAATCAAAACTATAATAAACTGCTGTGATTTATTTGTAATGTCATGTCCACTGGAAGTGGAGTTGTTATGTTTTAAACAATGTTACAAGCATAGGTATGGCAATTATGTTAAAAAGTATGCTTCAGATGATATTGCTAATATATAATTATATACTCTGCTCAAAAAAATTTAAGGAACACTTTTTAATTAGAGTATAGCCTCAAGTCAATTAAACTCCTGGAATATTGAACTGGTCAGTTAAGTAGCAGAGGTGGTTGTTAATCAGTTTCAGCTGCTGTGTGTTAATTGGTGGTTGCACAGGCAGTCCAACTCCTCCAGGATGGCACATCAATGCTTGCCATTGCCAGAAGGTTTGCTGTGTCTCCCAGCACAGTTTCAAGAGCATGAAGGGAATTCCAGGAGACAGATAGTTACTTTAGGAGAGCTGGACAGGGCTGTAGAAAGTCCTTCACCCATCAGCAGGACCGGTATCTGCTCCTTTGTGCATGGAGGAACAGGATAAGCACTGCCAGAGGCCTACTGTCAGGAACCATGAATCAGATGGAGACAGAAAATGCAGTAAAAATCACACCTTTTAATATAGTGGTAAAAATGGTACAAATAGTAAACATAGTCAAAACATAGCCAGGGTTTGGTAATAAAAGCGGGTAGTCAGTGCAAGTGAGTAAATCAGGAAGCCAGAGATCAGCGTAGTCAGAGACAGCAAACAGGATCAGGAACCAGGAAGGAATGTCAGCCAGGCAAGTGTTTAACAGGAACACATCAGAGAATCCTCAGATATGTTGACCAAGGCGAAGGTCTAGGAGAAATGTACCAGGCAGTTTAAAAAGCCAAAAGGGGCTGGCTGATGAGCAGGAAATTATCACCAGGTGAGGCACTGTGGAACAATGAGTGCTGGCAGTTAACCGACAGCTGATCACTGAGAAGGGAGGGCTGAGCCCAGCCCTGACACCTACAAAATTACCTCCAGCAGGCCACTGGTGTGAATGTCTCTGACCAAACAATCAGAAACAGACTTTATATGAGGGTAGCCTGAGGGCCAGATGACCTCTAGTGGGCCCTGTACTCACTGACCTTCACCATGGAGCTTGATTGGCTTTTGCCATTGAACACTAGATTTGGCAGGTCCCCCACTGGTGCCCTGTGCTTTTCACAGATGAGAGCAGGTTCACCCTAAGCACATGTGACAGATGTGAAGGGGGCTGGAGAAGCCGTGAAGAATGTTACGCTGCCTGTAACATCGTTCAGCATGACATTTGGTGGTGGGTCAGTGATGGTTTGGGGAGGCATTACCGTGGAGGGCCGCACAGACTTTACAGGCTAGACAATGGTACCCTGTGACTGCCATTAGGCATCGGGATGAAATCCTTGGACCCATTGTCAAAACCTATGCTGGTGCAGTGGGTTCTGGGTTCCTCCTGGTGCAAGACAATGCCTGGCCTCATGTGGCGAGAGTATGCAGCCAGTTCCGGGACGATGAAGGAATTGATACCATTGAATGGCCCCCCACACTCGCCTGTCCTAAATCTATCAACACTACAAAAACCCTCCCTCTTTTTATTAACAAGCATAAAGTACAAGTACTTATAAAGTGCATTTGTAAACTAAATACAGTATATGTGCTATAAAGTACCAAATCATACAGTCCAAATAAAGTGCCAAAAGTGACAGTCTTCCTCTGGTAAGGTGATCACACTGGTCAAGTGTAGGGATGAGCCGAACACCCCCCTGTTCGGTTCGCACCAGAACATGCGAACAGGAAAAAAATTCGTTCGAACACGCAAACGCCGTTAAAGTCTATGGGACACGAACATGAATAATCAAAAGTGCTAATTTTAAAGGCTAATATGCAAGTTATTGTCAATAAAAGTGTTTGGGGACCCGGGTCCTCCCCCAGGGGACATGAATCAATGCAAAAAAAAGTTTTAAAAAAGGCCGTTTTTTCAGGAGCAGTGATTTTAATAATGCTTAAAGTCAAACAATAAAAGTGTAATATCCCTTTAAATTTCATACCTGGGGGGTGTCTATAGTATGCCTGTAAAGGGGCGCATGTTTCCCGTGTTTAGAACAGTCTGACAGCAAAGTGACATTTTGAAGGAAAAAACACATTTAAAACTACCGCGGCTATTGCATTGCCGACAATACACATAGAAGTTCATTGATAAAAACGGCATGGGAATTCCCCACAGGGCAACCCCGAACCAAAATTAAAAAAAAAAAATTATGTGGGAGTCCCCCTAAATTCCATACAAGGCCCTTCAGGTCTGGTATGGATATTAAGGGGAACCCCAGCCAAAATTTAAAAAAAAAATTGACGTGGGGTTCCCCCTAAATTCCATACCAGACCCTTCAGGTCTGGTATGGATTTTAAGGGGAACCCCGCGCCAAAAAAAAAAAAAAAAACGGCGTGGGGTCCCCCTAAAAATCCATACCAGACCCTTATCCGAGCACGCAACCTGGCAGGCCGCAGGAAAAGAGGGGGGGACGAGAGTGCGCCCCCCCCCCCCTCCTGAACCGTACCAGGCCACATGCCCTCAACATTGGGAGGGTGCTTTGGGGTAGCCCCCCAAAACACCTTGTCCCCATGTTGATGAAGACAAGAGCCTCATCCCCACAACCCTGGCCGGTGGTTGTGGGGGTCTGCTGGCGGGGGGCTTATCGGAATCTGGAAGCCCCCTTTAACAAGGGGACCCCCAGATCCCAGCCCCCCCCTGTGTGAAATGGTAAGGGGGTACTTACCCCTACCATTTCACTAAAAAACTGTCAAAAATGTTAAAAATGACAAGAGACAGTTTTTGACAATTCCTTTATTTAAATGCTTCTTCTTTCTTCCTTCATCTTCTTCTTCTTCTGGTTCTTCTGGCTCTTCTGGTTCTTCCTCCGGCGTTCTCGTCCAGCATCTTCTCCGCGGCGTCTTCTATCTTCTTCTCCTCGGGCCGCTCCGCACCCATGGCATGAGGGGGGAGGCTCCCGCTCTTCTCTTCATCTTCTTCTCTTCTTCATCTTCTTCTTCATCTTCTTCTTCTTCTTCTTCTTCCTTCTTCTCTTCTTCCTGTCTTCTCCGGGCCGCTCCGCAGCCATGCTGTGGCATGGAGGGAGGCTCCCGCTGTGTGACGGCGTCTCTTCGTCTGACGGTTCTTAAATAACGGGGGGCGGGGCTACCCCGTTGACCCCGCCCCCCTCTGACGCACGGTGACATGACGGGACTTCCCTGTGGCATTCCCCGTGACGCCGCGGAGAAGATGCTGGACGAGAACGCCGGAGGAAGAACCAGAAGAGCCAGAAGAACCAGAAGAAGAAGAAGATGAAGGAAGAAAGAAGAAGCATTTAAATAAAGGAATTGTCAAAAACTGTCTCTTGTCATTTTTAACATTTTTGACAGTTTTTTAGTGAAATGGTACCCCCTTACCATTTCACACAGGGGGGGGGCCGGGATCTGGGGGTCCCCTTGTTAAAGGGGGCTTCCAGATTCCGATAAGCCCCCCGCCCGCAGACCCCCACAACCACCGGCCAGGGTTGTGGGGATGAGGCCCTTGTCTTCATCAACATGGGGACAAGGTGTTTTGGGGGGCTACCCCAAAGCACCCTCCCAATGTTGAGGGCATGTGGCCTGGTACGGTTCAGGAGGGGGGGGGGCGCACTCTCGTCCCCCCCTCTTTTCCTGCGGCCTGCCAGGTTGCGTGCTCAGATAAGGGTCTGGTATGGATTTTTGGGGGGACCCCACGCCGTTTTTTTTTTTTTTTTGGCGCGGGGTTCCCCTTAAAATCCATACCAGACCTGAAGGGTCTGGTATGGAATTTAGGGGGAACCCCACGTCAATTTTTTTTTTTAATTTTGGCTGGGGTTCCCCTTAATATCCATACCAGACCTGAAGGGCCTTGTATGGAATTTAGGGGGACCCCCACATCATTTTTTTTTTTTTTTTTTTTGGTTCGGGGTTGCCCTGTGGGGAATTCCCATGCCGTTTTTATCAATGAACTTCTATGTGTATTGTCGGCAATGCAATAGCCGCGGGTAGTTTTAAATGAGTTTTTTCCTTCCAAATGTCATTTTGCTGTCAGACTGTTCTAAACACAGGAAACATGCGCCCCTTTACAGGCATACTATAGACACCCCCCAGGTACGAAATTTAAAGGGATATTACACTTTTATTGTTTGACTTTAAGCATTAATAAAATCACTGTTCCTGAAAAAACGTCCGTTTTTAAAACTTTTTTGTGCATTGATCCATGTCCCCTGGGGCAGGACCCGGGTCCCCAAACACTTTTTATGACAATAACTTGCATATAAGCCTTTAAAATTAGCACTTTTGATTTCTCCCATAGACTTTTAAAGGGTGTTCCGCGGCATTCGAATTTGCCGCGAACACCCCAAATTGTTCGCTGTTCGGCGAACTTGCGAACAGCCAATGTTCGAGTAGAACATGAGTTCGACTCGAACTCGAAGCTCATCCCTAGTCAAGTGTAGTACTCACTCATCAGATATATGTGACTCCTTAACTAAATAAGTGGGTCTTATTGCGTTCTCAAGATCTTGTGCTTTTTAAATCTCCAGCCCTTGGAGACACCAGGTAAGCAGACCTTTCATTCTGGGTTATTTAACCCCCTCTCTAACTGATGGCAGCCGGGTGGTGTTTGGAAAGAACCAGGAAGATGGCAGATAATGGTGCAATTGGTGGTTTATTCGAATTACATAAAAAATACAGCAACTAGTCGCTTGTGGAACGCATCTTGAACTCCATAGACTAGAGGTCAAGTTCGTAGATCCATTTTTTTAACCTTTGCGGTCGCAATTATGGTAATCCTTGAAATGTTTGGGGAGGCCAAGTTTTTTTGAAGGCCCTTTTATTATTATTATGTTCTCCAACTCTGGTAGACAGCTTACTGGTTGTCCTTTCGACATACTGTAGCCCACACAGTTATATAAGTGCTGTCACATTATATAAAGTGCCTTATTTCATAACCCCTTTGGGGTGTATTGAAAACAAACCTAGTCTATTTTCTTTTGTATGTGATAGTCCTATGAGGAATATACGTTTTGCACTGAAAAAAACCTTTCTGGTCCAAAAAGGTCACTTTTTTAACCAGTGTATCTATTATGTAATGTACCAATTTATTTCTAAAAAATAAGGATTTTCTATCAATGAATTTAGGACTATCAGGCAATGTTTCAGTCAATACTTTATCCCTTAATAAAATGGGCTAATGTTTATTTATTACACTTTCTCTTTATATTGTCTATTGAAGTCTGTAATAAAAGCAATGTCATAATTCACCTTTTTGGTATTGTTATTATCTCTTAACATCTGGTCACTAACTGGTTAGCTTTTCTTTTAAATTGTCCAACAATTTCTTATCATAACCCTTTTCTGTAAATATATCCATCAAAACGTTTGCCTTTTTTATCAAAATTACCATTCAGGTAACAATTCCTACATACTCTCATCAGTCCTTTAGGGATGTTACCTTTTCATTTAGGATGATGGAAACTTGATGTAGGAAATGTAACCATTCCTATCTTTGCTTAAAAAAGGTTTTGGTACACAAGTTTCCCTTATATTTGAAGATCACTTGTATCTGTGTTCCATTCTAACGTAAAGTAGATATTGTACCTATTGTTGTTTATCTCTTCAAAAAAGGATTTCAAGGATTCTTCAGTTCCTTTCCATACTATAATGATGTAATCAATAAAACACCTGTAAAACTTCAATTGATGGGAAAATGGCCACAGGAGTGTTAGTTTTATTCTTTTGTATGTGTTTAAAGGCGGTTATATGAATGGTAAAGTCCTATGAATGGTGAACAAGAAATACAAAAATTATGAAAACATACCTTATAGTATTATCATTGTTATTATCATTTTATACAGATCTTCTTGATAAAGGTTTTCACCTTTCTTGTTCACCATTTACTGTATATAACTTTACCATTCATATAACAACCATTTCACACATAAAGACTTATAAATGTATCCATCTGATTGAAGTATGCTGTGTTACATATTTATCCCAGAGACATAAAACATTACACCAAAGTAAGTTTACAAAAACTATTTATTAAAACACTATTGCGTTAGACATGCCATTATAGTAAAGTGGTCTACTCTACTCTAAATCTAAATCTACTCTTGGAAGAAATGTGGGTACTGTATATTACAACCAAGGCTTTGGAATGTGGGTACTTTTCTTCCTCATCTAAGGGTGGTCTTTTGGTTCCCATGGAAGATGGCAAAACAGAAAAGAGTTGTTCACACAAGTAAGACTATCACAAGATAGTGGGGGATACTAAATAGTGGGAAAACCATTAATAAGAAGGGAAAGGAGGTTGCAGCCAGGTTGGAGTGGTTTGCCCTTGTGCACGTGAAGAAGACAGCATATAATGTAGATATTGTTACACCCAATCTGAAAGTTTTGTTTCCCCAATCAAGCTCATTATTAAGCAATTGAATTGATTTCTGTGGGGATGAGTGATTTAAAGCATAGCAAGCACAAAACGCAAACATATTCTCATAGATATTCAGAAACGTAAGAGTGATGTTTTCTTCCTACAGGAGACTAATTTTTCAATAAAACAAGCTCCTCCCATTCTATGGGTAAAAACATTACCACATGTGTTTCCATTCTTTCTCACCAAACAAAAAATCAAGATGGGTATGCATGCATTATAACACATCACAGAGTGCCGTGGACCATGTTGGTGAAATACCGCAACCAAGAAGGGCGTTTTTTTATTAAAGGTCTCATTGACCCACAGAAAGTGATATTAGCAACTGTGCACATCCCCAATCAGAGCCAAACTTCCTTTTTAGAATCTACATTAGATGCCTTAGAGTAATTTTTCAGAGGGAATTGCAATTTTGGGGTGGGGGATTTTATTCTGATTTTAGATCCATACATTGACTCTTTCCACCAGGCAGCTCACTTTTATGCCTCTTTTCTCAGACACATTAAGAGGGCCCCTCATGCCCCCCAACTGGCAGATGTCTAGTGCATCCACCATCGTACCACAAAGGATTCTTGCCACTTTCTGTTACAGTATATGGGAGTTATCCTCGTATCAACATGTTTTTTTATCTCTCACTGCCATTTTCACCTTGCCACCTGGTCGGAGATAGCTAACATTACTCTTTCAGACCATGCACCTGTTGGCCTAACCATTTTCTTGGGAGTGCCTATATGTCTATCCTACAAAGCCTAAATGAATCCCTCCTTCACGATCCCCTGATTAAAACACAAATAAAAAAACAACTTGTAACATTTGTTTTCTACAAATACAACCCCTGATGTCTACACATGATTTGGGAGCCACATAAAGCCTACATATGAGGACTACTGATCAAAATCTGGTTCCAACATAAAAAACAACAAGGACGTCTTTTTACTGATCTACTATTATGAATACACTTACTGAAATCCCTCCATAAAGCACGAATACACCAACAAGCCCAAATACACCAACTAGAATCCCTCCATAAACAAAAACAGTGAACTTCTTCATGGAACTATTCAGCTGCTGACTCCAGCTGCCCTCTGTTTTGACAAGGCAATTGCAACACTGACCAAGTGCCGTCTTTCCTTTTAGGAATTCAGAAACCAACGTAGTCATTTGCTGGCTAACACTCTCCGACAACAAAGAGAGAGAGAACTTTTGTTCCCATTATCACACTTCTACTGAATCCAAATGTGCCCTACCCCTGGAGATTACCCCGGGAGATTGCTGCAGCATTTAAAGATTATTAGGGACAAGTCCAGCACCCCAATCGACCTCATTAAAGATTACCTTACAAGATAAGGCTTACTGTCCCTAGAAGAAAACAGTGCTCAGGCTCTCAAGGACCCAATAGACTCCTCCGAACCAACCAACACAGATGGGTTTGCACTCAATTATTATAAAACATACCAACATTTACTAACCCCATGTTTTGTGAAAGCATTACATTCAATATGCCAGAATCAGGATCTTCATTCCTCTGTCTTAGTGGCACCCATCTCTGTAACTCCAAGACAGGGAAAAGATGATTGCACCAGCTTTCATTCAATATCCCTTCTTAATGTCAATTTGAAACATTTTTTGTCAAGATATTGGCTAACAGACAATACAAAAAAATCCACTGGGACAAAGTAGGTTTCATGTCTATCAGGGAAGCCAGAGATGGCACAACATTGCATGTGATCCACTCAGCCCTATCTCAGCCAGAATGTACCTTCCTATTTTCCACAGATGCGGAAAAGGCTTCCGATCCATTATGTTAGATCCATATGCAGAACATCAAAAGTGGATTACTGCGCTGTCTGAGACCAATCTCAACCATTCATCCAAAATTCAATGGAATGGATAATTGAGAAGTGAATCAGCTGCAACTTCAAGTGAGATACACACTATAAACAATCAGGGTACGTTAAGCTGTGCTATAAATATGAGAATAAAACAATATAATAGTGACGTACATATAAATAGTGACACGTATAGCTAAAACATGTACCAACTATCGTGTGGGCTAATGGCCCTTAAATTGACTGCTAATGAAGCAAAAATAAGTGACGAACTTAAGTGTATAAATGAGCCAAATTTGTAAAAGCCAACGTGAGATAGATCTTGTTCCACAACCTACAAAGGCTGAAGACCATAGTCCTATAACGTTCATCAACCAACTGTTCGACAGTGCCTCGTGATAGGAAACACCCAAGAAGATGTGACGGTGTATGATAGAAAAGGGTCCTTCCACCTTTAAAAATACTGCCGCTTACCAGATGAATATTTCTCTTTTTAGGGAGATCCAATACGCAGGTGGCTTTTACCCCCGCCACGGGTCTCTGTGATAAGCAGCCAGGTGTCCCAGATCATCCACTCCTCAAATAGTTAACACTCAGTGGTTCCCCATGTAAGGATAGAAAAGGGCTTCCATAGTGAAGTTCAATAAAATTTATTAGGTTAAAAAACAGTAATGCACTTACATTTAGCCAAATAAGCGATAGCATGTGTATTAAATTCGAGCCAGCCAGCTCTCAATATTGCCCATTGCTTCCGGAACCTTGCACTGTTTGCAGTGATGTCAGCACGCTGCTCCTCCCATCCATATGCAGCATTGGATAAATTCTCTTTACTCTTCCCCGTCAACATGTGTTAGAGGTAACAGAATCCTTTCTGATCTCTTCTCCATCAGAAATGGGACCCATCAAGGCTGCCCACTTAATATTTATTTTAGCACTAGAACCTTTTTTACAATTATGTCTTGGATTCGCCTCCAGGGGCCCACAATGTAAATTGGGTCAATTCTTTTCTTTCCGTTTTCTATCCTGATGCATATTACAAGGTGTAGGTCTGGGTCTTGATGCTTTCCTGGTAGGTTTGATTGATTATTTTCCAAACTGTTCTTGTGCATGCTTATCTCATGTATTCACGACATATGACTATTGAACCTTATATGTTTTTATTCTGTTTAATAATATCTCTTGCATATATTTCCTGATAAAGCCAGGGTGGCAAAACATGTAGAAGATTATATGGAAAGGTACACAGCATATTATCAGAATCTTTATATCAATGTTTTACTGTTTTAATGGAAAATTGAAAATAAATATTGTGTAATTTTAACAGTTATACATTTGTTGATGACTTTGCACCTAAAAAAATCTCATCTAAAATACCTCAATTGGTTCTCTTTAATATTTAAGGAATGATGGTGCCATGCACTTTTTCTCTTCCCATCCACAATATCTGTAATATCTATGAGATATTACAAGATTCCAGTAATAGAAGATGCAGTGTTATCTACTCATACAAAAGGTGATACTCCTCTGTATATAACATTAATCCATACTTATCTGAAAAATTTCCCCTGAAATGCATAGAGCAATGATCTCTGGCTATGAGTGATAGTGTCGACGATAAATGGTCAATAATAAAAAAGATAATTGGTCAATGATATTAGGGGATTTCCCTCTGTCTCAATATTAGCCTCTCAGAAAGCAACTGAGTGTTGTTTATTGTCCAAAAAACAATTCACTTTATAGAGTAGACCTTTGGTATAGTTTCAGTTGTATTAGATGTGGACAAGCCCCATGAGATTTCATTAATCTTACTTGGAGATGTGCTAAGTTGGTAGGACATGACAGTAAAAATGTTGTTGAACATTTAAATGCTATTTTAAAACATGTTATACAGAATCCATATATGTGCATTTTGGTGCATCCAGAAGTTCCAGAAAATCAACCTTAGCTCTGCAAGGACAAAGTGCTAACTACTAAGCCCTTGTGCTGCCATCAAAACAAAACAAAAAAAAAAAACACACACAAAAATTACCTGTACTTGTAGAAAAACTGTCCCTGGCATCATGTTCTCAGGTACGGACACAGAATAAGAAGTATTTGTAAAAACAGGGCTGTTGTCATCAATATCAGTAACTATGATAGTAAGAGTTATTGTAGACCGACGAGGATCAGCAGGTGCACTGTCTGTTGCCTCCACAGTGAGTTCATAAGTGTCTCTTATTTCCCTATCCAATTTTACAGATGAATAAATACTTCCATTGGAGGTGATCCGGAAAATATTATTAAGGTTTGCCAGACTGTAACGTACTTGACCATTGACTCCAGCATCAGGATCAGTGGCCTAAAATTATTTAAAATAAGGAGGTTAATATATACTCACATATTCACATGTAATGAAATATTTAATACTTATGTTTTGGCTTGTATGTATAGTTAATATCTCTATATACCTTAGATTGTCAATTTTGCTCCACAAAAACACCCAATAAGGATGATTTAGTAGAGCAGTTTTAGTATCTTCATAGAATACATTGTGTGAAGATTACGTGAAAATCAAATTCCTGTTATTTATTTTCTGCACATGATTGGATGATTGAAATGAAAACACAACAACAACATATTTACGTGCAATATTTTATACTTACCTGACTTAAAATATATATTGTTAAATATGTTTATATTATATTATGATCAAAAATAAAGATAAATATACAAAACTTTTATACTGTATATTGCTTTAAAAACAGCACTAATTACCGTATTTATCGGCGTATAACACGCACAGGCGTATAACACGCACATTCATTTTAAGAGGGAAGTTTCAGGAAAAAAACTAAAGTTTTTAATAAGGAACTTTGAAGCAAAATAAGGGTCAGTGCCCATCTGCAGCCTCACCATTGCCATCAATGCAGCCTGATCAATGCCCATCTGCAGCCTCACAAGTACCATCAATGCAGCCTCATTAGTCTACATCAATGCAGCCTCACCATTGCCATCAATGTCGCAGCCTTGCCATTGCCATCAATGCAGCAGCCTTACCACTGCCATCAATGCAGCAGCCTCACCACTGCCATCAGTGCAGTCTGATCGATGCCCATCTGCAGCCTAGAGGGGACAGGGAGGGGGGCGGGACAAGCGCAGACAGATTACATACAGTGAGAATCTCCTATGATAGACAGAACAGTAGTCCAATGGCGGCCCAGGAGACGGGACTTTCTATTACAGAGGCCGCCAAGTAAACAGGAGATTCTCACTGTATTTAATCTGACAGCGCTCATCCCGCCACCCTCCCTGTCCCCTCAGAGGCAGCTAAAATTGAAGTATTGGCGTATAACACGCACATGCTATTTGCACCCGATTTTCATGGTGAAAAAGTGAGTGTTATACACCAATAAATACAGTAATTACAAATCATTAAATAATCTATTTACTGTACATAGGTCAGTTTATCTCCTTTTCTCTTTTTAAATGCACTATATGGCAGAATATAAACCTGGCCCTGCAGAGAAAAATATTTTTTTTTAATAGGTTTTTGTCTTTGTTTAAATTCCTTATATTGGAGTACAGTACAGGACACAGGACTTGTATTCATAGACCATAAGTTATATCAAGGCTACCTTCAGATGACTGAATATTAGCAAAAACTTGCTGTGATGCTCCAGTTTGTTTTAGTATTGGGGTTAAGCTCTAATTGGTATTTTTAGGACAATAAAAAGAAAATTATATTATTTCAAAATAGATATTTATTTTCATACAGAGTAAAATTGCACGAATAATGATAAAAGCTGTCAACAATGTAAACATGGGGTACCAACATTGTAAGATAACACTGCATAATAAACAATGATGCAAAGTTTAAATAATCTTTTAAATAATTGCTGTTCCTCCATCGATAGAATGCAATGGTTGTTGGTAGATAGGGGTATCCTGTTTTTTTTTAGTAAGCAATAAGGACAGATCAAGACACAGAGGTGGGGGGCCTATGTCCTGTACTGTACTCCAAGGAATTTAAGTAAAAATTCCTATTATCTTAACTGCACTGTGGAGGACACAGGACTTGTATTTATAGACCATAGAACATCCCAGAGAAATAAACTGGGGGTTGGGTAACAACTGTCCTATGGTTGCAGCATCAAAAGCAAGACTTAATTTTCACATTTATTTGATTATATAATTAACCAGCCACTATAAACCCTACCATTGCTTACCAGACATGTTGAGCACAGAAAGAAAAGAGGTCAGATGCATGCATTTAGAATTTTTCACTCATGAAGATCACCCCTGTCACTGAGTAATTCATATGCACACTAAATACTTCCCATTTATTTATTTTCTTTCTGAGGTCAACACATCTGCTGAGCATTGGTATGGTTTATAGTGTCTAGATGTTTATATAAGTGAATGTAGGTGGAACTGAAGTCTCATTTTTGATGTTGCATTCATAGGACAGTAAAAAGGAGTCTCACTTTTGCCACTGTGATTGTGTGTTTTATTGTTTTGTGAAGGCGTTTACTTATATCAGTCCTTGTTGCTAGCTGCCTTTTTTATAAGTCTGCTGATACAAGAGCAGACATGTATTTTGTTTGTACATTGCAAACTGCCAACAAGTCAAAAAACATAAGGGTATATAAACCCAAAACAACTCAAATAACAGCTTGAAGCACCTTGATACCAAAGCTCACATAAATCATGGCCTGAAAATACACCTGATATAACTTGGATACCATGTGAACAGAGGACCAGTTATGGCTTTGAAAATCTGGGCTGCAAATGTTTGTTTCTAAAAAGCCCAAAAGACACCAAAATACCTGTGTAGGGCAATTACCTTGTTATGTTTGGGAACAGAGAGAATACTCAGATAAGGGTGGGATATGGATTTGGGGGGCCACACTATTTAAAAGAAAATGGGATGGGGTTCCCCTAAAACCCATACCAGACCCAAAGGGCCTGGTATGGATGGGGGTCCCTCATGCTGTCATCGTTTGTTAAGGAGCTGGCTTCCCGGCCAGCTCCTTAAAAACCAGCTATGCTTCACACAAAATTCAGATCCGTCGATCATATTTCAACTGATCCTAATTCAAATCTTTCTGAAAATCCTATAATACCTCATGCTCTTCAAAATCACCTACTCTCTGAAAGCACAATGCAGTCCTAATAAAACGCTATCCAAACACTTTCACTCTGCTGGTCAAGTAGAACAACCCAAGGCCAACTGATGCATGCACCATCTTCCCTCATCACCCCTTCCTGTAAAGGGATGTATCTGCAATTATTTCCTACATAAGCTGGGGGAAGAAAAGCTTATGCAGACAGCTTATTGCCTGTTTGCAATTATAATGTTTAGATGTTTCACTGTCTATACCTGTTGTATACTGTTCCTCAGTTCTTTAGCCCCCACTGCATCCAGCTCCTCTTCAAACTACTTCTATGCTTCTTATGCTGAAGTCCAGGTCTCTACAACTATATCTGGTACATGGATACTAAAGAGCTCACACATTGCTAGAGTCTTATTTAGAAGATTGTTGTATGCAGAAAAAGTGAAGTCTTTGGATGTTTACTGTATAGCATTTATGGTGGTAGTTATCATTACTAATATTATGGTTATGTTGTCTTCTACAATGCTCAATAAAACACACCTTCCCAGTCCAGACATTTACCTGAAGAGGATAATGGCTATTTAAGAGCCATCACCAGCTGCCTAGGTTATTTTGTAAAAGATAAACCCATTCTAATGCTAATCTCTCATTGCTAGAATCCTTACATGAAAATCATATCTTAGAACGTCAAAGGGCTAAGGTCCCCCTATAAGAATTTGAAAGTCTAATGCCGCATACACACTGTCGGAATTTCGGCCCCCCAAAAGACAGATGAGAGTTTTTCCTCGGAAAATGTGACCGTGTGTATGCTCCATCGGTCTTTTGCTGGCGGAATTCCAGCCAGCAAAAGATTGAGAGCATGCTCTTAATTTTTCGGTCAGGAACAGTTCATATCCAAAAATACGATCGTCTGTGGCGATTCCGATGCGCAAAATCCCTACGCATGCTCGGAAACAATTTGACGCATGCTTGGAAGCATTGAACGTCATTTTCTCGGCTCGTCGTAGTGGTGTACGTCACCGCATTCTTGACGGTTGTAATTTCAGCAAACTTTTGGCAAACTTGAGCGGAATCCCGTCGGAAAAGCCGTCAAATCTTTTTCAGACGAGAAAACCGATCATGTGTACTTGGCATTCGGCCTTGTTCACAAGTGCAGAGATGTGAGTTTTTATGCAGGCATTCTGCAAGGGCACAAAGAAAACAATTGTTCTCTATGTGCCTAGTTCACATCACATAACTAGTATCATGTGCAATTTTTTTTTTTTGCACACAAATCTGCAATGTGTATAAAACTCATTGAAACAAGCATGTAAACTTGTGTCTCTGCAAGTAAAAGCTGCAGGTCAGTTTCTTTTAGTTTTCTGCATGTATGGTGTGAATTAGGCTTTATGCTGCTTGAGATGTCTTTGTTCAGATGTGGCTCTATTGTCTGGCAACAATATCCAATGCCTCTGCAAAATTATGGGTGGGATAAGTGATAGGCTCCTCCACAGTGGGGAGCAAAGGCAGAGTTGCAATAGTTTTACAGAACAATTTACCATATAAACTGACTTTGGTTAATGCTTATCACTCGGGTCGCAAAATTACAATACGTTTAACAGTGGCCTCACATGCCATGGTAATTACCCTGGTAAAGTTTTTCCCAAGAACTTTCTACTTGGGTGATGCAGGCTCCTGAGGACTTTCATACTGTGGGTGGGGACGGTGGTAATCTGGTGATGTATGCGGAGAAAGACAGCTCCTTACCGCAATTTTATAGGAACAGAGTTCCTGGTTCTACTTGGGTTGATATATTTCCTTTGACTCACATAACCTCATTTTTAAATCTGTCAGATGCATGGAGGCTGTCACATCCCACAGACAGAGAGTTTACATTTTATTCATCTCCTCATGGCTCTCTGTCAAGAATTTATCATTTCTTTTGCACATCACCTTTTTTGCCTTTGGTAAGGGCCGATGAAATCTGTGAGTTTGTCATCTCTGATCACAGTCCTATTTTCCTAACAATAGAAGATGTGCAACCTAATGGAATGCAAAACTGTGGAGATTTTCTTCATATATGTCATACATTGATGATTTTCATCACCATTTGGGATGTGCCGTTAACCCTAATCTTTTCAGGGAAGCGAGCATGGCCTTTTCTAGAAGATAAAAATGATAGCTTACATTTCTCAAATTAAAGGATAAGTTCAGCTTTTTACAAAATATAATACATGCACATTTTACTGCAGGTAACAAAAAAAAGTACATGTATTATTTTTTGTTGTAGGAGCCTGTAAAGCATTGCACCAGTGATGAGCAGATCGCTAATGCCATGTAGGACTCTTGCAGACCTGTCAGTGTATTGGCTTGCTTGTACCTCATATGGGCAATCCAGTACACTCTGACAGGTAAAATCAATGAACTACCACAGCGCTCACAGTGCCATAGTAGTTCATTGAGAACTACAAGCCGACAGCCGATAAGGCTGTCAGGAGTTGTTGTTTTACATTCACAGAGCACCATGAATGAGTGATGTAGTCAGGCGAATCCACGTTTTTAAAAAAAATTGACAGCTATCCGGTGGAGAAAACCTCCGCTAGCTGTCAGAGTGGGGGATCAGGAGGGAGTGAGAGCCAGTCCTTTCATAACATGCTACACCCTGAATATGAGTGTAACATGTTATGAAAGGTGAACTTACAATATCCTTTAACAAACATTCTCTAGAGTGAGGGTCAGTAACCAGCTGATTACGGCCAGGTGACTGGTACAGCAGATCTCAGTCTGCGCTTGCTGAGTCACCATCCCAGAGCATCAAACAGAGTGCAATGCAGAGGGACGACTTGTAAAGTTGGACCTGTAGTCCAATGCCTCATCTGTAGTGCTGGCTCCTGCCCCATGCTGAGTGATATCTACTGCATCCTGTATCTCTGTTAATGGTCTCCAGAAGGTTACCAGCAGCAGGAAAGAAGAGATCTTCAGGTCAGTGTGAAGCAATACACTGGGCATAACAGTATCGAGCTGCTTTTACTGCAGTGCAGTGTACCTGCAGCTTTCCTGGCCATAGACCTCAATTATATCCTGCGGGTGTGGTGCACTTTCTGAATGCAGGATTTTTGGTGCACTTTCAGAAAGTGCACCACACCTGCAGGATATAATAGAAGTCTATGGAAAAGCGCAGCTAACCCAAGAAGTTTGCAGATACACTACGCTGCACCTGCAGTGCAGGTAAACAGCAGCACATCAGTGTGAAAGTAGCCTTATAGGGGGCTCAGAACAGTAAGAGTTAATTTACATTTGTAGTTAGGGGGTTGTTAAAACCCCATAGTTAAAATGTATTTTCACCACCCCTGCCCCGATTGCGCCCTCTTTAGCTGCAGTGGCCAGGGGTGTACACATATTGCAGCCACAGCAGGAGTTATATGCCCTGTCATGGTTAGTGGGTGTAGCATCTGCCAAGCATGACCCATTCAAGTGAATGAGGAAACTCTGCAAATGTCCTGCAACCTTGTGCTGGGTGTTTGCTTTCTCACCACCTGGTTTAACCCCTTGGACCCTGAAGAAGTATGCAGTTGTGGGGAACTTGCAGAGTTGCCCCATTTACTTGAATGGGTCACAGATGGCAGGCGGTAGCATCCACCAAAAGCAACAGAGAGTTTAATTCCTGCTGCGGCATGTGTATACCTTTAGATGCTCCCTCAGAACATGACTGCGACATGGTAGTAAGGCAATTAGTTGTTTAAATCAGGTGTGAGGAGGTAACACTGGGCAAATGTTGTGCCGGGTGATCTTTGACTTCTCTCATGTTGTTCAAGTAAATCTCCACCTCTTTAAAATTGCCTACCCCTGTGTTAAAGCCCACACTTCGCTCGTAATATTGCTGTTATGGTACCACAAAGATTTACTCATACATATTTTGTAATAATAACACATGGTGTAATCTGAAAACTAGGGTTTTCATTGCACTGTTCAGTATTGGCTCTCTACCAAATGACAATGCCAAAATGCCCTTGTCATGTCGAAAAGTTACAGTCATTATGTTTCATCAAAAGTTTGGAAAGCTTTACTATTCTATTTTGTGTAGTAATTCCAATTCCCTGTTTGGGGCACTTGATCAGTCTTCAGTCTATAATATTGTAAAACATTTACTAGAAAACAATGCCAAGGATGTAATTTCCTTTCTTCAAACAACAGATTCATAAATAGTAATACAGTGAAAAAAATTATTTATATTGCTCTTTAAGAATTGGCACTTTAGTTTAAAGTATCTGAGTCCAATGTATTTTTTGTTTGTAAAAGAAAAATATAATCATTAGGGATAGGTCGAACACCCCCCCGTTCGGTTCGCAGTAGAACTCCCGAACAAGGGAAATGTTCTAACCCGAATGGTGAACCCCATTGAAGTCTATGGGAGCCGAACAAGAACAGTGCCCATTTTGAAGCCTTATATGCAAGTAATTGGCCATAAAAGGGGTATGGGGGTCTGGGTACTGCCCTGGGGACATGTATCAATAAATATATATATATATATTTTTAAACAATAGATTTTTCAAGTACAGTGATTTTAATTATGCTTAAAGTGCAACATTAAAAATTACTTTAAATATAGTGCCTGGGGGGGGGGGTCCCCTTAATGTGCCTGTAAAGTGGCACATCTGTTGCATGCATAAAAAATGCTACAGCATTAATGACATTTCTAAAGAAAAAAAACAAGTGAAATCCCATGTAAAATGACTTACGGTTACATATGTCAGCACCCAGCTATTGAAAGAATAAAGAAAAAAACAGCAGGTCTTCGGGTCTGGTATGGATTTAGAAGGGAACACCATGCCAAAATGAAAAAAAAAACTGCGTAGGGTCCTCCCCAAAATTCATGCCAGACCCTTATCCGAGCATGCAGCCCGGCAGGTCAGGAAAGGGGAGGGGACGAGCGAGCCTTAACCATACCAGGCCACATCCCCTCAACATGAGGGGTGGGTGCTTTGGGGCAGGGAGGCTCTGCCCCCCAACCCAAAGCACCTTGTTTCTCATGTTGATGAGGACAAGGCCTCTTCTCAATAACCCTGGGCTGTAGTTGTCAGGGTCTGTGGGTGGAGAGCTTATCGGAATCTGTACGCCCCCTTAAACAAGTGGGCTTAAATATGCAAGGGGTGGGGCCACCCGGCTAAATCACCTGGTGGCACCTCCCCTTCTGATGTCATGTGACGTCACATGATGTCAGAAGGGGTGGTGCCACTGGGTGACATAGCCGGGTGGCCCTGCCCCTTTTCTATTTAAGAACTGTCAAAGCGCAGAGTAGTGATACGGCGGGAGGCCTTCCAGGAGGTGAAGCATTTTTTTTTTCTATTTTTTGGGTCCGGCGGGCATCGTGATTGACAATGGATATACATTTACACAAAAGAGGGACATTTTTTTATTTTTTAATAAAGGACTAGTCAAATACTTTTTCTCATAGTTTTTACTTTTTTGACACTTTTTTGGTGAATGTGTAGGGATACAATGTACCCGATACCCATTCACATGGGGGGTGGGTTCTGGGGGCCCCCTTGTTAAAGGGGGCTTTCAGATTCCGATAAGCCCCCGCCCTCAGACCCCGAAAACCACAGCCCAGGGTTGTTGGGAAGAGGCCTTGTCATTATCAACATAAGGACAAGGTGCTTTGGGATGGCACCCCAAAGCACCCACCCCCCATGTTGAGGGCATGTGGCCTGGTATGGTTCTGGAGGGGGGGCGTTTGCTCGTCCCCTCCCTTTTCCTGACCTTGCGTGCTGCATGCTCAGATAAGGGTCTGGTATGGATTTTTGGGGGAACCCCGCGCTGTTTGTTTTTAAAATTTTTGGCATGGGGTTCCCCTTACAATCCATACCAGACCCAAAGGGCTTGGTATGGACTGGGAGGGGATCCCATGGCGTTTCTTTATTTTTTTTACTGGCACTTTTTTTGAAATTCAGCTTTCAGCCAGGAAACCCATTGACAGCTTATGACTCATCGGTTGTTAAGGATGCTGCGGCCAGTTTCCCAGCTCCACTCCTTAACAACCAGCTTACACTGCGGCCTGATTGGGCAAATCTTTGCCCAATCAGAGCAAAGAATGCACAGTGCAGTGCTCAGTGCATTGCAGGGTGTTCGTCAGGGCGAACACCCTGCAAATTTGGGTGTTCAGTGAACGGCCAAACAGGCAAAAGTTTAGCCCGAACTCATGCTCAGACTGAACTGTTCACCCATCCCTAATAGTCATCATAGGTTTATATAGATGTAATAAATGATGCTGTATTGTTCATTTTGTGAATGGACCCACAAAAGAAAAATGGAGTACAGTACAGAACACAGAACTAGTATTCGAAGACCATGGGTTATATGCTACTACCTTCATGTGATTGTACAGTGGCAAAACCTTTTGCTAGGGCCACCCTTAGGGCATACTCATAACCCCACCCACTCTGTAAGGCTCCAGTTTTTAACAAGTGATAAAGAGTGATCAAGGCACAGAGGGAAGGGACCTGTGTACTGTACTCCAAGATATGGAAGTTACAGGTAAGTCAAAATTCTTTACTGATTGTAAAGATTTAAGGTTTTTTACCTTCATGCATGAAGGTAAAAAACCTTCTTCGTGCAGCATCCCCCCCAGCCCACCCAATACTTACCTGAGCCCCATCTCAATCCAGCGATGTGCATGAGAGCCTTGGCCTCCTCATTGGCTGAGACAGCAGCAGGAGCCCTTGGTCAATCACAGCCACTGAGCAAATCAGGAAAGAGAGGGAACGGGGCTGATCCACGGCTCTAAGTGTGAATTGACACACAGAGCTGCATCTTGCAAACAAGCCTGCTTGGGTTCCAACAGTGCAAGTTGCTTGCTCTGGGAGCACTCAGCAGGAGGGGGAGGCCAGGAGTGCCAGTGAGGGACCCCAGAAGAGGAGATTGGGGCTTCTCTGTGCAAAACCATTACCCAGAGCAGAGGAGTATGAGTATGTTTGTTATTTTTTAAAAAGCCTTTAATATCACTTTAATGTTACAGTACAGGACTGGTATTCACAGACCATGGGATGTACCCAAGCAATAAATTGAGTGGTAGGCAACAACACCAACCTCGAACTGCCAGCAAGCTCACAAGTAACAGAAGAGTTTAAAGAACACAAACAAAACACTCAGACAACAGCGTAAAGCTCCTTGAGGCTAAAGCACACATTAGCTGAGGCCTGAAAATCCTCCTGGTGAAACTTGGAAACCGTGTGAACTGAGGAACAGGTGTTAGCCATGCAAATATGGGGAACGGATGCTTGAAGCTAAAAAGCCTGGAAGAAACCAACCTGCCTGGTGGAATGGGTTCTGATGGAAGAGGGATGGACCTTTTCCTTAGGGAATAAGGCCCTGGAGATGAGTTGCTTGATCCACCTGGCAAGGGTGGAGCAGAAAGCGGGGTTTCTTCTATACAGGGACCTCCAGGTATAACAAAAAGACTGCATCTAGTGAAAAGAGGACACAATTGCCAAGTAGACTGACAGGCCTAACCACATGCACACAATGTAGGGAAGATTTCTAGTTATGTTTTAGGGCAGGTCAGAGGGAAGGGAGGACAATCTCCTGATTGAGGTGGAAGAAGGAGACTACCCTAGGTAAAAAGAATGGTTATGGTCTCAAAACCACCTTGTCCTTATACAAAACAATAAAAAGAGATTGAAAGGTAAGAGGTTTCTGGAAGAGAATGTATGAGATGGAAACCTACCGCCTAAGGGGTACTCAGGGCCAAACATTGGTCAAGACCAGACTAATTAAATGAGTGATAGAATATTTCATAGGGTTAAGCCTTCAGTCCTTGCATCAACCAAAGAAGGATGTTCATGCGGGATGGTAAATCTTGTGAGAGTAGGATTTCCTTGCTTTCGGCATTCCTTAGGAATAACTGAATCAAAGTTACCCTTACCCTTTAGAACTTGAGTTTTAACAGCCATGCTGTTAAAGCCAGTGATGGGATGTGGAATGTAATAGGGGGTTCTTGGACTGCTAAATCTGATCTGCTCAGAAGTCTGAGTATGTCTTTGTACTAAGTCCTTCTAAGCCAATTTGGTGCAATGAGAATCACCAGGACCCTTTCCTTCTCTATTTTGCACAGCAGTCAAGGAAGGATCTTCAATTGGGGGAAGTCATGAACCAGTTGGAACTAATTCCAAGGAATCACCAGAGCATCTACTTTGACAGCTAGAAGATCATTGGTTTTGGCTATGAATTTGTTCAGGTTTTCTGTGAGGATGTCCTTTCTGGTTTTCTCTACCTTTGACAGATATTTTGAAAGATCTCGGGCACCAAAGACCACCCCCCCAGAGTCTAATTGTTGCTATCTGCCTGCTGATTCTCCACTCCTGGAATGTGGATGGATGGGAGAGCTAGAATGTATTTTTTTCCCCATGAGATTGAACTTGTCTCTTTTTGCACTTCTAAGTTTCCGGTGTCCCTTGAAGACTTATGTAGGCCACTGCTCTGGCATTGTCCAACTGTACCCTAACTGGGTGACTTTATAGGAGGGAGGTCTAATGTTGAAGTGAAAATCTGATGGCTCTCAGTTCCAGGATGTTGATGGGTAGTTGTAACTTCTCAGGGGCCCATCCCCTAGATGCGTATCGTCAAAGCATTGACTACTTCATACTGAAAAAGTCAATGCTTTGAAGATACATGCCTAGGGGACGAAACCTGCATATAGACGTTAAATTGCAGCCATCTTGAGACCTATTGTGTCTGAAATGTGTTTTCGGCTTGCACGGCTTACAGTGCCATCTTTTTGAGTTTTTTAGCTTTTTTTATATATTGTTAAACATTTTAAACGGAGAGCACTAGATTCTGCCTTTCTTCTTTTGCATATCCATCATATTTGATGAGATGATCAGGGTTTTTAACCCATGTGAATAAGCAAATTGGAGGAGGAAAGTGATCACCAGCACCACGCCAGCCCTCTCTATTATCCCCAGAGGGGAACACTGCTGATTTGACTCAGATGTGAGGTGAGCAGCCTGTGACTGGTGGAGGAAAGCACAAGCATTTTGCATTTTTGCACCATTGATGTATTGATTTTTTGAATTCACTTCAATCAGTCACAGATACTATATATGAACTTTCAGCAATATATGTTTATTGATTATCATTTTTATACTTTTATTATTATTGAAGTTTTTTTATAGCGCAGCACTGTCTATTGATTAGTTACAGTCGGGGAAGCAGCTGAGCACACAAATCTCTAATAGACCATTGATGCCTCCATAAAGAGTACCTCTCATTGCCCAAAGCTATCACAAAGGATTTGTTACTTGTGGCAGGTCCGGAAGCATATGTAAATGGTGATTGCACCACACATGTGAGGTATTGCCGTGAACATCAGAGTGAGAGCAATAACTAGTGCCATAGCCCACATTTAAGTCTAAAGTCTAACTAAATTCTAACCTGTGAAGTCTTTTAAAGTGTCACCTATGTACAATTTTTACAGGCATATGCAACTTTAAATCTTGACATGTTTGGCATTTATTTACTCGATGCAACATCATGTTTTGTATTTTACAAACAAATTGGATATTAAATTGGACATTAAACAGTGTTTTTTTGTAAAAGTTTGTGCTTGATAAATGACTGCATAAATATCATGCAACATAAAAAATTGCAATAGCCACCACATACCGGATGCCTCTGCTTTGAGAAAATATATAACATTTGGGAGTTCTAGATAAATTTCTAGCAAAAAAAAATGTAGATTTTAATATATATGTGAAACATGTAAACATTGCTATGGCAGGCAAGCAGTTAAATGGTTAAAGTTTTCATGAATTGTACTTTCAGGTACCAGAAACTAAAATAAAAATAGACACAGCAACTGTTAGTAATTTTTTTTTTTTACAGTAGATTTCCATATCTTTTTTGCATTAACCATATACAACATATACAAAGAACACATGCTTTTAAATTATGCTGTCTATGTTTAATTGTCACTTTTAAAAATATTTTTTTCTTTTTTTGTCTATTAATAAAATACTATTTTTTATATTATTATTATTATTATATATTATATATTATTATTACTATTGTAGTCCCTGCCTTTAAAGTGCGACCAAATAGTTCCCTTATCCCCTTTCTTGTTCCTAGTTACATTTACGGTTGTGGCAAAGGAAGTGACCCTAATATTTCTATCAATAGATGACACTATCATTTAGACCTTTAAAGTGTTACTAAACCTAAAAACGTTTTTCATTGCTTGCATTAAGATAAAAAAATGTTTTCAGTTTTCCTGTATCCCCCTTCCCCTGTGTGAAGGGGAAGAGAGGGGATAAGAGATCAGCGCTGTGCACAGCTCCATCTATTCTCCCCTCTTTTCCTCTTTATACAGCATTCGAGCAGGAGCCCTTCCTGCTGTTAATCAAATGCAGTGAGGAGATTGTGGGGGGCGGGCATAAGTTCCACTGTGTAAATCTATGGAGCATGGCTTGGTAGACACACAGGTCGGGAGCGCGGGGACTATGTTTCTCCCCATAGCTCAAGAAGAAGAGGAGAAGCCGAGATCTCTGACAGGGACCCAATAAGAGGATGATCGGGGCTGCTCTGAGCAATACCACTGCACAGAGCAGGTAAGTATAACATGTTTGTTATTTGAATTTTTTAAAAAATTTTGCCTTTAACCGCTTGCCAACCAGCTCACGCGTCTATACGTCGGCAGAAGGGCACGTACAGGCATATTAACGTACCTGTACGTTGCCCTTTAAGAAGTGGCTTGTGGGCGCGCACCTGCCGCGAGCCCCGTGAGTATGATCGCGGGTCCCGCAAACTCGATGTCCATGGGGATACCCGCGATCATCTCACGGAGAGGAAGAACGGGGAAATGCTGGTGTAAACAAGCATTTCCCCGTTCTTCCTAGTGACACTGACACTGATCGCAGCTCTCTGTAATCGGGAGCTGTGGTCAGTGTCATGTCACACATAGCCCACCCCCCCACAGTTAGAATCACTCCCTAGGACACACTTAACCCCTACAGCGCCCCCTAATGGTTAGCCCCTTCACTGCCAGTCACATTTACACAGCATTTTTAATCACACTGATCGCTGTATAAATGTGAATAGTCCCAAAATAGCGCCAAAAGTGTCCGATCTGTCCACCATAATGTCGCAGTCAAGATAAAAATCGCTAATCACCACCATTATGAGTAAAAAAAAAAAAAATTAATAAAAATGCCATAAAACTATCCCCTATTTTGTAGACACTATAACTTTTGCGCAAACCAATAAACGCTTATTGCGATTTTTTTTTACCAAAAATATGTAGAAGAATATGTATTGGCCTAAACTGAGGATAAAATTTTTTTTTTTTTAATATATTTTTTGGAGATATTTATTATAGAAAAAAAGTAAAAAATAATGCGTTTTTTTCTTAATTGTTGCTATTTTTTTGTTTATACCACCAAAATAAAGCTCTATTTGTGGGGAAAAAAGGACCCCAATTTTGTTTGGGAGCCACGTCACACGACCGCGCAATTGTCAATTAAAACGACGCAGTGCCGAATCTCAAAAAGTGCTCTGGTCTTTCGCCAGCCAAATCCGGGGCTGAAGTGGTTAAGCTCAGTGTTGAAAGGCTATTGTTTGCATCACACATAATGTCTTCATCAAGTGGAGTTTTTTAAACCCTGATATTGGACTAGATCTCCTAAAACATCTTACATGTTAACCCATTAAGAATTGGTACAAGCTGAACATTATCAAATACAATTTAAATTATTCTGTTATTATGGAAATCCTTATCAGTGACAGTCTGAAATACTTTGCTGTACAATATAAGGAGAGCAAACTTTTTTTTTTTCCAAGCCTGCACAACAAAACCTTCCATAGATATTCTAAAAACACATTCCAAGGACTGTTTTATACCATTTTAAAGAAAAATACATAAACGTTATTACAGTATATAAAGGGTACAAGCACTTAATATTGCAATTTAACCATTAGTACAGCATATAATAATTATTTTTATTTCTTTATCAATCTAAAGTCAAGCCTTTTTTAATTTTGGATAGAGTAAAGAATGGTTAAAACACCTTACAGTTTTTTGTATCTGTGTTCAACTGGATAGATTTTCTTCACTACCTGTAGAAATAACAAAAAGTCAGAGGTAGGACCCTTTTCACACTGATGCATATTTGCCACGCTTTTCCAGGGCAACAAAAGTGCATTGTTCCCCAATGTTCCCCATCAAATCCTACTGTATGTAATTGTTCACACTGCAGGTGTGCTGTGCCTTGAAAGTCCTGCATGCAGCATCTTTGGTACAGTTTTTCAAAAGTGCACCAAAGAGGCACCTTCCATTGTAAGCCAATGGGAACGCACCAAAAGCACTTCAAAAGTGCATCAGTATGAAAGGGCCCTTAAGCTGCACAAAACTGCATCAAAAGCACATCAGTGTGAAAGGGCCCATGATACCTCTCTCAGACAGCTGTCAGCAAAACTATTGTCCCATTGAGAAACTTCCTTTTTTTTTTGTTGTCTGAAATTTCCATCATTTTCAGATACCTGTGACAATGGTCACTAGGACAAATAGAGGGTAAATCTCCCTATTGAGGTTACAGTCAGTTATATAAACCTGACAGGTGTTATGCCCCTTACATTAAAACTAACAAAAAAAAAAGTTTGTGCTTTAGATACATTTTAATATAGGCTAATGTGCATTATCAAGTACAGTCATGCTAACAAAACATTGGGCTCCATTCACAAAGCTGTATTTAGCACTTTAAGAAATGCGGTAAAATACCGCTTATCATTTTTAAAACCTTTTTGGCATTCACAAAAAAAAATCTACTAAAACACTGTACGTGGTATTTGGCCATGTTTTGCAATATGCTTGCTAAGGTCCTTTAGGGTTTCAGGCAAATTGGCCCCAAATATATATATACCTGCCTAACACACGTCAAAAGTGGGACCAATTTAAAACGATTTCTATGCAGTAGCTGGGATTCTCAATCTCATTTGTGTCTTGGACTATGCCCATGTGCCTTTTTTGCCCCCTCTGATAAAGAGCACATCTACCACAACAAGAAGGGTACTACCCCCTACACACACAGTATGTAAGATACAGTTAAAAATATTATCCAATTTGCAAAGTACAGAATATATCAAATCATTTTAAAAGGATATAAGTGAAGAGTGGACTTGACCTTTAAAAATGTTTTTGGAATAGTTTATAATGACTAAACCACAAGAAACATATTAAAATGTACATCGGAACAGGCAAGATGCAAAGTTCATTGCGGGTCTATTTTATTCAAAGTAATAATTTTGTGCTTTGCCTCCACTGCAAGCATTTCCCAAATCAAACAAGCAAGCCATTTCAATTATATTTTGTAGAAGTAGAAATATGTCAAACATTCTGTACCAAATGAATAAAATGACAAATAAGGCAGAGAAATATTTGCTGTTTCGGAAATAGAGGAAAGCATCATGTACTCTCATAATGTAGCAGTGCATTACTAATATACAGCATAGGTTTACTAGGAGTCTTTTGAAAATAAATAAATAATTTAGAAACATCTAACAAATAGCAAATTTACCTCTTATGCCCTGTACACAGGGTCGGATTTTCCGAAGGAAAATGTGCGATCGGAGCTTGTTGTCAGAAATTCCGACCGTGTGTGGGCTCCATCGGACTTTTTCCATCGGATTTTCCGACACACAAAGTTTGAGAGCAGGCTATAAAATTTTCCGACAACAAAATCTGATTGCGTCAATTCCGACTGTGTGTGGACAATTCTGACGCACAAAGTGCCACTCATGGTCAGAATAAATTCCGAGACGGAACTGCTCGGTCTGGTAAAATTAGCGTTCGGAATGGATATAGCACTTTCGTCATGCTGCAAAGTTTTAAATAGTTTAATGCAGCACACTCTCTTCTTTATAATGCTAGAATAATTAAGTTGTTTTGCTGCTAATATTCACACAGACTTGTCACACAAACTTCTTTCTCTATTATTTATCTCATCAATATATTTTGATTTGTCACGTCTGACTCAAAAATTTTCTTTTTTTTTTTTTTTGGTTAGTATTTTTTTCAAGCCTGGTCTTTTTTTTTTTTTTTTTTTAACTCCAGAATAGTTTTGGGTGTGTTTTGTGTGTCAAGTTACCACAACACCATTATCTTGTATTATTTAACCACTTCAGCCCCGGAAGGATTTACCCCCTATCTGACCAGAGCACTTTTTACAATTTGGCACTGCGTCGCTTTAACTGCTAATTGCGCGGTCATGCAATGCTGTACCCAAACAAAATTTGCGTCCTTTTGTTCCCACAAATAGAGCTTTCTTTTGATGCTATTTGATCACCTCTGCAGTGTCAATAAGCATATATTTATTGGTTTGCGCAAAAGTTATAGCGTCTACAAACTAGGGTACATTTTCTGGAATTTACACAGCTTTTAGTTTATGACTGCCTATGTCATTTCTTGAGGTGCTAAAATGGCAGGGCAGTACAAACCCCCCCTAATTACCCCATTTTGGAAAGTAGACACCCCAAGGAAATTGCTGAGAGGCATGTTAAGCCCATTGAATATTAATTTTTTTTTGTCCCAAGTGATTAAATAATGACAAAAAAAAATTGTCACTAAATTATATATTGCTCACACAGGCCATGGGCATATGTGGAATTGCACCCCAAAATACATTTAGCTGCTTCTCCTGAGTATGGGGATACCACATGTATGGGACTTTTTGGGAGCCTAACCGCGTATGGGGCCCCGAAAACCAAGCACCACCTTCAGGATTTCTAAGGGCGTACATTTTTGATTTCACTCCTCACTACCATCACAGTTTTGAAGGCCATAAAATGCCAGGACAGTTCAAACCCCCCCAAATGACCCCATTTTGGAAAGTAGACACCCCAAGCTATTTGCTGAGAGGCATGTTGAGTCCATGAAATATTTTATATTTTGCCACAAGTTGCGGGAAAATGACAAGCTTTTTTTTTTTTTTGCACAAAGTTGTCACTAAATGATATATTGCTCAAACATGCCATGGGCATATGTGGAATTACACCCCAAAATACAATCTGCTGCTTCTCCTGAGTAGGGGCATACCACATGTGTGGGAATTTTTGGGAGCCTAGCTGCGTACGGGGCCCCGAAAACCAAGCACTGCCTTCAGGATTTCTAAGGGCGTAAATTTTTGATTTCACTCTTCACTACCTATCACAGTTTCCAAGGCCATAAAATGCCAAAATGGCACAACCCCCCCCCCCCAAATGACCCCATTTTGGAAAATAGACAACCCAAGCTATTTGCTGAGAGGCATGGTGAGTATTTTGCAGCTGTCATTTGTTTTTGAAAATGAAGAAAGTAAAGAAAAATGTATTTTTTTTTCTTTTTTCAATTTTCAAAACTTTGTGACAAAAAGTGAGGTCTGCAAAATACTCACCATACCTCTCAGCAAATAGCTTGGTGTGTCTACTTTCCAAAATGGGGTCATTTGGGGGGATTTGTGCCATCTGGGCATTCCATGACCTCCAAAACTGTGATAGGCAGTGAGGAGTGAAGTCAAAAATTTACATTCTTAGAAACCCTGAAGGCGGTGCTTGGTTTTTGGGGTCCCGTATGCAGCTAGGCTCCCAAAAAGTCTCACACATATGGTATCCCCATACACAGGAGAAGCAACAGAATGTATTTTGGGGTGTAATTTCACATATTCCCATGGCATGTTTGAGCAATATATCATTTAGTGACAACTTTGTGCAAAAAAAAAAAAAAATTGTCTTTTTCCTGCAACTTGTGTCACAATATAAAATATTCCATGGACTCGACATGCCTCTCAGCAAATAGCATGGGGTGTCTACTTTCCAAAATGCGTCATTTGGGGGGGGGGGTTGAACTGTCCTGGCATTTTATGCACAATATTTAGAAGCTTATGTCACACATCACCCACTCTTCTAACCACTTGAACACAAAGCCCTTTCTGAAACTATTTGTTTACATGAAAAAAAATATTTTTTTTGCAAGAAAATTACTTTGAACCCCCAAACATTATATATTTTTTTAAAGCAAAGGCCCTACAGATTAAAATGGTGGGTGTTTCATTTTTTTTTTCACACAGTATTTGCGCAGCGATTTTTCAAACGCATTTTTTGAGGAAAAAACACACTTTTAATGCCTATATCTGCGCTTGCTTCAGACACAACATCTTTTTTGGGGGGGGGGTTCGTTGGGTAGGGGTACTCGGGAGGACATAAAGAAAATGCCTCTCATGCAGCCGACTGCATTTGGTTGGGGATGTGAATGGGGGAAGTACGGGTGCTGCAGAAGTGGTGGGTTCCCAATTAGGATTGGCGAATGCAGCAGGAAGGGCATTATGGGCACAACGGGCTTGTGTTCGTCTTCTTCTTGGTGGCAGCAGGACACTACTTGTGCTTGCCACCTCACCAGCTTGAACTGCACTTATGGGACTCGCCACGTCACCAAGTGTTACTGCAGTGCTGGTTTAACTACGACCGGGGTGTACTAGGCCGCTGGTGCTTGCCAGTTCACCAAAACGCTGCCAAAAAAACTGTTAGCGATCGCAGGGATCAGGCCTGACTCTGCGAACGCTGCAATTATACGTTTAGTGTTTTGTAAGTGACAGTGATCGATCGATACTGCACTTGGGTGGGGTGGGCTGGGTGAAGGGGCGAAACGCAGTTGCTAGCAGGTATCTGGGCTGATTCTGCTAACACTGCGTTTTTGGGAACCCTTAACTGCTGGGGACGCTAGTATAGATCTGATCGGATCAGATATTGATCCGTTCAGATACTATAGCACTATAGGAGGTGTATGCTGCGTGCGTGGGTGTTAGCGGTACTGGCACTAACCTGGCGCTGCTTGGGGTGACATAGACCCTATCTGACCCTAAAACCTAAGTTATATCACCGCCGGGTGATCAGGGGGCTAAACCTTTATTAGGTAATAAACGGCGGGTGCCCTGACACTATAAAAAATAAACTAACTAACCAGAGTCACCCGTAACCCTTATACGGTGATCACTGGTGAAAGGGTTAACTAGGGGGCAATCAAGGGGTTAAAACCTTTATTAGGTAGTATATAGGGGTCCCTGGCGCTATAAAACGCTGACGGTGAACCTATATATTTACCTCCCTAACTAGCGTCACCAGTGACACTAATACAGCGATCAGAAAAGCGATCGCTTAGTGACACGGGCGACGGGGGGTGATCAAGGGGTTAAAACTTTATTAGGGGGGTTAGGGGGTACCCTAGACCTAAAGGGGGCTAACCCTAACTGCCCTGAAATGTGTGCCTGGTGTGTTTTACTGTGTGTGTATGTGTTGTGCACTCACATCGATGAACGGAAAATACCGAGCCAAGGAGCGATGACATCACTTCCTCTGCCGCTGTTTACTATACAGCAGCAGAGGAAGAATCTCATTCGTGGGGAGCGATCGCGAGGGGGTGGCCATGAATGAGTGGTCTCCCCCTCAGCCTGGATCGCTCCCCTAACAAAGCCGACCGCCTCGGGCAGGAGGCAGATCACGTACCAGGTAAGTGATTTTGCCTGCCGGTGCCATTCTGCCACAGTATATCTGCGTTAGGCGGTCGGCAAGTGGTAATCTCAAGGAGGTTGCTTGGTGTTGGTGTCTCTTGTTAATTTCACATTGTATTTTTGAAATGTACCTGCCTCCTCACAAACAAACTGTCCTTTTTGAAGGAAAACACACATAGGCGAGTATAATTGAAACAAAAATCCCTTTATTAAGGGCTCATAAGCAAACAAAGAGGGAGGCAACGCTGGAGAGACAGCAGAAATTGGCGAAGCCTTTGGCACACATCAATTATTTGACTGCAAAATTGGTGGCCTGAGGAGTCCATATATAAGGGAGTACAATCTGGTCCAGAAGTCCAAGAGATCATGAACAGCAGCAGATGACATATCTGTCCCCAGGCTGTGGTCATACAAGAGCCTGCATCTTTTGTCAGACCAAACTGAACCCAGGCCATCACTCTCTGGTCTTCCTTCCACGCTTCCTTCCACACTGTGTCTGTGGTGGTGGAGTTGTGGCAGGAGGAGGAGGAGGATGGTCCAACTCACACAGGTGGGTATTGGGTGTGATTTCGCCCCTCACTCCCTTACTTAAGGTTTTATAAAGAATGTCCTCACACATGAGGCATTGACCCTCCTGCATGTCCTTCAGTTTTGTGGCAGCCATGCAGGCAAAGGCCTCTTCATGAGTGAGGAAGGCTCTGAGGGACACAGAAGCCTCCTGAATCAGCCTGAGCGCTGAATCCTGCACGTTACTCCCCTTCCTGGGTCTTTTGTTTGGAAGGCAGAGGGGAGGGACCTGCGATTCTGTCAGGCTCCTACTTTGCCTGGCCTTCTCCTGGCCGCCACTTAGCCCTGCCTCCTCCTGGCTGCCACTAACCCCTGCCTCCTCCTGGCTGCCACATTCCACAGCCTCCTCCTGTGTGTCACATTCCACAGCCTCCTCCTGGCTGAGGTCTTCCTGTGTATGAAAAAGGGACATAATTTTAATTTTTTCTTCATCAATCACACACAATTTTCATCTCATGACTGTTGCAAATTGAATGTTAACAAATATAACAGACTATCATTCTGAGCCCAGCATTTTTCATTCTTGTCCCAATTATTTTTGCCCACTATTGTCTATTGATATGTTAAACACTTTATTAAATCAGCAATTAGTGATCACTAATAACTTCTAGTAAACATCATTTATTTATTGACCAGAAATCTGTAGAAGAATGCTATACCTGGCTCCAGCTGGGCTCCTCCACTTCTTCCTGGCTGGTATTCCCTGGTTGGACATCAGAAACCTCAGCTGGGGTGGAAGATAGGGTGGAAGGAAGAGTGGAAGGTAGAGTGGAGAGGGATTCCCTGACTTCAGTCTGGTCTGACAGAAATCACAGTCTCTCATAGTACCAGAGTCTGGGGACATAAACGTCATCTGCCACAGCTCCTGATCTCTGGGAATCCGTGACCTTCTTGCGCTCCCTAAGATAAGTGCTCCTCAGGCCACCAATTTTGGCTTTTAAATAGGGGATGGTTGCCATGAGTACCACCGGCTTCACCAACTCCAGCAGTTTCTCCAGCGCTGCCTGCCTCTTTTGTTTATTATTGTATTGGGGGTGTTTGATCTGGCACAGACAGGGCAGCTCCCTGTATTTGTCTATGAACAGGGAGAGGAAGTTGTGGTCATTGAAGCCATCCATTTTATCTGCAAGACACAACACAAGGCAAACCCTAATGTCAGGCTAAAGTCTCCTAATCTAGTCCCAATATAGACCTCCATCTAGAATCAGTATAGGCCCAAGTTTAAATGTTACCTTTGTTATCACGATCGGCGCTTCCAAAACTCCTTCCTCCGCTCACAGATCGTACGTACTACGCACGTGTGTTACACTTTATATACACTGCGCATGCGTGAAACTCCGCCCACCCCTGACGTTCTTTCTAGTCTATTCCCCGCCCCTTCTCATTCGGCGCAGTGGGGGAAGAGCACATAGCGGAGACACAACAGGTGCATGCTAATTACAGTAACGAGGAGGAGGAGGAAAGCCCAGAGCCAGAAACGTCCCGATCTCGGAGGAGACGATTTAAGGCCTCAAATATGTCCTTTGGGGAAATGTTGGTGATGGTCGACATCCTGAAGAGGGCCGACTATGACGGGAAGTATGGACCTTACCCCAAACCCCAATGTCTGAAAGGCCAAGATCATGGTGAAAGTTGTCAAGAGTCTGCAGAAGAATTTTGCTGTACGACGATCCAAGGATCAACTCAAGAAGCGGTGGTCGGACCTCAAATTAAGGGAGCACAATCAGTATAGAAGGATCAGGAGAGTGCTGCAAAAAAAGTAAGTAGTTGTCCTGTGTTCCTATTCTTTATTTTTATTACGTTCGTGCTGCTCCATGTGCTTTTCTTAACTGTTGTACAGTTTAAAATGGCAACTTTCATGTTCATGGGCACATTATTCGTTCGTATGAAACATTGTTCGTTTGGCCTAGAAAACACCATGTTTTGTCCAGATACAGTTCAAAACATTTTTTCAGGCATACTTCTGTTAAATAAATTGTGTTGTCTAGATGGGTTTGGAACTAGAATGTAATGCAAACTAGATTTTGGGTAAGGAGAGGACACTCAGCAGCTGTTTACACATCTGAACGCAGGAGCACTAGTGTGGGACACCAGAACACCCTTTTTATTAGGGGGCCCCACACAGGTGCTCCAGTGTTTACTATAGAAGTGTCTCCATCTGTGAAGCTTGTACAAAACAGGTAAGTATTCAAGCTTGACAAAGTAAATAAATATTTCTTCATCTTGCAACTCTGCCAAAACAGACAATTGTACCCCACTTCCAAGCAATGTATCATATTCCTATTTCTGTCATTAAATATCTGTGTGCTAAGTATACCTATTTTTTTTTACATAGGGGAGAAGACTCGGAGGACACCACTCATCCAAGGAGACAACAGACCCCCCCACCTCAAGAAGAAGGGGAAACCCCCCAAAGCCAATAGGAGGAGGAGGAGGGAGACGTAGTGGAAATTGTCACCACAACAGGTGAGTGTCTGCAACCACAGGCTCAGGTAAGAGATGGATGCCGGCATATTTATAATACATGGTGTGTTTTTGTTTCTTTATTTTTAGGTGATCGTGATGTTGTGGATCCAGGCCATTTCACCAGTGAAAGTGCCCAGATTCTGATCGGGGAGATCATGGAGTGTAATAGGGACATGGAAAACATCAAGCAAAACATCAATAATGTTCAAAACAAAATGAAGAACATCATTGATGTTTTAGGGAGAGTTTAAAACACCTTCAAATCCCTTACTTGTTTTTTTTTACGGAAAAAAATGTTTACATTTTTTTTACATATTCGCGAAAAGCCAAATTTTGAAGATGCACACAGTGTGTCAACATGTGCTATCTGCCATCACAGGAATCAATGTACATGTTTTGGGGGTGCAACCCCTTCCTCAATAATAAAGTAGCTGAGAGGAAGGGGTTGCACCCCCAAAACACGTCCCTTGATCCCCCGTGATGGCAGCTAGCACATGTTGATATTCGGCAATTTGTGTGCAGCTCCAAAATTTGGCATTTCCAGGGGTGACTTCACCCCATCTGCTGAACGCAATATCAAACACAGTTTATAAATACTCATGTCTGATATTGCCTTCAATTTATAACAAAGTTGAACATCACGGGCACTCAGGGAGGGCAAGCCAGGACGGCCACTTTCAAGCACCGTCAGGGTTGGTTCATTTTGAATTCCAGCCTCAGGCCCAACTGAGCCAGCATAGTTGGCAGAATTTCACCTTAAAAAGTTGTGGAGAACACAGCACGCCAGGATAATATGATTCAGTTTGTACTCTGCCATGTGTATGGGTGTAAGAAATAGGCGGAACTGGCTGGCCATTATTCCAAACGTGTTCTCCACCACTCTTCTGGCTCTGGCCAGCCGGTAATTAAAAACCCTCTGGTCCGGGGTGAGGGTACTCATAGGGAATGGCAGCATAAGATGGTCCCCCAGTGCAAGCGCTTCATCCGCAATGAAGACGAATGGGAGTCCTTCCGCATTGTCTTCTGGAGGTGGCAAGTCCAAGCTGCCATTCTGGAGACAGCTGTAGAACTCCATCTGGGTGATGACTCCACCATCTGACATCCGGCGATTCTTCCCCACGTCCACATACAGGAACTCGTAAGTAGCCGACACCACCGCCAACATCACAATACTATTGAACCCCTTGTAGTTGTAATAGTATGACCCCGAGTTGGGTGGTGGGATGATGTGGACGTGTTTCCCATCAATTTCCCCTCCGCAGTTAGGAAAGTCCCACCACTGGGCAAAGTGGGAGGCCACAGTCTGCCATTCCTGTGGTGTGGAAGGAAACTGTGAAGTCAAACAAGAATAAAAAAATATTAATTTTGCACATAGACATGGAAAGCAGATTAGACACAAACATTCTTGGCCAACATCAGTCTAACTTTTTTTTAGGGACTATTTAAAGACAAAGGTATAAGGTCCACCTATCAGATTCCTCCCCCCCCCTCATGGGCCATTTTGGGAATTTTATGAGGGGGAGATGTTTTGGACAGGTAACCCTCTCCACTTCATTGAGAGATGAATGCCTAAATAATGTGGATTACTTTAGTCAGCCCCTCCTTACTTTACACTATTGGCAGCCCACTGGACAGATAAGAAGTGTCATAATACAAAGAGAAAAATACACACTGTACACATTTTAGCACATTTTTATATTCTGCTACTACCTATCAAGATAATAATAGGATACAAAAACTTTAAACAGTACCATTTGAAAGTATTTAGGCAGGCCCTTGCACTACATGCTTTGGGGAATTCATCCGTAAATCTGACCACAAAATAGGTGGGTATAGTGTGTATAGGTTTGGCAAAGTCAGAGGATAGAGGATAGATAGAGGATTGGTATCAGCTGGGTTAGCAGTTGGGGGGAGGGAGGGTTCCAAATATTTTGTGACCCAAAAAAAAGCCTCTGGCAGGATTTAAAGCACAAATCACAATTTTGAACATTTTAGGGGGTATTTAGGTTAAAGCACTACTATGGAGCTGACAAAATACGTTGTTAAGTGACTACACAAGGTGAATATAGGCCCAGGAGAGCATGCTGGGGAGGTAAGTGAAGGCAAATATGCATGAAGAACCAAAAAAAATTGCATAAAAATCCAGCATGCATGAGGACAAAGGGGACATTCACAGCATATTACAATCATGGTAATTAGGGAATGAGGAAAGAAATACAATATATTAGCAAACATTCTATACAATAAAACATGATGTTAAATGATAAAAATCTTACCTTAATATATTCCTTCTGCAGGACCTGGATGATGGCAGAACAGGTCTCTGGGATAATGATCCCCAGAGCCTAGGGGGAGATGCCTGTCGAGGACTTAAGGTCCTGCAGGCTTCTCCCCGTCGCCAAGTATCGCAGTGTGGCGACTAGCCTCTGCTCCGGAGTGATGGCTTGCCTCATGCAGGTATCCTGCCTGCTGATATGGGGGTCAGCAAAGCCAACAAATGGTGAAATAAGGGGTCTGTCATCCGGAGAAAGTTCCTGAAGGAGGATTATTCTCACGGATCTCATGGAGCAAAGGCATGTGACAGAACTGAAGCTGGTGCAACCAATTCTTGGTCCATGAACTCCTCCCCACCCTGTTCATGGACTGGGCTTGTGTCAAGGTAAGGACCCCAACACCAAGCCCCCGCACAGCACGAACTGTATGATGAGTACATATATGCAACATGACTAGAAAACGGTTGGCTGCTCAGAACGAAGTAACAGAACGCATTGAAGAACAGCAAGGCCTGTGAAAAGTGAACTGAAAATCAGTAACGAACGAACAAGAACACAATGACAGAGTCAAGGGTAACTCGCTGCACGCACTGAAGACCAGATACAAACCCAGAAGCACAAACTGAACAGCAGAAAACGATCTGACAACCACGAGTCTGAAAAAGCACAAATTGGCTCTCACCAAACTTTTACTAACACGCGATTAGCAAAAGGAGCCCAAAGGGTGCCGCGCTTGGTTCTGAACTGCCCTTTTATAGTCTTGTCGTACGTGGTGTACGTGACCGCGTTCTTGGCGATCGGAAATTCTGACAACGTTATGCGACAGTGTGTAGGCAAAACAAGTTTGAGCCAACATCCGTCAGAAAAAAATCCTAGGATTTTGTTGTCGGAATGTCCGATCAATGTCCGATCGTGTGTACGGGGCATTACAGAGGCAGAATTGATTGCCATAATGGAGATAGTTGTTACATGAAACAATGTACTTTATATTTCTAAAAAATATACGTTTTAAAGGAAAATACCACTAGGGAGGGGAGAACGGTTTGGCCGAGCATGAGTTGGGGCCGAACTTTCGTGGTTCCGTCTTTCGGCAAACACCCGAACAAACGGGTCATTTGACCGTTTGTTTGCCCCCCCTGAAACAAACACAATGCATTGTGGAGTTGAACAGTGCATTGCAAGTCCTGATTGGCTGAAGCAGTGAAAGCTTCAGCCAATCAGGGCACAGAGCACTGTCAGAGTCATGATTGGACACTCTCATCATGACTTTATCCAATCATGGCTCATTCCTGCCCCACAGTATAAAAGTATTCTTTCAATGGCAACATTTTCAGTGTGATTTCAGCATGGAGTGAGATAGAACAGTGCTATTAGTTAGTGTGCTATACTGTGCTATTTTTCTTCAATTGTTAGTGTAGAATATTAGTTTAGTGTCAGTCTAGGGATAGTGTGAGTGTAGGGAGGAGGACTATCATTCAGCTTTGCATATTGTGCAGATAGAGTAGGGACAGCTCATATAGTTTCACTGTAGTGTAGTGAGACCGTGTCATTCATTCATACATTAGTGTAGAGTAGGGACAGCTCAGATAGTTTCAGTGTAGTGATGGTTGAACAACGTCCATTTGATTGTGTTACTGCCAGTTTAATACCATTTACTTCTGTGTGCATTACTGCCAGTTTAACGCCATTTATTTCTATGTGCGTTGCTGCCAGTTTAACGCCATATAGTTTTGTGTGCACTACTGCCAGTTTAATGGCATATAGTTTTGTGTGTGTTACTGCCAGTTTAACGCCATTTACTTCTGTGTGAGTTACTGCCAGTTTAACGCCATTTACTTCTCTGTGCATTACTGCCAGTTTAACGCCATATAGTTTTGTGCGTTACTGCCAGTTTAACGCCATTTACTTCTGTGTGCATTACTGCCAGTTTAACGCCAAATCATTTTGTGTGCGTTACTGCCAGTTTAACACCATATAGTTCTGTGTACGTTACTACCAGTTTAATGCCATAAAGTTTTGTGTGGGTTTTGTGTGCCAGTTTAACGCCATATAGTTTTGTGCATCACTGTACATTTCACGCATTATATTGCAGTATATTATAGTGTATCCATGGAGTGTGTCTGTGTAGTGTAAGTACTCAAATTAAAGTGCACCAAACACCTCTTTACATTGATTAAAGTGCATCTACATACAGATTTCCACTTCTTCTTTACATTCTTCTTAACTTTTATAAGCACTGCCCCCTCCCTCCCAATAATGTCTGGGAGGACAACAAGGACAGGCAGACGTTCCCTTGGCACTGTAAGGGGGCCAGCAGTAAATGTGTTCACAGGCAAAGGTGGACGTGGTGATCAGTTCTCAGGCAGGGCATCATTTCCTCAGTTTAGTGAGTTTGCCCATGTTATCCAGCAGCAGCATGCAGAGTAAGCCAGTGGTGGACTGGCTTACTAAACCTTCCTCATCCTCCTCATCCTCTGTCATGCAAACGGAGATAAGTGTGCAGTCCCCTGCAGTTGCCAGAGTGGATAAACCTGCCTCCTTGTCCACATCTATTCCTGCCATAGCTCCAACATCTGTTTTGAGTAAGCTGAGTTATTTGACCACAGTGTCAGCCACTTGCCCCTTGATGATGCCCAGCCATTACTGGATTCAGTTGTTGGTTCTGAGGTTGAGGATGACAGGAACATGAGCCTAGAGAGAGGGAGGAACACTGGTAGACAAATTGTCATTCATGTTCCCCAAGCTGCAGCGTATTGCCAAGTTGTCTCCAGTGGCAATGATAAAGATGGAGGAGATGATGATGATGCTAATGAGGTCACTGATGCAACTTGGGTGCCAGATAGAGCAGAGGAGGAAACTGAAGGTGAGGTGGCACAACCCCAAGGAGGTTGACATCAAGAAAGAGTAGAGAGCAGCCACCCTATTCCATCACATTCTGCAGCTGTTATCTCCCGGGCCCACTCCCCAAAGCTCAGCTGTCTGTGCCTTTTTCAGCACATCTGCAGCAGATCACACTGTTGCTATCTGCAAACTGTGTCTCAGGCACATCAAACATGGCAAAAACACCAACCATTTGGGTACCACATGCTTAACAAAGCATTTAAAGTCCAACCATTCAGCCCGTTGGCAGGAGTACCAAAAAGCCACACAAAAGGGCACAAATCTGTCCCTCCTCCTCTTTACCCACTTTAGTCTGCCCCTTCCTTGTCCACATCTATTCCTGCCATAGCTCCAACATCAGTTTTGAGTGAGCTGAGTTATTTAACCACAGTGTCAGCCACTTGCCCCTTGATGATGCCCAGCCATTACTGGATTCAGTTGTTGGTTCTGAGGTTGAGGATGACAGGAACATGAGCCTAGAGAGAGGGAGGAACACTGGTAGACAAATTGGCATTCATGTTCCCCAAGCTGCAGCGTATTGCCAAGTTGTCTCCAGTGGCAATGATAAAGATGGAGGAGATGATGATGATGCTAATGAGGTCACTGATGCAACTTGGGTGCCAGATAGAGCAGAGGAGGAAACTGAAGGTGAGGGGGCACAACCCCAAGGAGGTTGACATCAAGAAAGAGTAGAGAGCAGTCACCCTATTCCATCACATTCTGCAGCTGTTATCTCCCGGGCCCACTCCCCAAAGCTCAGCTGTCTGTGCCTTTTTCAGCACATCTGCAGCAGATCACACTGTTGCTATCTGCAAACTGTGTCTCAGGCACATCAAACATGGCAAAAACACCAACCATTTGGGTACCACATGCTTAACAAAGCATTTAAAGTCTAACCATTCAGCCCGTTGGCAGGAGTACCAAAAAGCCACACAAAAGGGCACAAATCTGTCCCTCCTCCTCTTTACCCACTTCAGTCTGCCTCTGCATTACCAAGTCATTACCTCTCAGCAGCCTCCACTGACAGGGATGATGGTATAGCACAGGGTGTCCCAGGTCCTAGCAGCACATCTGCCAGCAGCACACCACCAGCTGTAGACTGTAGCCAGCAAATTTATCTGCCCTATCTGCTGCAGCCAAAAAAAAATACAGTCCCTGCCACCCAGGGTCTGAGTGCAAGCTTGTCAAAGCTGTTAGCTCTCCAACTTCTGCCTTTCAGCCTGGTGGATTCTGCCCCTTCTGTCAATTTGCACAACATGCTGTACCACAATGGCAGGTTCCCAGTCGCTACTACTTTTCACGTAAGGCCGTGCCATCTCTCTACCATCACGTGGAAGGGAATATTCTGGCATCGTTGGGCAAGGCAGTCAGCCATAAAATCCAACTTACTGCTGACACGTGGTCCAGCAAGCAAGGGCAGGAATTAAATATTTTTTTCACAGCACACTGGGTAACACTGCTTGCAACTTGAAAAGATGCAGGACAGGGCTCGGTGCTGCAGCTTGTTGTGCCCCCATGTCTCAATACAGCTGGTGGTGATGATGCCAGACCTGTTGATTCTACCCCCTCCTCCGCCACCTCCATGCCCTTCTCTGCAGAATTGTCCTATGAACAACAGGTACCCCCTAAGCATTCAAAGAGCTATTCCCAGAGTCAGGCTAAAAAGTGCCATGCAGTGCTTCAGCTGGTGTGTTTAGGGGACAGGAACCACACCGGAACAGAGATTCTTGCAGCTCTGCAGGGACAGGCCCAGAGGTGGTTCACACCACACCAGCTGGAGCCAGGAATGGTGGTGTCCGATAATGGCTCAAACCTCCTGTCCACCCTTATGCCCCATACAAACGGTCGGATTTTCCGATGGAAAATGTGTGATAGGACCTTGTTATCAGAAATTCCGACCGTGTGTAGGCTCCATCACACATTTTCCATCGGATTTTCCGACACACAAAGTTTGAGAGCAGGCTATAAGATTTTTTGACAACAAAATCCGTTGTCGGAATTTCCGATCGTGTGTACACAAATCAGACGCACAAAGTGCCACGCATGCTCAGAATAAATAAAGAGATGAAAGCTATTGGCTACTGCCCCGTTTATAGTCCCAACGTACGTGTTTTACGTCACCGCGTTCAGAATGATCGGATTTTCCGACAAGTTTTGTGACCGTGTGTATGCAAGACAAGTTTGAGCCAACATCCGTCGGAAAAAATCCTAGGATTTTGTTGTCGGAATGTCCGATCAATGTTCGACCATGTGTACGGGGCATTAGACAGGAAAAGTTGACACATGTGCCATGCCTGGCACAAGACACTAAGTCACAAGGTATCGCCCTTATGGCAGAAAAATGGAAAACAATACAATACATCCAAACATTGCTCTAGCCTAAACATGGGCAGCACAGTGGTGCAGTGGCCAGCACTCTCACCCAGCAGAAAAAGGGTTGTCGGTTCGAATCCCGAGATTCCATGTGGGGATAAAAAAATATATAAAAATTATGTAATATATATAAAAAATATATGATACTAAGGTGTGACAAATAATGGCACCCCTCACCTTATTGGTTGGATCGAGCTGATATTTGTGATAGGGACCAAACCAGTATATATTCAAATAAAAAATATAGGAAATCCAAAATACATTCTAAAACATATGTTATCACAAAAAAACTCTCATAAAAACATTTTAAAAACTCTCATAAAAGATATTCTAATAGGTACCAACTGGACTCTAAAGTACCAGAAATAGAGAAAAGGCATCATGCTTGGTTGATAAAAGCATTGATGTCTCATTCTATGTTCAACCCAAAAGGGGAGTAGGTCTGAAATTGGTGGACACAATAAGTCTCCAATCGAGAGACTCCCCTTGTCTTAGCTACTCCCCTCCAAGGTGGTGTGTATTTATCTATGACAAGAAATTGAGAACCAGTAGGGTCTCGTCTGTGATGCTCTCTATAATGTCAAGGCACATTATGTTTGACGTCACCACTTTTTATTTTAGTGATATGCTCGCTGACTCTAACAGGGAAAGCTTGAATTGTACGGCACACATACTGCTTCCCGCAGGGGCAGGTAATCAGATAAACGACATGTGTGGTAGCACAAGTGCAGAATGTTTTAATGGGATATGTACACTTTGTAGTGTTCGATGTAAACTCAAGGCTTTTACGTCTACCACAGGAATTGTATTGACATACAGTGCATTTTTTGCTGGGAAAATAACCCACTAAGTTATGAAAAAAAGAAGGTCATATGGGGGGATTTATGATATTGCAATTTTTCCCTGCAAAGAAGGCACACCTCTAAAGATGACCTTAGGTTGTTCTGGGAGTATTTCCTTTAAAACACAGTCATTCCTAAGTATATCCCAATATCAGTAAATTATGTTTTTGATTTCTCTGTGTTGGACTGAAAAAGTGGTGAGCATACAGGATTTAAAGGAGCTATCTTGTTCACGAGGAGGTTTTGGTGTCAGCAAAGAATTTCTGTCAATTTCAGCCACTCTATTTATTTCTGAGGTTAACGATGTTGGGTCGTACCCCTTTTCTATGAATCTGTCCCTTAGTGTTGATGCTTGAGTGAAATAGTTGTTTAAATCTGTGCAATTCCTGGGCAATCTCAGGAACTGACTACGAGGCACAGACTGTAACCAGGCTTGGTGGTGACAGCTGCCAACTGGTATAAAGCTATTGCGGTCAGTATTTTTGAAGTAAGTTTTAAACTTAAATTAGCATGACACCATCTCGATTTCGAGATCCAAAAAGTGAATTTTAGATGAGCTAAATTTGTATGTCAACAAAATCCCCCGATCGTTGTCATTTAAAAAATACAAAGAAATCCCAGAGGGATTCAGGGGTGCCGTCCCATAGGAGGAGGATGTCGTCTATATATCTGGCCCACAGTACCAATGAGGGCCTGTGTTCAAAATAGACAACATTATCCTCCTCCCACTTTGCCATAAAAAGGTTGGCAAAGCTGGGGGCAAATTTAGCCCCCATAGCCACACCTTTCTGTCGCAAGAAAAACTTTTGGTCAAACCAGAAGTAGTTGTGTTTGGTAGCAAATTATAATAGCTCAATAATATATTCACTTTGTTTATTGGTAATGGAATGGTCCCTGTTCAGAAAATGTGTGACCGCTTCTATAGCTCTGGTATATGATGGAGTAACCTTTGACCGATCTGTTGAAGGTAGAAATCAATATATTTACTGATACGTGATGTTACAAAGTCGATTCCACTTATAATTGGTCAACCCGGAGGGTGAACAGAATCCTTTTGGATCTTGGGCAAATGGTACATGATTGGGATTCTAGGTGCAGTAGGTACTAGGTAAGCCTTTTCTTTTTTATTTAGAATCTGCTCATTAAAACCTTTTAAAGCTAGTTGGCCCAGTTCTTTTTTATACTGGGCAGTAGGGTTACTGGTAAGTTCCCTACATGTGTCCTGGTCGCTTAATATCCTATACATTTCTTGAATGTAGTCCGGTCTGTCCTGCACGACTATGCCTCCACCCTTATCAGCAGGACGGACTACAATGTCTTTCCTCTCGCACAGTGATTTGAACCCGAGCGTTGGAAAGGGCTGGTTATATGTCTTTTTGGGAGGAAGCTTGGCTAAATCTTGCAAAGCTAGGTCCCTAAAAATGTTGACGGCTGAAGATGCAGGTACAGGGGGGCTGAATAAAGATGGATTAGACAGCCCTGAATGTACCATGCCTGAAGAAGCAGCTCTTTGAAATTGAGAAAACATATTGGAAGCTAGATAACTTTGGATATTAATCTTCCTAATAAATTTATGGTTGTCTCTAAAGGTGTGGAATTTGTCTAATTTATTTTGGGGGGCAGATTTTAAACCCTTGTCTAGTATCATCATTTCCTGAGTGGTCAATTCCTTAATGGTGGTCAAGTGCTTAATTTAAAAACTCCATTGCCTATCATGTCCTTTTTCTTTTTTCTTCTCTGGATTCTCCAACACCCTCTAGAACAGTGGTTCTCAACTCCAGTCCTCAGGACCCACCAACAGGCCATGTTTGCAAGATAACTGAAATACATCACAGGTGATATCACTTGCTGCTCAGTGATTGCAGTATTCTAATCTGCAACTCCCCAAGGTAATACTTAAAATCTGGCCTGTTGGTGGGACCCGAGGACTGGAGTTGAGAACCACTGCTCTAGAACCTCTTTTGAGTCTGAAGACCTTTTTCTTCTTTGTGTGTCCTGACAAAAATCCTGGTTTCCGTTTTAAATCATATTTAGGATTTAAATCATATTGATTTTGACTTAATGAAGAACGATTATATTCGTTCCTGTTTTATGATTGATCCTCTTTATTATGCAGTGGAGAAAATCTGTTGTATACTGGGATTGACGGATGGTCATAATAACGAGAGTTATAGCTTGGTGGATTATCATAGGTTCTCACAGGGGACCCGTTGTATCCATAATTTCTATAATCGACATAATGAGGAGTCTGATGGTAGTGTTGGTTGCCTCTGGAGCGACCTCTAGCTCCCCTCTTATTCTGATTATTGGCTCGTCCACGATGTGGTGGTGGAGGGGTATGATAACTGGGATGCCTACCTCTCTGTGGACCTGTGGCCCGAATTTTCCCAGTATGCTATTGAGTTGTTGGGCTGCCCTGCATCCTGCGTGCTTTCAGAACAGGCATTCAGTGCTGCAGGAGATTTTGTTACTTATCATAGAACGCGTCTGTCCACAGACTCTGTGGACCATTTGACTTTTATAAAAATAAATCAGTCCTGGATTACCAGTTATGAAGCCCCTGATGCCGATTGTCACTGATTAAGTCTTTTTGGGATGTGGAATCTCTGCAGGACTTTGAGGCTGCCTAGCTTTGAGGGTGTTCAATCATTTCATCTGGAAGAATGTTTGTGGCATAGGTTTCATGAGCACAATTAACAAAGACCAATTTCTCAGCACCTGTTTGACAGGTGGATATCATTGCAATTTGTTACAGCAAGGCCAGTTCTTGCTTTTATCAAGAGTACCTCTATAGGGTTATGGAGGGAAGGTCCCCTCGACACTCAAAGAGTAATTTTTCTGCACCTGTTTGACAGGTGCATATCATTGCAATTTTTTACAGCAAGGCCAATTCTTGCTTTCATCAAGAGTACCTCTATAGGGTTACGGTGGGAAGGCTCGACCGACACCTAAAGATCAATTTTTCTGCACTTGTTTGACAGGTGCATATCATTGCAATTTTTTACAGAAAGGTCAATTCTTCCTTTCATAAAGATTACCTCTATAGGGTTACGGTGGGAAGGTGCCACCCGTTACTTCTATCATAAGTCAAAGTGACACCAGAATGTATCCAAAAAATGTCTAATCTTGTTTCCAGTGCACCACATTGTGGCCTCATCATACACACTGGCCCCCGAGCTGTTACTGAGAAAAATAAAGGCAGCTTGCAGGGAAAATGTCTTTTTTTTTTGGCTTTATAAATGCAATTATTGTTGCAGCAGATTCTAGACATGGTACAGATCTGCCACTTTACAGGTAGACTAAGGGGACCCCCAGGCACTATACTGGAGGGCTAATGATGATGACCAATGGTGAAAAACACATCAGTAGTGGTAGCCATTAGAAAAAGGCGCATGGATGGGACCCATATAACATGATGAATGGTAGGTAAGATACAAAAATGTCCCAATGTATAGCCATAAATCAAACAACAGAAAGTCCCAGAATAAACTGCATATAGAGTGTTGAACTGGTATGGGAATCTTCTCCTCTGTATCTCATTGATTAAACGATCATAAGCTTGAAACTGATAAAATACGCTTACCAGAGGGAATGGATTCGGATGCCGGTGACACCGAATCAAACAGGCGTAGAGATCGTAGATGGACGATGGTTGGTCCCAAAAGCCCCGGATCTCAAAGGGGATCTTTCCTCTGTACTCCAAATCGTGACTGCCGGTCCAGAAGGCCGAAGGAGAATCACAGCCACAGGAAAATCTTCAGAGTATGGATGGTTCCCAAAAAAATATATAAAACGCCAATAGTGCAGATCAAATGGCATATCTTTATTGGATATCACCAATAATCAACAGACAATATAAAAAGCGTGATCACGTAAAAAATGATAAAATCAAGTGTAGGGAAGAGTAAGGCTCGCCCGAAGCATTTTGTCCACATGGACTTCAACTGGGGTATCTGACACCCATGGGACATTTTTGTATCTTACCCACCGTTAATCATGTTATATGGGTCCCATCCATGCGCCTTTTTCTAATGGCTACCACTACTGATGTGTTTTTCAACATTGGTCATCATCATTAGCGCTACATTTTATTTTATTTGTGTTTATAATATTGGTCATATTTGATGTAGCTGCTTTTTTATATATTGGGTTAGCGCAGTGTTATATATATTTTTTCTTAAGTCACTATACTGGAGGGAACTTTTCATTTTTTTGCTTCCACTTTAAAAATCAAAATATCACTGCCCATTTAAAAATGAAGTTTTTTACAAAAAAAAATGTATTGATACATGTCCCCCAGGGCAGGACCCAGACCCCTATAACCATGCCCAATTACTTGCATATAAGCCTTTAAAATGGGCACTTTTGATCTTTGACATTCAGGTCCCATTGACTTTAATGGGGTTTGTTATTTGGGTCTGAACTTTTGCGGTGTTTGAAAGTTCTGGTGCGAACCAAACAGGAGTCCCATCCCTACTAGCTACACACCAATGTAACGGTCCATCCCTAAATACGACATTAGTGAAACAAAATGTACAACATATATACTGTATTCGCTACATAATTATATCTCCAATGTAGGACAAACTTCACTCAAACTACAGCATTTTAAAAAAAAATATTTGGATGAAGTAGGTTAGATATAGAACTCCTAATGGATTTTTATTGCTATTTATGACTGAGCAAGGGATATTTCCCCTTACCATCAGGAACTGGAACCGACTCCAACTTGGAAGTGGAGGAAAATTGTCGTGACAAGGCGTCAGCCCTTACATTCTTAGCACCGTGTAAGAATGAGACAATGTAATTGAAACTTGACAAGAAAAGAGACCATTGCGCCCTTCTGGTAGAGAGGCGTTTAGCCTCAGACAAGAATCTGAGATTGTTATGGTCAGTAAGAATGAGAACCGGCACAGTGGTACTGTCAGAGAACCATCGTAACAAGTACTTGTTCCCGTACGCCAGCCGTCAGTCTTCGTTCCTCCGATACGAACATGTGTATGTCAAGTCGTAGGCAAGAATGAACGAGCACGGACTAAGCATGCACACTGGTGCACCCACACGAACAAGAGTGGCGCACAACGCCCTATTTAAATTTAGAGCTTATCTAGTGTCAGTGCTGGATTATCTTCACCTCATCCCTGTGTACCTGTTGCAGTCTTGTCTGATTGATCCTGATCCTGTTTCCTCTGACCAGTCTCTCGGATTATCCCTGCATCCCTGTCTGTCTCTGCTCCCTGCATCGACCCCAGCTTGGATTGGACAAGTCCGGTGATCAGTGTCTCACCTCCTCCATGAAGGCTCAAGGTCTGATCTTCAGCGACCTGTCTGCAGGCACCTGCACCCTTCTGCTGCCTTAGCAGTTCCTGTCTCAACCTCCAGGGGTGCTAGGACCGGGACCGTGCAAGAGGCCACCCTCATCATTTCGGACTCCGCTGTAAGGTGCGTGACAGGTACTTTCGAGGAGATGTCTCCATTCTTTCAGGGCTAAAATTATAGCCAACAGCTCTCTGTCACCAATTTTGTAATTGCACTCCACAGATGACAATTTCTTGGAAAAGTAGCCACAAGGATGCATAGCGCTCTCAGAGGTAGGACAGACAGAAGGGTGCCAACATGAGTCTCAGAAGCATTAACCTCAAGGATAAAAGGTAATGTAGGATCAGGATGTGCCAACACAGGAGCAGAAACAAAGGTAGCCTTGAGACTTTCAAAGGCCTTAATAGACTCCAGAGACTAACTCTATGGGTTACCACCCTTTCTGGTCATATCAGTCAGGGGCTTGACCAGAGACGAGAAGTTACGAATAAACTTCTGATAATAGTTGGCAAAGCCCAGGAAACGCTGCAGAGGATGTAAACCCACGGGTCGGGTCACTGTGGGACTGCCGAAAGTTTCTCTGGGTCCATCAAAAAACCAGCAGTGGAAATAACATAACCCAGGAATTTAACCTGTTCACAATGGATTTCGCACTTCTCCAGTTTACAATAGAGATAAACCACCACACATAACTGCAACAAATCTCGGAGGAAATCGTTAATAAATTCCTGGAAAACTGCCGGGGCGTTATAAAGGCCAAAAGGCATTACGAGGTACTCATAATGGCCTGTTATGGTATTAAACGCAGTTTTACACTAGTCGCGGTCAAATAACTCCGTAATCAATGAAATCGAATAGGCATTCTTAATAGTGGAACGATGGAGACTCCTATAATCAATACAAGGTCTCAGTTCACCACTCTTCTTCTTCACAAAGAAGGAACCAGCACCAGCAGGGGATGAGGATTTGTGGAAGAAACCTCCTCCATGGCCTTTTTATTATTATTATTATTATACAGGATTTATATAGCGCCAACAGTTTACGCAGCACTTTACAATATAAAAGGGAGAAAAAACAGTTATAATATAATAAAATACAAGAGGATTAAGAGGGCCCTGCTCAGAAGAGCTTACAAATCTATTAGGGTGGGGCAGGTAGTACAAAAGGTTGTAACTGCGGGGAATGAGCTGTTGGAAGTGGTAGGAGATTACTTGGAGACGTGATAGGCTTTTTTGAAGAGATGAGTTTTCAGGGATCGCCTGTAGGTAGAAAGAGTAGGGGATAGCCGGATAGATGGAGGTAGCGAGTTCCAGAGGATGGTAGAGGCTCTGGAGAAATCCTGGAGACGAGCATGGGAAGAGGAGATGAGAGAACTTGAAAGTAGAGGTCTTGAGAGAGGTCGATTTGGGTGATATTTGGAGACAAGATTGGTGATGTAGCTCGGGGCAGAGTTGTGAATGGCTTTGTATGTTGTGGTTAGTATTTTGAATTTAATTCACTAGGTGATTGGGAGCCAGTGTATGAATTGGAGTAGAGGGTTGGCAGACACTGAGCGGTTGGTAAAGTGGATAAGTCTGGCAGCAGCATTCATGATAGACTGAAGAGGTGATAGCCTATGGAGAGGTAGGCCAATGAGAAGGGAGTTGCAATAGTCAAGGCTAGAGATAACAAGGGAGTGAATGAGGAGCTTGGTGGTTTCATTTGTTAAAAAGGGGTGAATTTTAGAGATGTTACGGAGGTGAATTGTACAAACTTTTGATAACGATTGGATTTGAGGCTTAAATGACAAGTCAGAGTCTAGGATTACACCTAGTACCCTGGCGTGAGGGGAGGGACTGATGGTTGCATTGTTGATTTTGATGGAAAAGTCATGGAGGGGGGCACGGGCGGGGGAGAATATTAGTAGCTCAGTTTTAGAGAGATTTCGTTTAAGGAAGTGGTGCGACATCCATGCTGATATGTCAGTTAGTAAGTTAGTAATGCAAGAGGAGACTGAAGGAGTGAGGTGAGGAGTAGACAGATAGATTTGGGTGTCATCAGCGTATAAGTGGTATTGGAAACCGTGGGCAGTTATTAAGTGACCAAGGGAGGAGGTATAGATAGAGAAGAGAAGGGGTCCAAGAACAGAGCCTTGGGGGACCACAACAGAAAGGGGCAATGGAGAGGAGGAGACAGAGTTGTAGGTGACACTGAAGGAGCTCTGTGATAAATAGGCAGAGAACCAGGGTAGAGCAGAATCTCGGAGGCCAAGGGAATGTAGTTTATTGAGAAGTCCTCCAAGACCGACAAAGGGTAAACCCGGCCACGAGGGGGTATGGCAAAAAGTTGAAGGTCAATTGCACAATCATACGGCCGGTGTGGAGGCAAACTACCGGCTTGACCTTTGTTAAAGACATCACTAAAATAGCGGTTCTCCTCCGGCAGGGAGGAGAGTGAAGAAGTGCACAGGACCTTGGCTACCTTCTAGAAGCATGTCTCACTGAATTATGACCAGGAGAGAACCTCTGCACGGAGCCAATCAAAAGAGGGGTTGTGCCTTTGTAACAAAGGATAAGCAATAACCAGCAGAAACTTAGGTGAGGAAATAACTTGGAATTAGATTTTCTCATGGTGAAGAGTAGGGATGAGCTTCGAGTTCGAGTCGAAGCCCATAATTCACTGTGCATTGTTGGCTGATGATTGGCCAAGCATGCACTATGACCCGCATGCTTGGCCAATTACAGCGCTGTATGTACAGAGAGCTGTCTGGTCAATTATGGCTCAGGGGATTTAGTACATGCACCACACTATATAAGGCCGCCTGCACGTCAGCCCTGTGTATTGTGTTCCGGCGTTGAGAGAGAGATAGAGAGAGAGACAGTGTCATTTGATTTAAGTTAGATAGAGTAGGCAGGCGAGTCAGTTAGCTGCACTTACAGTGTATTGTGTATATATATATATGCATCCTAGGTGTTGTATATACACTGTATTCAGTTTAGCTTGATCCGTTCCTGTTATTCTCTTACTACTGACAGGCAGGCAGGTGTTTTTACAGTATTTACAGCTACCTGATGTTCTTCTGATCCTATAAGTCCTATTAGCTACAGTATTTACAGTTAGTGTAGTGCATCCTCTGCACAGTGTGCACCTAAAGCTACCTGAAGAAAATTGGTGGTGTTCTTCTGATCCTATTAGTCCTGCAGGCAGCTGTAGTATTTACAAGTTTGTGTAGTGCGTCCTCTGCACAGTGTGCACCTAAAGCTACCTGAAGAAAATTGGTGGTATTCTTCTGATCCTATTAGTAACGCAGGCAGCTGCAGTATTTACAAGTTAGTGTAGTGCGTCCTCTGCACAGTGTGCACCTAAAGCTACCTGAAGAAAATTGGTGGTATTCTTCTGATTCTATTAGTACCGCAGGCAGCTGCAGTATTTACAAGTTAGTGTAGTGCGTCCTCTGCACAGTGTGCACCTAAAGCTACCTGAAGAAAATTGGTGGTGTTCTTCTGATCCTATTAGTACCGCAGGCAGCTGTAGTATTTACAAGTTAGTATAGTGCGTCCTCTGCACAGTGTGCACCTAAAGCTACCTGAAGAAAATTGCTGTTGTTCTGCTCCTATTAATACCACAGGCAGGCAGCTACAGTATTTACAGTTAGTGTACTGTGTCCTCTGCACAGTGTGCACCTAAAGCTACCTGAAGAAAATTGGTGTTGTTCTTCTGATCCTATTAGTACCACAGGCAGGCAGTTGATTCTGCTAGCTGCAGTATCAGTATATATATTTATACATCCCAGCTTTGTGCAGCTACATCTCACTGCAGGCCATTAGTATGTCTGGAAGGCCAACAAGGAGAGGCAGACAGTCACAAGCCAAAAAAAGAGGGCAAGCAAGCTCTGTGACTAGAGGCAACAGTGCTGGTCGTGGAGACAGTACATCCACATCAGCATGTGGCCGTGGGACACGCTTGTCATTTTTTTCAGCAGCTGGCCACGTTGAGCCACAACATGCGGAAGAGTTGGTAGAGTGGATGACCAAGCCGTCTTCATCCTCATCTTCTATCACCCAGGCTCAGGGTACTTTCTCTGGCAAAGCAGCGGCCAACGTGGCCTCTTCCCTCGGATCAATGGCATCAGTCACTCCTTCCCTAGCCCCACCATGTCCTCCTGGGGAGTCCCCTGAACGGTTTGACCACAGTGTTGGGTACATGCTCCAGGAGGATGCCCAGCGTTTTGAAGGCTCCGATGATGGTACCCAGCTAGAGGATGGCAGTAACGTGAGCCCAGAGAGAGGGGGTGCCCAAGAAGGACAGCAATCTGGCTGAGCCCCAGCTGCAGCATACTGCCAGCTTTGCTCCAGTGATGAGAAGGGAGGGGATGATGAGGTCACTGGCTCCACATGGGTGCCTGATAGGAGAAAGGAGGAGGAGGCACATCTCCAATGAGGCAGAATGCCCTCCAGGGGCCAGCTTAAGGGCAGCACACCGACTGCATACCACTGCAGAGCTCCGCATGTGCAGGGCACTGCTGTCTCTGCATGTTATTCCAAAAGTTCTTTGGTGTGGGCCTTTTTTGAGACAAGTGCATCAGATCCCACCGCTGCTATTTGCAACATATGTCTCAAGCGTATCTCGCGTGGCCAAAACATCCCGCTTGGGTACCACATGCTTGACCACACATATGTCGACCTGCCATGCAGTTCATTGGCAAGCGTACCTAGAAGAACCACACCAAAGAACAAAGCGGACCTTTCCCCATCAGCTGGGATCTCCAACCCCACTATACCTTCAGTCCTCTCTGAAACCTGCACTGAGAGGAATGAAGTTGTAGAATTAGGTGTGTCACAGCCAAGTACTTGCGGGCAACCTGCTATCGGTACACCAACGTCAGATTGTACCAGGCAAATTTCCCTGCCCCAGCTGCTGCACCACTGAAAGAAGTTCGCTCCCAGCCATCCACATGCCCAGCGGTTGAATGCTAGCTTGGCTAAATTGCTAGCACTTCAACTGCTGCCTTTTCAGTTGGTAGACTCTGCCCCCTTCCGTGAGTTTGTGGAATGTGCGGTTCTTCAGTGGCAGGTTCCCAAACGCCACTTTTTCTCACAGAAGGCGATTCCGGCTCTCTACCAGCATGTGGAAGGCAATGTCTTGGCCTCGCTGGACAGGGCGGTCAGTGGTAAGGTGCATATTACCGCTGATTCATGGTCCAGCAGGCATGGACAGGGACGTTACCTATCTTTCTCTGTGCACTGGGTGACTCTTCTGGCAGCTGGGATGGATGCAGGACAGGGTGCAGTAGTGTTGGAGGTTGTTCCTCCACCATGCCTCCAAAATTCTACTAGTGGTGATTCTGCCACACCTCTCTCCTCCACCCCCTCCTCTTCTTCTTCCTCCATGGCCTCTTCCTGTGCCGTTTTGTCCTCGGAACCAGCGGTACTCTGTAGGCGTTCAAGGGGCTACGCAAGCACGCAGGCAAAAAGATGCCATGTGGTGCTTGAGCTGGTGTGCTTGGGGGACAGGAGGCACACTGGGGCAGAGATTCTGTCAGCTCTGCAGGGGCAGGTTCAGAGGTGGTTGACGCCATGCTAGCTCAAGGTAGGTATGGTGGTTTGCGACAATGGCACCAACATCCTCTCCGCCCGCCGACAGGGACAACTGACCCATGTGCCCTGTTTGGCTCACATCCTTAACTTGGTGGGGCAGCGGTTCTTGGGCAGGTACCCGGGCTTACAGGATGTCCTGAGGCAGGCCAGGAAAGTCTGTGTGCATTTCCACAGGCAATATAATGCCAGTGCTCGGCTGGCTGACCTCCAAAAGAAATTTACCTGCCCAAGAACCGCCTAATCTGTGACATGCCCACCAGGTGGAACTCAATGTTGGCCATGCTGCAGCCACTGCACATGCAACAGAGGGCCATCAATGAGTACCTATGTGAATATGGCACCAGGACAGGGTCAGGGGACCTTGGTTATTTTTCCCCACGCCAGTAGGCTATGATCAGGGATGCATGCACTGTCCTGTCACCATTTGAGGAGGCCACGAGGATGGTGAGCAGTGACAGTGCATGTATCAGTGACACTGTCCCCCTTGTACACCTGTTGGAGCACACGCTGCATGGAATAATGGACAGGGCACTTGAGGCAGAACAGAGGGAGGAAGAGGAGGACTTCATTACCTCTCAAGGCCCCCTTTATAGAGACAGTGTTCCTGCGTGCCCGCCGATCACACAGGAAGAGGACGAGGAGGAGGAGGAGGATTTACAGCTTGAAGAAACCCATGTACTTGTACATGGCTGGGAGGAGGTGGCTGCGGATCATGTCGTACTTAGTGACCCAGAGGACTCTGGACCGAATGCCTCAGCAAACCTACGCTGCATGGCCTCCTTGATCCTGCAAAGTCTGCAGAAGGATCCTCGTATTCGTGGTATCAAGGGGAGGGATGATTACTGGCTGGCAACCCTACTTAATCCACATTACAAGGGTAAGGTTGCAGACCTTATCTTCCTATCGCAGAGAGAGCAGAGGATAAAACATCTTCAGGAGGCCTTGCAAAAAGGTTTGTGCAATGCGTTTCCAGAGCCTAGGAGGTTACAATTTCCTTGTCCTCCTGGACAATGTGTTGCTGAGGCTTCGGTCAGTGAAAGAAGGAGCAGTGGAGAAGGTGGCCATCTGACTGATGCATTCAGACAATTTTTTAGTCCGCAGCCCCAAGGTATGATCGGTTCCAGCAACCATCGCCAGCGTCTGATTCACATGGTGCAGGATTACCTAGGGGCAAGATCAGACTTGGACATCTTTCCACCGAAAATCCTCTGGGTTACTGGGTCTTGAGGATGGATCACCGGCCAGAGCTTGCACAGTATGCAATTGAGCTACTGGCCTGTCCTGCATCCAGCGTTCTTTCGGAATGCACATTCAGTGCTGCTGGACCAGTCACAGGGTGCGCCTGTCCACCGAATCCGTCAATCGGCTGACCTTCATAAACATGAATCAGTCTTGGATTACCAGCTACCAAGCAACTGATGCTGATGTAACCGATTGATTTTGTTTTTAATGTGAGATCCCTTCAAGACTGCCTATGCTGATGCTGAGTGACTATCCTATTATGCTGAGTCACAATCCTCTTCCTCCTCAATTTTCATGCTGATAGCTTATATAAAATTTTTGGTTGTGGGCACCGCCACCAGAGGCCAAGGTCCAATTTTTCTGCCCCTGTTTAACAGGGGCGTGTAATTACAATTTTTTATGCAATACTTTGCAGCAGGGCTCATTCCTGCGCTCCAACTATAGTATCTGTGAGGGGTTGCAGTGTTGTGGCACCAGCACCAGTGCCCAAGGCCCAATTTTTCAGCCCTTGTTTAACAGGGGCGTATAATTACAATTTTTGATGCAATACTTTGCAGCAGGGCTCATTTCTGTGCTCCAACTATAGCATCTGTGAGGGGTTGCAGTGTTGTAGCACCAGTGCCTAAGGCCTAATTTTTCTGCCCCTGTTCAACAGGGACATGTAATTACAATTCTTGATCTAATATTTCACAGCAGGGCCCATTCCTGTGCCCACCAAGAGTAATTGTGAGGGCTTACAGTGTTGTGGCAACACCACCACCACCACCACAGGCCCAATTTTTCTGCCCCTGTTCAACAGGTGAATGTAATTACAATTCTTGATATAATATTTCAAAGCAGGGCCTGTTCCAGTGCCCACCAAGGGTAACTGTGAGGACTTACAGTGTTGTGGCACCAGCACCACCACCAAAGGCCCAATTTTTCTACCACTGTTCAACAATGGCATGTAATTACAATTCTTGATCTAATATTTCACAGCAGGGTCTGTTCCTGCGCCCACCAAGAGTAACTGTGAGGGCTTACAGTGTTGTGGCAACACCAACACCTAAGGCCCCAATTTCTGCAAAGTATATAGGGCAGGCCCCTACTTTCAAACGTCCAACTTACAAACGACTCCTACTTGCAAACGGAAGGAGACAACAGGAAGTGAGATGAAATCTACCCCTAGGAAGGGAAATTCTCTCCTGTAAGAGTTAATATGGGAAAAATGTGTCTCCTCTTCAGTGATGCTTTATCACCAATCCTTGTTTCACTAAAAACCCCACATTTTCAAAAAACATTTGTCATTGGGACAGAAAGTGAGGCAAAATCTTCTGAAGAGGTGCACAGGCAGCAAAACAAATGTTACAGGGGTGATAACCCCTCCCTATGTTTTCCAAAAAGCTTACAAATAGATTTTTTGGCTGGAGCTACACTTTAAAAATGTACCAGTTCAAAATTACAAACAGATTCTACTTAACAAACCTACAGTCCCTGTCTTGTTTGCACCGCCTGTATACTGCTGTTCAGAGAATATAGGGCCTGGGGGCCCCACGCCTTTCCTTTTTTTAATTTGGGTGCGGGGTTCCCCTTAATATCCATACAAGATCCAAAGGGCCTGGTAATGGACTGGGGGGTGGGGGGTACCCAAGCTGTTTGTCTCACTGATTTTCATCCATATTGCCGAGACACCCGACATTACATTAAAGCCACAAGCAGTTTTAAATGACTTTTATTCCTTTAAAAATGTCATTTTGTGCAGGGACTGTTCTAAGCACAGGAAACATGCGCCACTTTACAGGCATACTATAGACACCCCCAGGTTTGATATTTAAAGGAATATTTCACTTTTTTCCACTTTAAGCATCATTAAAATCACTGCTCCCGAAAAAACTGACGTTTTTAAAACTTTTTTTTGCATTGATACATGTCCCCTGGGGCAGGACCCGGGTGCCCAAACCCTTTTTAGGACATTAACTTGCATATTAGCCTTTAAAATTAGCACTTTTGATTTTGAACATTCAAGTCCCATAGACTTTAATGGGGTTCTACAGTTTGCGCAAACTTTCGGTCCGTTCGCAGGTTCTGGTGCGAACAGAACCGAGGAGTGTTCGGCTCATCCCTAGTGAAGAGGCCCTATAGCCATGGACAATGGAACCGTCTCATGAGTCACATGGGCAGGCTGTAGATATCTCCCCTCAAGTGTCACGCAGCTGCAGCGGAATCGAGTGCTTCGATACAAAGGCAGCATCAATGAACAGGCCTGCAGCCCCAGAGTCGATTAGACCCTGTATCTTGACGGACTACTCAGCCCAAGAAAGGGTGACCAGAACCAGGAGCTTATCCTTCTGCATAACTGGGGATGAAACAACGCCATCTAAGGTCTGTCCGTGACAGGACCTCAAGGTTCGGCCTTTCCATGGACGAGTAGGACAGAACTTCAAAAAGTGACCTGCCTGGCCACAATAAAGGCACAATCTCTGCCTCCTCCTAAAGGCTCTCTAATCCACAGAGAGACACATGAAACCCAAGTGCATGGGTTCACCTTCACTGCCCGACTCGGTACCAGGAGGCATGGGAGGTGAGGGAGGCATGGGTGGGACTGCAAATCTCGGAGATAAACATACAGGATGCTTACGCATGCGCTCCTTAAAAGAGAGTCTTTCTCTGAGTCTGGAGTCAATGAGGATGGCAAACGTGATCAACTTCTCCAGTTCCGTGGGTATATCTCGGTCTGCTATCTCATCCTTGATGGTATCCGAGAGACCATGAGAAAAAGCCACAAGGCCCTCATGTGCTGCCAGAGTACGGAATTCAATGGCATAGTTGCCAACATTTCTCGTACTCTGTTCGATGGACATGAGGCACTTAGCAGCAGAAGCGGAGCATGCGGGAATGTCAAATACCCTTTTAAACGAAGCCACAAACTAAGGGTGACTCAAGACAACATGTTTTTGCGTCTCCCATAGAGGGTTTGCCCAGGCCAAGGCTCTCTTAGAAAACAAAGATATCACGAAACTTACTTTGCTTCTGTCCGTGGGAAATGCCTGGGGCAGCATCTCAAAGTATATCTCAACCTGGTTGAGAAACCCTCTGCATTGGACTGGATTGCCCCCAAATCACTGGGGAAGCGGAGCGGAACCAGACATACCTCTAATAGAGGTAATACTCAAGGCAGGTGCCTGCACAGAGACTGGAGCAGCAGCAGGGTCGACCTGCAACATAGTTTGTATTGGGGCAGTCACAGCGGGAGATTTCAGGTGAGCCAAGCGACTCCGGAGCGTTTGTAATGCCATGGCGAACTGATCCATGCGGTGATCCAATTCATCCAATCTTGAAAAAATATTACCAACAAGTGGATTGACTGCATCTTCTGAATTCATGGCCTTTGCTTACTGTCAGAAACCATGAAATCAGGCTGAGACAGAAGTACAGTTAAATCATACTTGTTTAATAATAAAAGTAAAAGAACAAACGTAGTAAAAACATAGCCAAATTTCAGTAACTGGAATGGCAAGCAGGATCTGGAGCCAGAATGGATGTCAGCAAAGCCAGTCTTTAAACAGGAACGCAGGAGATAGTTTCTTGTGATGTGACCAAGGCGAAGGCAGAGCTCCTCTGGACTGGACTGCTTAAGTAGGCAGGACTGATGAGCAGGATCATCAACAGCTAAGTAACTGTGGCGAGAGATGGGAGCTGGCAATTAGCTGAGCAGCCAGCTCAGAGAAGGAAGGGCTGAGCAAAGCCCTGACAACTTTTTTTAGTAAATCAGTTGCAACGTGTTTACCATGCAAGAGGCGGGGCACAAACAGAAATTCAAACCCGCTAGAAGTTCTAACTATTCCCCAAACTAATATATCCAACACTAAAAAAAAATGGTTTCAGATTAAGTTGGGAGTTAAGCCTCCTAAAACAGAAATCATTTCACTTTTGACAGTGAAAGTCATAAGTCATCCTTTTTTTTATGGGATGGGCAGGTCAGGAATTAGAATCACAGAAGTACATCATCCTGTAATTAGGTTTATACTAAGAATGGAGATAAAAAAATAAAAAAAATAAACTGCATATTTCTGGCCAGTGCTGGCTATGTGCACAGAAGCTTTCGTTTTACATATTAGCCAATAGTATCAAAGCCACCTTCTACCAATATTTTGTATCAAAACTGTGAAACAAAAAAATATTGGTATTGGGTTACCTGCATTCGTTTGGTAATTTTGCAACCTAAATCTTCTTGAAAGGGGTTGAAATTGCTTGAAAATTGTCTTGTGTGTTGCCAGCATTACAGTTTTCCATAGGCATTCCATTTTTTTTTCTGCAGATTAGATTAGATACAACACTCATTCAATAGCACAGCATCATTTTGTTATTCAAACTGTGTGTTTGCCCCTTCTAGCCTTATGCTTCCTTCTTGTAATTTTTTCATCTCAGTAAAACCTTTATAAGCACTAGCACAATAAAGCTGCACACATCAACCTGACAATTTGTTTAAATAATCTTTCTGTGTGATGGTAGGAATCAAGTCAAGAGCTCTGTAAGCGAGTAGGCCTGCCTCACTTGTTTACACACATAAATAAAACTGCAAATATTCAGCAGGAAAATGAAATATAAATCTGAGAGTATCAGTGAACTGTCAGGAAGTTCTCACTGATGTTTAATTCCCAGCCAAGGTGCTCTGCGTGAGAAGCAATAATGGAACCATTTATCTTCTTAGAAATCAATTTAAACTTAATTAAAATTGTTATAAGTAAATTCACAAGTTTCTATCCTCTTGTAGTACATCACAGTAATAAACAGTAATGCCTGCATCTGTGCAATGATCTTTCTACAGTTCGCACATCTAGTCTCTTCTAAAATATATATCTACAGAAGATTGTATTACAAGGTATGATGCATGTCATGCTGCATTACTGTTTTAGTGATTCCATCACTTGAAAGTAAGGTCTTACCAGATTCAGGAACATAATGGGTGGTACACTTATACCTTCAGCTTTGTAAACTGGAGATTTGTTATGTAGAGCATGTATATTCAGGGAGTGTAAGGGGCAATGATGGTCTGCAAAGTGCAGCAGGAAACATAGCCAATCAGATTTTCAGTCAAATCAATGGAAAAATAAAACCATTTTGAATACCAGCAAAAGGCTTAACGTGGACCTACATAAAAGGTACCAAAGCACTCCTGTTCTGTAGCCTAATGGTTGTATATCTGTAGTGAAATATCCAAGGCAGTGCTGCCTCTGACTGCTAGACTCACAGGATTTGGAATGGGATTTGGTTATGTCACTACTGTGTTGCTCAATGTTCTACAAGGGCTTGGTCACCAGGAAGCTGTACCTGAGGACCCACAGTGCATGCATCTCCTTGTCTCTGCCTAATTAATTCTGTAGATCTCTTTTTTTGTATCTCTCCTGCTGATTACTGATCATCCTCCCACCAGTTTTTAGATTATCAGTCATGGAAGGGGGGTAGGAGAGACACTTACATGATGAAGCAATCCTGCTAGAGAAGAATTCCAACACATAATATGTTAGCAATGTATTGTAATCGTAATGTTTTAAATAATTCATTTGTAGTATCATATCCAAATCTTGCGTTGTTGCATAGCATTTTGATACTAGAATTGCTGTATGGATTATTTATGCATATTTGTGGCATTTACTATACCATGCAAATGAATTCCTTGTGGATTCTCCATACTGTGATGAAATAAAACTTTTAGAGACTTGCTATCCTTTATCGTATTCAAGGTGAAATCTCAATAAAAGATAACAAAACAAAGAAATCTGGAGTGTGTTATATGTATGCATTTTAACCTCTACACACTAAAAATATTCACATACTGAAGTTATCACAAAAAATTTGATAAATAAATTCAAATGCCAGGCAAATATAAAAATATACTAATCATTACCATTTTGTATTAATTAATACCTCAATAAATGTAGATTTTCAATACAAGCAGTGTAGGTAACTGAATTTAAATAGGTATAAACCTCTTGTAGTCCCTATATACCAGAGCTCTAAGAGCAGGAAGAAGCAGCACATGGATCCAATCTTAATTGGGTTTATGCTTCTCCTTTCACTATCCAGTCACAAGGAGAGGGTAGAAACAAGACCTTTAAAGCCTCATTCACATGTGCAATTGGAGCTGTTAGTGATTACATGCGGGAGACCCAGGAAGGGTTGGTGGATAGTCACCTGAGACCACACTTTACAGGGTTTCCATCATATATTAAAGACATCAAAGACATCTTAATAAAAATAATGTGTGCATTAAGATTCTACCAGGGCATTTTTTGGTGGCGATAGATGTGGAAACCATTTCATGTAGCATACCACATAATTAGGAAATCAAAATGGTTGAGGAATTCTTGAGAAAAAGAGATCAGTCAAGCTAGCTCTTTAATTAATTTATCTTGAAATTGCTTAGACACATCTTGACACATAACATCTTTGTTTTTCAGGACAACTATTACCTCCAGGTGCATGAAGTGGTGATGGGGACATGTTGTGCACCATTGTACGTTAACTTGTACCTAAGGGGGCAGTGGGAGAGAAGCCTCTTTTCTGATGAGCTGGCATCAGTGTACCTGTGCTTTAATGATCTGGACTGGAACTCCTAATGATCTGCCTGAGTTTATGTGAATCTTTACCTATAGCAGCAATTCAAAATTTACCAAGGAAAAGATTTCCTTCTTGGTTGTTGAAAATGTGGTACAAGATGATGAAACAAAATTGTATGGCAAAGAGACAGCTGGTGACACCATCTTAAATGCTCATAGTGCACACTTCACTCCTAATAGGGAGCATACCATACAGCGAATACTTACGGCTCTGTAGGAACTGTACTAATGTCAACAATTTTGAGAATGAAATGAATTTTGTAATGAAAGACTACTAATATGAGGTTATAGCAAGAAACTTTTAGTTCTTATCAGAAGACAAAAGATCAGCTCCGGGAAACACTTGCATTAAAGCTCATTTTCACCTTTACTGTCAAGGCCCAATCAAACTATTTCTACAATAACAGGTATGCCCACTGGGCCAGCTGTATAAACTCTACATAGAATAAGCTACATACAGTATACAGCCTTGTGTTCTGGCTGTGTAACACAAACATCCGTTCCACAAAATTGAGTCGGACTGAGCAGCACTCATTGGCAGCTGGGATGTCATGGTTGTTATTGTACCATATTTTATACATCATATCTCCATTATTTTGCCAAAGTATACTTATCTGTCCATTGTAATTAATATATTGTTATTACACTGTTTGGGTATGGATCATGCACTGCCTATTTACTGTATATATTATGATTGTGTCTATATATTTTAATACTTGGTGTACAATGAGTACAGTGTGCATTTAGGCCACTAGGTGTCTCTCTTCACAATGGCCCTATTGTCCTGCATTTGCAGTCATTGGGGCTCCCAGCAGGAGGATGTTGTACCTTTCTTGTTTTGGAGATGAGTGTGTGGCTTTCTTTTTCCTTGCCCTCTCCTTCATGTGAGTATGCTGTGGGTCTTCTTCCCAGTCTCCTCCTCCTCTTCTACCCTTATTGTACTGGTGGGTGGAGTGGAGAGTGGGCAGAGTGACCTATTCCCAGAGCTGCAATAATCAAAGAATGCAGTGCACTCTAGGGACATGGTCACTGCCCATGCATAAAAGGTATAGGGCACCCACATCACGTGACATCACCAATTGAGTTGGAAGCATATTAGGGGACTTGGGTGGCCCCATGGACAGCATTTCTAAGGCATGAGGGTGCCATTTCTCTTAAGGACATATTTTTACTATTCTCCAGATATATTTCCTTAATGATCTTGCCACTTGCGGTTTTTAAGCTATGACCCACTGTAGAATATGTATGTGTTCACAAGATTCATTTGACTATTCAACGTTGGTTCTACAAAATCTACACCCACTCACTGGCATAATCTGCAAACTAAAATACAAGTTTTCCATATGCATATGTATCAAAAACAGTGTGACTTCTTTCCAGACCTTGGACTCCCTTTGGCACTCCTGGTGTACTTAACCTGAGAAGCCAAGGCTGTCTTAATGGTAACATCATTCATTACCTTGTTTCTCAGATATGTACTGCCACATGAATTGCATTGCATCTACACACTCTCTTCCTTTCTCTTTGACTTACTTTGTAATCTGTCAAGATGGCTATATGCCTAATGCACATGCCCTGCATGGCATATTTTTCTATTACACATTTTGTACCAATGCCTTTTTGTACAAATACTTCTGTATCTCATTATGTTTTCATGTTTAAAACAATAAAAACGTAAATAAAATAAAAAAACAACAGTGTGATTTCTGATCAGTCTGCATTTGTTCAGGTTTATTTGGAGCTGTGTGTATATATACACTATATAACTAAATCTCATATAAAAACTAACATGTTGATGCAATTTTAAAAATAGTTTTAAATATTTTTAAATGTGCAGCTTCAATTAAATTAAATCCTGATGATCCTGCCATCAAGGTCCTGGTTCAGGAACTTGCTGTTATAAGATGACAGCACTCTGCCACTGTCTCGCAACTGTGCACATGCATGTGTACAATCTGTCACACAGGTTTCTGGTAAAGACTACAAGTCAAGTCGATACAGACATTATCCACTGTTGTCACCATCAGGAAACCTGCTCCGAGATACACCATGCAGTCATCACCAGAGTAAGTGCTGTAGATGTGAAGGTAATGGAAATAGGCTGCTGGAGATCAGCAGTAGGGATCGGTGAATGATTCGGCCCAAGCATAAGTTTGGGCCAAACTTTGGTTGTTTGAACAACAAACATTATGTGGTGTTTGCGGCAGATTCGAAAGCCGTGGAACCCGTGGAACCCTGTTAAAGTCTATGGGACACTAACATGAAAAACCAAAAGTGTTCATTTTAAAGGCTTATATTCAAGTTATTGTCATAAAAAGTGTTTGGGGACCCAGGTCCTGCCCCAGGGGACATGTATCAATGCAAAAAAAAGTTTTAAAAGCTGACGTTTTTCGGGAGAAGTGATTTTAATAATTGCTTAAAGTGAAACAATAAAAATTAAATATTCCTTTAAATATCGTGCCTGGAGGGTGTCCTTGGTATGCCTGTAAAGTGGCACAGTTCTCCCATGTTTAGAACAATACCATAGCAAAATGACATTCCTAAAGGAAAAAAAGTAATTTAAAACTGATTGCAGCTGTAATGAATTGTCGGGTCTCGACAATATGGATAAAACTCATTGAAAAAAAACAGCATTGGTTTCCCCCCAGTCCATTACCAGGCCCTTTGGGTCTGGTATGTATATTAAGAGGAACCCCGTGCCAAACCCTGTGCCAAATAAAAAATAAAAAATGGCGTAGGGGTCCCCCCAAAATCCATATTGAAGGGTCTGGTATGGATTTTAAGGGGAACCCTGCACCAAAATTTTAAAAAAATTACGTAGGGGTCCCCCCAAAAGAGGGGGGACGAGAGAGCCCCCCTCCTGAACAATACCAGGCCACATGCCCTCAACATGGGGGGATGCTTTGGGGCCCCCATCAAAGCATCATGTCCTCATGTTGATGGGGACAAGGGCCTCATCCCCACAACCCTTGCCTGGTGGTTGTGGGGGTCTGCGGGCAGAGGTTTATCAAAATCTGGACTCTCCATTTAACAAGGGGACCCCCAGATCCTGGCCTCCCCCCTATGTGGGACATTTTTATTTTTTTTAATAAAGGACTTGTCCCAACGTGTCTCCTGTCTTTTTTATTATTTTTGACACTTTTTTTGGTGAAATGGTAGGGGCACAATGTACCCGTTAGCAATGCACAAGGGGGGAGGCCTGGATCTGGGGGTGCCCTTGTTAAAGGGGGCTTCCAGATTCCGATAAGCCCCCCACCTACAAACCCCCACAACTACTGGGCAAGGGTTGTGGGGATGAGGCCCTTGTCCCCATCAACATGGGGACAAGATGCTTTTAGGGGGACCCCAAAGCATCCTCTCCATGTTGAGGGCATGTGGGCTGGTACGGTTCAGGGGGCCGCTCTCTCCTCCCCCCTCTTTTCCTGTGGCCTGCCAGGTTGTGTGCTTGGATAAGGGTCTAGTATGGATTTTGGGGGGACCCCTACGGACATTTTTTATTTTGGTGCAGAGTTCCCCTTAAAATCCATACCAGACCCTTCAGTATATATGTTGGGGGGACCCCTATGCCATTTTTTATTTTTTATTTGGTGCAGGATTCCCCTCAGTATCCATACCAGACCTGAAGGGCCTGGTATGGATTTTGGGGGGACCCCCACGCAATTTGTTTTTACATTTTTGGATCAGGGTTCCTCTTAATATTCATACCAGATCCAAAGGGCCTGGTAATGGACTGTGGGGGGGACACCCATGCTGTTTTTTTTTCAATGAATTTTATCTACATTGCCGAGACCCGACAATTCATTACAGCTGCGATCAGTTTTAAATGACTTTTTTCCTTTAGAAATGTAATTTTGCTGTGGTATTGTTCTAAACACGGGAAAACTGTGCACATTACAGACATACTATAGACACCCGCCAGGAACAATATTTAAAGGAATATTTCATTTTTATTGTTTCACATTTTTAGCATTATTAAAATCACTGCTCCTGAAGAAATGGCAGTTTTTAAATCTTTTTTTTTGCATGGATACATGTCCTCTGGGGCAGGACCCAGGTCCCCAAACACTTTTTATTACAATAACTTGCACATAAGCCTTTAAAATTAGCAATTTTTATTTTTTCATGTTCGTGTCCCATAGACTTTAACGGTGTTCGTGTGTTCATCCAAATTTTTTACCTGTTCGCAAGTTCTGGTGCGAACTGAACACGGGGGTGTTCGGCTCATCATTAATCAGCAGCACTGAGATGAAACAATATATAAACAAAAGATGACAACAAGCATTTTTATGACAATTTTGATATACAGTTCTTTAGAAGACAAAATGGTTGCTGAATCTTTCATGACTACATGCACCATTGGAGTACTTGTGTTTTTCAGCAGATCTGTTAACATGCTCCATGATTCTTCTCCTAATCCCATCCTGATTGTGTTATTTGATTTGTCAGTATCTATTCAAAGCAATGTTAAAATACCAAATTAATCTTCCATTTAGCTACAGAGATTGGCTGAATTAAATGAAAGAACTAGCAGAGCAGCTGTGTTTCAGTTCAAAGCAAGAACATAAAATGTGATAAGAGAGAAACAACCAAGCAAGGAAATCTCAAAATCAAAGTCAATAAGAGTGAAGCAAAACACATGATATAAAAAATACCAGTTTGTAGATATAAAAACATATATCTTCTAAAGAAGGCAGGCCAATAAATAGACCGGGCATTTGAAATGGTTTTTAAAGCAAAGTTTAGACAATATGTACATTTATGTGGATTTTAAAACCTTAAACTAAAGCTGACTGTAATAAAAAGTATATCTAGAAAAAAATATTTATGCCCCAATATAGTAAAAAACTTTATGTGACACTTCTGGCTAGCTGGCCTTAATGCAACTGAAAACAACAAGGCCCTTGTAGATATCTGCATACAATAAAAAGCTTATATGCGGTGTATGGTGATCATAACCAAAACGTGCACTGTTCAGTAAACAGCAGATTTTCAAATGCATAATCTAAACAAAAAGTCAAAAATACTGGTTGTGTCTTTATGTAAGAACAACATTTTCTTGCTGCAGGCCTTTCACTAGTACAGACAGGGTTTGATTTACTAAAATTGGAGAGTGCAAAATCTAGTTCAGCTGTGCATGGTAGCCAATTGGCTTCCCACTTCAGCTTGTTCAATTAAGTTTTGACGAAAAACCTGAAAGCTGGTTTCTATGCAGAACTGTATTTTGCACTCTCCAGCTTTAGTAAATCAACCCCACTAATTAAATCAATATTTGCAAGAATTCAGACATATGGATATGCATTTCTTCTATAAAACCAATCCTTCTGCAATCCCAATTAGCTTTTTGAGGGTTATTGCCTATGAATTGATTTGATGATGATACCTAGTCCAGATTGAATAGCTTCTTCATTCTTACAGCAGATGTTGCCTTGGACTTAAAGAAAGTCATGTAGGCATTACTGATAAAGAAGAAGTAATGGGAACAATAAAATGATAACAGTATTTTAGTACCACTACTGGTGTTACTGTAGGACTACTATTGCAATATCAGTTCCTTTTTATTAAAAGCGTGTATTTTACATTTTGTAAGGCTACAAATAATGTGTTGGTGCAAAAATGACACCTGAAATGTTTTTGTGTAGCTCTTACTTGTTACTGGATTTCATAGTAATACTGTTCAAATGCAATGAGTGGCCTAGTCTGTGTTTACTAAGAAAAAGAGTGTGAGTACTACTTGTTGATACTTTGAGGAAACCAGTCAAAAAGCACATTACTTGAATGGGCTGTCCATTAGTAAATGCACAATTTCATTGAGTTAATATACACACCTGGTAATATTGAATTATGCATTTTATGTACTAAGCTGTAGTTAAATAAATTACATGTTGAACAGTTGGGAGCGGTTTGCTAATCTGCTTCCTGTCCGCTGTACACATATATATATATATATATATATATATATATATATATACACGCCTTCAAGACTTCTCCAGATTCTCTCCCATCCTCTGGAATTCCCTGCCCCGGTATATCCGATCAACCCCTTATATTATATTATAATATTATGTTTAGGGGTTCAAATTTTCTAGAAAAATGCTTTTACATGTATTGGAGAAATGTCAGAATTGGCCCAGACTGGAGGTGGTTAAACACAGGGTGTGGTAAAGCAACTCACCCTGTAATAAAACTATTTGAATGTCATTAGTCAAATTAGGACATCACTATGCATAGCCAACACTTTTGAAAATTTACCTGCCCACAGTCAAGGGTGAGAAGTGTTGGGTAGATTAACCTATTAACTTATGCAAGAAGCATCATTCAATAGAAAAAAAATGAATAACCACTTGCAGACCAGCTCACGCAGATATACTGTGGCAGGTCGGGTCTCCTGCATCGGTCCGTGCAAGGAGGATAGCAGGCACCCATGAGCATGCCCGTGGGTCTCGCAGACTCGATGTCCACCGGTGACTAGGGATGAGCCGAACACCCCCCTGTTCGGTTTGCACCAGAACATGCGAACAGACAAAAAATTTGTTCGAACATGCGAACACCGTTAAAGTCTATGGGACACGAACATGAATAAACAAAAGTGCTCATTTTAAAGGCTTATATGCAAGTTATTGTCATAAAAAGTGTTTGGGGACCTGGGTCCTGCCCCAGGAGACATGGATCAATGCAAAAAAAGTTTTAAAAACGGCCATTTTTTTGGAAGCAGTGATTTTAATAATGCTTAAAGTGAAACAATAAAAGTGTAATATTCCTTTAAATTTTGTACCTGGGGGGTGTCTATAATATGCCTGTAAAGGGGCGCATGTTTTCCGTGTTTAGAACAGTCTGACAGCAAAATGACATTTTAAAGAAAAAAAAGTCATTTAAAACTATTCGCGGCTAGGGATGAGCTTCGAGTTCGAGTCGAACTCATGTTCGACTCGAACATTGGCTGTTCGCAAGTTCGCCGAACAGCGAACAATTTGGGGTGTTCGCGGCAAATTCGAATGCCGCGGAACACCCTTTAAAAGTCTATAGGAGAAATCAAAAGTGCTAATTTTAAAGGCTTATATGCAAGTTATTGTCATAAAAAGTGTTTGGGGACCTGGGTCCTGCCCCAGGGGACATGGATCAATGCAAAAAAAAGTTTTAAAAACTGCCATTTTTTCAGGAGCAGTGATTTTAATAATGCTTAAAGTCAAACAATAAAAGTGTAATATCCCTTTAAATATCGTACCTGGGGGGTGTCTATAGTATGCCTGTAAAGGGGCGCATGTTTCCTGTGTTTAGAACAGTCTGACAGCAAAATGACATTTCGAAGGAAAAAACCCATTTAAAACTACTCGCGGCTATTGCATTGCCGACAATACACATAGAAGTTCATTGATAAAAACAGCATGGGAATTCCCCACAGGGGAACCCTGAACCAAAATGTAAAAAAAAAAAGATGTGGGAGTCCCCCTAAATTCCATACCAGGCCCTTCAGGTCTGGTATGGATATTAAGGGGAACCCCGGACAAAATTTTAAAAAAAGTGACGTGGGGTTCCCCCTAAATTCCATACCAGACCCTTCAGGTCTGGTATGGATTTTAAGGGGAACCCTGTGCCAAAAAAAAAAAAAAACGGCGTGGGGTCCCCCCAAAAATCCATACCAGACCCTTATCTGAGCACGCAACCTGGCAGGCCGCAGGAAAAGAGGGGGTACGAGAGTGCGGCCCCCCCTGAACCGTACCAGGCCACATGCCCTCAACATTGGGAGGGTGCTTTGGGGTAGCCCTCCAAAACACCTTGTCCCCATGTTGATGAGGACAAGGGCCTCATCCCCACAACCCTGGCCGGTGGTTGTGGGGGTCTGCGGGCGGGGGGCTTATCGGAATCTGAAAGCCCCCTTTAACAAGGGGACCCCCAGATCCCGCCCCCCCCATGTGAAATGGTAAGAGGGTACTTACCCCTACCATTTCACTAAAAAAACTGTCAAAAATGTTCAAAATGACAAGAGACAGTTTTTGACAATTCCTTTATTTAAATGCTTCTTCTTTCTTCTATCTTCCTTCATCTTCTTCTTCTGGTTCTTCTGGCTCTTCTGGTTCTTCCTCCGGTGTTCTCGTCCAGCATCTCCTCCGTGGCGTCTTCTATCTTCTTCTCCTCGGGCCGCTCCGCACCCATGGCATGGGGGGAGGCTCCCGCTCTTCTCTTGATCCTCTTCTCTTCTTCTCTTCTTCATTTTCTTCTCCGGGCCGCTCCGCACCCATGCTGGCATAGAGGGAGGCTCCCGCTGTGTGACGGCATCTCCTCATCTGACGGTTCTTAATTAATGGGGGGCAGGGCCACCCCGTGACCCCGCCCCCCTCTGACGCACGGTGACTTGACGGGACTTCCCTGTGACGTCACGGGGAATGCCACAGGGAAGTCCCGTCATGTCCCGTGCATCAGAGGGGGGCGGGGTCACTGGGTGGCCCCGCCCCGATTATTTCAGAACCGTCAGACAAGGAGACGCCGTCACACAGCGGGAGCCTCCCTCCATGCCAGCATGCGTGCGGAGCGGCCCGGAGACGAAAATGAAGAAGAGAAGAAGAGAAGAAGAGAAGAAAATAAGAGGAGAAGAGGATGAAGAGAAGAGCGGGAGCCTCCCCCCGTGCCATGGGTGCGGAGCGGCCCGAGGAGAAGAAGATAGAAGACGCCGCGGAGGAGATGCTGGACGAGAACGCCGGAGGAAGAACCAGAAGAACCAGAAGAGCCAGAAGAACCAGAAGAACCAGAAGAAGAAGTAGATGAAGAAAGATAGAAGAAAGAAGAAGCATTTAAATAAAGGAATTGTCAAAAACTGTCTCTTTTCATTTTTAACATTTTTGACAGTTTTTTAGTGAAATGGTAGGGGTAAGTACCCCATTACCATTTTACACAGGGGGGGCGGGATCTAGGGGTCCCCTTGTTAAAGGGGGCTTCCAGATTCCGATAAGCCCCCCGCCCGCAGACCCCCACAACCACCGGCCAGGGTTGTGGGGATGAGGCCCTTGTCCTCATTAACATGGGGACAAGGTGTTTTGGGGGTCTACCCCAAAGCACCCTCCCAATGTTAAGGGCATGTGGCCTGGTACGGTTCAGGAGGGGGGGCCGCACTCTCCTCCCCCCCCTCTTTTTCTGTGGCCTGCCAGGTTGCATGCTCGGATAAGGGTCTGGTATGGATTTTTAGGGGGACCCCACGCCATTTATTTTTTTTTTGGCGCGGGGTTCCCCTTAAAATCCATACCAGACCTGAATGGCCTGGTATGGAATTTAGGGGGACTCCCACGTCATTTTTTTTTTTAAATTTTTGTTCGGGGTTCCCCTGTGAGGAATTCCCATGCTGTTTTTATCAATGAACTTCGAGGTGTATTGTCGGCAATGCAATAGCCGTGAGTAGTTTTAAATGGGTTTTTTCCTTCAAAATGTAATTTTGCTGTCAGACTGTTCTAAACACGGGAAACATGCACCCCTTTACAGGCATACTATAGACACCCCCCAGCTACGAAATTTAAAGGGATATTACACTTTTATTGTTTGACTTTAAGCATTATTAAAATCACTGCTCCTGAAAAAACGGCCCTTTTTAAAACTTTTTTTTGCATTGATCCATGTCCCCTGGGGCAGGACCCAGGTCCCCAAACACTTTTTATGACAATAACTTGCATATAAGCCTTTAAAATTAGCACTTTTGATTATTCATGATCGTGTCCCATAGACTTTAACGGTGTTCGGGTGTTCGAACAAACTTTTTTCCTGTTCGCATCTTCTGGTGCGAACCGAACAGGGGGTTGTTTGGCTCATCCCTACTCGCGGCTATTAATGAATTGCCGGTCCGACAATACACATAAAAGTTCATTGATAAATACGGCATGGGAATTCCCCACAGGGGAACCCCGAACCAAAATTAAAAAAAAAATGATGTAGGGGGTACCCCTAAATTCCATACCAGGCCCTTCAGGTCTGGTAAGGATTTTAAGGGGAACCCCGCACCAATTTTTTTTTTAAAAATGGCGTGGGGGTCCCCCCAAAAATCCACACCAGACCCTTATCCAAGCACGCAACCTGGCAGGCCACAGGAAAAGAGGGGGTACGAGAGAGTGCCCCCCTCTTGAACCATACCAGGCCACATGCCCTCAACATTGGGAGGGTGCTTTGGGGTAGCCCCCAAAACACCTTGTCCCCATGTTGATGAGACAAGGGCCTCATCCCCACAACCCTTGCCCGGTGGTTGTGGGGGTCTGCGGGCGGGGGGCTTATCGGAATCTGGAAGCTCCCTTTAACAAGGGGACCCCCAGTTCCTGGCCCTCCCCCTGTGTGAAATGGTAGGGGTATACCATTTAACAAAAAAGTGTAAAAAATGTTAAAAATGACAAGAGACAGTTTTTGACAATTCCTTTATTTAAATGCTTCTTCTTTCTTCTATCTTCTATCTTCCTTTGGTTTCTTCCTCCATCTTCTTCTTCTTCTGGTTCTTCGCCCGGTGTTCTCGGCCAGCAACTTTCTTTGTGGCGTCTTCTTCCCTTCTTCTTCTCGGGCCACTCCGCATCCACCATGATGGGAGGCTCCCGCTGTATGACGCTTCTCATCTTCTGAGGGTTCTTAAATAACGGAGGGCGGGGCCACCCGGTGACTCCACCCCCTCTGACATCACAGGGAATGCCACAGGGAAGTCCGCGTCAAGTCCCCATGCGTCAGAGGGGGCGGGGTCACTGGACGGCCCCGCCCTCCGTTATTTAAGAACCGTCAGAAGAGGAGAAGTGTCACACAGCGGGAGCCTCCCATCATGGTGGATGCGGAGCGGCCCAAGAAGAAGAAGGGAAGAAGACGCTGCGGAGGAAGATGCCAGACAAGAACACCGGAGGAAGAACCAGAACAAGAAGAAGATGGAGGAAGAAACCGAAGGAAGATAGAAGATAGAAGAAAGAAGAAGCATTTAAATAAAGAAATTGTAAAAAAAACTGTCTCTAGTCAATTTTAACAATTTTAACACTTTTTTGTGAAATGGTAGAAAAGTACCGCCTTACCATTTCACACAGGGGGAGGGCTGGGATCTGGGGGTCCTATTGTTAAAGGGGCTTCCAGATTCCAAAAAGCCCCCCACCCGCAGACCCCCACAACCACAAGGGTTGTGGGGATGAGGCCCTTGTCCTCACATACCTGATATGCTCTGGAAGGCTTCTCTATACGCAGGCTTACCTTGATCCTCTGTAGTGGGGGGATTATGGGCTTCTGGTAAGCAGTAACCCCTTACTTACCGGTGGTGGATTTCTTCACTAGTTTTCCTTTTATTTTGAAGATTAAACCATGTATGGATGGACTTTTACTGTTCACGGGTGATGTTGCCGTGTAGGCTCTTTGGACACTATTTTTGGTTTATTAATTTGTCATGAGATCACCTTTTGGACAGTTTCACACAATATAGGTGTTTTGCCAATTTGTATTTATTTTTGTTCAGCATTTATATAATTGCACCCAATGGGTTTTATGACCATTTCAATAATAGGTCGGTGTATGAGAACACATTTATCCTATATATAATTTTCATATGTTTAGCGCGATTCTATGGTTTCCAATTTTGATTACTGTATTTATGTTATGCAGGAGAATTGCTGCTGTTATTGCTCACATGTTATTTTACTGCAATCTTTGGGATTGGGTATATATGTTTAATTTTCATTTGACCTTAGCACAGTTTATTATTTATTTTTTTGTAAACCGATGAATAAATTTGTTTTTTTTTATATCTTTTTTTTGGATATGTATTATAGGTTAATTGTTGGTCTTTTTTTGTTTATAGCGCAAAAAATAAAAACCGCAGAGGTGATTAAATACCACCAAAAGAAAGCTCTATTTGTGGTTAAAAAAAGAACATTAATTTTGTTTGGGTACAGTGTTGCATGACCGTGCAATTGTCAGTTAAAATGACGCAGTGTCATATCGCAAAAAATGGCCTGGTTATTAAGGGGGCAAATCCTTCTGGGGCTGAAATGGTTAAACTATAAGAGATGGATTATTATAGAACCTGTACATGCTACCTTCCATAACAAAAAAAAAATCTTTGTAATTATAATAAGCTTAAACTGTGTACCATAATGAAAAAGTTTCTTCTCCTAAAAAATGAATGGGCTGAAAACCTTAAACTTTGATCTGACTGTGTTCTAAAGTACTTTTAACAGCATGGAGTATGTACTTTGAGATGAATATGCAAATTAAACATACAAAGATTGACAGCCTAAGTTATTACTTCTTTCTCTTCACATGTTTCTAGTGTAAACTTCTTTTGTGGATTAGAAGTCAGATAAATCAGAACAGCTGTGACTTTTGCAAGGGAGAGCACTTTCTAGTTATTGAAAACAAGACATTGAAAATTAATCAGACATGCTTTCACATCATTCTCCAATTCACTTTAAAATTAAAGTGGTTCTCCAGCCATTTCATTAAAATGAAATACAGTCTGTAGATCAGGGGTCTCAAACTGGTGGCCCTCCAGATGTTGCGAAACTACAAGTCCCATCATGCCTCTGCCTGTGGGAGTCATGCATGTAACTGTCAGCCTTGCAATGCCTCATGGGACTTGTAGTTTCACAACAGCGGGAGGGCCACCAGTTTGAGACCCCTGCTGTAGATGGATTATGTAAAATTAAATTTCAAACTTCACATAATTTCATATTTAAGAACATAATCATCCTAAACTTGACATAGCCCTTAATGTACATTAGGTTGCACAATGCAAGTGTTGCCAATGCAGCTCAACAGACCTTTTAAAGCATACGCATCTTTTCCCTCAGTGCGTCACAGTGTACAGTTGGTTCTCAATCTGTACTTTGTGGTGCACTAAAACCCAAATGCTTTCTGAAGCTAGGAGGGCTGCCAGTATACTAATAAGCTAATCTAATAAACTGTAATAACAGAATTCATTGTTTCCTGTGCAAACCCGTATGAACTTTTAACAACTGATCCATAATGTTCTTTATATATTTAGGCTTCGCAGGATGTAATTCATATTCATGTTGTGTTTAGACGGTATTTTGCATCCATTTAATTGTTCAAAATAGTATACAAAAATGCCAACAATGTGCAATACTGGCTTTTTAAAAAGCACTTGCCAAATTAAAGGATGACCTACAAAACGATCAGATTACATCAACCAGTCAGATTTCAGTTTGCTGCAGTAATGCCGCGTACACACGTTCGGAAATTCGGCCAGCAAAAGACCGATGAAAGCTTTTGGTCGGAAAATGCGACTGTGTGTATGCTCCATCGGACTTTTGCTGGTGGAATTCCCACCAGCAAAAGATTGAGAGCAGGTTCTCAATTTTTCTATCGGAAAAAGTTCCTATCCAAAAATGTGATCGTCTGTACAAATTCCGATGTGTAAAATTCCTATGCATGCTCGGAAACAATTCGACGCATGCCCGGAAGCATTGAACTTCATTTTCTTGGCTTGTCGTAGTGTTGTACATCACCGCGTTCTTGACGGTCAAAAGTTCAGAGAACTTTTGTGTGACCGTGTGTATGCAAGGCAAGCTTGAGCGGAATTCCGGCGGAAAAAACATCTAAGTTTTTTCCGATGGAAAATCTGCTCATGTGTACGCGGCATAAGGTCTTGCATAATGCACACATCTATCTAATAAAACGTTTATTTTTCAGGAATGTTTATATAGGGGTTAGTCCGATATTCTCCAAATAAAGTGATTTTTGCAGTATAAGTTCACTGAAAAATAAATATGTTCATAAAAGCTTACATTTTATTTAGTATATATATACACGCATACTAATATTATGGAATTTCTTTGTGTGCTTTTAAGCTTAAATGTTTTATATAATTTGTGATGTTACCATGAGCTTTTCATATTTTTTGATGGCCTCCCGATGATTAAATGCTGTTGAAAATAATGTAAGCAAAATTTATTTAGTAAACGTATTCATAGTACCCATTCTTCCAGCAAGATCCTGAGGAAATATGCTAAATCCTACAAAAGATGCTCCAGCACAGTGTAATGTACTCAGCACTCCCTGCACTCTTGTCAGAAGGATGGTGACATTACACTCACCTAATTGGTAGACGCTGGGTAGGGTAAGCATATATTTCATGATTTTCTTTTCTCAATTTTTTCTTTTTTTCTTTTTTTCTTTTTCATTTCACTAAAGTGTTTTGGATTGGCAGGAGGGGCAGGAATGAAAAAAATGGGCATTGCTGTTTTGGTGCAAAGTTTGCTTTAAGTTTCCTATCGTTTGATAAAGGGGCCCTCCTTTCTGCCCTGAAACATGTAGTCACATCCCCTCCACTTCCTGTCTTCACCCAGCCGAGAGAGGTGCTGTTTTGGAGCTGCAGCCATCTTGCCACTTCTGGAAGCTGCTGATGCGTATGTTCCAGCCTGAAGCCTGACAGCTGCACATTCTTCAAGAACTCTGCTTCAACCAGTGACGTGCTTGCTGAGCGCTGCAGCCTCCTATGAGTGACCCTATGAAGGTCTATATGGGTCTAGGACAAGCCTTGATCTACTTTTATCTAGTGAGTGCATTTTAATTGTTTTTTATGCCTTTTTAATTAAATCGCTACACCTAAATGGAGGCGCCCTCTTTTGTTTGTTTTTTATATGTGCATTAGGATCTCAAGACCTAATATGAGAGGAGCAGCATCCATTTTACCCAGTGTTTCCTACCACTCTCCTGGCCCTATTATGTGCCCTCGTTCAATGACGGTTGGGTTCTAGTCAGCGCAATAGCTTATTCTTTTTTCCAAAGTCTGCTTTAAGCCTGTTTAGTTAAAGTAATTCTAAACCTTCAATTTTTTAAAAAAATAAACATGTCATACCTACCTTCTCTGTGCAATGGTTTTGCACAGAGCATCCCAGAATCTCCCCTTCTGGTGTCCCCTGCAATGTTTCTGGCTTCTCCCATTCGGCCATTGCCCCCATAGCAAGCTGCTTGCTATAGAGGCACTCATGCAGGCTAGATTCCAAGCTGCACTGCCTGCAACCATAGACACAGACAGTGTGGATTGGCCCCATTCCCTCCTCTCCCTCATCAGAGCTTTGAAATTATAGCAGCAAGAGCCAATGGTTCCGGCTGCTGCCTCTCTCTGAGGAGACAAAGATCATAATGAATGAATGAATGAGTGACTTGTATAGCGCTACCTATGCAAACTGAATCGCCTCAGGGGGCTTTTGCCGCCAGTGTACATCTACGTTATAGCGAGGGTCCTTTGCCCCATGGGGTCCCGACACGCTTATAAACACATACACATACAACATACACATATTTGGCCAACTTTTTTGACAGAATCTAATTAACCTACCAGCATGTCTTCTCAGAGAACATCTGCTCTTGAGCACAGCGCTAAATTGAGATTGGGCTCAGGTAAGTATGTTGGGGGGCTGGGGGGGGATCCTGATCATAGAAGATTTTTTACTTTAATATTTTTATACCTGTGTTAAAACTTTTTAGTAGAAAGTAAAGAATTTGTCCTAACCAGTTTTGTTTTTAAAATATTATTGGATTTATGTAACCTTAGAATGAGTAAATTTGAATTATGGTTATCTCAGCATGCCTGGTAATATGTCTAGTGCAACTGATTTTATTGCATTCATACTGTAAGTGTTGAAATGCTATTTTAGTTTTGTTCTTAGCTATAAAATTAATCTATTCATATTACAACCAATATGGATCACTGCAATTTTCCTAGCTATTGCAAAGAAAGCTGCTTACATGTGGGCACTGATGCAAAAATGCTTTTGAAATGAAGCTATCATAGTTTAACAAGATTATATCTGGAGAACAACCAAAATACATTAGGCAAAAGGAAATTAAAACACAGAGGCAACTAATCAGCTTTGAGTTTGACTCTTCAAATATTGTTATAATTCCACATAAGTATGTTAATCCACAATTTGAAAATGTCTGTAAAAATCTCTTAACAATTTCAGTGTAGCCTGAAAACAGACAGCCTGGTAATAGCTGTGTCATAAAATGGATATCAAATGGAAACTATAGGCTGTGTATTATGTTTTTAATAAATGTGAGATGTGTGTGTGTAAAAGAAAGCAAGAGCAATATTTTTAATATGTGCTAATGTATTAAAAACTTTTTGTTTGTAAACATCAATAGCCCGGCCATTCTTAACCAGGGTGACTCAAGAAATCGGCTGAGCAATTTATGACTCTCAGATAAGTAAATACTGACAGAAATTATAAAAAGATTTTCAAAAAAAATACTGACACAAATGATCTTTTTTAACTATCTGTAATTGGGACATTCTTCCCACTGACCACCAATGTTAAGGAATGTTCTTCCAACTGACCACTAGTGTAATGAGACCATTCTCTTACCAACTCTCCCAGTGACCCACCACAGTAAGGGTGTCCTTCTGCCACTGATCACCAAGGTAAAAAACCCCAGACGATGTCCTTGGAGACAAAACACATTGGGAAGGTCTTTACTGCCACCATTGTAAGGAGATTCTATATTACATTTCATTATTGATTAATTGATTAATTGTTGATTTTCACTCTGTTTATGATATGTTCAGAGTTTTGCTTTAAATCAGATGTTGCTTGTTTAATCAGAAAAATATGAGTATATTTTTGATTAAAGTCAGGCTGTCTTGTGATGTTACTAAAATATACCAGACTGACCGTTTTTCCTCTTTTCTTGTGTTCATCAGAGGAAGCATCTGTTTGCGGTTTTATTTCTGTACTTTTTGTCGGGCATTAGGCTTTTTTAGGGAAGCTGTGGACAATGACATGTTTTGACCTATTAACTTGAAAAAACAGGGGTCACCAGTTTTTGATATCACAAGATGTATTAATGTATTAATGTTTGGAAATTACCGAATATGCTAATATGTATTATCATTTTGATTGGCCCCAAAATTGTGGGCAGAGTCTTGTAAAGACAGCATAAAAAAGCGAATCTAAGAATAAAGAATTGTAATCATTTTCAGCATACCTATGTGTGTATGTGTCATTGATTAACCGCCGGCGAGGACCTCCACTGAGCCACATCCAAGAGCCTAGGCCACAAGGAGAAGACGAAGCACCTAACAGTTTTTGGTACCAGAAGTGGGGTGTTTTGAACAGGTAAGACATTTTTTATACCTTTTTGCCTATTTTTTGGTAACTGGTATTGATGCTTGCCTTGTTCAAATAGCCTTGTATGTCCACCCACTTACATAAACTGTGCCTTCGCAACGGGCTGTAGCCCCTTGGAGGGTTAGAAGGGCTCGCAGAGGTTTTTTTTTTTGGTTTTTTAAGTAGTCTGACTAGGTTGGTCTGACTGGATTGAGTAGATATATATATGTGTGTTTAAAACTCGGGAAGTATAGAATACGCCCGTAGTATAAGGAGTGGCTTAGTGGACGCCCAATTTTTGGGGAAAATATTGAAAAGTGCACTTATTATACTTATTATAACATGTTCATATAATGTAACTTTATCTTGCCACTGTATATATAAGATTTTGCTTGTTTTCTTGCTTGTTTTGCTTCTAGGTAACACCGTAAGTATTTAGAGTGTATAGAGTATTAGAGAAATAGAGATAAGTGTATGATAATATATGTGTATGACAACTGAATGTAAAGTACTGTATTGATTTAGAGGGATTTTGTTGATATTGTATTACACATATATGTACTAAATGAACAACCTAGGACAGGAGCCTGACTGTAGTGAGATAGCGCCCGCCTGCCCACGTTGCACCTTTGGTCTACTGTTCCTTAGTGTTGACAGGACGTGGATCCTGCTCACTACCAGACCAACCGGATTTTCATACCGGCTTGGTGCAAGGGGGGTCTATCCCACCACAAGGAGGGGCACTGTACGCCGGGTACTAAGAGTTAATCTTCATAGCTATTTCAGCCCCAGTGCCATAAGAGACCAAGGGACTTACTCCCAAGTCAGGGAACAGATTATAGCACAAACAGGTTGCTTTCATCTCTGTCCCTGTACTAGTCATACACTTCCAAGGTTGTTAGATGGGGAATTCTGCGGCAACCCAGACCATAGCCAATCCATCTCCCTATGAGTATGTTAAAAACACACTACCGGGATCACAGGTAGAACCGTTTTGGACACAGGTTAGAGACAGGTGCAAACAGCTGGGGATACATGACCCAGGGCCAGTGGGACCCTGTTCTGAGGATGAGTGGAAGGAAGTGAGCAAGGTGTGTCAGGTACACAAGCACTCCTACCCACCTGGGAAATGGGAAGACATCCAGTATATGAAAAATTGTTACAAAATATGGAATAAATGCCTAGCCAAATATAAAACAGAGTATGTAACTAAAGCCCCCACACCAAAACCTGTAAATTCACCCACCCTTTCACAACAACCCGAAGCACCCCCCCCTTATGTGATGGTTAAACAGGAGGATGGAACATTGGGTCCATGTCTTCAGCTGTACCCATCTTTGGACCCAGCAGTATTAGCTACCATGGTACATAGTGCAGCTGATCAGGCGCAGGTTACACGATGGGAAAACGAAAGTAGAAACAGGAAAGAGGAAGTCCGGACAGAAGGTATACGTAGGAGAGAAGAAGAGAGAATTAGGAAGTTAGATCCGAAGGAAAGGGAATTAGAAGAGAAGTTAAAAGAGCTCAAGGAGAGGGAGAAAGAGTTAGAACGTTACAAAAGAGAGCTAGATAAGAGGGATGGTGAGATGAGAGAGTATTCTGTGATAGCTAAGGAAGAAAGGGATGGAGTGTCCCTGGAAAAGGGAGAAGAGGAAGGAGTCAGGAAGTTAAGCCCCAGGGAAAAGGAATGGGAGGAGAAACAGAAAGAATTTAATAAGAGACAGCAGGAGGAGGAAGAAAGGATACAGAGGAAAAGGGAAGATTTAGAGGCATACGAGAGGAAACTGGAGAAAAAGGCGAGGAGGATTAAGGAAGCTGAAGAAAAGATAATTTCACAGCCATCCACCACACTCAGAAGCCAGAAACCCCCACAGGAGGAAAGGGAGCAGGGTGAATCCTCTACTGAGGAAAGAGAAATGGAGGTGGAACAGGAAACTCTAGGTGCCACCTTTAAAGCACCACTCATGCATATAGGGGAGACGGAAGTCCATATTCCCTTACCCCTAGGCACACTGTCAAAAATAAAGGAGTTATGCCCCAGCCCAAAGAAAAGCCCTAGGGAGGCTGGTGCTTTCCTTGCAAAATACAGTGCAGGGACAAGCCTGGATAAGGAAGATATAGCAGGGATCCTTAGTATAGTAGACCCTGACAGCCCAGAGGGGCATCCCGTAGAGGCCTTATGGACAGCCCACATAGAGGAAAATAAAGATTGGGTGTCTTTTTGGAAAGGTATGGGGAATCATTGGTCTGCTATATACAAGGGTTCATCTGCACTTCAGGAACTTGTCCTAGCAAAACAGGGACCAAAGGAAAAGTTCTATGAATTTTGTACCCGGGTATATAGTCTGTGGAAAGCAGTAGATAACGCCAACCCCCAATTGTTCACCACCACCATTATGGCTGGTGGCGATACGAAGGTGACACAGTTGCTTAAATTCACTAATCCAAAGTGGGCAGAACAACCCCCAGATGAATTTATGAAAGATGCTAGGTCACGAGAAACATCAGGGGTATTTGAACAGAAGGGTGGTATTTTTCCCTCCTTAACACCAACCCAGACTCTGCCAACTGGTGGGACTCCGCCCACCCACATAATGACAATGCAACCTTATCCACCAATGCAATCTTATCCCCCAGACCAGGTTTACCCACCAGACCAGGGGTGCTTTAACTGTGGGGAACTGGGGCACTGGAAGTCCCAATGTCCCTACAGAATTAGAACAAACGCCCAGAGAGGAAGGGGTAGGAATCTTAACACCGGCCCCCGTCGCCTTCAGGATACCAGATATCCTCACCCACCACAACTCCAACCACCCCCACCACAACCACAACCACCCCCACCACAACCCCAATATCAGCCTCAACCTCACAGACCACCCCCACGCATTCCGATGCAATGGCCATCCGCTCGGCGGACACCACAATAGGGATGCCAAGAGTATGTCCCGTCCCTCAGCCTTGTGTGTTATAATCCATCGTGGAAAAGTCTTCCACAGGTACTATTGCGGGTAGACAATCACCTGATATGTCTACTTCTGGATTCAGGGGCTACATTCAGTAGTCTGAATGATGCCATATATGACACACCGCACTGCACTGAGGGAAACTCTATTGGTATAAATGGGACATCAGTTACCCACCCCATCACTCCACCATTGCCCGTGGCTACTCCAGAAGGGCAGGAACTGTGCACTCAGAGTTTTGCTGTCCTTGTGGATTGCCCAGTATCTTTAATGGGGAGGGACCTACTCTCAAAACTGAATATCACCATTAAATTTGACAGAGGGGGCTCCCTCACTGCCAACTCACCGTTCTGTGATTTACATGCCCCAAAGAGACACACTTTCAGGGGACTCTTTGCATCATTGCCACCCACTCTAGAAACACATGCTATATGGGCAGACAACAAAGGGAGTGTGGGTTTTATCAACTGTACACCCTACACACCACAAATGCGTCCAGACGCTGTAGTACAATATCACAAGCAATACCCCCTGCCACTTGAAAAAATTGAAGGCATCACACCATTAATCAATGATTACATAGCAAAAGGGATTCTGAAACACATCATAAGCCCCTGGAATACACCAATCTACCCTGTGAAAAAGGCAAATGGGGAATGGAGGCTTGTACAGGACCTAAGGGCCGTGAACAAGCAGGTTATACCTCTGCCACCTTTGGTGGCAGATATTTCTTTCATTTTTTTGAAAATACCTGCTGATTCCCTTTGCTACACAGTAGTAGACCTGGCGAACGCGTATTTTAGCATCCCGATCGATGATGGGGTATCGCCCATGTTCTCATTCTCATGGGGGGGGAAAAAGCAGTTGACCTGGTCAAGATTACCTCAGGGGTATGTGGACAGTCCCGCAGCCTTCTCCATGGTCCTTAATGAGACAATTAAGTCATGGACTGCTGAGCGCGGGTCGGTGCTAATACAGTATGTGGACGACTTGCTCCTGTGCAGTCGATCTGCTGAAGATTGTGCGGTCGATTCCACATCTCTGTTACATCACCTGGCCAGGTCTGGCCACCTAGCATCGAAAAGGAAGATACAATGGTGTCAAAGTCAGGTAGAATACCTGGGATGCATTCTGAAGGAGGGAACCAGGCTGGTATCCCTCAAACGTGCCGCAGCCCTGCAGGCTCTCAGTCCTCCAAGAGACAAAGCAACTTTGCTCTCATTCTTGGGTGCAATTGTATATTCCTGCCAATGGATCCCAGATTGTTCATATTATGATGGCATTCTGAGGGAGGCTACCTTGTCCACCGCCCCAAAGACAGTTGATTGGACAACAGAGAGGCTCTGTGCATTTCAGGCCTTGTTAAAAAGTCTGACTCAGGCCCCCGCCCTGGGATTGATAGAATATGGCAAACCCTTTCAATTATACTGTGTGGTATCAGGAAATTCTTTTGCTGCGGTTTTGACACAGCAACATGGAACCGGGTACCGACCAGTCTCCTATCTCTCAAAAAAGTTGCCTACCCAAGTACAGGGGATGCCATCCTGTCTACAAAACCTTGCTGCTTGTGCTATGGCAGTTCAGGAGGCTAACAAATCAGTATTAGGCCATGAACTGACTCTCTACACTACTCATTCAGTAACTCACCTTCTACAGAACATGAACACACAGCATATGACAGCACAAAGGCTTAGTGGGTACGAGATCACACTTCTGAATACTGATAACCTCACCCTCAAACACGCACCACCAAGTAATCCCACTGTCCGTCTTTTACATTCTTTGCTCAAGCTGCCACGAGACCCTGATCAGAAGCACAATTGTGTTGAACAGGTTGCAGCAATAACCAGCCCTCGCCCAGATCTCACTGACATTCCCTTACCAGGAGTACAGGACGTCTTCATAGATGGCAGTTGTACTCGCCCCTCTGATGCAACATTCCTGACAGGGTATGCCATTGTCCAACTACCTGATGTGGTGTTGGAAGCAAAAGCCTTACCACCCTCCTCTGCACAGGTAGCAGAATTGGAGGCACTCACAAGAGCTTGCATACTTTTCTCTGATGAGGAGGTAAACATCTACACAGATAGTAGGTACTCTTTTGGTGTAGCGCACGACTATGGCGTAATCTGGGCGAATAGAGGATTTAAAACCGCTGACAACAAGCCAATCGCCAACTCTACGCAAATTAAAGCACTCCTGCAAGCCATTCTTCTCCCAAAGAGGATAGCGGTCGTCAAAGTGAAAGCACATTCATCAGATAACAGCAGAGTTTCCAAAGGAAACGCTCTGGCAGACAGAGAAGCAAAAAAAGCCGCTGCCCTGTACATTGGTCAGCCAGCCCCCACAACAATGTTCTTCAAAGAACATTTTACATCCCCCAACTTTAAAACCGTTGTGGCACAAATACAGGGATTAGCTACAGAGGAGGATGTTTCTTTTTGGGTCAGGGATGGCTTGACCAAGGACCAAGAAGGTCTTTGGTCAAAAGAGGGGAAGATATTGGGAATACCAGAAGCAAGCAGTATTCTCATACTTTCCTATCTCCATGGTCCAGGACATATAGGTACCACCGCCCTAACAAACATATACACAAAGTCTTTCTGCACAAACAACTTAAGTAAACAGGCGAAACTCCTCACCAGCAGTTGTCTGACCTGTGCACAAAACAATGTCCAAGGGAAAAATCATGGATTACATGGCCACCTGCCCTCACCCCTGGGTCCCCTAACAGATTTGCAAATAGACTTCACACACATGCCCAAACAAAGAGGTAATTTGAAATGCCTTTGCGTAATCGTATGCAAATGGTCGGGCTGGGTTGAAGGAATTCCTTGTACAGGTGAGACTGCTAAAATCGCTGCCAAGTGCCTACTGAACCATTGGGTTTGTAGGTTCGGAATACCAACGGCCATATGGTCAGACAGAGGGCCTGCCTTCAGCTCCTCTGTTACACAGACTTTAGCTAAGCTACTAGGCTTACAGTGGAAACTGCACATCCCTTACCACCCACAAAGTGCAGGAGTAGTGGAAAGAATGAATAGGAACATCAAGGACAAGTTAAAAAAGGCCACGGGGGGCACCATGAAAGGATGGTTGGATTACCTTCCTTCTGTCCTATTCCAGATCAGGACAACACCACATGCTAGAACAAAACTCTCGCCCTTTGAGATTTTGATGGGAGTTCCTGCAAACATAGAGCTGCCCCTCTTAGATCAAAATACTGACATTAACATCTATTCTCAACAGGAAATGTACGTGAAAAATCTGGTAAGTATGCTACAAGATATGAACGAACAAGTCTCTGTCACCTTTTCTCCTCTTTCAACAGAACCTACTCATCCCTTCATCCCAGGAGACAAAGTATTGGTGAAACAACTGGCACACAAAAAGAAGGTTGGACCCATTTTCACCGGACCCTGGAAAATAGAGAAGGTTTCCAGGACTGCTGTACTGACCGATCTAGGAAACACCTGGATCCACGCCAGCCGGTTAAAGAAGTGTCCACAGCAACCCCGGACCCCTGACCCTCCACCAGCATCCCAAGACTTCTCTCTACAGGAACAACGACCGGATTTGAAGGACATTCAAGAAGGCATAAAACAAAATTCTCTGGACGACGAGACGAATCCCCCACCAACAGGAAGAAACATGTAACAGAACTTTGCACACAGTACCTGACAAAATGATTTCCACCTTTGTGTCAGGAAAAACATTATGCCTCTGGACATGTCTGATTCTGATAGTATTCCTACCTACTTGGTTAATAGCGAATTGTGTGTACCATCCAGAAGGTTTAGGGCTACTAAAAGGGATTTGTGGAAAGGCCCAGATAGCCAAAGCACCTAGCATAAAATATAAAAGAAGTATGTCCCCCACTGAACCCCCTTCAGGTTTCACTGACAAGATGTCGCTGTTGAGGTTTAAGTACAGTTATGCACAAAAGTCTGGTTTTGAGAAATGTTGGATATGTAGCAAACTCCACCCCAGTACAGCCAGAATCCCATTGATGGCCATTCCCTTAAACATCACTCCTTTTTTGAATGGAACACCCCCCATAACTCTTGACAATGTCATAAGAAAAAGTCCCAATAAGCCCCTCAGTTTTCAAATTGTGGGCAGGAGCCACGCTCCAGATTGGTGTTTCATACTGGGAAACATTTCCAGGGGAGCTGAGGTGTGCAAACGGTCAAAACTTAATGTCTCCATGGCTTCCCTTACCGACAGCTCACTTTTTCACACCTCAGACCCTGTGATAAATGCTACCATCTATGACCTTTTTAATTCTAGTTCCCACTCCATGGTCGCACAATTATTGGCTCTGCTGATGGCATCTGGTCATTCAAAGGGTGCAAGGACCGTTGTTAGTCAACGACCTTTGGCATTAGGTAACACAACGTACATCTGTTGTGGTAAACTGCTTTGTTACCCATGGATTCCTGAAGAACCTCAGGGATGGTGCTACCTTGCTAAAATAGTTCCTATAATGGGAGTAGTTGGAGACAATGGGCAAGGACACCTACTTAAAGCTAGCACCCACCCAAGATACCCTCTAAAACATCTTGGAAAGAGAGAAATATTCCTAGAGAAAGATATGACCTGGGCTTGGTTCCCTTCCTGGACAGGTTGGGGAATAGATTTGATGAAGAGACTAAATAACTACACCTCAATCATTGATGAGATCTTGGAGAAGGACTCTGATGACATCTCAAAATTAAACCTAGAAACCAGAGCTATTAGAAAACAATTGGAGCTTCATGACCTTGCTATAGAAAGCATGAGCGCAGCCCTCACAGGCCTCTGTGAAATTACTGAGGACTATGAATGCTGCACTTGGATACACAACACCAGTATCGAGATCCCTGATTACTATGACATCATTACACAACACAGAAAAGAGGTAAACAAGCTACAACAGGATGCAAGGGATATTGGGAAAACATGGGACCCTTTCTCTACCGGGTTCAGTTTTGGAGGTCTCACTTCATGGTTTAAGAACACTGCAATGACAATTTTTACCATACTGCTTTTCATATTGTTCTTGTATGCATGCTTCACGTTACTCAAATGCCTCTACCAAAAGGGTAGCAAAGCACCTTCCGAAACCATGAAGCTGACTTCCATTACCAGAGATCCCACGGTATGGTACGAGAACCAGGGAAATGAGGCCGAGGAATATGAATCCTTGAGGCGTGATGGACAGGTAGCTGAGGAATATGACTCCTTGAGGCGTGATGAAAAGGTAGAATGACCATTTCGATGATATCGAATGGTCAAAGGGAGGATTGTAAGGAGATTCTATATTACATTTCATTATTGATTAATTGATTAATTGTTGATTTTCACTCTGTTTATGATATGTTCAGAGTTTTGCTTTAAATCAGATGTTGCTTGTTTAATCAGAAAAATATGAGTATATTTTTGATTAAAGTCAGGCTGTCTTGTGATGTTACTAAAATATACCAGACTGACCGTTTTTCCTCTTTTCTTGTGTTCATCAGAGGAAGCATCTGTTTGCGGTTTTATTTCTGTACTTTTTGTCGGGCATTAGGCTTTTTTAGGGAAGCTGTGGACAATGACATGTTTTGACCTATTAACTTGAAAAAACAGGGGTCACCAGTTTTTGATATCACAAGATGTATTAATGTATTAATGTTTGGAAATTACCGAATATGCTAATATGTATTATCATTTTGATTGGCCCCAAAATTGTGGGCAGAGTCTTGTAAAGACAGCATAAAAAAGCGAATCTAAGAATAAAGAATTGTAATCATTTTCAGCATACCTATGTGTGTATGTGTCATTGATTAACCGCCGGCGAGGACCTCCACTGAGCCACATCCAAGAGCCTAGGCCACAAGGAGAAGACGAAGCACCTAACAACCATTTGATTTTATACAAGAGCTGATTTTATCTGCAAAAATGTGAGTTTTCTTACTTTCATTAAAATTTACCATTTTTTACTCTATGGAATTACACTATGTGGCCCCCCTTTGTTTTTTCTCCTCTAACCATTCCCAATACATCTATGGATCTCTGAGTATTGTCCTGCATGAGATACATCTGTTTACATATCTTCACTTTGATGAAAATCGTGAGTCTCCATTCAAGGCTATTGACAGTCCCAGTGTCCATCTCTGTTGGTTGTATCACAACACAAGCCTGTTTGACATGCAGAATATATGTTCTTGCACGTTCAAACATTCCGGTAAGCCTCCTTTTCATATGGTGGTGGTTCTTCTCACTTCAACTACACATCCCGGTTTTCTGAAGGGACATTTACATTGAAGTTTCTCATGAGGGAGTTCTGTAATTATTCATATGAAGTCTTGAACAATTGTTATTGAATAGTATCAGTTTTCCTTGTGTGGACATTCATCATTCACATTTATTTATAATTATATACACATTTATGTTTTTGTATATTTGAGTGCTAAATGGGCTCACTGCCCCCATTTTGGTTTTTGTGTCACATTATTTCTTAGCGCTACACTATTTGTTTTTGCCTATTTTGCCATTTATCTAATTTGGTGTGTTAGCTGCTATCTTTAAGGACAGCGCTGAATTATTTGCTACACCAAAGTAAAGAAGAATTTCACTGATCACCTGTGTATAGTGGCTCTACGCTGACCACAAATGTAACAGTGTGAAACAAGAAAAGTGTCCCATAAGCTGTACAACGCTGCAAACCAAGTGTAATGCCCCGTACACACGGTCAGACATTGATCGGACATTGCGACAACAAAATCCTGGGATTTTTTCCGACGGATGTTGGCTCAAACTTGTCTTGCATACCCACGATCACACAAAGTTGTCAGAAAATCCAATCATTCTGAACGCGGTGACGTAAAACACGTACGTCAGGACTATAAACGGGGCAGTAGCCAATAGCTTTCTATCTTTTTATTTATTCTGCGCACTTTGTGCGTCAGATTTGTGTACACGCGATCGGAAATTCTGACAACGGATTTTGTTGTCAGAAATTTTTTTTAGCCTGCTCTCAAACTTTGTGTGTCAGAAAATCCGATGGAAAATGTGTGATGGAGCCCACACTTGGTCGGAATTTCCGACAACAAGGTCCTATCACATATTTTCCGTCGGAAAATCCAACCGTGTGTACGGGGCATAAGAGTATGTGACAGCCTCAGCCCGAGCTCCGACCAGGCCATGCCCCCAACATGATTCGCTCTGCCCTTGGAGCTTAATCATGGGGATTCCAAACAAAGAGAGAGATTAAATGCATCGACTGTTGTATGATTAAAACAAGATCCTTGAAAACAAATGGTTGAAATCCCTAACAACACGCTCATATATGAAGATGGTATAGTATTACAAAAGGTCAGATCAAGCTTATGAGTAAACTTATAGATGAAAGAGGGCTTCGCAGATGCATTGCGTTCTGAACATGGATTTTCTACTTCTCCTCACTACTCCCCCCCCTCTCCCTCCCCCTCTCCCTGCTCACTGATCCTGAGCTAAAACGCAGTGATTCCTTTGAACAGGAGATTTTTATCTCCCCAGTGAAACCTGAGCTTCAATTCGCACCGCACATGTGTGAAACCGGGCTAAAAGATAGTACATTCTGATGATGGAATTGATTGAAATGTGTAGCCAAATTGTTTTTTTTATTTGTTCTTATATCAGAAAGATGACCCCTCATCCTATCACTAATTCATCTGGTCTTAGCATCATATTTTAGAATGTATTAGAATAATCTTCACCAATGCAAAAGCACATCAGTCTTCCATACCATCGGGCCATCCCATGAGGACAATTCATTCAAACCAGGTGTAATTGTTCCAGCCTGGCTGATTATGACCCATTATCCCCATGATTAAGCTCATGGTGGCAAAGCAAAACGCATTAGCGGCATGGCCTGAGGCTGTCACATACTCTATTACACTGGTTTTGCAGCAATGTGCGATTTATGGGACACTTTTTCTGTTTTACACTGATGTTTGGAGCCGAGATAAGCTCTGTCCCTAGCTGGCAACCTTTGATTAAGACCCTTTTGCTTTTGTAATTCGCTCTGGGGAGTTAAACAGTTTTAGCCAGAAAGCATTAAGCTTCCATGGCGCTATAGGTAGCGAGGTAGGGGGTTGGGTAATCAGCCACAGGGCTACTGGCGAGTGATCAGACCCTCCACGCGCAAAGTACTCTATTCTAGATGTGTAATCAAGTATATTACCTATGTACCTATGCTAAGGTCGATACGGGACGGGGAACCGTGGGTCTTGGAGAAACATGAAAACTGCTTCACATCAGGATTACATATGCGCCATATGTCAGTCCAACCCAGCTCCGCAATTAGGCAGCTGAGCGCTGTACCCCTGGCACCCTTGGGTGAAGGGCCTGGGGGGTGCCTATCCAATTTGGGATCTAGATAGCAGTTGAAATCTCCCATAATCAGCAGTGGGACATCAGGTTTGCCTGCCAGGTACCTCAGCAACAACTGCAACACTTCCCGTGAAAACGGGGGTGGGATATAAATAAAAGCTATCAGCAATGTTAAGGTATACAGTTTACAGTAAATGAATACAAATCTGCCAGAAGCATCCACCAGTGAGTCCAAAATAAAATATATATGAAACCCTGCGAGCCACTTACGGATAAATGCCTACAAAATAATAAGTGAACAGTGGAGACCAGCTGCAAACACTCAGTCACGTTCCATATTCGTGCAAAGTATTAAAATAAAAAAAACAATGTGTCTGCGCTAGAAAAAATCGCTGCACTCAAAGTGCAGTACTGGTAAACATAAACAACATGGGTGTTGATATATATGTGCATGCGTAAAAATACCCCTAGATGCTAAAGTATAAAGTGCACAGTGCTATGTGAAACACAGCAAGTGAGTGATCAAACAAAACAACATATCCATTAAAATATCAAAATAAAATACAAGAGGATATAACAAACAGTGAATAAATGAAGTCCAAAAACGTGTATATCCAATGATATAAAAGTGCCCAAATAAATTAGTCCAAAAATTTGGTGAATTTCACATATCCTATCTTCCAAACTGTGCCACCAAAAAACATGCTGTGGTGTCTTCCAGCCGCCCCCACAGGTGTATATGCTCACCTTCCTGTGTGTGACACAGCGATTAGACTATGTCAAACAAAGCCTTGGAGCCACTCCTGTGCTCATTAGGAACCAGCTGTGCAGACTTCCAATGTTCTCAAGTGGAGATGGTTTATGCAAGAGAAAAAAACTCCATAGCGCAATATGTAGGTATAAAGGATTTTAATCAAATAATCAGCTCCCCTCACATATATGTGCATGCGTAAAAATACCCCTAGGTGCTGAAGTATAAAGTGCACAGTGCTATGTGAAACACAGCAAGTGAGTGATCAAACAAAACAACATATCAATTAAAATATCAAAATAAAATACAAGAGGATATAACAAACAGTGAATAAATGAAGTCCAAAAACGTGTATATCCAATGATATAAAAGTGCCCAAATAAATTAGTCCAAAAATTTGGTGAATTTCACATATCCTATCTTCCAAACTGTGCCACCAAAAAACATGCTGTGGTGTCTTCCAGCCGCCCCCACAGGTGTATATGCTCACCTTCCTGTGTGTGACACAGCGATTAGACTATGTCAACCAAAGCCTTGGAGCCACTCCTGTGCTCATTAGGAACCAGCTGTGCAGACTTCCAATGTTCTCAAGTGGAGATGGTTTATACAAGAGAAAAAAACTCCATAGCTCCATTCCCCCTGAAGAAGGCACGTGGTCCCGGTGCCGAACACGCGTAGGGGAGGGGCCTGGACGGAGCTGTCAGCAGAGAGAGAGCAGGAGATTTTCGTTACACACGCCGCACCGCACACCACACCGAGAGATTGACCGTTTTATGCTTGTTAAGGATGGTGCACTCACGCACCCACAATATGTGAGTACCCCAGTGAGGGGAGCTGATTATTTGATTAAAATCCTTTATACCTACATATTGCGCTATGGAGTTTTTTTCTCTTGTATAAACCATCTCCACTTGAGAACATTGGAAGTCTGCACAGCTGGTTCCTAATGAGCACAGGAGTGGCTCCAAGGCTTTGTTTGACATAGTCTAATCGCTGTGTCACACACAGGAAGGTGAGCATATACACCTGTGGGGGCGGCTGGAAGACACCACAGCATGTTTTTTGGTGGCACAGTTTGGAAGATAGGATATGTGAAATTCACCAAATTTTTGGACTAATTTATTTGGGCACTTTTATATCATTGGATATACACGTTTTTGGACTTCATTTATTCACTGTTTGTTATATCCTCTTGTATTTTATTTTGATATTTTAATTGATATGTTGTTTTGTTTGATCACTCACTTGCTGTGTTTCACATAGCACTGTGCACTTTATACTTCAGCACCTAGGGGTATTTTTACGCATGCACATATATGTGAGGGGAGCTGATTATTTGATTAAAATCCTTTATACCTACATATTGCGCTATGGAGTTTTTTTCTCTTGCATAAACCATCTCCACTTGAGAACATTGGAAGTCTGCACAGCTGGTTCCTAATGAGCACAGGAGTGGCTCCAAGGCTTTGTTTGACATAGTCTAATCGCTGTGTCACACACAGGAAGGTGAGCATATACACCTGTGGGGGCGGCTGGAAGACACCACAGCATGTTTTTTGGTGGCACAGTTTGGAAGATAGGATATGTGAAATTCACCAAATTTTTGGACTAATTTATTTGGGCACTTTTATATCATTGGATATACACGTTTTTGGACTTCATTTATTCACTGTTTGTTATATCCTCTTGTATTTTATTTTGATATTTTAATGGATATGTTGTTTTGTTTGATCACTCACTTGCTGTGTTTCACATAGCACTGTGCACTTTATACTTTAGCATCTAGGGGTATTTTTACGCATGCACATATATATCAACACCCATGTTGTTTATGTTTACCAGTACTGCACTTTGAGTGCAGCGATTTTTTCTAGCGCAGACACATTGTTTTTTTTATTTTAACACCAGTGAGTCCAGTTCCTGGTATACCAATGCTTTGTGTATCAGTACACTCACCCCACGTGAATAGGCGGAGTGAGTGGAATGATACGACTTGCCCACCCATGCATATTGCAAACATCCCACATTGTCTCCCAGGAGGAGAGTCTCCTGAAGGCCAATAATGGCTGGATGGAATTTGCACAAACCAGAGGAGATCATGATCCTTTTAAAGTGTCATTCACTCCGCGCACATTCCATGATACTATAGGTGTGGACACCATTGCAAACAGTAAAAAATACATTGAAGGGGAGCTCCTCTAGAGATCAGACTGATTCAGACTGTACGGTGGCCTAGGTGCATTGGATCCTGTTGCATCAAAAAACACTCTCTCTGCAAAGGGTTTGCACAATGGAAACTCAGTGTTCGAGAAGGATGGACAATCTCGCGCAACTGCGCGGCAAAACAGTAGAAAACGTAGCAAAAATAAAATATGTTGGAAGCCCTGGATCCGGCCATGATGGAACGCACACAGCTAGTACTGTCCAGGGGCTGTAGGGTATGTGTTCTGTTCCGAGTATTAACGCCAACAGGGCTTTGAAACAGTAGCCATGTAACCCATGACTTCACATAGCTTACAAACACCCAACACGGTGGCATCACCCGTGAGGGCCGGTGCTTTAAGTAAAAATAACTGGTGTTAAAGAAATAACAATTATTCTGCGGTAATCACTCGCTGTGTAAGTAACAAGTATAGTTCCTCTTCAGAGTGATAAACATAAACGGGGAATTAACGCCCTGGATTTCCCTGCATCACTTCTGCCAGGTCTGGTTTATCCGGCTCCATCATCACAGCCTTGGCGGCGCAAAGCTTGCTCATTGTGATCCAGCCAGGTTGCAGCATCTTGTGCATTTTCAAAAAATTGGTTCTGTCCATTGGCTGTCACCCTTAGCTTGGCTGGGAACATCATTGCATAGGATAACTGTAGCCTTTGTAGCCTTTTCTTGATATCTGCGAATTTCGTTCGTCTGTGTTGTACTTTGTCAGAGAAGTCTGGATAAAATGAGATTTTGGTGCCATTATGCTTGACAGTGCCTTTTTCTCTGGCCAGTCTCAATATCACCTCTCTGTCCTTATAGTTCAAGAGCCTGGCCAACATCGAACGCGGGGGGTTCCCAGGTGGAAGGGGACGCGGGGGCACCCTGTGTGCTCTTTCCACAGTGTAAATGGGAGAGAAAGCTTCTTTACCAAACACTGCCTGTAGCCATCCTTCAATAAATGTTGTGGGATCACGGCCTTCCACTTTTCAGGGAGCCCCACTATACATACTTTGTTGCATCGTAGACGGTTCTCAATTTTGTCACTTTTACTAAGGGCTTGAAAGGCGTTTTAAGTGGCCATCCTGACATCTCTGTGAAGGGGGGCAACTGGTCCTCCACGTCCCTCACCCTACCCTCCACTGCTGTGGTTCTCTCTCTGATCTTTTGGAGATCCTGACGCATAAGGGACACTGTTTCCTTCAGCCCTCCAAATTTCTCCTTCAGGTCATCTACAGAGGCAGTACATTTGTGCACAGCATGCAGGATTTCACTCAGAGGGGGCTGAGCATTATCCTCTGTGGGGGAGTCAGATGGATCAGACATGAGGTCTTGCTGCATGTCTAATGGCACTGTGTCATCTAGCATGCTTGTGTCTTCCCTGTTCTCCAGCTCAGAGGTGTATAAGGGCTGAAGGGAGCCATGCAGGGGGAATCAGAACACCCAACCAGCTTTTTTAGTATAGTAAAGCATGTCTCTGGATTGTTCTTTGATTTTAGGGAGTCTGCTGGACTTACCCCCCTGCTCGGATTTCTTCTCAAGGCCGTGCTGTGCTTTGGGAGGCTGAAACTGGCCAGCGCCATCTTGGTCAGCTTGGGACTCCCAGGCCTCGGTCTCCGCTCGGTTCCCCCGGGTCATCATCAGCTCAGGGCGGTTGGCCAATGGCACCGGACGGCTCCAGGAGGTATCAGGCAGCTTTTTGGGGCAAAAAATGGCGAAATCGGTTGTGAGGAAAAGATGTTAGACAGGATCTTCAGCGGGAGCTCCGTGCAGCAGGTCTGCTCACATGCCTCATCAGGCCATGTCCCCCGACCCTTTTGCTTTTGAGTTGTAAAGTGGGGATCACCAATGTTAGGGAACACTGAAATTTTCACTTTCTGCATTGATTTTCTGGTCATTATTATTTCTGTTTTTTTACATTATTATTACTGAAAATAATTTTGTTATGGTCCTGAGTGTTGAATACACTAAATACACCACTTTTTTTTTTTATTCTAATATTTTAACTGTTCAATCCAATATATCATGAGCGATAGATATAGTAATTATTAGCACAGATTCTCTAAAACATCAGTTTAAAACAAGTTTTTTCACGGGTTCCTGTGTGTTAAAATAATTTAAAAAGGATGAAATAGGCTCTCTATAGTAATGATTGGTAGCTAAAGTATCCGGACCTGGATCACCTGCTTGTGGCACTGTGGTTCCTGGAGCTAAAGGGTGCAGTCCTGGTGGCCATCAGCCGGTGTCACCCAGCAGATCCCAGTAATTAGGCTCAACCGGCTGCTGGTTGCTGGAAAGGTATATCATTTCTTTGATTTTCATCAGAGCTTCAGTGTTTTGCTTGTTAACCATATAAATGCTTGTTGACTATCCTGATACCTGCCTTATCCTGTACCTTGCATCTATTCCCCTGTATCCTGTTCCCCCTTTCTCTGCTTCCCTTGTTCCCTGTCCTAGTCCTGTCATGCCCTGTTATGTCAGATTCCCTCCATTTGTATATAGTGTAAAATAGTTAAGTTGTTGGTTTGGTTTTACTTCATTGTCACGTTTATTTTTCACTTTTTATTTGCTTATGGTCTGTTGGTGCTGGATTGGTGCTGTGTGCATTAAAAAACTTTATTTTAATCTTACTCAGTCTGAATCCTGGAATATGTCAGCTGAACTATGTGTCTATGGGCAAAGGAGACAATATAACCATAGAGATTACGAGGAGAAGGAAACAAGCAATCAAAAAGTTTCTCAAATAAATTAGCGCATAGCATACTAAAGGTATGTAGTGCAAATATGAGATCTGAGGTCTTTTTGACCCCAGATCTCATATTTAAGAGGTCCTGTCATACTTTTTTTTTATTATGTTCCTTGTAATAGGAATAAAAGTGACACATTAAAAAAAAAAGAACAGTGTAAAAATAAAAAATAAAAGGTAAAATAAATAAGAAAAAAAAAAAATTTAAACGCGCCCCATTCCGCCGAGCTCGCTGCAGTAGTGAACACGTATGAAAGCAGTGTTCAAACCACACGTGAGGTATCGCCACGATCGGTAGAGCGAGAGCAATAATTCTAGCCCTCTGTAACTCAAAACATGCAAATGTAGAATAATTCTAGCTCCTCTGTAACTCAAAACATGCAACGTGTAGAAATTTTTAAACGTTGGCTATGGAGATTTTTAAAGGTAAAAGTATGTCGCCATTCCACGAGCGGGCACAATTTTAAAGCGTGACATGTTGGGTATCAATTTACTCAGCATAACATTATCTTTCACAATATTTATAAAAGAAACATTACTGTTGTCTTATTTAATTCAAAAATGTGTATTTTTTCCAAAAAAAGTGTGCTTGTAAGACCGCTGCGCAAATACGGTGTGACAGAAAGTATTGCAACCACCGCCATTTTATTCTCTAGGATGTTAGAAAAAAATGTATAATGTTTGGGGGTAATTTTCTAGCAAAAAAAAAAACTGTTTTTAACTTATAAACAAATCTCAAAAAGAGGCTTGGTCCTTAAGTGGTTAAGGTATTCATGTGTTCCTTTCCATTACATAGCAACAGAAAAATCCTAGTGTTGGAGTACCTAATATACAGGGTGACTCTGTAGGTACTTTGGATAATATTTGTGCCAACGTCCCCGATAATCTATAGAAGGCATCAAGAGGCTAAATAGTGGGACTTTGAGGGCACAACCATAATAAACTAACAAAAAATATATAAAAAAATATATAAAAAACTTAATTTTTATTAATAGCGTAAAAAACACATAGAACAGACATGAAGGTTAAAAACACATCAGATATAGGCATACAACTCAGTTACATACACCATAATGAATCCTATCCTGCAGTCTCCTAGATAATTCTCTATAATTGTGTATAAACTGTATAACCAGTAATTACGGGTAGAATAAAGGGTACACTTCCCCTGTAAAGTTGAATTTGAGAGAATGCTGCAGGTCTGGTGTTCCAAAAGTGGTGTAGTCTCTAATTGCTCTACATGTTTCACGTTGACAAGGAACGCTTCTTCAGGAGCTAGAGGTTCAAATGGATATGAAGAAAAGAAAAATGCTCACAATAGTGAATCTATTCAATGCATCGCTGTCAGCGATCAGAAGTAAATATATATATCTGAAAAGAAGTCGAATGGGCAGCAAACAAGGAGCAAAGGCCTCCCAAATGTGTATCACATCTGATGGTTAGAGGTAAGCGGGTTAGCTTGTATGGGCTGCAGTTCCCACAAAAATAGCACAGGAGTCTGGAGGTGTTCAGTCCTCCTGGAATGCTGCCAGGTTGTATGTCTCGAGACATACAACCTGGCAGCATTCCAGGAGGACTGAACACCTCCAGACTCCTGTGCTATTTTTGTGGGAACTGCAGCCCATACAAGCTAACCCGCTTACCTCTAACCATCAGATGTGATACACATTTGGGAGGCCTTTGCTCCTTGTTTGCTGCCCATTCGACTTCTTTTCAGATATATATATTTACTTCTGATCGCTGACAGCGATGCATTGAATAGATTCACTATTGTGAGCATTTTTCTTTTCTTCATATCCATTTGAACCTCTAGCTCCTGAAGAAGCGTTCCTTGTCAACGTGAAACATGTAGAGCAATTAGAGACTACACCACTTTTGGAACACCAGACCTGCAGCATTCTCTCAAATTCAACTTTACAGGGGAAGTGTACCCTTTATTCTACCCGTAATTACTGGTTATACAGTTTATACACAATTATAGAGAATTATCTAGGAGACTGCAGGATAGGATTCATTATGGTGTATGTAACTGAGTTGTATGCCTATATCTGATGTGTTTTTAACCTTCATGTCTGTTCTATGTGTTTTTTACGCTATTAATAAAAATTAAGTTTTTTATATATTTTTTGTTAGTTTATTATGGTTGTGCCCTCAAAGTCCCACTATTTAGCCTCTTGATGCCTTTCCATTACATATCCTGAAAAATAAAGAGGACTATTCCTCATCTCAGGACAGTGGAGTCATGCAAATCATTGTTATTATGCTTTGCCAATCAGATACACATACAGAACCACTGTGTACAATGCATATATAGCCTAATAATATACAGCTGTTCAGGTTTTTGGCCATCCCCCCCTTTCACCAATATTATTCGTACTAGCTTTGGAACCCTTGTTAGCTGCGATTTGGGGAAATACTGATATAAGAGGAGTGAAAGTAGGAGAAAGTGAGTATAAGGTAGCTGCATATGCAGATGATGTATTATTTTATATCTCCAATCCCAGGATAACTATACCAATTGTGTTAAAGGAATTGAGTAGATACGGGAAAATCACCAATTTTAAAATTAATTCATCAAAGTCAGAGATCCTAAATATAACTACATCAAAAGAAGAACAACGGGCAATTCAACCTACATTTCTTTTTGTATGGCGTAAAGAGGAGCTTGGGTTGAGCATTGTCAACTTTATATACGGCTAATCATATCCCTATACTGAATAAAGTTAAAAATCAACTCAATTATTTGAGATATAAGCCCCTATTGTGGTTAGGGAGGATAAATGCCTTTAAAATGATTATTCTCCCAAAATGAACATACTTATTTCAAATGATTCCAATAAGCATCCCACAGGAATTTTTTGTGAAATTAAGAGCATTAGTGCTAATCAATAGATCAACAGAAGACACAATACACAGAATTGAGGACTCCATGGAAATATATATCAGTGTTTGGGGGAGATGGCTAGAGTTTAAAAAATCACCAGAATATATGATGATGGTGGAATAGTAAGGGGGATGTGGGAAGTAGGAGTGAATAGAGACCTGTGGGGGGAAATAGGTAGGAGAACTCAAGAGAAGCTGGAGACTTTGGGGCATGGGGGGAGAGTACCAGAGAGAGAGAGAGAGAGAGCGGGGGGGGGGAGTTAGGGGATTTATTTGTGGGTTTGTTTTTTTTTTTCTTTTTTTTTTCTTTTTGGGTTAGGGAGGAGGGGTTGCTTGCTTAATGCAGAATAATATTATATTGTAAATGAAAAGTGGAGACACTAATTTTGTTAAAATGTAATAATAATAATGTTGATTAACTTGAATAATTTATACTAATAAAAAGATAATATACAAAAAAAATTTTTTTGGCCATCATCACTGCTGTATATGGAAACCATGGCTTCTATGGTGTATAGTTACATAGTCAGGTTGAAAAAAAGATACAAGTCCGTGTAGTTCAACCAATAAAAGAAAAAAAAATCATAAAATCCTATATACCATATACAATCCCAGAATCTCAGATTAGCAGCACCCGACTTTAAAAAATATTATCAGGCAATTATTATTTCACGGATAGTAGGTTGGATATAAGGATGATAAGGGGTGGGTGGATATAGAAAATGCTCAAAGCAAAGTAGACTTAGGGAAAAGTATTTGGGCTCCACAACAATACTGCAAATAATCAAATAGCACAAACCCTTTGACAAAAAATACTTTTAGGATTTGGGACGGATTAAGTAGACAATATCACTGGCAATATAATTCACCTTTAATTTCTTTATTAGACACAAATTATTTGAAACCTGGGAAAGACGATCACATATATTTCACTAGATGGACAAGGAAGGATGAAATAATTTTACAAGACGTGATAATTGGAAATAGATTATGCACTTTCACTGAGTTAATACAAAAATTGGGAAAAAGACCACTAGATAGATGGAGATATGCACAAATACAGCACTTTACATAGACACTCCCCCAACCATTGCGTGGAAGTGGCACCCATAAATGTTAGTACCCAGTTATATTATGTACATTTAGGAAATAATCCAGGCCTATTTAAAGCAATCTACTGAGCTGGCCAAAACCAGCTCTTGAGGGAGCCTATTCCACATTTTCACAGCTCTTACTGTGAAGAAACCTTTTCATATTTGGAGAAGAAATCTCTTTTTCTCTAGACGTAAAGACTGCCCCCTTGTCCTCTGTGATGACCCCTAAAGTGAATAACTCAACACCAAGTTCACCATATGTATTTGCACATGTTGATCATATCCCCCCAAACTACTCTTCTCAAGAGAGAATACATCCAGTTCCTCTAAACTTTCCTCATAGCTGAACTCCTCCATGACTCTTATCAGTTTGGTTGCCCTTCTCTGCACTTTCGCCAGTTCCCAGATATCCTTTTTGTTAACTGGTGCCCAGAACTGAACTGCATATTCCAGATGAGGTCTTACTAATGATTTGTACAGGGGCAGAATGATATCTTTCTCTCTGGAGTCCAGAGCTCAATTCTTTTAGGATCCGTGGGTGGATCTCTAAATATTTCTGGACCATATCACTTTCAAGCTGTTGTGGATCATTTGGGGCTGTGTCAATACCATTCCCATTATGGACATGACCTCCCCCATGCTCCTTTGTATACACAGAGCTAAAGAAAGTATTTATTAAATTTGCCTTCTCTTTGTCCCCAGTCGCCCACTCTAGATTATTTTGTAAAGGGTCTACATGCTCAGACCTGACCTTTTTACTATTAAAATATATTTGAACATTTTTTGAGGGTTTGTCCTACTATCCTTTGCAATCTGTTGTTCATTTTGAATGTTTGCATCCTTGATTTCCTTTTTACATATTTTGTTTTTTATAACATTTAAATGATGATAGTGTTCCTTCATTTTTATATTTTTTAAAAGCGCTTTTCCTATTATAACTTTTTTAACTTTGGCCATGAACCACTTAGGTTTTATTTGTAGCCTTTTAAACTTATTGCCCATGGGAATATACTTTGCAGTGAGTTTGCAGCAAGGCTTGGAACCCAAAGAGACATTATAACTACACAGGTTATGGCGAGAAGAGACAAAAACTAGCAAAAAGTACCCCAGTTGAATTAGTGCACAGTAAAACCTTGTTAAAACAGAAGGGTATATGAGAAAAATATAGCCTAATTTCATACAACAAATTATTCCAAACTACATACAGCTGTTCCAGGCATTTTGACTATCTTCAGTACAGTGTATGGAAGCCATGGCTACTATGGAGTAGGACTTGAGACCAAAGGAAACAGTGGGATTAGTTTGCTAAAGGCATATAGACTGTTCACTTTGCATGATCATTTTTTCACAGAGCTTAGTGAATGTAGTGAAGCAAAAATTTACGTTTTTGTTCTTCTTGTGGGTGGTTGGTATTCTTTGCAAAGTTACATTTCACCACATTCCCTGAGCTCTGGGGGACATATTTTGTGGGCATTACCGCTTCTTCAAGGCTTAATCCTCCATATGTGAATCACAAAAGATTTGGTATATATACAAACAAGACATAGTCATTTTATATTAACATACATTCAAATTCATATACACACACACACACACATAATAAACTGTACCCAAACAAGCAGAAGAAAAAAAAGGCAATCCCCCGACGATCCAACCCACATTTAAAACATCACACCACAAAAGCATACCTATATAGTTGGATGTGTTCAGGCTAAGGGGAGACCGAAAAAAGAGAAGACACTCCACCTCACTGATAAAAGCATATATGAAACTTGGTTCGACATGTATGGTGTAGATTATGATAAAATACACACCTAATGGGAATAAATCAAGAAGATATATCAATAATAGCCCAGGGTTCCCATTTCACTAGCCATATGTCCGTGTTACCAATGGCACTTAAGATGGTCAAAGTACATGAATACTTCTGCACTCACCTGCATAGAGGGGTAGCAAAAATACATTGAATCAAGCTCTAGTGGGTGAAAAGCAAGCTAGGAGTGCACGTCTAGATACAACATCAGAATCGATGCAACTACAGACAGACCACAGCCAAGAGAGAAGTAAAGGTAAATATACCCTCACAAAATAAGCAATACAGACAATAAACATTGAGCAAAATAAACAATGTACATCTCACCCCAAAACAGAAAGTATTCAAATGAATATCCGGTCCGTCACATATGGACAAATCTGCACTAATACTCAAGACATCAAAGAGGCTCCACAGAAGGTGTGTGTCTGGGTCTCCCAAGAGCCCACTAGTCCAGCACAGCAACCCCCACACAGTCCTGCCCTTAAGGGATCCAAAAGGGGAATGATCACTGGGGAACTGGGTGGGCCCTCTCTCAATTGGCCAATACAAAAATCAAATGCTTAATAAGGGCGCCAAAATGACTCAAACACACCTGCATAGTTGTTTGTCTAAACCGCATCCATGCAGTCAGACCCAACGCTATGTTTGCCTTCACTTCCACCCAGGAAGCGGAAGTGACATCGGGGGGTTCTGACCGGAAGTGATGTCAGAGCTCAATGGGCAGAGATGGCTACCAAAGGCTAACCAGACACCAAACAAGTCTAACATTACGCTGGGATTTTTAAAAACGCCCCCCCAGTGGTCAGTAGGGTAATGGCACATATAGACAAGCCACGATTTAGTCCAAAGAGATAAACTCCAGTGTGCCAGCGTCAAATCTCATCCAGGGCAACACAACGCGTCATGGGTCTCAACATACAATAGACCAATGCACCATCCGCAAGGAATGGCACACACAACGTGAGAAAATGAACGGAAGAACAAAGCAGTCATCCACACCAGCCAGTCATGCATCGTGGTCTCCAACAGTGGGCAGATCCCAAAAAGTCTTTGTCTAAGTAATAAAGTCCAAATGGATATATATACCAAGGCCAAATGAGACCTAGCGAGAACACATGCAAGGATAAGGTACTCACAAAACACACCATTTTATTTGTTATTAAAACACCACAATAGAGGGATAAATGGATTACAATGGGCGCACAATCTCTCAATAATATGTAATATGAACAGAAGTATCGATAGAAAAGGGAAACTGGGATGGGAAAGAGCATAGCAATCCCTATCAGGTATGAAGAAAAGGGACATAGCTGACAAATCCATTTAACCCCGGAGGGTGATCAGCTTTAAGAGTAAAAATCCATTGTGATTCAGAGCGCAAAATGGCATTATTAAAGTCACCCCTCTGGGGTTAGGGTGTACTCTATCAATAAGTGTAAAAAGTAAATTTGCGCTGCCCCTAATATCAAGCAGCTAACACACCAAATTAGATAAATGGCAGAGACAAAAGCGGAAATAAAACGTGTAGCGCTATAGCAAAAATGGGCTATAAGCCCAAATATCATCTAAAATTAAAAACATTGAATGACAGGGTAAATAGTGACATAGAAATTGACACTATAAATGAAACCTATATAATATAAGCAATTAAGTGTCCATATAGGTAGCAATCCTAGTAACAGCGCGACTGAAATATCAATAAATGTGCCAGTCTATATATTAAAGTTTATAAGACTCTGTGACAAAAGTTCCAGTGAGGAAAGACGTGTCCCTCCAAAGGTAAAAAAATCTGTGACTGTGATCGAACCACCACCATGAGAAGAGGAGGCTTACCGGAATGTTTGAACACGCCAGAACATATGCTCTGCGTGTCAAACAGGCTTTAAAATGTGATGAGTAGATGCAGGAGATGTTGATTTCTCTGTACTGAAGACTCCCCCGCTCACATCCAAGTAAGGACTACTGGAAATTAGCCTCTCATATGTAGTGGTACTCCAGCATTCACAGATGTAAAGAGGCAAAGGGAGAAGCAAAAAGGGACCCAATAGTGTAATTCCGTATAAAAAGTTTAAATGTATTAAAAGTTAAAAACCACTCACATGATTGTAGATAGAAAAGCGCTTATATTAAATCAAAAGGCAGCAGTGGGGACCTTCCGGACGCATTTCGTCTTCCAAGGACATCATCTGGGGTGTCCTTCCACTGCTGCACTCCCCAAATATATAGCAAATGTGACCCCCAATATGACAAATCCAGTCCACAAGTGTTTGCAATGAATTAACCGAGTACTTCCGGTACACAAAGATGGCGCCGTCGCGTGCGTCTCAGCATGCGCTCCATCATATATTGTGGTCGATAGAAAGATATGCTCACCGCCAATCAAAAATGGGAGGGGAGGGAACGTGAGTCGGAGGGAGCCAACCAGATACAGCCAGCCACTCCACCTCCAACGCAGGCACATAGATGTGTGCCCAACAACATCACCGGACAAACAAGCTTACGGGTGCATGCGCAGATGGAAAGATAAACATCTAAAGGGTGCATCGGCAAGCGGAGAGCATCACACTATGATGCACACTATGCACCGCACGCCCCAAGCGTAAACAGCTGTGCAAATGCGCATGTGCAATGGTGTACGTGTAACGCAAGGCCGTGCAGAGGAAAAAACGGAAGAGGAAATGGCAGAAATGAAATTTCAACAATAGGGGGCAATCCAATAAGAGGTAACAAAGAAACATACTGTAAGAATTAGGTAAAACGAAGTACCGAAAAAATGGAGGTAGAGGGGATTCGTACATAAATGACCTCCCTCAACTGACTCATCCTGTAAGAATCAAAATAATAAAAAAATTAGAAAAATTGAAAAATAAATAAAAAATTAAAAGTAAAAAAGGTTTGTTGTATCCATTAAACCACCAAGATAAATGTTCAGAGCCAAAAACTACAGTCAGTCGAAGGACACAGCAAAACCAGCGTATCTATGTTGGATTGATATAAACATAGATACATTTATACTACTTAGCCCGAAAAGTTAAAAAATGATTTTAGGTGACCCCTCATGAACTGGACATTCATATATGGGTATATACACACACAATATAAACTTATTATGGATTACATACACAACAAGAAAGAGAGAGAAATAAAAAGGAAAAAATAATAACAGTAAATGTGGACATTTCGATAAATAGTATCTAGGGTTTACTAATAAAAGAGTTGATATCCCAGTCTATATTCATGCCAAAAGGTGAGTAAGAACACAATTCATAAATCCAATATGTCTTTAGTTGTGAGACTCCCCTAGTTTTGGCTCCTCCCCTCCAAGGGGCAATGTATCTATCAATTATCAGAAAAGTGGTTCCCTTGAGATTACGATCATGGTATGATCTATAATGTCTGGGTGCAGCATGTTTCGTATCACCGCTTTTAATCAAGGCAATGTGTTCTGCAACTCTTATTGAAAACGTACGGATAGTGCGACCCACATATTGCATTCCACATGGACAGATAATTAGATACACTATATAGTGGGTTGCACACATACAAAAAGGCTTGATGGGATATTGTTTGTTAGTGACAGTTGATCTAAATTGCACTAACTTACATCCTACCCATGAGTTGTGTTGACACACTGTGCATTTTCTGCACGGAAAAAAACCTGTAAGTTCATGAAAAAAAGACGGTCGTGAGGGAGGGTTTATGATATTAGGGGCTATCTTATTTTGCAACATAGGTGCCCCTCTAAAAATGACTTTGGTTTGGTCCGGTAATGATGGGCTGAGGATGCGGTCATTTTTGAGAATATTCCAGTGTCTAGCAAAGATGGTTTTAATTTGGCGATATTGGGTGGAGAAAGAAGTCATCATAGCCCACCTAAAACCGTAAAACCGTTATCTGTATCGCGTTTAGGTTTAATGGCTAATAAGGATTTTCTGTCTATCTCCATGGTGCATGAAAGTTCCCTGTCAACATCCGTTGGGTCATACCCCTTATCTAGTAACCGCCCCTTAAGTGTATCGGATTAAGTGTATCGTACTTTAAAAGATTCTATATTAGTACAGTTTCTGCGTAACCACATAAACTGACTCCGTGGGACAGACCGAAGCCACGATGGGTGGTGACAGCTGTCAAGGGGAATGAACCCATTTCTGTCTGTTGATTTAAAAAAAGTCTGGAACTCAAATTGTCGCATCCTTACTTGGATGTGAGCGGGGGGAGTCTTCAGTACAGAGAAATCAACATCTCCTGCATCTACTCATCACATTTTAAAGCCTGTTTGACACGCAGAGCATATGTTCTGGCGTGTTCAAACATTCCGGTAAGCCTCCTCTTCTCATGGTGGTGGTTTGATCACAGTCACAGATTTTTTTACCTTTGGAGTGACACGTCTTTCCTCACTGGAACTTTTGTCACAGAGTCTTAAAAACTTTAATATATAGACTGGCATCGCACATTTATTGATAGTTCAGTCGCACTGTTACTAGGATTGCTACCTATATGGACACTTAATTGCTTATATTATATAGGTTTCATTTATAGTGTCAATTTCTATGTCACTATTTAAAAACGAAAATTGTAGCGCTAATAAACTCATATATCAGTAGTCTCTGTGCACATGAACATAATGTCCCAAATGATGACGTGTTGTGAAAACAACAAAAACAGTCCACAGAGAGTATGTCTGATCCGTGTGGCAGTTCCTTCAGCTTCTCAACGGTCAGCTCAGGTATCAACAAGATAAACGAATAGATGGAATACGCTTACCGAATAAGTTGGATTCTACTGCCATAAGCATAGAATCAATGAGGCTTTGTGCCACCAAGGGCAATGATGTGAAGTGATGGAGGCAAGGGTAGAGCCTCTGCCCGACCTGGACGTCCCTCTCGGTCCACCGGAACAGGATCCAAACAGTTCCCAAAGGAGAGTGATTCACCAGGGCATGTGAATAGAAGAGAGATGCTTCCACATAGTGTGACTCAGGTAGTTTTATTGTTAAAAAACCACAATACATAAAACAAAGCATGATCACGGAATAAAAAGCAGTGTATGGGGTATAAAAACGCCCTACGCGTTTCGATCTAGAGATCTTCAACAGGGGCATATGAAACCCCCATAACACTGCCAATATTTATAAAATGGTGTATGTAATCCAACATAATACAAGACCAATCAGCTGTCAACGTTTAAACAATAGTTAATCCTATTGGGCAGAGAAGGAGGTCATCTGATAATATAAGGCCCACCTTCTCCTCTTAGCCAATCACTGTGTCTATAACAAAATAAACATCTAGCCTTAAGCAGCTGGTAACAGGCACTTCCCACCTAAATCTATTTTTATTGCTAGGCAACCTCCACGTGCGTTCTGTACTTGTTCCGTTTTTGGCATTGCATGCGGAAGTCCCGCCCCGCTCCCGGGCTCCCAGCATGCTAATGCCTAATGATAATTCCACCAATAAAAATAGATTTAGGTGGGAAGTGCCTGTTACCAGCTGCTTAAGGCTAGATGTTTATTTTGTTATAGACCGAAACGCGTAGGGCGTTTTTATACCCCATACACTGCTTTTTATTCCGTGATCACGCTTTGATTCTATGCTTATGGCAGTGTAATCCAACTTATTCAGTAAGCGTATTCCATCTATTCGTTTATCTTGTTGATACCTGAGCTGACCGTTGAGAAGCTGAAGGAACTGCCACACGGATCAGACATACTCTCTGTGGACTGTTTTTGTTGTTTTCACAACACGTCATCATTTGGGACATTATGTTCATGTGCACAGAGACTACTGATATATGAGTTTATTAGCGCTACAATTTTCGTTTTTAATTTCAGCTTACATTTTTGTCACATGTTTGTAGCAGCTCACCTATATATATATAATTTTTTGGGTAGCGCATTAACCATCCCCCTTTTCTGCACTATGTCACTATTTACCCTGTCATTCTATGTTTTTAATTTTAGATGTTTTTTGGGCTTATAGCCCATTTTTGCTATAGCGCTACACGTTTTATGTACTCTATCAATAGCCCGGAACCCCAAGTTACCCAAATTGCAGGACCGACAGTTCTCAAAGTGTCTTGAAATGGGACTCTCTGGGATTTCATCCCTACCAACAAAAAAGGCATTGCGTCCTCCCATGAGGAGATATACAATGCCTTTTGTTTGAAAATTTGTGAAATGTTTGGGTCTGATGGTGGTGGATCCAACCTATATGGGATCCTTAGCTACACATATATAGCGGCAAAAACCACATTGGCCACACCTGTAGGTACCCACAGGTCGTGTCCCACATGGATCAGAACCCCCAGTTCTTTCAAAATGACTGGATGTGAGAATGTCTTTGGTTGAGCGATTTCTTCTAAAAGTGACTCGTGGAGTAGGGCCAACAAAGCACTTCATGGTTTTGTCCTCTGTCAGCAAGTGGCAATGTTCCCCCAGGACACTAATTATCTCATTATGCTGTTTGTTGTATTTGAGGATTTGTCTAATCTTTACCTCCTCCGGGCGGTAATCCCCCTGGAAGAGTAGTAATTCCCACAGGCTCTCTAATGCCCTTTTATAGGCTAATTTCAGGGCCCTATGGCTATAGCCCCTCTTCAAAAATCTCTCCTTTAACGCTTGAGCTTGTATTTTAAAGTCACTATCGCTAGTGCAATTTCTGCGCACCTGTAGGTATTGACCTACGGGTATGGCCCTAATAAAGTGTCGGGGTGAGCACTCCCCAGATGAAGCAGGGAGTTCGTCACTGTGGGTTTTATAAAAAGGCTTGTAGCTATGTGTCCATTCGAGCCCTTCATGATGTTAAGGTCCAGGAATGGTAAAACATTTTCCTCAACATTTAATGTAAAATGGAGATTCAAATCATTAATGTTGAGTCTGTTCACAAATTCCAAAAGTACATCGCTGGGGCCATTCCAAAAGATGAGGATGTCGTTGATGTACCTCCGCCACAGAGAAATGTGGCAGAAGTATATTGACAAGTCCTCAGATCCAAAAATGGTCAGTTCCCACTCCCCCAGATACAAGTTGGCATAGGAGGGGGCACAAGTGGTCCACATAGCCATGCCCTGCATCTGGAGGTAGAGGGAACGGTCAAAAATAAACGCATTGTGGGTCAAAATAAATTCCAAAAGTTCCAAAATAAACATATTGTATTACTGATGAATACTGCTGCTCTCATCCAAAAAAGGATCTCACAACCGATAACCCAAGGTGATAGTGAATGCTGGCATAAGGGGCTTCAATATCAATAGACACCTACCATCTACGTGGAGGCCATCAAGGATATTCAGTAAGTGTATGGTATCCTTGAGGTAAGTGGGCAGGCTTTCAACATGTGGTCGTAAATAATCATCCACAAGAATGCTAGCTCTGGAAGAGATATTCCCTATCCCAAACACAATAGGACGTCCAGGAGCATTGGTTACGTTTTTATGCATCTTGGGGAGAGCATAAAAAGTGTATAAGGATGGGTGTTTGATAATCAAGTTGTCCCTAGTGTCTTTGGTAATAATGCCACAGTAGAAAGCCAAATTGACCAAACTATAAACTATTGCGCACAATTAGCCAATTTCCCTCCACGGTGTCATGTGACTCATCAGTGTTACAAGGTCTCAGGTGTGAATGTGGAGCAGGTGTGTTAAATTTGGCGTTATCGCTCTCACTCTCCCATACTGGTCACTGGAAGTTCAACATGGCACCTCATGGAAAGGAACTCTCTGAGGATCAGAAAAAAAGAATTGTTGCTCTACATAAAGATGGCCTAGGCTATAAGAAGATTGCCAAGACCCTGAAACTGAGCTGAAGCACGGTGCCAAGACCATACAGCGGTTTAACAATACAGGTTCCACTCAGAACAGGCCTCACCATGGTCAACTAAAGAGGTTGAGTACACGTGCTCAGCATCATATCCAGAGGTTGTCTTTGGGAAATAGGCATATAAATGCTGCCAGCATTGTTGCAGAGGTTGAAGGGGTGGGGGTGAGCCTGTCAGTGCTCAGACCAAAAGCCGCACACTGCATCAAATTGGATGCATGGCTGTCATCCCAGAATCAAGCCTCTTCTAAAGATGATGAACAAGAAAGCCTGCAAAGTTTGCTGAAGACAAGCAGACTAAGGACATGGATTACTGGAACCATGTCCTGTGGTCTGATTGGACCAAGATAAACTTATTTGGTTCAGCTGGTGTCAAGCGTGTCTGGCACAACCAAGTGAGGAGTATAAAGACAAGTGTGTCTTGCCTACAAGTATGGTAGTGGGAGTGTCATGGTGTGGGGCTACATGAGTTCTGCTGACACAGTTCAATGAGGGAACCATGAATGGCAACATGTACTGTGACATACTGAAGCAGAGCACAATCCCCTCTGTTCGAAGACTGGGCTGCACAGCAGTATTCCGACGTGATAACAACCCCAAACACACCTCTAAGATGACCACTGCCTAGCTATAGAAGCTGAGGGTAAGGGTGATGGACTGACCAAGCATGTCTTCAGACCTTAACCCTATTGAGCATCTGTGGGGCATCCTCAAACGAAAAGTAGAAGAGCGCTTGGTCTCTAACATCCACCAGCTCCGTGATGTCATTATTGAGGAGTGGAAGAGGACTCCAGTGGCAACCTGTGAAGCTCTGGTGAACTCCATACCCAAGAGGGTTAAGGCAGTGCTGGAAAACAATGGTGGCCACACAAATTATTGACACTTTGGGCCCAATTTGGACATTTTCACTTAGAGGTGTACTCACTTTTGTTGCCAGTGGTTTAGACATTAATGGCTGTGTTGAGTTATTTTGAGGGGACTTTAAACTTACACTGTTATACAAGCTGTACACTCACTACTTTACATTGTAGCAAAGTGTCATTTCTTCAGTGTTTTCACATGAAAAGATATAATAAAATATTTGTGAGTAGTGTACTCACTTTTGTGAGATACTGTTACTGTGTATATATATATATATATATATATATATATATATATAAAAAATATATACAAAACAGCGCTCGCAAATGAATTCATGTAATATAGTGATCTTTAAAAATCCTCTTGCAGCTGCAGGATAAAAGTGCTTACACTTTGATGATATATAACAAATAAACCTGTGCTAGCAATTTACTAAAAATAATTGATAAACTGTACCAAAACCAAATCATAAATAATCTATACAAATAATAGTGAATGTGAGAAATATTGATAATGAATACCATACACAATTAACCGCGCACTGGGTGAAATCGTGCATGAAATGCACTAATAAGGAAAAAAAAAAAATATGCAAAGTGAAAGAGGACAAATCGCAAATATATATGATGAACAAGCGCAACTATAAAGTGATATAGTGTCATTAAACTGATGCAAAAATTATATAAAATAAAAGCGCTCTCATAAATGGTGAATGAAAATGAGGTAAGCCTCTAAACAATCATAGACGCCAAGTGAAAAAATGAAACAAAAAAGTCAATTGCATCCAAATTTTCAAATGATGGAATATCCATAGCTTTAAGAAGCTCCTTCCCAGAAGGGACAGATGGCAGACTTCCAGCATATTCATCCGCAGGATGATATATGGCTACCGATATGCTGATGTTAAAGATGATTGGGACCATAGAACTCGCGTTCCACCAAAAAAGAAGGGAAAAATATATAGCATAAAACCTTAGGATAGCATAAGGTCACCTGCGCATATATGCGCTACTCACAAGACCGGCATGCAGAGCAGGCATTCAGATAGTTGGTCGGTTCGCCGCTGATCGGCGTGTGTTCCACCAAAACAGGAAGTGATGTCACTGGTGCTGGTTAGCAGGCGTAGGCAGGATGTTATGTCGACGCGTTTCGCCCCCCCCCCCAGGGCGTTATCAAAGACTCATATATTTGATATATATATATTTGATTGTATGTTAACATGTGTTGGAAATCAACATGGTTTAATATCATATTTCTGGTATTTACACATCAAAGCTTTGTAGCATATCAGAATAACAATGGCTTGGCTCAAGCACACCTGGTGTGATAAAGATCGAAGTGCTTGATTAGCACGTCTGCAAACAAAGCTTCAAAGAGAGCCATTGCTACCAAGATGACTGATGGGTTAAGATAAGATTTGACCCAGGTTGGACAGTGGCGATTCATGGACAAGCACTGACCCCTAGTGGACAATACAGCATGCTTCCTGGAGAATGGATAGATATTAGGAATACCTCTTGGCAATATCTATGGGAAGGAGGCAAGTGGGAGTGGCTACAAGTGGGCGTGTATGTTTGAGTAAAAAGGAGCACACACAGGTAATTTGTCCCCTTTCCCTTTGGATCATGGCTTGGGCCTAAGCCTCATGGCTCTGGCCCTCTCTTGGTCATCTGAGCATAGCTGGAAAAAACAAAGCCTTGTGGAGAGCCTTGTGATAAGTATCCTTGATGTTCTTGTATTATATGTTCTGATTGTAAGCTTTGTAATATTGTAATATCTTTTAATACTTTCATGTTAGCGTTTTCTCTTTTCCTTGGGAAATAAATAAGACTTTATTACTTATAAACTGTGTGCTTGGTTTTCATTAATATACAGGTACAATAGTAATTATTGCATACATTTTTTTACTTCAATATGAAATGACTATGTCTTGTTTGTATATATACCAGATGTTTTGTGATCCACATATGGAGGATTAAGCCTTGAAGAAGTGGTAATGCCCGCAAAACATGTTGACAGATCCCGTACAAGTCATGTGAAATCATATCTGTTACTTTTGTGATGTGTTCTCTACATATAGTTGGGCTTTAGGTGCCCTCTTTTTTATGAACACTAGATATATCAATAAATAAACTTCTTTATCTTTAACCACTTCCCGCCCGGCCTAGAGCAGATTGACGGCCCGGCGGTGGTTCAGTTATCCTGACTGGGCATCATATGACGTACAGCAGGATAACAGCTGCCACGCCCCCATGGGGGCGTGCATCGCAGCGATAGATGGAGCGGCGGAGGCTCTTTACTACTTGATCAGCCATGTCCAATCACGGCTGATCACGATGCCAATAGGAAAAGCCATTGATCGGAGTAGAGGAGAGCCGATCGGCGGCTCTCCTGACAGGGGGGTCTGCGCTGATTGTTTATCAGTGCAGCCCCCCTTGGGTGCCCGCACTAGACCACCAGGGAAGCTGCCAGGACCACCAGGAAAGGGGGCAACATGTGGATGGCCAGGTATGTACCCCATGACCATCTACATGTGCATATTATTCCCAATCTGTGTTAATCAGTGACCACAAATGGGCACTGACTGGCACCATTATATATCAGTGATGCCCAGCAATGTCACCCAGTGTCATCAGTGCCACCAATCAGTGTCATCAGTGCCACCCATCAGTGTCCATCAGTGCCACCTGTCAGTGCCCATCTGTGCCCACCTGTCAGTGCCCATCAGTGCCCATCCATGCCACCTATCAGTGCCACCCATAAGTACCCATCAGTGCAACCCATAAATACCCATCAATGCCACCTAAGTGCCCATCAGTGCCACATACCAGTTCCACCTATCAGTGCCCATCAGTGCCACCTATCAGTGCCCATTAGTGCCCATCATCAGTGCCACCTCATTGGTGCCACCTCATCAGTGCCTGTCAGTGCAGTCATATTAGTGCCCATCATTGAAGAAGAAAACATACTTATTTACAGAAAAATTTTAACAGAAACAAAGAAAAACTTGCTTTTTTCAAAATTTTTGGTCTTTTTTTATTTGTTGCGCAAAAAATAAAAACCACAGAGGTGATCAAATACCACCAAAAGAAGGCTCTATTTGTGGGAACGAAATGATAAAAAATGTGTTTGGGTACAGTGTTGTATGACCGCGCAATTGTCATTCAAATTGCGACAGTGCTGAAAGCTGAAAATTGGCCTGGGCAGGAAGGTGTCTAATTGCCTGGTATTGAAGGGGTTATAATTATGATCGTGTACATATATGTTTTATTTCAACCATGGGGACTACCATTTAAAAGCCCTTCTTCTACAATACCTTTCCTTTTCTTAATTATGCCAGGCTGGTATCCCTTAGGTGTGGAGTGTGTGAAACATCGGTTTCCCTCTCTATTAGGCCCTCACTCTGACAAACTTTTATCTATTAGCAAATACTTTATCAATTTTGATTAGGAAATGGGCTTTCATTGTTAGATTATGTTTGACAAGTAACAGGCAATAAAATGAATGGTCATAGACTGTGTAAATTTCTTTCCTGTAAGCACGGCTAGAACCACCCTGCTCGGTGTCTCCCAATGTTTAGCCAGTGTCAGCACTGTCTGTGTTGATGGAGGAATCGTGCAACAGTGATTATTGCTAGCAGTAATAGCAGCCACTGGCGATAATCGCAAGTAAAATCCGGCAGGCTGGGTGTACCCAAGTTGATAGATTGATCAGCCTGTTCATACACTGTTCAAACAATCTATGGCCGGCATAGGGGGGCCTTGGTCTAATAAGTGGACCTGGCATTCTGCTGAATTATAGATGACATGGCGTTTGAATTCAGGATGAATAATACTAATGACTGGTAAGTATAAATGCTTCATTAATCTTATATTAATCTCATGTATCCCTACTTACATATTATCAGTACTGACTTTACTGATAATTGTACATCTTATCAAAATTACTTACGTGAATTAATATTGCAAATTTATGTAAATTGTATTCATTTGCAAATGCAAGACTTTTGCTTTGGAGCTATATTTCTTAGTAATTGCTGTTTTAGATGGAGTCTTTGTAAAACTTCAGAGACCAAAAATCATTTTAAGCAATCTGCCAAATTATTATGTGATGCAAATGCACCCTGAATACGAGACAATGAATCTATCAAGTTGTTTGTAAGCATTATATAAAAAAACATGAAAAAACATTAATGCAGAGTTAAAAGATAATTATAATTACTAATTTTTCCTGGACTTTATTAATTATTCTACTTTACCCATAAACTATGAGGTCATAGTGTAATGGTAAGGCTGCATTCAGCATATTTTAGATTTATATTTATATATTTTTTTTAGTTGAGTTGTATGGTACTAAAAAAAGGTGACCTATTTTATTGAGAAACAAAAATTGAATTATTTTATGCAATTTATTAAAATCGTTCATAAAGTCTTGCATGCTTATAGCCTAACTCCCTCCATATGTGCAACCGGTCCTTCACAGCCTCCTCTCAAAGGCACTCTGGCCTGCAGTTGCATACTTACCTCCTCACATACATTTTATGCAATGATACCCTGGGATTGCCCACAGCCAAGAACATCAGGAGGAGGAGACCTTCAGATTGAGATGTATGGTAAGTAATACAGCCTCTTCCTCTACCCCTAGAGTTGACAAGCATTTACTCTTGCATTCTAAAGTTAGGTTTTAATAACACAACAAAAATTCTACATCATTTTGTTATACTGTATGGCACCAATATGAGACATGGGGGGTGCACGTGTCACCAGGAAAGGAAGGTACAGACAGCAGTAAAACACTGGTGGAAGTTCTAGCCTTGGCTATACTAAAAAAAAGGGTTTTTGTTTTGGTCTCCATTGGAGGCAGAAAGAGGTAAACTCTTATAAAAAACCCCTGAAAAAGGCCTCTCCTACATTGGCCTGCATGGGGCCATACTGATTGGTGGACCTATCTATTCTAATCTGACTCGTCTTTTCGGGAATAGACCTTTCCTGTATTTATTACATGTAATATTAATTGTATTAATATTTTTTTTCAAGCTTAAAAGTGCTAAATAGCCACAAAGGATACAAATACACTTTGTGTATGAAATGCCCCTGCAAACTTTGTAACAGTAGAAGGCAGATTTCACAGAATAGTCGATATCTGATCCAAGGTTACAAATAGGGGAATCCAAACAGCAGAGTAAGCCAAATTGACAGAGAGCTTGCAAGTATTACACACGCTATCACAAACATGAGACTGCAGGCTCTGCTGGCTTAAATCAGGTTTGGTCTTCACCTAGAGACTGGCCACATCAATTACCTTGCAGGTGGACAGATGCAAAGGAATGCATCATAGCCAAAACCAGGATGTTGGAATGAGACCAGCAGCTGTCAAAGAACAGGAGCATTTACATGTTCCTTACATTAGCCCTCCATCTGAGGAGGGGCCACTGGACCCTTACAGACAGGACCATCAAGCTGGGCAGTGGTCATGTTATAAAGTGAAGGCCATCCTCATTTGTTGTTTCAAGCTCCTCCCTAAGGAAGGGAAAGATTCCTCTTCTTGTGCAAACTTTAGACCCATCTCTTTATTGAGCTTGGATTTGAAGCTCTTCATAAAAATATTAGCTAATTGACTGTAATTGACCACACCTGACAAGCTTAACTGACCTAGACCAAGTTGGGTTCTTGCCCTCCTGAGAAGCCAAAGATAATGTTATCAAAATGTTGAACCTCATTCACATAGCCTGTCAAATGAAAACCCCCTGCCTTTTCTTATCAACAGATGCTGAAAAGGCTTTTGACTGGGTCAACTGGCAATCCATGTTTGCAGTACTGCAGCACATTGGACTTGGTTAAAAAAAATTTTAAGTGGATACACACTATATACTCTTTTCCCATTGCCTCAGTTAAAGTTAATGGGATTTTCTCAGACCCATTCCCAATCACAAATAGGACCTGTTAGGGGTGCCCTCTCCCCTCTTTTATTCGTCCTCTCTTTAGAGCCCTTCTTATACAAAGTGAGAGGCAATCCAAACATCCAAGGCCTGTCAGTAGGTGATAAACAACACAAGATCTTTGCATATGCAGTTGACCTTCTTTTCTCTATCACCTCTCCACTTACCTTCCTAACCAATCTCATGAGAGAACTTGAACTCTATAGAGATCTAGCCTAATTTAAGAACAACTTAGACCTGCCATCACTACTGTTTAGTTATAAAGCCACTTCAAATAACCATATGCTTTATTAAAAAAAAATCCAGAAGAGATATACTCACATTCTCCAGTGGACAAATCCTGTGCACTGGAATAATTCTCCATTTAAATTGTATTGCCCCCATATTTTAAATCACCATGCTGGCATTGTTCATTATGGGGGCAATACTATTTTGAAAGAGGTGTTTTAAATACTGCACAATTAGGGTTCTTAATTTTCTTTGAGCATCAATAACTGGGGGATACTGGTAATTGCTTTCTGGAAAGTGTGGACATCCCTGGTGGTGATTAACATCCTGAACTCATCTTGAAAGGTCTGGAGAGTTATTGGAGGCATTGTTATTTGTGGTTATTGGAGTTATTGGAGGGGTTAAAGGGCAAAGCCCTCTGATATACATACGGTTAGGTCCATATATATTTAGACACAGGCACAATTTTCTTTTGGCTCTGTATGCCACCAGAATAAAATGAAAATGAAACAATCCAAATGAATTTGAAGTGCAGACCTTCAGCTTTAATTTAAGGGGTTAAACATACATTTAAGTGCAAATTTTAGGCACCGCAACCATATTTATACACAGCCCCCCCCCTTGTTTTTAGGGGCTCAAATGTAATATGACAAATGAATATAATCATAAATAAAATGTTAATTTTTAATATTTTGTTGAGAATCCTTTACTGGCAATCACTGCATGAAGTCTGGAACCCATGGACATTACCAAAGACTGGGTTTCCACTTTTCTGATGCTTTGCTAGGCTCTCACTGCAGCTGTCTTTGGCAGTATTTTGTTTGTGGGTCTTTCTGCCTTTAGTTTTGCCTTCAACAAGTGAAATGCATGCTCAATTGGGTTGAAATCAGACCATTGCAGAATAGTCTACGTCTTTTACCTCAAAAGCTCCCGGGTTGCTTTTGCAGTGTATTTTGGATCATTGTCCATCTGTACTTTGCTGCATTTGGCTAAATCTGGGCTGACAGTATATCTCTAAACACTGCAGAATTCATCCAGCTGCTTTTGTCTTCTGTCATATCATCAATAAACACCAATGACCCAGTGCCACTGGAAACCATGCATGCCAATGGATGAATGCCCATGGATGCAGATGATATGTGCTTTGAATCATGAGCTGTTCCAAGTCTTTTCCACACTTTTCTTCCCGTCATTCTGGTACAGATTAATCTTAGTTTCATCCGTCCAAGAATTCTTTTCCAGAACTGGTCTGGCTTTTTTAGATGTTTGTTGACAAAGTCTAATCTGGCTTTCCTATTCTTCAGGCTTATGAATGGTTTGCACCTTGTGGTGAACCCTCTGTATTTGCTCTTGTGAAGTCTTCTCTTGATTGTGGACTTTGACAATGATATGCTCACCTCCTGTAAAGTGTCCTTCACTTGTCTGGATGTTGTGAATGGGTTTTTCCTTACCATAGAGAGAATCCTGCAATCCTATCTTCCGTGGATGTCCAGGCCTTTTTATGTTGTTGAGCTCACCAGTTCATTCTTCTTTCCTCAGAATGTACCAAACTGTTGATTTGGCCACTCCAAAATTTGCTGCTATCTCTCGGATGGATTTGTTTAATTTTTGAAGCCTTACAATGGCATGTTTCACTTGCATGGACAGCTCCTTTGAACGCATGATGTAGGTTCACAGCAATAGATTCCAAATGCAAATACCACACTTATGCCTCACACACATGATCAGACTTTCCAACAACAAAACCATGGATTTTTGTTCGAAGGGTGTTGGCTCCAACTTGTCTTGCATACACACGGTCACACAAATGTTGGCCAACAATTACGAACGTAGTGACGTACGTGATATCTCCACTATGAACGCTAGTTTTACAAGACCGAGTGCTTCTGGCTCATACTTGATTCCGAGCATGAGTGAACTTTTGTGCGACGGACTTGTGTACAAACGATCGGAAAGTCCATTTTATTCATTTTATAACTATAGCTTAAATATGTTTTGGTAAATACCTGAAAAATACTAAAATTGTGCCTGTGTCCAAATATATATGGACCTAACTGTAAATTGAAGTGAGCAGTTAGTGTAACTGGTGGTCTATTACACTGGGTGTACGCGGCATTAATCCTGAATTATTATCATGGAAGATTGTTTTTCAGATACTGAGAACATTTTGAGTATATCAACTTAATTGATTGTACTTTTGGACATATCATATTTCATGTGCTTGTATATATGCAGTATACACGGACATTTTATTTATTACAATTCTTGATACACGGTAACACATGTAATTTGTCTGCACATTGTAATTTGAGCAAGATCACCCTAAAAAGTTTATATTTAATTTGAAGGTATTTTTTTCATTTCAATAAGTTTTTATTGAGTAACAGGTAACAGTACATAGTATACAAGAATTTTAAAGTATTAAAGTAATAAAGAGACAGTATCTGCTTCTTTACTCTAAGTATTTAATAGGTACTTTTTAGACATGTATAATAATGAACCTCATGTCATATATGTTCTTTATTGATTTCAACCATTCTTTGGTAAGAGGGTAGGCCTCCCTCCCTGACACCCCGAATGGAAGCATACTGTGTCTAGGGTATGGAGGTTCCGTGTACACTCTTTATTACAGCGATAACATCCTCAGGCATTCTGCAATATACAGTGTATTATCACACCAAAGTTAGGGTTTGTGTTGATGCTTTGAGTACGAAGGTGAGGAAATTTGAAGATAAGATTAAAAAATAAAGAAAATTGAACCAGATCAAACAGGATCAAACAAAAGCATACAAATACACATTCTTTTGTTTTGCTTTATATAGATGCATATCATAAGTGGTATTCAGAGCTTTTTAACTGATACCAGTCAGTCCACGGTTTCCATCATACTGTATGTGTGCTGTTTGATATTTACCCTGCGAAGAGGCAAACATTAGTTTGTATGTGGCATGTGTGTTGGTTGTTATAACTACTTTTATCATGGTTATTTCTCGGTCTTTCCAGTATCTCATAATCAATAATCTAGTGCTCAGTAGGGTGGGAATCATTATTACTCTAGTGGCTTTTGGGAGTGATTCTATTCCTAAAGATAAAATATCTAATCCCGGGGATTTGGGGATTCATAGTTTTAGTATTTGTGCTATTAATTCAAATACTTTATTCAAGAGGGTACGTATGCATGGGCAGTCCCACAGTATGCAGTATAATGTACCTATAGAATCACATTTCCTCCAGCAAAGTGGAGAAGCATGGGTGTTAAATTTGGATATTCTAAATGGGGTTAAGTACCACCGTAACAGTATTTTTTTTGTTAATTCCTAGAGATTAATACTTTTGGTTGTGGAGTATGTTGTTTGGAGTGCTTTCTGTCATTGTGCTGGGGTGTATGAAGTGCTCAGTTCCTGCTCCCAGGCGTTAATGTCAGAGAATTTGGAAAATATCAATTTGTTATTCAGAGTATTGTAGAATAAGGATATCCCTTTGATATTGGTAGAGGGTTTGGTATTTACAAGGCTATTCTCCAAGGTAATTGGATGGAAGTTTGGGGATTAGTGCGTAGAAAATGGCTAATCCGGAGGTACCTGTAATATTCAGAGTCCCCCAGATTGTATTCTAGTTGAATTTTCAAAATGTTTTCATGGCGGGTCCTACCATATGGTCTGTGATGGTTGTTATTCACTTTTCTACCCAATGTGTAATGTGGAGCTCCAGTATGATTCCAGGATGACTGGTGATAAGGAGTGGTAGTGATGTTGTAGAGAGGTTTATATGTTGTGTTTCTATAATGCCGCGTACACACGGTTGGACTTTTCGGCTACAAAAGTCCGACAGCCCGTCCGACAGACTTTCGACGGACTTTCGACGGACTTTTGGCTGACTTTCTAACGAACGGACTTGCCTACATACGATCGCACAAAAGTCCGACGGATTCGTATGTGATGACGTACACCGGATTAAAATAAGGAAGTTGATAGCCAGTAGCCAATAGCTGCCCCAGCGTGGGTTTTTGTCTGTCGGACTAGCATACAGATGAGCGGATTTATGGGTCCGGTGGAGTTACGACGTAAAGATTTGAAGCATGTTTCAAATCTAAAGTCCGTCATATTTGCGGCTAGAAAAGTCCGCTGAAAGTCCGGGGCAGCCCACACACGATTGGATTGTCCGCCGGATTTGGTCTGTCGGCGTCCGTCGGACTTTTGTAGACGAAAAGTCCGACCGTGTGTACGCGGCATTAGTGTTTTCCATGCCTGATGTGATGTTTTCATCAAGAGGGACAGGGTAGTGGTGCAGGTTGTATTCATTTTGTTTGACATTAGAAGGTCATAAAATGCCCATCTCACCTTCTTCCCTTTCCACAGAAACCTGTTTACCATGGATTGAACTCTGGAAAAATAAGAATTAGGGATTGGTATGGGTAGGGTTCTGAAGAGATATATTAATTGAGGTAGTATCACCATCTTGAATGCTGCTAAGTGGCCTCACCACAAGAGTTCCATCTTGGCTATGTCATGAAGTTTTGAGCGAAGAGAATTGAGAAATGGTATGTATTTGGCTGTGACTAGTACTTCTGTTGATGCTGTTAGGGTGATACCCAGATATTTTATGCCGTCTTTGTCTTAGCTGTGCGGCTATTCCTAGTCCAATATGTATGACTTGCTTTCATTCACTTTATAATAGGAAACTCTATTGAACATTTGTAATGCTGCGTGTAACGAAGCCAGGGATTTCTCATGGTCTGTAAGCATTAAAATAATTTCATAGAGAGGCTGATAGTATGAGCGGATTTTTGTATTGGGAATCCTCTGATATTATGGTGGGATCTGATATAATTAGGCACAGGTTCCATTATTAAGTTGAAGATTAATGGGGAGAGAGGGCAACCTTGGCGGGTTCCATTTGAAAAGTTGAATGGTTTGGATAGTACTTCTGATGTGTACACCTGAGCAGAAGGTTTCAAGTAAAGGGCCATTATTGCCATAAAAATGGGTCCAGAAACTCCAAACCTTTCTAGGACTAGAGCCAGGTATCCCCAATGGACACGATCAAAGGCCTTCTCTGCGTCTAAGGCCAACAGCAGAGAAGGCCTTCGCTGGATCTTGGCTAAATGTATAATGTTTGTTAGCCTCCTGGTAGCGTCGGAGGTTTGATGTCCTTTGGTAAATCCAGTCTGGTCTGGGTGTATCAGAAGGGGTAATATGTCTATTAGACGATTGGCTATAAGCTTAGCGTACAATTTTAGGTTGGAATTTAGAAGTGAGATGGGTCTGAAATTTGCAGGGGTGTTTGGTTTTTTCCCTGGCTTGGGTAGAGTTACTATTAGAGCATTAAGCATTTCTGGGGGAAAGGAAGAAGAGGCTGTGGCAGCATTGAAAAGTTTTTGCAGGTAGGGTGTTAATAGAAGTTTGTATGTCTGATAGTATTCCCCTATGAAGCCATCTGGGCCTGGAGATTTATTTGCAGGGAGAGCTTCTATTGCTTTGTGGATTTCTGCCACGGTAAATGGCGAGTTCAATGACTCTAGTTGTTCTGGGGACAATGTTGGTAGGGATATTTGCTGTAAGAAGTTATTAATCAATTCAGTGTTGGGTTGACACGTTTCTACATCATCTTTTAAGTTATAGAGGGTGCCATAGTAGTGGCTGAAGGCATCCGCTATATTCTGTGGGTCATGAAATTTGTTTTTGGTCTGGGGGTGTAGGATGTAGGGAATTTTAGTCTTATACCTATGGCCTTTGAGCTTATGCGCCAACAGTTTCCCTGTTCCATTTTCATGGGCATAGTGGGTCATTTTTTAGTTTTTCTCTGTTGGATAATGAGGGAGAGGATTGTTGTTTGTTTTTGGATTCTAATTTAAAAATTTTGTCTGTAAGGTCCCGCAACCGTGTTTGCCACTGCCTCTTTGCCCTGGCCCCCAGTTTTATGAAAATTCCCCTTTTTTATGCTTTATGAGCATTTCACAAAACAAATTGGTCTTGTACAGAGGTATCATTAATAGAGAAGAACTATTTTATGTGGTCTTCAAGAATTTGTTTGGGTTCTGGTTGTCGCATAAGGTATTGGTTGGCCCTCCACAAGGGGACTGAATTGGCAGTTGAAGCGTCGGCTAAAGATAGCGTTATAGGAGCGTGGTCAGACCATGTAATGTTGGTGATGGATGAGGAAACAGCTCTAGCCAGAGTCTGTTGGTCTACTAGAAACAAGTCAATTCTGGTGTATACATGATGTGGGGTGGAGAAGTAAAGTGAAATCTTTTTCTCCTGAATGAAAGCACCGCCACACAAACATATAGATCCTGTTTGTGAAAGGCTTCTTGTAGGGGTGGAGTTGAACGTCTTGCTTTTGACGTAGTATCGATGGTTGGGTCTAGTGTGGTATTAAAGCCCCCACAGAGCACCAAAAGGCCCTTTCTGTAAGCACCTACTTTTTTCATTAGTTTGTGAAAGAAGCGGATTTGGTGCATATTCGGGGTATATACATTCACAATTGTGTATGTAACTAAGTTAATATCACATACTAGGATCAAGTAACGGCCCTGAGGATCTTTGATTTCCTTGTTCAGGACAAATGCCACAGTGTCTAGTATTGCAGTTAGCACTCCTTTGGTTTTAGAATCTGCATTTGCTGTAAAAATATAAGGAAAATTCCTGTGTGTACAGTATGGAGGAAATACATTGCAGAAATGTGTTTCCTGAGCACACAGGATATCGCTTCTATTAGACAGGGCCACTTTCCACATGGATTTCCTTTCTACAGGGTGACTGAGTCCCTTGGTGTTTATAGACAAAAAATTGATACCCACGGTGGTAATTGTTTAAGGTGTGGTAGTAGTAGGTGTAATATAAATAAAGTTATATCCAGGGCTCCCTCCTGTGGCCGCTGTGGAGATGGCAAATCAGTTTGTGTGTTGTATTTACTCACTGCGGATCTGAACCTGCGTCTGGAAGTGCATTTTTTGCTCCAGAACTCGGCTCCTCCAGGATTCCGTACTTTGTAGAGTCTTCCATAAAAGGTGCGTAAAGAGGGATACTTATTATTATTATTTATTATTATACAGGATTTATATAGCGCTGACAGTTTACGCAGAGCTTTACAACATTAGGACAGACAGTACAAGTACAAAACAATTCAATACAGGAGGAATCAGAGGGCCCTGCTCGTTAGAGCTTACAATCTAGGAGGGAGGGTCAAGTTATACAAAAGGGTAATAGCTGTGGGGGATGAGCTAATGCAGAAAATAGTGCAGTTGTTAGATGGAGGCAGGATAGGCTTCTCTGAAGAGGAAAGTTTTCAGGGATCGCCTAAAGGTGGATAAATTTGGAGACAGTCTGACGGATTGGGGTAGGGAATTCCAGAGGATAGGCGAGGCTCAGGAGGAGTCCTGGAGGCGGATATGGGAGGAGGTGATGAGGGAGCTAGAGAGCAGGAGGTCTTGGGAGGAACGGAGATGGCGATTAGGTTGGTATTTTGAGACTAGGTTAGTGATGTAGCTGGGGGCAGAGTTGTGGATGGCTTTGTAACTTATTGTTAGTATCTTGAATTTAATTCATTGGGTGAGTGGTAGCCAATGGAGGGATTGGCAGAGAGGGGATAGCAGACACTGAGTGGTTTGTAAGGTGGATGAGTCTGGCAGCAGCATTCATGATGGACTGAAGGGGGAATAGTCTATTTAAAGGTAAGCCAATGAGGAGGGAGTTGCAGTAGTCAAGGAGAGAGATAACCAGGGAGTGAATCAGGAGCTTTGTGGTTTCATTGGTTAGAAAGGGACGTAGTTTAGAGATGTTGCGGAGGTTGAGGCGGCAAGCTTTGGAAAGTGATTGGATGTGGGGCTGAAAGGAGAGTTCAGAGTCCAGGATAACACCTAGCACCCTGACATGTGGGGACGGGTGGATGGTTTTGCCATTGCTCTTGACAGAGAAGTCAGGGGAAGAGGCACGTGGGGGAGGAAATATTATAAGCTCGGTTTTGGACAAGTTGAGTTTGAGGAAGTGGTGTGACATCCATACAGATATGTCGGTTAGTAAGTTAGTGATGCGTGAGGAGACTGATGGAGTGAGTTGAGGGGTGGAGAGATAGATTTGTGTGTCGTCAGCATAGAAATTATATTGAAAGCCGTGAGAGGCTATCAGCTGACCCAGGGAAGAGGTGTAGATTGAAAATAAAAGAGGTCCAAGAACAGAACCTTGGGGGACCCCGACAGAGAAAGGAAGAGGAGTGGAGGAAGTAGAATTGTAAGTGACACTAAAGGTGCATTGGGATAGGTAGGATGAGAGCCACTGAAGAGCACAGTCACGGAGACTGAGGGAGTAAAGTTTTTTGAGGAGGAGGGGGTCGTCAACCATGTCAAAGGCAGCTGAAAGATCCAGAAGTAGGAGTACAGAATAGTGTCCGTTGGTTTTTGCAGTTAGTAGGTCATTTGTGAGTTTTAAAAGAGCAGTTTCTGTGGAGTGTTGAGGGTGAAATCCAGATTTAAGGTGATCAAGAAGGTTGTTTTTAATGAGGTGGTCACTCAGTTGGTTGTAAACCAGGCACTCAAGTAGTTTAGAGGAAAAGGGGAGCAAGGAGATAGGGCGTAGGTTGTTAAGATTGGTAGGGTCCAAGGATGGCTCTTTAAGTATGGGAGTGACCAGTGCATGTTTTAGAGCATTTGGGAAGATGCCAGAGGTGAGGGAGAGATTGAAGATGTGGGTTAGAGAGTGTAGGATGGGGTCAGAGCGCGACTGTAGCATTTGAGAGGGAATAGGGTCCAGGGGACAGGTGGTTAGGTGGGCGATAGAAAGGAGTTTAGCAACTTCGTCTGTAGTAGCAGATTTGAATAGGGGGAGTGTCAGTTGTACCTGTTGACATGGGGTCTTAGCTAGGGGAGATACCTGTAGAGTGGATATTTCATCACGGATTGTATCAATCTTGTTTTTGAACTGATTAGCGATCTCCTGGGCAGTGAGTAAGTCAGTGGGTGGAGGCGTTGGAGGACAAAGTAGAGAGTTGAAGGCAGAGAAGAGTTTACAGGGACTGGATGAGAAGGTGTTAATAAGAGTTGTAAAATAGGTTTGCTTGGCAGTGTGGAGGAAAGAATAGTATTTTTGGAGGGCAGATTTGTATTGTTTGAAGTCTTTGAGAGACTTAGTCTTGTGCCACAGACTCTCGAAAGCGCGACTACGTTTTATGAGAATTTTAGTGTTGTCTGTTTGCCAGGGTTGTAGGGGTCGAGGCCTGATTCTGTGTGTAGTGAGGGGAGCGAGCTTGTCCAGGGTGGAGGACAGGGATTTATTGTAGATGGACGTGGCTTGGTTGGCGCAGGACAGGGGAGAGATTTTGTCATAGAGGTGGTCAGTAGCAGAATAGAGGAGAGAGGAGTTGAAGTTGCGAAAGTTTCTAGGGGTGATGGTTAGGCGATTGGAGGGAAAGGTGGTGGAAGACAGGGGGAGAGAGAAACTAATAAGGTGATGGTCAGAGAGAGGAAAAGGATTGTTTGAGACGTTGCATGGAGTGCATAGGTAGGAGAACACAAGGTCAAGGGTGTTCCCATCAGAGTGAGTAGAAGCCTGTACCCATTGCTTCAGGTCAAATGAAGAGGTTAGACTAAGAAGTTTAGAAGCAGCAGGAGTGTTTGTATTAGCAGGGATGTTGAAATCACAGAGAAGGAATGTGGGAATTTCCGAAGAGAAAAAGTAGGGTAGCCAGGCAGAAAACTCATCAAGGAAAGTCGATAATGGTCTAGGGGGCCGGTAGAGCACAGCAATTCTTAGGGAAGTAGGAAAGAATAGACGTATACAGTGAGCTTTGAATGAAGAGAGGGAAAAAGAGGGAGGAGAGTGAATAACCTGGAAGGTGCTCTGGGGGGTAGGAGGAAACCCACTCCACCTCCCTTGCGTCCATTAGTCCTAGGGGAGTGAGTCCAGTGAAGGCCACCCTGGGAGAGGGAAGCAGGAGAAGGGGTGTTATGTTTGTGGAGCCAGGTTTTGATGAGAGCAAGTAGATTAAAGGAATTAGTGACAAAGAGGTCATGAACAGCGGTGAGTTTGTTGCAGACAGAGCGGGCGTTCCAGTGGGTGCAGGAGAGAGGGAGGCTGGCGTTGGGAAGAAGAGGAATGGAGACTAGATTGTGTAGATTGCGACTACTGTCAGAGGGTGTAGGGTGATGGTGATGGGTGTATTGGGCGCAGTTAAATAAGGGAGGCCCAGGGTTTGGGGAAATATCTCCAGCGATTAGGAGAAGCAGAAGAGTAAGGAAGCTAGTATGAGAATATGATTTGTATGAGGGGACATGCTTCAGTATCCTGGGGGGTTTGTTAGCAAGTGGGCTTAGAGTTAGAAAGAGGTGATGAGTGCAGTAATAGGGGGAGGGGAGAAGTGAGGGTGATATGTACAGATTGTGGGGTGGAGCAGAGGGGTGAAGAAAAGAGAATTTGAGGAGAGAGGCAGCAATTGTGAAAAGGAAGATAGGTAAAGAGTGCATGTTTCAGAGAGGAAGGTGAGATAATTTGAAACTGGGGTCACCTGCAGTCTTTTGTAGTTTGCTTTGTGCAAATCGCTGAAGTGAAAGAGCAGAAGTGCCACTTATTTAAAGAACCCCACTTCTTTGGAAGAACCTCTGTATGCGCAGCCCCCTGTATGTGTTCCCCCGTAAAGAAAGCCTTGTTATATACTGTGTTGGGTGTGGATGGAATCTGGCAATTAATCAATTAGAAGGTGATATAAAAGCACACAGCTAGCAGAGCAAATCTTTTCACATTACATTCAAATTGCAGGAGGACCAAGAGGCCAAAATTGTAAAGATAAGGGAGCCCATAATTTAGGTAAGAGGTAATAGCTAAATAAACATTGAAATAATGTGAACATGGCTACAGATGGAGTTGAAACAGCGGTGACAAACAGATTTACCAAGTATAAATGTAGGCAGTCAGTCAATTTTCAGTTTGCAGGACATGGGGGTATAAACGCCGATTACCAAGTATATATGTAGGCAGTCAGTTAATTTTCAGTTTGCAGGACATGGGGGTATAAACGCAGATTACCAAGTATATACTTAGCTGTGTAATTGCACAAATAAGAAGAAGAAAGAAAAAAGGTCCAAGAACATAAAACATTAGGTAAACTTTCAACCATTTGTGAACCATAACAAGTCCCATAGGGAGATACTCCTCCAAGTGGGATCAGTGGGTCATACCCGTGTGCAGCTATCTGCTGCTCAAGCGAGTTAAGGGGTAAGTTCAACCCTAAATGCTGTTCTGGGTCACCTCGTAAGGGACACATATTGACTCCTGTTTAGTAGTTGTAGTTATATGTGTGATTTGGCGTTTCTTTGTGTAAGTGTTTTCCATTCAGGAGTGGGCACATTCCTATAGGCGTTGGCGCTGTTGTCATTACTGGGATCAGGAAGGATTTACCAATCTGTCAGTAAGGAGATGCCTTTTTCCAGAGATTCCACAATGTATGTTTGGTCATTTTTTGTGATGGTGATTTTGGTGGGATAGCCCCATCTGTAAGATATGTTATGGTTTCTGAGGACTTTAGTGATCATGTTCAAGTTTTTCCTCTTTTGCAGAGTATGTTGAGATAGATCTGCATAAAATTTCAGATTTTGGTATTGGGATGGGATTTGCTTCTGTTTGCGCATCACCAGAATTAGTTGTTCCTTAACGTGATAGAAATGGAGGTGTAGAATCACGTTTCTAGGAACTTTTTCAGGAAGGTAAGATGGTTTTGGCAAGCGGTGTATTCTGTCAATGGTAACTTCCATGTCAGAAAGGTCAGGTAAGAGGGATATGAACAAAGCGGTCACATAGGACCGTAGGTCTGCTTGCTGGACAGATTCAGGGACCCCCCTTATTTTTAAGTTGCTCCTTCTGGACCTATCTTAAATATCCGCTAATTTGTTTTTTATCCATGCTGATTCTCCTTCTTGTTCCTCATTTGCGTCTACCAGTTCATTTATAGTAGATGCAAATTCACTCCACTGCATGTTTACGGTTCATCATGTCTGCTTGTAATGTGCTTCTCAGCGGCACCAGCATATCTTGAGGACTGTGTACATTACAGGTTGATTCATAGTGGGAAATAAGGTGATTGAATCAGAGAGTTCCCTTGTGTCATCTCCTGAATCAGTGACAGGGCTCATCGCTGGGCTGCATCCAGCTCCATCCAGCCTAAATTTAGCCTTGGCTGGGCTCCCTGATGGTGGGGAGGAAGGGAAGGATTGATGGCTGTCAGGGGACTCATAATGCTGGGGCGATGTGACCTTTTTATGTGTTTTGTCCTTGTAGTTAGAGTCCGGGGTGGATGAGGATCTGGAGCCATTTTGCCTACCTCCATGCTGCGGGTGGGTGAAAAAATCCATCAGCCGTTGCGGCTTGGATGCTTCTTTTTGCTTGTGGGTAATGTTCCCCTGGTGTGCCCGGGGTCAGATCGCCAGCAGAAACGGGTGAAATTGGAGTCTTTTAATACCGTTTTGTGCTGCTGTGTCCTCTAGGATAACGGAGCTCTGGGATTATGCTGCCTTCCAGCTCCATCGCAGGCCACGCCCCTTTGAAGGTGTTTTTCAATTGTTGGGTCTGCACAATATGGCATGACTGTGTGTCTTTTTATATTTTATGTTTGATTGTGCTGAACTTTTTTTAGGAATAACGTGTATTTTTGGCTACAAATACCCCCCAAATGACCCTTTTTTTGCAAAGTAGACAGTCAAGCTATCTAGCAAAAGATATAGCGTTTTTTTTAAAGTTGTAATTTTTTTGTCACATTTTTTTGGAAAATACAGAAATTTAAAAAAAAATACATTTTTTTTACAAAGTTGTCATTTTAACAAGATATTTCTCACACACAGCATTGCCATACTTGTAAATAAACCCCAAAACACATTTTTCCAAGCGCCTGCAAAGTATGGGGATACCATACTGTATGTGTGAGACTTTTTCACAACATAGATGGGCCCAAAATCCAAGCAGTACCTGTAGGCTTTCAAGGAACATAAATTACTGATCTAATTTACTGACAATCTATTACGTTTTTGGAGGCCCTGGAGCACCAGGATGCCCACAAAATGACCACATTTTGAAAAGCAAACATTACAAAGTATTTTCTGAAGGGCATGGGGAGTCTTTTGAATATGTCATTTTTTTGCCACAACTTTTTGGAAAATGCAGGGAAGAAAGTGAAAGTGTATATGGAGTATGAAGATACCATGTGTGAGACTTTTTCACAACCTGGCCACAAATAGAGGCCCAAAATCCAAGAAGCACCTTCAGTCGTTCTGTGGTGTTAATGACACATCTAATTTTCTGACTACTCTCACATTTTTGGAGGTCCTGGAGCACCAGGACATTAGAAACACCCACAAAATGACCACATTTTGAAAAGCAAACACCCCAAGGTATTTCCTAAGGCCTCGTGCACGCTGCAGCTCAAATAAGCTGCTCCTATAGGAGTTTGAGCTGTTTTGAGCTTTTATTTTTCTCTTCATGTAAACTCCCCTCTATGTTAGTCAATGCACACTGTAGGCATTTTCAGGAGTTTAGTGGCAGTAAAAAAAAAAACATCACTTGTGCAATTAAGGAAAGGGGCTTTTGAGCATAAAAAAATGCTCAAAAGTAAAAAAAAAAGTGCATTTGTGCACATTGACACGCATTAATGCTAGGCGTGTTAACTGGTGTTCCCGCGGTAGTGCATTTTAATGGCCAGAATTCTGCCCAATAGAATGTATTAATGCCAGAAGTATGAAGGTGAGTTAGCACAAAGTAGTGCACATTAGCATGCATGCAAAATGCAGCTTTGAAAACTCCTGTAGGGGAAAACGTTTTTGAGCTTGACAGTAGGTTGTTTACAATATACACAGACAGATTAGGGGCATCACCCAGGCAAGATATTCAAACACATTTTGGATTTTTACATGTTCCCTAAGGCAGTGCACAGCCCCCATATCACTTGCTTGACAATCCCTTGCCTAGCCAAATTAGAAAATGAGCATTACGTTTAAAAAAAACAAAAAAACAATCAATGTGGCACCCAAACTTTAGTCATGTTTGTTGAACCTCAAACTGGACATTGGACACATATACTGTTGAACTCATCGCTGCTTGTGATTATTTATAGAATGGCTAAGTATTAGCTTTTTATTGTGTCAGTAAACAGTCTGTCAATAAATGGCCAGCCATTCCTCATTTGATTGTGTATTAAACAGAAAATGACAGGTCACTTTAATCTTTGTTGAAAATGTCAAGTCATTTCACTGTCACAAACTTTCAATTTTTTTCTTTTCATTTCCAAGACAAAAAATTAAAACCAAATAAGACCTTCACTGGTTTCATAAAAATCAATAAAAAACAAAACTCTCTACAAAGCAATAATTGCTAAACATATTCACCTTCAACTGCTTCTTCTAAAATGACAAAAATTGTTTAATATTTCTGCTGACAAAGACCTCAGTCACATATACTGAAGTAATAATATGCTTTTACCCTCACCTATATGAAAATCATGCATCTTAGACCTCAGCTGAATGCCATCTGAGAGTATGATCACTGTAGAAAATAGTGCTGAAAAAAATAGACCCAGTGATATAGTTCATTAGGCAAGGACTACCAAAACCCTCTAGTATATGTCAGAATCCTCAACTATTTAAAAGCTGATTGAATATGCTGCAGCAATGAACTATAAATAATAAAAGTGCTGCGCAAATAAATTGTCCCTTTCAATAGTAAAACAAAACAATCGAAATGAATAAAATAAAATAAGGAGATGAGATGGGAACACCAGTGGATGGTAAAAACGCCAAGGATAGGATCAGAGGTGACTGAAAATCCCTTCACCATATATGGATGGCCCCTCACCTGCAATCTTCGACCTGAAACAGGTCACACAGCATGTACACCAAACAGAGGGTAAGCTGAAAACCAGGCGATAATAGCTTCTCATATGCTGCTCCCACTCTCATCAGATGGCATATAGAAATGAAGCATAAACAACATAGTGCTCTCCGTTTCTAAAGTTTATTGCTAAAAGTAAAAAAACCAGTACACTCACATAACAAAGCACTCAGATCCGAGTGCCGGCTGGAAGGCGTGTGATCGTATACTAGCTGACAGCCGCGGGTGACGTCATGCGCTCCAGGCCCCCGTACGCGTTACGTCCTGTGGGCGGGACTTCATCAGCGTGGGGCGGGACACGCAATCGACGGCCCGCATAGTTGATATACAATGGCATGGTAACCAATGCTCCAATCACGGCACTGATCCACTTACCCAGAGGACGCGAACACACACGTCACTCCGGTACACCAATGTATTAAACGGTTTAAACCGCGCTACCTCTGACAAGGTAAAAGGGCAGTAAGAAACAAAAACTATAACATCCCGGATATAAAATACTTATATGGCTATGAAGGGATTACAGCTCATAAATATCTCTGGGACGAAAGAGACAACCCTTACCTAAAAGAGGAGATTTAGGCTGGCTAAACATCCCTTACTTAAAGGGGAAGTATAAGCAATTAATTTGCGAAAAAATCGCTAAAAGTCGCATACACAATATAAAAAGTATATTAAATAGTTAATAAAAGGAATATGACAATCACGCCACGGGTGTCCACCCAGATACGATCACACTTACATATCAAATTGAAAAATATATAAAAAATATATTACAAAAAACTAATAAAAAAACACAAAATTATCTATTAGAAATAAAGCAATTTAAATCAAAATCCACGTTCATACCTGCCGGAGATAAGACCTTGGTCTCATAGATCCAAAAAGATTCTCTACGGCTAAGTTGTCGGATATAGTGACCACCTCTCCAGTGACGAGGGACCTTTTCGATCCCCCAAAATTTGAGACATTTGGGGTCTCTATTATGGCATAGGCGAAAGTGCCTGGACACACTGTGGGTTTTTACCCCTCGTTTGATATTACTAATATGTTCGCCAACCCTAACGTGTAAAGCTCTTGAGGTGCGGCCCACATACTGGAGTCCACAATCGCACTCCAGCATGTAGACCACCCCCACAGACGAACAAGTGATAAGACCTTCAATTAGGTATTTTTTCTGCGTGCTGTTTGAAACAAACTCTTTACGCCTTTTAATATTCTTGCTGGCCTTCCTACAAGTAGCACACTTACCACAAGCATAAAAGCCAGAAAGAAAACCAAACATCCTATTAATTCCTGTTTTAGGTGGATCAATAACTCCCGGGGCCAATCGGTCACGTAAGGATGGAGCTTTCCGGTATATAAACCGTGGACGCTCCGGCAGTACAGAACCCAGGGTGCGGTCACCTTTGAGTATAGGCCAGTGTTTGGTTATGATCTGTTCAAGTTTTTTATACTGGATATTATAATCGAGTATAATCCGGTAACTAGTTGTAGCTTCTTCACTTAAAGGGGGTTTCGGCCTGTCTGCCACTATAGTATTCCTATCAGTAGAAAGAACTCTAGAGATTTCAGAGTCAACCATGGTCTGCGTGTAACCTTTTTCTTTAAACCTAGTTGCCAGGATTTGGGACTGTGTTAGGAAGTCTTCATCGGAGGTACAATTGCGACGTAAGCGGATAAATTGTCCACGTGGAATGTTACAGAGCCACGATTTATGGTGACAACTAGTCAGTGGAATGTACGCATTCCTGTCCGTCGCTTTAAAATGATTCCTCGTTTGGAAAACTCCCTCTCCTTTGAATATTTCTAGGTCTAGAAATGTAATCTGTTGTTTGTCTACAGTCCATGTCAGCTCAATGTTTTTGTTATTTTCATTCAGCTTACCCATGAAGAATTGAAAACTGGTTAGATCACCTTCCCACACCATGATTACATCATCGATGTACCTTCTATAGCACAGTAATTGCGGTGGAGGGTCATGAAAAATGATATCTTCCTCCCAGTGGGCCATAAAAAGGTTAGCCACACTGGGAGCAAACCTAGCCCCCATGGCGACTCCTCGTGCCTGCAGGAAGTAGTCACCATTAAACCAAAAATAATTGCTCAGTAAACAAAATTCTAAACCTTCCAATAAAAAGGAAATGTGGTCTTTTGAGAGCTCGGTGGTGGTCAAAGCCCACCTCACGGAGTCCAGGGCCTGTTGGTGGTCAATGATCGTATAAAGAGACCCGACATCTGCAGTAATTAAGAAGCAAGAAGGGGTACATGGAAGGGTAGACAGGATTTGTAAAATCTGTTTAGTATCTCGCAAAAAAGCTTTGGTATGAGTGACGAGTGGTTGAAGGAAGAAATCCAGGTACTGACCTAGCCTTGAGGTAACGGAATCAATCCCGTTAACGATCGGGCGACCAGGTGGGTGCTCCGCATTTTTATGCAATTTTGGCAGAATATATATGATGGGAGTCCGACAATAAAATGGATCTAAATACGCCGCCTCCTTGGAGTTCAGAATGCCCTTACTTTTACCTTTTTCTACTAATAAATGTAGATTATTCTTAAAAGTTAACATAGGGTCTCCTCTCAAAGGTAAGTAAGTATTCCTGTCACTCAATAATTTCTCCATCTCAGTCTGGTAGTAAGCTTTACTGAGCACCACTAGTCCACCCCCCTTATCCGCTGGACGGATTGCAATATCCTTCCTTTGCTCAAGGGAGGATATACCTCTTTTAATGGCCTGGGAATCCCTAGCCCTCTTAATCTTGAGTTTATCTAAATCTTGACAAACCATGTTTTTAAACACCTCCAAGTGTTTGTTGTCACCACAGAGAGGATTAAAAACAGATCGATTCCGAAGATTGGAATGTCTAGAGACGGTATCAACCTGTAAGGTAGTCCGTTGAACAGGGTTGGAAAGAAATTTTTTGATATTTAAAGTGCGAATGTATTTTTGTATACTAACATATGCTTGAAACTTATTTAGGTTACGAATCGGGGCAAACTTCAAACCGCGATCCAACACTAATGTTTCATCAGTGGTTAAAGGAGTACCACTTAAATTATAGATACCCGTGCCTAATGGGGTCTTGGCCTTTTGGAATCGTCTTCCCCCCCTGCACCCTCTCTGTATTTTCTTTTTAGGCTGCCTTGGTTGTTCCGCAGGTCTTGGGGACCTCTCCTTTGGTCCTGAGGACTTGCATAGCCGGTCGGATCTCTTACCCACACTGGGGTCTGAGGAGGTCCCCTCCAAGGGGTCCTCTCTTGGCCTAAAAAATGGTTTTGATCAAATTGCTGGTCTTCCTGGAGGTTTTGTAGGGGGGCAAAGTTATTAGAGGTATACACTGGCTCACTTCTATGGGTGGAATTACCTCTTCCTCGAGGTCTACCTCTTCCCCTGGTGGGCACTGTATGCCACATGTAGTTATTTGGGTATTGGGAATGATAATCATAATTGTTTGCCTGTGGGACTGGGTGAGAATTCGAATTTCTCTTCCCTCGGCCTTGTTTATTATTTCTGGAAGATCCATGGTTTCCTCCTCTGGATGTATTTCGTACAATAGGTATATATTGGGATTGTTGAGAAACAGATATAGGTGCTTCATGGTTAGGATATCCTTGAGGGGGCATAACTGCTCCACCTACTACTGGAACATTAACCACCGTCCCATCAGGGCCATTCATTGGTGTTACATCCTGGGATTGCCATTTAAAAATAATTTTCCCTTCAAAGTCCTTAACATCACGCAGAAATTTTTTTCTCTTTTTATCGCGTGTTTCTTTGTCCCATTTTATGAGTTTAGACTTGAGTTCTCCTGACAATTGAATAAATTCACTAGAGTCTTTGGAACTCTCAATGCGGTCAGTAATTTCCTTGATCTGTTTCTCCAACTGTTTCTGCTTCCTTTGCTTACGTGAAAGCAGTAAACGGAGGAGATCAAAACTTTTATCTACAAAGAAATTACACCATTCCACATTAGACTCATTGTCAGTTAATCCGTCATTGGGTGGTAAATCCCACCGTAGACGTCTGGGTACAATATTAGCAAAGAGATATTGTTCAAAAGTCACTATATCCCACCAGGTCTTAATCTTTTTCTCAAACAGGTGACCCAGTTTTCTAAACGCAAACACAAGGTCATCCTGTTGCGGGACAACAGCTTCCCTGGAGAATACCTCAGTGAGAACAATCTCTCTATTTTCGACATAAGTGAACACATCCATAGTCTGCAGCTAAGTGAACGTGAATTAAATGATCATATATAGAAGGCATGCGCGGCCGGCGATGAAGATGGACGCTCACTAAAGTAGCTCCGGACCCGCTCCTTCCACTTCTGGACCCTGCTACACAACGCTAGCCTCACAAGATCCAGGATCCACTGGAAAAGACCCCGGAACCCCCCAGACACCTCATGGGGAAAATAGGTTCCCAGCGACAAGGATATCAGGGGTTCGTCCCGCCTCCAACCTCCCGGCCAGCTCAAAGCATGGAGCAGTTCCTGTACAGGCCGCAATCCCCGGCCTCAATTAGCCAGACGGCCACAGCGCTCGCCGTGGAACGAACGGCAGACACGGGGACCACATCATCGGATCGCTCCCCACACAGTCCCCTATCCCAAGAGGCACCTTCCTCTGCACAGCAACAAAGAAGGGAGACTCCACATGAGAACTACAGGGAAACAGGAGAGCATGCAGCAGACCTCCTTGCTGACCATCCTGCATTACTCACAGGTACCTCCATCCCTACCCCTCAACCCCCAGACAGCTCAGCCACAGTTACAGTCGCGGTGCTTGACTTTAAATTACAGTCCTTGCTGCAAGATCTGACCCGCAACTTTACAGTAGCAGTAGGGAAATTGGCTCAGGAGCTACGAGGGGAAATTGATCAACTCGGCGATCGAACAGATACTTTAGAATCTAAATTTGATGAACTGGTGAAATACGTACACGTACTTGAAGAAGATAACGTGTCACTCAAACAAAACATGTTCCAGGTCCAATCACAGCAGGAGGACCTTGAGAACAGGGAGAGACGCCAAAACGTGAGAATCCGCGGTATCCCAGAAACAGTCCCTGATAAAGAAATACGTCCCTACCTCCTGGGACTGTTTGTCACTATGGCTCCACATATTCCGGATATAGACTGGAGACTGGACAGGGCTCATAGGTCCCTGGCCCCGAAACCACCCCCAGGCACTAACCCAAGAGATGTAATCGCTCGCTTCCATTATTATGAAAGCAAAGAAGCTCTCATGACAGCCACGCGAAATAAACATCGCATCGAATACAAAGGAGCTAAACTCCAAATATACAGTGACCTATCTCCCATCACTCTCGCCAAAAGACGTGACCTAAAGCCAGTGACCACGCACCTACAACACCAAGTTGCCTACAGATGGGGTTTCCCCTTCCGCCTCTCAGCCTCAAAGGATGGCACTCAATACTCAATGCGAGCCCTACACGAGTGTGAGGCCTTTGTCCGTAACTTGGGTTTACCGACCATCCCTGAGGAAGATCTGCCCCCACCACCATTGAACATGGTACCTGGCCCCCTTCAACCACTCACAGCCATCTGGACCCCGGTTCGTCGGAGACGTCAAAGAAATTTTTCAACCCCTCAACGCCTTGCCTCAACTAAACTGCCTACCTGAACCCACCCCACACAAGGAGAGACAGCTCTTCATCGTTTCATCCCTGTTTCTTCTTACGCCGTCTTCCTCGATAATATGGGGATTGAGTGGCGGCATTACCCTGATATCCACAGAGAGAGACCTCCACACTCCAGTCCTTGATGGCCTAGGTTAACGGCAATTGTTACAGTTTTGGACTTCAAATCCCTAGCCGTGGAGGCCCCTTCTCTCTCACTTCGTTTTTTTTTCTCCCTTTTTCTATTTTTTCTCCCCCAAAAAATCTAAAGTTTAAAAGTTGACATACATACTACCTTTTCCTTTTGGAGGGAGCGGGAACCATCGCTGACCGACATGCCCCTCTACAGGTCTTTGGCTGCTAGCCAAGTCCTCCTGAAGATTTTTTCATCTTCAGGCTTACAAAAAGTTTTTTTTTGATGTTGTTGTTTCTATTATTTTTTTCTGGACCTTTTTTTATAGTCCATACCCTTTCTTTTTATTTGTCTTTTTCTTTTTTTTTTAAACATAGGCCCCTTTTTGGCCTGAATACATTCTTGACTTTTGCTGGTTATTATGTTAATATATATTTGCTCACTGTCTATATGCTAAGATATGCAAAGATTTTACAGATTAATCTACACAAGTTAAACATACTGCTGCTTAATACTAAGATTTCACTAGCAGTAGATTACTTGTCCTCCTTATGGCTCTGAAGGTCTTCTCATGTAACGTGAAGGGCTTAAACTCCATTCACAAACGCTGGCTAGCCTTGAAGGAATTCAGAGCCTCTGGAGCCGATGTGGTCATGATTCAGGAGACACATTTCCGACCGGGAGGCTCCTTTAAGTTCGCCTCTAAATTATTCCCCACCTCATTTGTAGCCTCCGACCCATCTGGGAAGGCAGGGGTAGCAATTTTGTTTAAAAAATCATGCCCTATAAAAGTAATTGATGCCAAATTAGACTCCCAGGGACGATATGTTATCCTGAACTGTGTCCACCTGAAAACAAAACTTAAGATTGTTAATATATATGCACCTAACTCTGGACAGATAGGTTTCCTCACTAAGGTTCTAGAAGAGATACAAACTTCTCCCCATCCGTTCACGATTATAGGTGGAGATTTCAACATGTGTATGTCCGCTAACAAAGATAGACTAAACCTCCTCCAAAATACCCCCCCAACTCAAGCTTACAGATTATCTACCTCTTTCCGCAAATTAATCCGTACCCATAACCTCTTTGACTCTTGGAGAATAAAACATCCAGTTGGTAAACAATTCACTTTCTACTCCCCTCCGCACAAAGGGTACTCTCGTCTAGATTATTTCCTACTCTCTGCACCCCTACTATCCCACTTAGTCGCCTCTGAAATTGGCCCAATTACATGGTCTGACCACGCACCCATAACTTTAGATATATTCCTACATGCATCATCCCCTAGATCTTGTCATTGGAGACTTAACGAATCTCTTCTGAAAAACGAAACCACTAAACAAAGCCTCCAATCAAAATTGATTGAATATTTCGAGTTAAACGAGGGCTCTGTCTCAGACACCTCCATATTATGGGAAGCCCACAAGGCCTTCTTCAGAGGTGAGTGCATCTCTGCCGGATCGCATAGGAAGCGTGACTCACTCCAACAAAAATCTGAGTTATTGACCCAGCTGCGGTCGGCCGAGGCACACTTACTTCAAGCCCCCACAACCACCCGTTTAAGGGAGGTGATAAACATCCGTAACAAAATTAAATCCTTAGATATGCATAAAATCTCCAAGGCCATGCTATGGTCAAGACAGAAGTTTTACGAATATGCTGACAAGCCCCACAGAATGTTAGTGAACAAGCTGAAACCGCGTCCAAGCCTTTCTATTCCTGACCACTTAACTCAACCGGACGGAACCCCCACTTATTGCCCCAAAAACATGTCTAAAGTCTTTGGAGATTTCTACAACAAATTATACAACTGTTTAAGCTCGGACCCACATACCCAATTCTCACAAAAGAAATTTGACTCATTTATCTCATCTTTGAAATTCCCACAAATATCACCTGATCAGCGCGCCTCATTAAACGCCCCCATAACCACTGAAGAATTAAGCGAAGTGATTAAACTACTCCCCTTACACAAATCCCCAGGCCCAGATGGACTCCCCTACTCATACTACAAAACCTTCCTTCCTATATTAGCTCCACACATGTTAAATCTATATGCCTCCCTACTAAAAGGTATAACACCCCATCCCCAATTTCTTCATGCTCACATCATAGTTATACCAAAACCTGACAAAGACCCTTCTATCCCTGACAACTATCGTCCTATAGCCCTGCTCAATTCCGATTACAAAATCTTCACCAAAATTCTAGCGAACAGACTCTCAAAAATCTTACCATCTCTGATAAATAGAGATCAGGTTGGATTTGTCCCCCTGAGACACGCAGGGGACAACACTAGACGCACCATAGATCTTATCGATTTACTAACCAAAACTAGAACTCCGGCAGTAATACTTAGCTTAGATGCACAGAAAGCATTTGATCGCCTTAGCTGGCCTTTCATGTTTGTGACTCTGACCAAATATGGTTTCTCAGGTCCCTTCATACAGGCCCTTAGATCCTTATATTCACACCCCACTTCCCAAGTACAACTTGCGTCCTTCCTGTCTTCCACATTCCCCCTCAGCAACGGTACTAGACAAGGTTGCCCCCTATCACCCCTACTTTTTATACTCAGTTTAGAACCCCTAGCTACAACAATTCGCGTAAGCCCCTCCATTACAGGAGTACGTCTACGTCAGTCAGAATATAAACTATCTCTCTTTGCTGACGATATTCTTTTAACACTTACCCAACCACACACATCCCTACCCTCGCTACATAAAATCCTACACGCGTTCAGTGAAATATCAGGGTTTAAAATCAACACCACCAAAACAGAAGCCCTTCCCATAAATATTACATCATCTAATCTGATCATATATAAAAAAATATAAAAACAACTCAGCGCTGACACAAGAACAATAAAAAATAAATGCAAGCAAGCACGAAGGCAAATTCAACAAAAACCTCAAAAGTCATATAAATAATAAAAGTGCTGCGCAAATAAATTGTCCCTTTCAATAGTAAAACAAAACAATCGAAATGAATAAAATAAAATAAGGAGATGAGATGGGAACACCAGTGGATGGTAAAAACGCCAAGGATAGGATCAGAGGTGACTGAAAATCCCTTCACCATATATGGATGGCCCCTCACCTGCAATCTTCGACCTGAAACAGGTCACACAGCATGTACACCAAACAGAGGGTAAGCTGAAAACCAGGCGATAATAGCTTCTCATATGCTGCTCCCACTCTCATCAGATGGCATATAGAAATGAAGCATAAACAACATAGTGCTCTCCGTTTCTAAAGTTTATTGCTAAAAGTAAAAAAACCAGTACACTCACATAACAAAGCACTCAGATCCGAGTGCCGGCTGGAAGGCGTGTGATCGTATACTAGCAGATCCGAGTGCCGGCTGGAAGGCGTGTGATCGTATACTAGCTATAGCTATACTAGTATACGATCACACGCCTTCCAGCCGGCACTCGGATCTGAGTGCTTTGTTATGTGAGTGTACTGGTTTTTTTACTTTTAGCAATAAACTTTAGAAACGGAGAGCACTATGTTGTTTATGCTTCATTTCTATATGCCATCTGATGAGAGTGGGAGCAGCATATGAGAAGCTATTATCGCCTGGTTTTCAGCTTACCCTCTGTTTGGTGTACATGCTGTGTGACCTGTTTCAGGTCGAAGATTGCAGGTGAGGGGCCATCCATATATGGTGAAGGGATTTTCAGTCACCTCTGATCCTATCCTTGGCGTTTTTACCATCCACTGGTGTTCCCATCTCATCTCCTTATTTTATTTTATTAATTTCGATTGTTTTGTTTTACTATTGAAAGGGACAATTTATTTGCGCAGCACTTTTATTATTTATATGACTTTTGAGGTTTTTGTTGAATTTGCCTTCGTGCTTGCTTGCATTTATTTTTTATTGTTCTTGTGTCAGCGCTGAGTTGTTTTTATATTTTTTATATATGGGCAGCAATGAACTATACATCTTTGCATTACTATTAAAAAAAAGGCTTAAGGCATCAAGGGAAGGGGCACCACAGAGTTTTTAGCCTTGCTGTCATGCCCCTTACTCACTCACTTAACACTCAATTTAAGTCCATTTTATAATGTATTTACATACATAGTTTTTAATTTATTATTTAACCTACACCTTGAGTCTAATGCCTCATTCACATGGGTGTACCTATTGTACACCCGTACGAAGGTCTGCCTGTGCATCCGCGTGCAGGTAGTCTCATTCATACCTACTGGGATTCAGTGGCTGCATGGACACAGCCGCTGTTCCCAATTTGACAGCTGCATGGCTAAGGGTGCATGTCCCTGAATACACACTCTCTTCATTTGGGGACAAATATCCATGTGGCTGTTAAATTGGGACCAGAAGCTGTGTACATGCAGCCACTGCATCCCAATAATCATTAATCATGAATGGGGGCATAAATGGTCCTTTGCACGGGTGTACGGGTATGCTCATGTGAAAGGAGCCTTAAACCTATGGAAATACATTTTTACATTGCAGTTTGCTAGTCCCAATATGCGGTGGCTGCTATAAATTTTTGTTTTTCATGTTTTTTTCTTCCTTTTTAACTGATGAGCCTTCTTTAACACACACACACTCTCCTATTTACACAACACAAACAGACAAAAAAACAAAAAAAACAGATGACACTACACACCAACCTGAGTTAACAACAAATTTTTGGAGCATAGTGGCTCATAAAAACCAAAAGACCAGCATATACCCAATAACCCCATGACCTCCTGATATACCCACTAATACCCTAAATAACCCTGCCCAGACTGGAACCATAAGCCACCCTCATAGAAGTGAGGAGGGATAGGGATGCAGTCCCCAGCAAAGCTAAGCCCACCCTCCCCTATACAAAACCTCCCTCCATCCCAGATGGAAATACCCCTCACCCAGAGCCAGGATGGGTTGGGGGTACTTCCATCTGAGATGGGAGGAGGTTTTGTATTGGGAAGGGTGGGCTTAGCCCCACTGGGGACTGAATCTCTATCCCTCCTCACTTCTGTGAGGGTGGCTTATGGTTCCAGTCTGGGCAGAGTTATTTAAGGTTTAGTTGGTATGTCAGGAGGTCATGGGGTTATTGGGTATATGCTGGTCCTTTGGTTTTTATGAGCCACTATGCTCAATAAATTTATAGTTAACTCAGGTTGGTGTGTAGTGTCATCTGTGTTTTTTTTTTTTTTTTTTATCTGTTAGTATATATGTTTAGACAACACCCCCCTCATCTATAGGGTGAGTACTACATCTTTTACTAGTGGGATTCCCATTTTACACATTTTTGGTATACCTTTTTACAGAACACCCCTTCCACGTCTCCATAACATAGGGGAGATGTTCTGTAGCCAACAAAGAACTGCAGAAGGTCAAAACAATAAAAAAATATATATATATTAAGCAACAGACAGCATGGATTTGTGAAAGACAGAAGTTGTCAAACAAACCTGATTTTTTTTTTATGAGGAGGAAAGTAAAACCTTGGACAGAGTGTGGCTGTGGACGTAGTATACTTGGATTTTACAAAAGCATTTGACACAGTTCCCCACACACGACTAACATGTAAGGTAAAGTCTACAGGCTTGGAAAGATCAGTTTGTAAATGCATAGAAAACTGGCTAAAAAACAGAATTCAGAGTAGTGGTTACTGATTCTTACTCTGAATGGTCTAAGGGTATCAGTGGTGTATCCCAAGGTTCAGTGTTGGGACTCTTACTTTTTAATATCTTTATAAATTATATAGTGTCTGGGATTAAAAGTACCATTTCAGTCTTTGCAAATGACACCAAGCTATGCAGTGGAATAACATCCTTACAGGATGCCTCCAACTAACAAGCCAAGCTGAATGCACTGTTTAATTGGGCGATTGTGTGGCGAATGAGGTTTAATCTTGATAAATGTAAAATTATGCACTTGGGGGCTAAGAATATGCATGCGTCATACATACTAGGGGGAGTACAACTGGGGGAATCCATAGTGGAATAGCATGCAATGCCAAGCTGCGGTTTCCAAAACGAGCAAAGCCCATTCTTGTGTTAAAAAAGGTATGTACTCCAGAAAGAGATATCATTTTGCACCTGTACAAATTATTAGTAAGACCTCATCTGGAATATGCAGTTCAGTTTTGGGTATGAATTCTCAAAAAGGATATCGGGGAACTGGAGAAAGTGCTAAGGAGCTCAGCTATGAGGAAAGGTTAGAGAAACTGGATTTATTCTCTTTTGAGACAAGGAGATTAAGGGGGGATATGATCAACATGTACAAATACATAAGGGGTCATCACAGAGGACAAGGGGGCACTCTTTATGTCAAGAGGAAAAGAGATTTCATCTTTAAATACAGAAAGATTTCTTCACAATAAGAGCTGTGAAAATGTGAATAGATTCCCTCCAAAGGTGGTTCTTTCCAGTTTAGTAGATTGCCTTAAATAAGGCCTGGATTTTTTCCTAAATGTACATAATTTAACTGAATACTATCATTTATAGGTAAAGTTGATCCAAGGAATATTCGATTGCCTCTCGGGGCATCTGGAAGGACTTTTTTTCCTGCTGTAGCAAATTGGATCATGCTTTGCTGGGGTTTATCACCTTCCTCTGGATCAACTGTGGGTATAGGATTGTGTATATGGGATTGTATGTTTGTTTTTGTTTTTTTATTGGTTAAAAAAGATGGATTTGTGTCTTTTTTCAACCTGACTATGTACTTATGTAATAACATTTTTTGGGAGTACAAACCGGAGTGCCTCAGCAAAGCGCTCTTGCTCTCCCAGAGACGAAGACATGCAGCTAAGCCGGGGACAAGGTCTCAGGGAGCCATGATGGAGCCATGATCCAGTCTGCAGCCAGCTCCCTTGTGCTTTGAGAGAAGGCATTTGAGTTATCCACTATCACCAACCAACCGAAAGCTAGAAGGCTATCCTTTGAAGGACCTGCGCCCACTGATTTTTACAGTTTACTTGACTTTATTTTATTTTCCTTTATTTTGTTTGATTTATAATTATCAAAACGGTACTGGACTATTTGGAGTCTCTTTTTTACATGTGGACATTGTTGCTGGTGTTTGACTATCAACCCTGGAGGACTTCGGGAGTTATCAGAGTGAGGATACTATCCAAGGCCTGTTAACCTCTCGGTTCCGGTGAGTTTGAATCCCTTGCGGGGTGTGTGCAGCACAAGGTGTCCTAACAGATGGTGAAAGGTGCACCCATCAGATCTACTATTCATATATGAGACTCCAGATTAAGTCCTAGCCTTTGTGTCTTTGCTGGAATTTTCCTGCCTGCATTTGTTTTTCCTGCATTTTACAAAGACTTTTTTATTTATCAGTCAGCGTTTAGGACTGAGAATAGCGCCGCTTTGATGGGTTAATGGCTGATATTTAGAGATTATTTACTCATCCATATTTATAATTTTTTTGTGTTAAGTGGTTGCTGAGAGATATCTCATTTGAAACAGGTGACATCAGGTCAAATCACTGCGGTTTAATATTTTCCATCTTCATATACCGAATATCCTTAAGCGCTGAGATAGGAGGATTGTAGTAGGGCATATTGTCTCCTTTTTGTCTGTTAATAATAATAATCTCTCAATGGCCACACGGTCAACCTCAAAGTACCAGAGGACTTAGAACATTTCTGTACAATTCTCAACATGCCACTGGTAGATTTGCCTGAATGGTATAGTGACTTCCGCCTTCCGCCACTGCGCAGAGCCGTCTCCATGGAAGGCATCGCTGAAGCAGGTAACGACAACTTCAGTATACGGCGCCGTCGCGCTCATCCTCAGCTTTCACCACCAAAAGCACCAGGGATGCCGAAAAATGGGAGCCCTACCTCATCACCAGACCACCGCAGAGCAAGACACTCCTAACAGGGTAACGAATATCCATTCATTTCTTCTGTACCCAACAGCCTCTACAACTAACTATAACACTATCACCTTCATCTCCCCCTCACCTTACTGCATCCAGTAATCCACATTGGACACTCAAACAACATTAACCCTTGCTCATTGCACACCCAAAACTCTTGAACCTGCCCAAAAGTGCCTTACACATTAGATCTGAACTGGACTGTTCTACTTTGACCCCATGAGACAATCTGAACTAAACCACAACCTAACTGAAAGCTAATAAAGCAGTATCATCACTTGTACCCTGAGACTTGACACATCCACTGGAAGTGGAGCGATCAGTGGTAGGACTGTTTGTCCCCTACTAGAGCCACATGCTCCAGCACAAGGATCGATCATATTGACTCCATGGATTTATCCATGAAGCACTACAGTATATACTTACCCACCTCAGCAATTAAACAAAGCACACAATCCTACTTATCTACCAGGCAGAAGGACACGTCACCTAAAGACTGAATGACCTCTCCAGGGTCTACCCCACAACATGTGTCATGAACAAGACTTGCACTTAAGAATTTACTCTGACTATGGATAATAAACAGACGCAGACATGCAACTATAACTTTATCTTTTGCAGACTTTGTGCCCTCTTATTTCTAACCTGATATCCCTGATCAGAGGGTAGTCACAAGGAAAGGGTAACAAAGCCTGTCCTTCGTATGATCCCAATCAGGTAGGGTTAGAATAACTACGACTTTCTTGTTATAACGTTTCTCCCCCTCTACCTAAACAGTAGAAGGATACCTCTCATGTTACCATTAAGGTATAGTTAAGATCAAGCATGAGTATATCCTCCATGCCAAGAGAACAAATGAGGAAGGCAGAAACAACCCCGAATAATTAATTCCAGTACAGACCGATTGTGTCCACAAAAAAAAAACTTAGGCAAGCTTACACTACAAGCCCCATTCTCCCAGCTTCTAATAAGGGCCGAAAACATGATTTGAGGAAAAAGCTTATCACTCCAATCAGCCTATATCATAATGATCCCTGATATTTCATATAGAGACACCCCCGGCTGTCTTTGACCTAAACACACTCCCCAAACTCTCAAAGGTTCTCATCACTAGTTTCATTGCTATCACAGAGGCCTTGATCACCTTCGGGGCCAGGCCCAAGGATATTGAACCCTAAGCCAGGAGCCCAGCGGTATACTATGTTTTCCTTCGAACTGGAACAATAACAAGGGACATGGTCCTACTGGGTGAAGCCTCATGAGTCCTGACCCCATGAATATATCCTAAATGTTCTCAGGATGTATCGTTGGCCCTCCGGGACTGGTGAGGCCTGACATTTACAGAGTTTAAAATGTTATGTTAGTTTGTTATACATTTCAGAATTCTTTTGGTTTTGCACTGTTTATTACATACCATACAGACTGCCTATACCCTCTTCTCGCACATGGTATTCTATGGCAACACGCTCTACAACACAAATACACCCTCCAGTGACATCAGAGAAAGACAACACGGCTCTCCATGCATCAGCCTGATAAATACTCCACATACATATACTCACACATACGCAAATACATATGTTTATACACCGATAATTACTACAGGCATACCCCACTTTTAAGTGCACAATGGGGTTTATTTACTAAAGCTGGGAAGTGCAAAATCAAGCTCACTTCTGCATAGAAACCAATGAGCTTCTAACCTCGGCTTGTTCAATTAAGCTTTGGTAATAAAACCTGGAAAGCTCATTGGTTTCTATGCAGAAGTGAGCCTGATTTTGCACTTTCCAGCTTTAGTAAATAAACCCCATTGTGTATTTAAAAGTGGGGTATGCCTGTATACAACACTCACATAAAGCAACTAGACCTCACAGGAACGAGAGTGACAATCCATCCAGGAATCAGACCCAACCACACTCACACAAAGCGGACTCAGAGTTCTGACTGACTCTTACTGGTATAATAGTTAGCAAATAGAGGAGATAATTCCTATTCGTAACCAGTTTACATAAGGCCCCACCACCCCTTTTACCCACTACCCGCACCCCCTCTTCACAGTGCTAGCCAGTATGCGGAGCATGAAGGTGGATGTAGTGTTCCTACAGGAGACCCACTTTTGGAATTTCCAAACATGCTACCATGCACCAACACCAAACTCCAAAACAAAAGGAGTCTTGATTCTTATATCCAAAAATACCACTCTTTAGATAACAGACACCCTCATTGATGAACAAGGCAGATATATTTTCCTAAAGGAGAATATCCAGAACCGGTCTATCACTTTAGCTAACATCTACAGTCCAAATACATCCCAAGTCTTGTTCTTTCGCACAGCTATGCAAACTCTCGGCAATTTTAAAAGTGGCATGTTAATTCTGGGAGGTGACTTCAATATTACTCTCGACCCTCTTCTCGAAACGTCAGTAGGATCCTCAAGCCTACCATACAGAGCTTTACGCCAAATAAAACTCAGTATGCAGACCCTTCTACTGCACGACACATGGCACACTCTTAAATCACAAGAAAAAGACTTCACTTTCTTCTCAGCCCCACACAATAAATATACAAGATTTGATTACCTTTTCCTCACACAACATGACCTCCCCTACCTGACGAAAGCAACGATAGAACCCATTACTATATCAGATCACCATCCGATCACGATCACATTGTCTCTTCCTGATACAATCATACATACCAAGATCTGGAGACTAGACCCCACGATCCTGACCGACAAAACCCACGTAAATACACTTACCAAATGCCTTTACAACTACTTTAAAGATAATGACACTCCTGACATTTCCAAAATAACCCAATGGGAAGCACACAAATGTGTCATACGAGGAAAACTCATTTCACTGGCAGTTAAAATCAGGAAAGTTCAACAACAGCGACTTACAGAACCGTTCAATAAACATTGACATTGGAAACCCTTCACAAACGGATGTTAGCACAACAAACTTACCAAGACCTTATTGAAACACGCAAACTAATACAGAACAAGCTAGGTCGTACCATTAGGAAAAACTTTATGCTATCCCAAAAGCTGTTTTATGAATTTGGGAACAAAAGCGGACACTTATTAGCATTACACTTGAGAAAAGCCAAAACAACGGTCCACAAGCTGCACTCCCCGACAGGAGATATAGCTCATGAGTTTGAAAGATTTTACTCGACCCTTTACAACATTGACAAGGCAAACCCAACCACTCCCTCACCTGAGACAAGGCAAACTAAAATCAAAGCGTTTCTAGACAAATATTGCCCCAAAGGAATCTCCTCTGACTCTGCCGATTTGCTTGAAGGTCTGAACACTCAACATGAGTGGAAGGAAGCAATAAAAAAACTAAAATCGGGAAAAAGTCTTGGCCCAGATGGCCTATCGGCCGCTTACTACAAGACATTTACAGAGACACTATACACACCATATTTTAAAGCATTCAACTCCATATCCCATGCCAATCTGCTAACACCAGGAATGATTGAAGCCCACATAACAGTAACACCCAAAAGAGGATAAGGACCCATCGCAAGCAGCAAATTATAGACCAATTTCACTGCTTAATGTGGACATCAACATTTTTTCCAAAATTCTAGCTAATAGATTGCTACCATTACTCCCTTCAGTTGTCTCTCGAGAAGTTGGATTTGTCCCTGGAAGAGAGGCCAGGGACAACACTCTAAAAGACATTAACCTACATCATCACATGACATCATCAAACCAAAAGGGCTTCTTCCTTTCCCTGAAGCCGGAGAAGGCATTCGACAGGGTGGCCTGGGACTACATGGCAGCAGTCCTATAAACCTTGGGCATAAGACCACATATGCTCAGTCTTATAATCCCTGTACGCTAAACCCTCGGCTCAGATTAAAGTATACAACACCCTGTCGGATGCCTTCCCTATCCATAATGGAAAAAGACAAGGATGCCCCCTGTCCCCTACTCTCTTTGTCCTTACCCTTGAACCCCTACTATGTTCCATAAGACAGAACCCCGACATTCAAGGTATCAGAACCAACCAGAGAGAATACAAACTAGCTGCTTATGCAGATGACATCCTACTATTTCTTTCAAACCCACACACCACATTACCGGTACTACTAGAAGAATTCTGATGCTTCAATTTCATCTCCAATCTCAAAATTAATTTCACTAAGTCCTTTGCCCTCAATATATCTCTACCATCACCCCTAGTTACACAATGCAAGGAAAATTTCCCCTTCCATTGGCAATCAGATGCAATCACCTATCTGGGCACACAACTACCTGTCAAACTGACAGATTTATATGTGAAAAATTACCTACCAATACTGAATAAACTGACCTTAAAAATTGGAACAGACCAGTGTTCTCATGGTTTGGAAGGGCCGCGATATTGAAAATGAACGCATCACAGAGAATCTTATATATACTACAAACGGTACCGATACATATACCGCTGGCCTTCTTCAAAACCTACAGAAGCCTTAGCTCCAACTTTATCTGGGGAGGCCACAAACCCAGAATCAAATACACACAACCGGCATTACCCAAACCTTTAGAGGGTATTGGTCTTCCAGATATCCTAAATTATAATAAGGCAGTACATTTGACCAGAATTCTGGACTGGAATCTACGCGCTTCCACAAAAGATTGGGTTGGCTTGGAAGATTCATTTTCGAACCTACACTTGGCATCATTGCCATGGATACTAGAACGCCATATTCCTTTAGAGTTTAAATATCACCGACTTATCAGGCCGACTACACAATGCTTTAGCAAGATTTGTAAACATTGTCCCCTCTCGACTATACCAGGCCCAATGTCTCCAATAAGACTAAACCCTGACTTCCCCCAGGCATGACTGATGACTTTTTAACACAACACTGGTCAGAGGAAAATGTCTTAGCCCATCACTTCTTTGACCGAGGTAAACTTTATACAGCACCTCTCCTCTCAACACAATTTGTCAAACCCCCGATACCGCCATTTACATACCTGCTGATTACACATTTTCTGGAAACATTAGACAGGAAATCTTCCTGTTCTAGACAGCTGATGCCTTTTGAACACCTTTGTACACAGACGTCCCCCCAAACACACCTGATTTCCGCCACACATTCCCTTCATTTTATGGACTGCCATCCCAATAACTCTACAATGTGTGACTTATGGGAGAGAGACTTGTCACTATCTTTAACACCGGAAGAGTGGGGTAAAATTTACCTCAACATCCACAAAGGGTGCATGTAATATAATGTAATCCAGTCCCGCTGGTACCGTACACCTGCTTTATTACACAAATTTAACCCAGCAATCTCTGCTGATTGCTGGAGATGCAATACACAACCTGGTACATTGATCCACATTTGGTGGGAATGCCCACATATCCAAACTTTCTGGAAAGAAGTACACCGCATAACTTCCCTTGTCACTTCTTACAACTTGGAAAGGTCACCAGCCCAATTTCTCTTACACCACTCAAACCTATCACATCGCACCTATGACAAATCACTGGCGATGCACATGATAAATGCTGCAAAACAGTGTATACCTATACATAGGAAGTCCCAAACCATCCCATCAGATAAAGAATGGTTCTGTAGAATCAAAAAGATTGCTGAGCTAGAGGAGCTGACCCACATAGTGCGAGACTCCCCCAGCAAATTTGGCATTAAATGGACTTGCTGGAAACAATACCGGACCACAGCTGAATACTCCCTTCTAAACTCCCCAAATCACCAAAATTGATTACTAAATGCACCTAAATCAGAAAATTGTAATTCCTTCGCTCCGCCATCATGGCCCTAAACTGGAAATCTAAAATACTCATGATTAAAGGACCGCCCTCTCCTCACAACTCCGTGATATCCAACAAACTTTAGGAGGTTCACCCCAGGAGGAGGGAAGCAAGAGACTGTTGACCTTACACTTAGAAGCACTAACCTTGTTTTCTTCCTCACCTCTCTCAATGCCCCCCCATCCCCTGTTAGTTCCTTCTCTTACCACTATAACTCCCCATCACCCTCATACATACCCCCATTCCCCTTACACTTAAATTCCCATTTTCTCTCCCCTTCCATACTCCTTCCCACCCACCTTTTCACAACCAATGACCTTAACAAGACGTTATTAGCTACACGCCCCATGTACATTATACCCCACTCTCCTATAACATCTCGAGAACATTCCAGCGCACACAAGATAACTACGATGGTCAAGAATGGGATCTACTGATTAAACTCTTTTAAAAATAGGAAATAGGTTGCTATCCACGTAAAATACCCCCAAATCCACAGACCCTACCTTGGACGATACAATGGCATCATTAAAAATTTGCTGCAAAGTTATGGATTTGATTTAATAAAATAGGATTACTCTAATTAGATTGCTTGGACGTTTTGATATTGTACATCTAGGTTTATGTAGGCGCTTTGGGACACTGATTGTACCTTTGCCTGTTACACTTATTGCTCAATATACTGTGTATGTTTGATGTACCTGTACAATACCACATGTTAACTTGTTTGTCTAAATAAAAACTTTTTGAAAAAAAAAATATTGGGATCCACCCAGATGTTTAACCAACAGCCAATCCAGCTGGCTCAGTCTCTCAGTGCACTGCTGAGAGCCTAAGCCAGTCACTATTGCCCCCCACGAGCACTGGAGTGGCAACTGACAGTCACCACTGAGTGGACCTGAATACTGAGAGATCAGCAGTCTTTGATCACTTAGTTCTCGGTGTAGATCTGGCTAGGGACAGCTGTAGCTGTTATATGTGCTACAGCCATCTGAGGGAGTATGTATGTTTGTGTCTATAGTATAGTCTCTCTTAATCTGACCAGTAAACTGTATTGTAGGTTCTCAATGATACAATTATAGCTATGGAAGAGTTTTCATCCCAAACTTATCCCTTCTGTTTCCATCAAGTCTTATGCCATGTACACACGGGCAGACTTTTCGTCCGGACTGGTCTGATGGACCAAATCCGGCGGACATTCCGACCGTGTGTGGGCTCTATTGGACCCGCAGCAGACTTTTTCGGTCAAAAATCGGACGGACTTTAGACTTTGAACATGTTTTTAAATTTGTCCAATGGACTCGAGTCCGGTCGAAAAATACACTTGTCTATATGCTAGTCCGATGAAAACCCACGCTAGGGCAGCTATTGGCTACTGGCTATCAACTTCCTTATTTTAGTCTGGTCGTATGTCATCACGTACGAATCCATCGGACTTTGGTGTGATTGTGTGTAGGCTAAGTCCGTTCGTTCAAAAATCCATCTGAAGTCCATCAAAAGTCTGTCAAAAGTCCGTTGGAAAGTCCGTCGGACCAGTCCGGTTGAAAAGTCTGCCCGTGTGTACGCAGCATTAGTGCTTTATTGTCTTTAAATCAAGGTTACAAAGGCCTGTATGAAACTGTAGTTTTTTTTTTTTTTGCTAGAGCATGTTTTTGCATACTAGTTGTCATTAGGAAATTGTTACGGAGCAAGAAGGCATATGCATACATTACAGATTTCCTAAAACTACCAACCTTTCAGATTTCCATCAATAACTTAATTTTTTTAAATTTAAGGTACTAAGTTTTACTAAGACATTACATTTTAAGCATTATTTTGCTAATGCAGTACAAAAAAAAACCAAGTACAGATGTGAAGTGGGCAATCTAGAATAAAATAAATAAGACTGCTTAACACCACTTTTTCATTACATAAATACTTATACTCTGAACATCCGACTAAATATTGTACTGACGCATACAGTATGCATTTGGAATGAAGGCATTTTTTATTACCTCTTCACAAGACTGAGAATGCTATATACACCCAACATATCAGCAATGCAATTCACTTTGGCAAACACAAACTGTTTGCTGCACCACACTTTCGTCCCATCCTCTAGTTTGTATATAGAATTTATTATAGATATGCATATAGCCCATTCCCTATGCACTCGGCATCAATCTTTTATAGGCAATGAAAGAAGAAATATTATATTTATAAAATGTATACATTTTATAAATATAATATTTCTTCTTTCATTGCCTATAAAATCCCACATTTCTTGAGGTTTATTCTATATACTATTTAAGGGATGATGGCAATATACATGTGTGGCTACGTGAATCATTAAATTTCATGTTTCTAGAACCTAAGCTCACCTACTAGCTTTTTAAGATGTATTAATACTTTATTTGTATTATTGTATACTTATTTGTTCAAACGTTTATTTAAAATCAAAAGCTCTTCTTGGTTATGTAGTTTACTGTGGCTTTGGAAACAATTTCAGCACCCCATAAGAAATATATAGAAGAGAAAATAAATAAATAAATAAATAAATAATTCAATAAAGATACATAAATGGAAACAAAATGAGGTTCTCGTAGTCTACGTACAGTCAACATCCTGCACTTTAGAACTATATTGTATTTACCTTAAAGCTAGAATTGTCTGCAATAACAAAACAATGTTTAATATCAATTCAGCATTAATGTTTATATAGCTTGAAGCTTTTATATTCTTAAATAAAATTTTCTACAAATGTAGCTGCTGTCAGAATTCAAGTAAATGGAAAAAAGCACGAAGGTAAGGTAAAAAAACAAAAAACAAGATGAAAGCCTGAATTATTTCTGTCTAGAGAAGACTAATTAAATAATGGTGCACTCACTCTGACTTGACCCACAAAAGCATTCACTTCTTCCTCTTGGACGGAGAGATTTCTAGGCAAGTAAAGATCAAAGACTGGGTTGTTGTCATTCACATCCGTCACCAGCACATTAACAGTTGCAGTTGATGTCTGAAAGAAATTTATGTTAGTTTTAGTGCTTGCAGTACATATTTCACACAGCTTAAAATGGATTGCTGAGATGCACTTTGTTTACAGTTTTTTTTTAGTAAAGTGTACTTTATTTGCTATCACATCAGTGCTTGAAGGCTCTCTTGCAATAAAGTTGTCATACAATCTGTCATTCAAACAATGAACTGATGTATTTTACAGACATGATAAAATCCTAATATAGTAGTTGCTCGATCAACAAAGCACATGTGTATTAACTCTTGAAACAGAAATAAGCATGGTGGGGGCAACCAGCATTTTCAATAATGTCTACCGGGTTCACCGTTTTCTTGTTTTACCCATTTGGCAGGCCCTGATTACATAATGTATATGCACAATTGAGTGACATTATTTCTGACTCCATTCATGGCATCCGTAATGCACATGCACCACAGTCAGTGTAGAGATTAAAGCATTGCTAGCAGGTATGTAAAGGCTTTTTGTTTTTTTGGAAAAGGAGACATATAAATCCTCTTCTAGCAAAGGACCCTACTTGCTGGCAATTTTTTGTTTTTTTTTAGCTTTACTTCTACTTGACATCAGTAATGCCAGAAATTGTTTGATTTAAAGTATAACTATTGGAAAAACTTTTTTTTTTCATTTTAGATAAGGTAAGGGAGGTCATAACCCATGTGAGCTTATTTTTTGCCATCTGTGTCCCATTGGGAATATTTCCCTTCACTTCATGTCCCAGATCCTAAACAGGAAATGAGAGGAAATGACTGCAAATTAAGGGAATACCTTGGGGACCCCTAGGTCACCAAAACAAGTGCCCCCATTGCAAGACTTCCCCTCTATTACTGTTCTAGGGACAACCCAAAAACAGGGAAGCAGACAGCAATAAAAAGTGACAAGTATTCTAATCCATCTTCACTCTGTCCAAAACTAAAAAAAAAGTTTTGCTTTTAGTTGTACTTTAAAAGGAAATTGGACTTCTGGATATGGCAGGTACTTCCCATTATAAAGACACAATCTGCAATAATTACTGTAAATATATTTATTTACAACACACACAAACAAGTTTTTTAGTTTTTGATGGAGTGGAGATTATGGAGATGATTAGAACACCTCTGAGGTTTTTTTGCTGTCTGTGCCCCCATTAGGGAGATGAACTCTATTTGTTCTGTTTACCATTATCATTGAAAGTGAAAGTAAAAGTAAAAGAAAATCCCAAATTTAGGTTTGACACCAGAACAGTGATAAAGAGGAAATCTTCCAGTTGGGAAACAAGTTCTGGTGACCCTGGTGACACCCTGGGATCCCTTCACTTCAAAAAGGGATTACCTCACACTTTTGGCTACAGGAGAGGAAGTAAAGGTAAATCTCACCAATGAGACACAGAATGCAAAAAAAGAAAAACACGGTTTTAACCCTCTCTTATGCAATAAAAAAAAAGTTTTGCCTTTAGTGACACCTTATGTAAGACATTGGGAATTCATTCTTAAAAAATGCCTCTACACAGTTTATTTAGAATGATTACATATGCAGGATATATTTAAGTTGTGTCAAAAGTAAAAGCAAAAAGGTGCCTGTAAGTATAATTGCCCAAATATGCCTTTCTTGCCTCTGTTTGATGCGTAGGCAGTTCATCCAAACAGAAAATGTTTAGGATTTGAAAGATATCAGATCTAAAACCTATTAAGTCATCTGGGGAAAAAATGTTTTTTTTTCTTTGGAGGGGGAATTACAATAGATAAATGCAAGAAAAAGGCACAGGAAGTGCACTAAATGTCTGAGGAACACATGCTATTTTAAAAAAAGGGGTGGAATGTTTACCTCAGTTGGGAGGGGTCGTTTTATGTGGCCTTGAGAGCAGCATAGGAAATCCAATAAAACTTTCAATTTACAGCAGTGCTAATGCTGTACAAGCTATTATGGAATCACAAAGTTTTCTTTCTGTGACCCCCAACAGGAACACCATACATTGGCAGTGCATACTTAGCTACAGTATATATGTCATCATTACGGTACTTTTGAATGTCATCAGAAGAACCTCAAAAAAATATATTAATCAAATGAAAAGGCTTTTCTCTATGAGTCTTAGCTGGCAAAAATTGATTTCATACTAGACATTTGTCACGATAACCACATTTTTGAACATCAGGGTTTGCTGGTTAACAGTTAGCACCTGCCACCCCATTTTCATGACATAACATTGCAAAACATAAATGGTGGTCTTGGTACCAAAAGCCCTTGGGTATACAGTATATGGGTACAATTTTTCAATTAGGCTGGCCATGCTACAACATTTGGATGGCAAACCGAGTCTGAAATGTCAGGCAGAAGGCCTTTGGAAGTATCTTTAAAAAAGCAAATAACAATTATAAAGTGTTAATTTCAGAGTTTTCAAATGTATATCTTTATTTTATTATTTTTATATTTGTATGTATTCATTGATTCATTTTGAAGGGAGCAGGAGGGTAATGGGTTAAAATGAGGCTATTCCAAGGATTGACCAAGCTAGTGCTAGGATTGGTGCCCAGCATCATTTACTATATTTAGAAAGCCAAATTATTATAGATACACTATGGTGAGAGGAATATAGAGGCAGCAGTAACAGCAACAGCACCACAACCCCCCTAGCAGGAACAGTGTGTGCTCTTATTTTTGTAAAATTATGTTCCAACACAGACAAAGAAACTCAGCTGTATGTGGCAGGTAATTGGTGGAAGCCAATAGGGGTGTGGAAGGCATCTGCAACCCATTCTTGGTTCATTTTGATAAAGTTTAGGCAGACATCATTGCCTGTGGAAAGGGAGATGGGTCTGTTGTTTACTACCCCTCCAGCTGGCCAGTACCCCTAATGTATGTTTTGAAACCAGGTGAAGGTGAAATACCTCCTTGTGGGGTGAATAATAGCGGTGAGTGCGTTTCTTATGGGGCACTGTTTTCCAAGAAGCAAAGAACAATTTGAAGGAGCACATTGTCACTTTATTGGACTTTTTTATACACCAGGGTTTAAGGACGGTATATGCATATTTCTGAACCCAGTTTCACAGCAACAATATACACCAGTCATATATGTTGGATTATTTTACACAGAAATGTCACATTGAATTGCAGGTTTTGCACAAGATTGTGTTTATTTTATTTTATTTTCGTTTGAACATAACAATATGCATTATATATAAGCGATTAGGAAGTTTACACAGTAGGATTTTTTTGTGGATTTTTGTGAATTTACAAATATTCATTTTCTGCACTTTTATTGTCACTTTTTTCACTAAATGCACCCGTGACACACACCCCTCAAGTATTTAGAGGTTGTAGGTCACCTCTTAATAAGAGCAGCGCCATACCTATCCCCTCTTTTTCACATTTGAAAGCTCCAGCCACTAGTTCATTTTAGATACCAAGTAGTCACTTCTTAATTTTTGAGGTTGTTGGTATCCAACTGTATCCCACTGTATGTTGGTATGTTGGTCACATACTTATTGACCATCATGGACAAGCCATTATTGGGAGTGTTATCTTGGGCCAGACCTGCTCCCAGCTGCCCAAAGACAGTTTAAAATGTCTCGGTTTGATATCCCCTGCTGGTGTTGGTTCCACTGCTGCTGCCTGCTTGCCTATTGTGCACCTTCTTGTGGTGTCACATTTTGTCTTCCTTCCTGTGTGGTAGGATGAAATCCATTATTTTGGTAGCATGGATCCAAGATGGTGGCCCTTGAAGGGGTCTTCCCCAAAATGGCCTTATATCAGAGACAGAAAGCCCTTGAAAGTTTGAAAGAAAAATCAAAAAGTTTTAAATGTTTAAATGTCTTTTTTTTTTTTTTTAATTAACAGTATAGCTTTTGTTTTATTAATGTATTTATTTTTATTTGAAGTATGTTTGTATTTATCTGTTATTTTAATTGGTTTTAATTAGTGGAAGCAGTCAGCAGTGAGCGCCACCTGGTGTCAAATCCACACACTGTGGATTTGCTGCTGAGAAGGCCCAGAGCTTTATGGAATAGCTTACCTAATTTCCCCAGTGAAAATTGTGATTGTTTCGTTTTATTGTTCCCAAATTGCACACAAAATATTTTAGGTAATTTACATTTTACTTGAATGGCTACTTGCAAGCTGAGAATAAAAAGAAGCTATTGTCAGCTTGTGCAGGATTTGTCTACAGAAGCTCCAGGATTTGTCTACAGAAGCCTGACATTGCATGCCTGATATTACACTAAATCGGGGGTGCAATGCTTTTTAGGCTCCTGCAGGAAAAAATAATAAATAGACATTTTTTTAAGGTGAATCCTTTTAGGACTGCTTATATGTATTATCCATGTCTGGTGATAGCTTTTCTTGGAAAGTCTCAACGTGATGAATGTTTTTAGCATGAGAAAGTGATGCTTTCATCCTTTCCTCTGTGCTTTCAATGCAGAACTTTTTATTAAAGGATTGTTTGCAATGAAACATATCTACGCTCTTGACACTGGTTTTTTGTCAGTGCGGATTATTGAATTACTCATGTTTAACCACTTCAGGACCAGCTACTGTAACTAAACAGCTGGGCAGCGCACTTCCTATTTCAAGTTACTGTTTATAGATTTATTTTTTACAGTGTCAGCAACACTGAAAAGATGACTAAAAAATGATGACTTTTTCTAATTTTTAAGTGACTTGTGATTTTGCAGGCAATGGGCAGTAGAAAGAAGGTAACCAACAATGATTTTACAAACAAGCAGAATTTTCACTGAAACATTTTAAATAATGTTACACACAATTTTTATAGTTTTGTCTATGTAATAATTTGAGGGAAGATCTAAAGTGCACTTTTAAAGTGATTTTAAAGCCTAAACATGGTTACCTTAATGCTCATTGTACTATGGTAAAAATTGTTTAGGTGTCAGCATCCCCAGTCACCCCCCCCTTTTACTTACCCGAGCCCTAATTCAATCCTGCACCATGCACGGCTGCAGGTCTTCTCTCCCCTCACTTCTGGGTCTTGCTGGCTGTGCTGAGGGCACTGGGAGCCATTGGCCAGTAACGAGGAAGCGGGGGCAGGGGCGAATTTTACTGTCTGTGTCAATGGATGCAGCAGCAGGGTTCAGGTGCAAGCATGCACGAGTGCACTGGACAAAGGGGAGGGGCCATGGGCGCCGGCAGGGGACCCAAAGAGAGGTGGTTCATGGCCACTCTGTGCAATTCCATTGCACAGAGAAGGTACTGTAAGTACAGACACACTTGTTATTAAAAAAAAAAAAAAAATAACCTTAACAATTAGTTTAGGCCATTTAAAGGAAAATGTCACCATTCGGAACTTGTTACATATTCCACCTGTATTTAGGGTGGAACATGCAGCATGTTCCAGCTCCTGCAGCCTCTACTCCTGCTCTCTGCCTCAGTGTGACAGCAGGTGGCGGATCTTCTTTGCACAGCTATTGTAACTATTCAAAAACAGCGCAACCATGAGAGACTCCAACCACATGGCAGCATCATTCATTCACAGCAACCTGAAAATGGATAGACTACAACTACCATCAGCGACCATGGATGATGGCTTGTAGTACTGATATGCACTATTGTAGTTCATTCACAAGCCCTGAAGATTTATTTTTTACAGTGTCAGCATGCACACCTGTAACTGTAATCACACTGTTATTAGAAAACAGTAAAAAGGTAAAGAATTATTGAAAGTGGCTCTGCACTATGCAATCACTGTGACCGATCATAGCAATCACAACTGTAAACAATGCTTGTGATCACATTGGTGAATGCAAAGTGCTGAGCACAGGTAGATAGTATAGAGAGTAGGTCCATAACTTGAAATCACTGTGGCCAAACACAGCAATCACAAACGTAAACACTGGATGCGATGAGCGGTCAGCTCTCTCTTTTCTTTCATATACACAAAAGCCATTGTGGGAGAAAGAGGAGAGCTGGCTGTCATCCTAGCTAGCACTCCAGTGTTCAAATCACAGTGTCCCTACCTGATCATGGTGATCCTAGTGACCCTACCTGATCACATTACCCTATCTGATGATAGAGCCCCTGCCTGATCTAGCCAGTGTCAGATTACAGCCAGTACCTGATTACAACCTGTGTCTGATTACAGACAGCACCATATTACTATGAGATCAAGATTACAGCCAGAACCAGAACAGCCAGCACAAGATTGCAGCCCACAATAGATTGTAGCCAACATCTGATTACAGTCGGCAGCTGATTACAGACAATACCAGAGTTTCCAGTTCGCTGATCACAGTCAATGCCAATAATTCCAGCTTGCTGATACCTGTCAGTGCTAGTGTTTTCAGTGCTACTGATCACAGCCAGGTCTAGTGTTTATCCTTTCACAATTAGGTGTCTGCTTTCCAAAATAGGGTAATGTCTTTAGGCCTCAGAAAATGTTATAGGTAGTGAAGAAATCGTATGAGTAATTTAAGCCCTTTGAAAATCTAAAGGGGGCTAAATGAATACTGAGCCTTTCTGTGCAGCTAGGCAGCAAAAATGTCTCAAATATGTGGTATTCCCATCACAGGGGAAGTACCAAAATGTGGTTTGAGGTATAATTAATTACGCCCATGCTGTGTGTGAGAAATAAGCTATTAAAATTACAATGTTGTGAAAAAAAAATCACATTTTATTTGAAATGTGGCAAAAATTAGATCTTTAAAATGCTATGTCTCAGACCAAATACCTTAGAGTTTTACTTTTCTTTTTAGGGGTATTTGTACTGGCCTGGAATTTTAGAGCAAGAAAATAGGCAGTTGGAACATCAGTATTCATAGGTTTAAAATATATACAGTATATTATAGTTTATAGTAAAATGTAGCGCATAAATTGTGCAAAAAGTCTTCAATCAAGAAAACAACTGAAAAACAAATATCCATAAATGGTGAACACAGCAATGATAAAACTTATAAGTCTCTCAATGAAGGTAAATAAAGTCCAGTGAGTGAATAGAAAACAAATATACATGGAATGTCCCACTGGAAATGGTATGTGGATGTGAGACGGCAAGTGTTCTAACACAGGTAAATCATCAGATCATCCCAAAACTGTATCTCACAACTGCATGTGACTTGGTAAAGATGGTGTGTAAGAAACTCTTACCAGATACATTGGACTCCCTTGTCAGCGACAGGGAGTCACTCGAGCGGGTTGCCTCTCAGGGCCTGAAAGTGGACATCACAGCTCTGCGAACCCTCTGGGTCAAACTCTGTATGGATCTCCCGGGGCCGCCAGGTGGGTCCTCCCAAAGGATGGCCAAGTTGCGAATCAGAGGGAACAGTGCGTCACGTAAAAAGCTGAAGTGAAGGCTGGTTTGATCTCTCAGTTGATATGTGGAGAAAAAATAAACAGGCTCCACATAGCGTAGATGAGCAAAGTGGGATTTTTATTGCTAAAAAAGCCAGGTAACAATAAAATGTGATCACAGGGTATGCCGTTTCGATCATTGGATCGTCTACTGGGTATGCCCCAGTAGACGATCCATTGATCGAAACGCGTCGGACGCTTTCAGCATCCTTCTTGTTGCCCATCTTTGTTTTTATACCCTGTGATCACATTTTATTGTTACCTGGCTTTTTTAGCAATAACAATCCCACATTGCTCATCTACGCTATGTGGAGCCTGTTTATTTTTTCTCCACATATCAACTGAGAGATCAAACCAGCCTTCACTTCAGCTTTTTACGTGATGCACTGTTCCCTCTGATTCGCACCTTGGCCATCCTTTGGGAGGACCCACCTGGCGGCCCCGGGAGATCCATACAGAGTTTGACCCAGAAGGTTCGCAGAGCTGTGATGTCCGCTTTCAGGCCCTGAGAGGCAACCCGCTTGAGTGACTCCCTGTCGCTGACAAGGGAGTCCAATGTATCTGGTAAGAGTTTCTTACACACCATCTTTACCAAGTCACATGCAGTTGTGAGATACAGTTTTGGGATGATCTGATGATTTACCTGTGTTAGAACACTTGCCGTCTCACATCCACATACCATTTCCAGTGGGACATTCCATGTATATTTGTTTTCTATTCACTCACTGGACTTTATTTACCTTCATTGAGAGACTTATAAGTTTTATCATTGCTGTGTTCACCATTTATGGATATTTGTTTTTCAGTTGTTTTCTTGATTGAAGACTTTTTGCACAATTTATGCGCTACATTTTACTTTCACATGATTTTTTGGTTGCTGTCACCTTGTATGTAGCTGCTCTGCACCATATACTTTTTGAATTTAGCGCAGTGTATACTTTTATTATCCTTGCACCTATTATAGTTTATAGACTATTTAAAGTGGTATTAAAGGTTTGGCTTTTAAAAAAAATAAAATAACAAACATGTTATACAGTGCCATGAAAAAGTATTCATACCCCTTGAAATATTCCAAATTTTCTCACGTTACAGCCAAAAACGTAAATCTATTTAATTGGGTTTTTTTGTGATCGACCAACACAAAGTGGTACATAATTGTGAAGTGGAAGGAAAATGACAAATGGTTTTTAAGATTATTAACAAATAAATATCTGAAATGTGTGGGGTGCATTTGCATTCAGCCCTCTTTACTCTGATACCCCTAACTAAAATATAGAGGAACCAATTGCCTTCAGAAGTCACCTAATTAGTAAATAAAGTCCATCTGTGTGTAATTTAATCTCAGTATAAATACAGCTGTTCTGTGAAGCCCTCAGAAGTTTGTTAGACAACATTAGTGAACAAACAGCATCATGAATGCCAAGGGACACACCAGACAGGTCAGGAATAATATTGTGGAGACATTTAAAGCAGGGTTAGGTTATAGAAAAATATCCCAAGCTTTGAACATCTCATGGAGCACTGTTCAATCCATCATCCAAAAATGGAAAGAGTATGGCACAATCGCAAACCTACCAAGTCATGGCCATCCACCTAAACTAACAGGCTGGGCAAGGACAGCATTAATCAGAGAAGCAGTCAAGAGGCCCATGGTAACTCTGGAGAAGCTGCAGAGATCTACAGCTCATGTGGGAGGAACTGTTTGTTGTGTTCTCAACAAATCTGGCCTTTATGGAAGAGTGGCAAGAAGAAAGCCATTGTTGAAAGAAATCCATAAGAGGTCCTATTTGCAGTTTGCAAGAAGCCATGTGGGGAACACAGCAAACATGTAGAAGAAGGTGCTCTGGTCAGATGAGACCAAAATTGAACTTTTTGGCTTAAAAGCTAAATGCTACATGTGGCAGAAAACTAACATGGCACATCACCCTGAGCACACCATCCGTGAAACATGGTGGTGGCAACATCATGTTGTGGGGATGCTTTTCTTCAGCAGGGACAGGGAAGGCAGTCAGAGTTTATGGGAAGATGGATGAAGCCAAATACAGGGCAATCTTAGAAGAAAACCTGTTGGAGTCAGCAAAGGACTTGAGACTGGAGTAGAAGTTCACCTTCCAGCAGGACGACAACCCTAAACATATAGCCAGAGCTACAATGGAATGGTTTATATCAAAGCATATTCATGTGTTAGAATGGCCAAGCCAAAATCCAGACCTAAATCCAATTGAGAATCTGTGGCAAGACTTGACAATTGCTGTTCACAGACGCTTTCCGTCCAATCTGACAGAGCTTGAGCTATTTTGCAAAGAAAAAAGGACAAAAATGTCACTCTCTAGATGTGCAAAGCTGGTAGAGACATACCAAAAAAGACTTGCAGCTGTAATTGCAGCGAAAGGTGTTTCTAAAAAGTATTGACTTTAGGGGGCTGAATACAAATGCATGCCACACTTTTCACATATTTATTCAAGTTTGAAAATCATTTATCATTTTCCTTCCACTTCACAATTATGTGCCACGTTGTGTTGGTCTATCACAAAAAATCCCAATAAAATACATTTACTTTTTTGGTTGTAACAGGACAAAATGTGGAAAATTTCAAGGGGTGTGAGTACTTTTTCAAGACAATGTACTTACCTGCCCTTGCTCTAAATCCACCACAGTGGAACCAGCGGGACCAGACTGGCTTACCCCAGCGGTGTTACCTAGATGATAATTTTTCCTTCTTGCTGTTGTGAGTTGCCACTTTGTTGTTTAATAAAGCCATTACTTTCATGCTACACTTAGAAGGCACTGTTTCTTAACCCAGTAGTCTCTATGTGGTCTCATTCAGTCTCTACATCATCTACCATGGGTGACATTACAGGATCCTCTGGGACCTCTAGCAGTTGACTGGGAGTTCTGGCATCTTAGATCTGAAGGCTGCCGGGTCTGTCTCTTTGATTAGGCCCAAAGCCTTATCCTCATAGGTGGAGAAGACCACAACCAGTCCACGCCCAGCTCCTCCTCTTCAGAGCGGTATTTTGAGACTTGGTTAGTAGATGAGGTCTACAAGAAAGTCCTCCAAATGGAGGTTGGTGCCAATCTTTTAATGGGCCAAATTCTGGGTGGATCTGATAAACTGGAAGCCCGGGCAACTGTTTGCAGATGATAAAGTGTTGGGGCTTCCAGCAGTCAGATACTGACCAATATGTACAGCTTTGTAACAATAATTCCATAGGACTAGCCTTCACTCATGTCACCAATCCGGATTGACTAGCCTTTCTGGATATGGAACTTTGCCATGATGGTGCAACCATATATGCCAACAACTTTGTTAAACCGACCGCCAGCAACTCCTTTCTCCATTATCGGAATTGTCACCATGCTAAATGGATCCATAACATTCTCAAAAGACAATTCCACAGAATTTGAAAGAATTGCACAAGGGATGTGGACTTCTCAGCAATTATTTTTGGGAAAAAGGGTATCCATCTTCATTGGTGTCTGATGCTTTCCAGCAATATCAAAAACCTCCCTCCCCAAAACCACTCAGGAATTAGGAACTTCAGCCCATGCGATTCACCACCCAATTTCACAATAAAAATAAAAACATCTGCATAGCTCCTCCATAACTATATAATAACTTCATGGTGGAAGGATTGGTATTCCATTTTCATATGATATATCTTTACAATATAGAGCTATGTATGGAGTGTATAATTGTAATTGTGGTTCTATGAACTGATTTCTGTATTTGTCCTCCTTTTATTCTTGTCTTTTAATCATATTTTGAATAAATTCAATATCTTAATATACTTTAGTAATCATTGTGCCTAAAAAGTCCAAAGCCCAAACTTATTTCTATGAATATAATGACTCCAGGACGTGGCACTTAATACTATATTTGTATCCACATTACCACTATGTGTTGATACTCTCTTAATTGCACTATGAATATGGGTGGAAGCACCTGGGCATAAAAATGTTCTAGTGGTTTTTACTAAATTCGAATACATCTTTTTTTCTTTTGTGTGGCTAATACGTTACAATTGCCAATAATACAGGATTTTCATTCTCCTTCTCCTCCCTTTTTTCTCTCTGCCCTTGTTCTTGTTTGTTTTCTCTCCTTTCCTAAGATGGAATTTGTTGGTTCAGGTTGGTTAGGCTACATGACGGAGATCCAAACTAACTGCAACACAGATACTGAACAGGAAATAGGTATAAATCAATATATGGCCAAATTAAAACGTTCCCTTAAAAAGAAATCCAACTTATATTGGCACATTGAGTTCCTACAAAAATATGTACAGGAAAATATTAATCCCCTTGGATTAAGGATACAGTTGTATCCATCCTTTCAAATAACATCTCCAGAATTTAAACTCGCATGGGAGAATATACTGACCCAATGTAGCTCGGAACTTATGAAACTCCTGATTTCTCACTACCAAATTGAACTTAATACCTTGGACCAGGAAATTCTCCTATTGCAGACTACCAATGAGAGCATTAAGGATCATGCATTATTCTCCAAACGAGTTCAAGAAACTAAAGATTATGTAACTAGGATCACTAAGGATATTATTTACAAAAAACAAAACAAGTTGTCCAAGGATCGACTGGCCTTCTCAGAAGGCTTTGCATATCATTGGCACAACTCGACTCAAACAAAAGGATCTAGAAACATTTACCGCATGACCAAAACGCATACCAACGACAGAGCAACTGATGATGACACTGAATCAGATTAATCTTTTAGATCTTCTTCCTCTCTCCCCAGACAAGGAAAAAGTAACACCACTAACCCTCATAATAACCTAGGAGCACGCAAACAGGATTACGGTGGAGGGTCCTATACACCCTCCTCCAAAAAACGTCCCCCCAATCAAGACACTAATTTACTACCTCACCCCCAAAAACAAGGTCACCTAACACAACAGAATGAAAGATCACTATCACAACCTAAATATTTGGGCGCCACAGCCCTACAAGCCATTCAAATTTTGAATACTCAAACACAAGCACACAACACTTTACAAGTTAATACCACAGGCCCAACTGAGTTAGGCCGAATAAATGCAACCCCCATTGACCAAGCCCAACCTCAAGGACTAAGTTCCCAAACCACCCTCCCACCCCCCCCCACACAATGTCCTTCTCACACTAGACAAAGCACTCTAGATTCCCACATTCAACCCAACATCTCCCAGGCAAATTTTCAATTGCCCATGGATACGATGCCTCTGACATAACATCAGGACGAGATATCATTAATTTAACCCCTTACCACTTTGGGGACGAGATTCTCGATGTGCTAAAATATGGCCTCAGTTTTTGTCCCTCTGCGAATATCGACAAATATGAGACCATCAAGGATGCTTACCTATTCTCACGCAACCTGACTTACAAGTTCCTATTCGATAGGGAAGTTCTACAATCTAAACAAGATAAATCTATCTCTGAACAAGTGAAGCATTTTTCCATGGATGACTTTCGAGCCCTCCGGGATTTAATGCTTCTACTTGAGGAAAATGAACCATCACAAGAATCTACTAATCCTATATCGAATCAAGATGTAACGGCATCTGCCGAACCCACACCTCCTACTAAAAAATTTAAGTCAAAATCTCAACGTTTCCCAGAATTAACAACTAACCCCCATATCTGGGCCTTTTTGATAGGAATCAATGACATCAAACATATGACCATTCTACTGAATCTAGGGAATCTAACCCCTCCCCAAATACGAGCCATTCAACTTTTACAAGACCACCCGGATCTGGAGATCAAGGCCTCCGATAAGGGTGGGAACATTGTACTCATGACCAGGACCCATTATGAGTCTATGGTCATGAGAATTCTACACAATAAACAGTGTTATTCCCGTCTGTTGGAGACCCTTATCCTAGAATTTAAACAGGAATATTTATGCATTATTGGATTAGCCCACCAGGGAGGCCTCTTCGACCGAGATATATACAACTACCAAAATGTTAAAAAAAACAAGAGAGGCCACATTTTATGCTTTACCAAAGACACACAAACACCGCATAATGCCCCCAGGCCGCCCCATTGTTTCAGGGATTGGTTCCCTGACAGAGAATGCTAGCCGTCTTGTTGACTTTGTCCTAACACCACATGTATTGGGCTTACCCTCTTATACCCGTAATACACTGGATCTCATCAAGCAGATAGAGGGTCTGCCCTTCCCTCCCGATGCCCTCCTCATGACCTTGGATGTTGAGTCTTTATACTCTAGCATCCCTCACGAGCAGGGCATCGGGATGGCTCGCACCTTCCTGCGAGAACAGGATCATTACAGTTGGGATTATTGTGAGTTTATTTTAGAATTACTTAAATTTGTGCTTACCTGTAACTATTTTTGTTTCAAAGGTTCCCACTTCCTCCAGGTGCAAGGTGTAGCTATGGGCACTTGCTGCGCACCAGCTTACGCTAACTTGTACCTGGGGGGGTGGGAACGGAACATCTTTTCGGATGATGCATTGGCCCTTTTTACTGATCATGCTCTCATTTGGTGGCGGTATATTGATGACATATTTTTGGTATGGACAGGCACTCAGGATCTTCTTGACAGATTTATTCAAACTATCAATCAAAACTGCTATAATCTCAAATTCACGGTCTCTATCAATCCCCATCGGATAACTTTCTAGACTTAACTATCTTCAAAGACAATGACAACTGTTTAGCCTCTACCCTTTATAGGAAGGAAACAGCAGGGAATACCCTGCTACATGCTAATAGCGCCCATCCTAGGCCACTTATCAAAAGTATCCCATATGCACAATACCTAAGACTGCGTCGCAATTGCACCCATCTAGAGGAATTTAAAGTTCAAGCTGATATGCTCCGTAACAGGCTCTTGGCAAGGTGTTATACAATAACGTTACTACGTGCCGCATACAATAAAGCTATACGTCAATCACAAAGCTCTCTATTGTATAAAAAGAAACCAACCGTTACTAACCCCTCGGTGAGATTTATTACGAGATTCTCGCAACAACATGAACAACTTTGTGATATCTTAAGTAACCACTGGTCGATTCTTTTGGAGGACCCTATCCTCAAAAAATATATCGGTCCCTCTCCACAAATTATATTTAGACGGGCGAGATCTCTAGGTGATAGACTAACCTCTAGTCACTACTCTTCGACCCCTGCACATAAGCAACTTAAACAGGGGATCTCACAGTGTGGAAAATGTTCATTCTGTCCATGGATAAAAGTGGGTAAAACATTTATACTTCCGAATGGCGAAACCTTTACACCAAAATTTCATGCAAACTGTGACACGGAAGGAGTAGTATATCTTATGCTATGTCAATGCTGCGCCTTTTATGTAGGCAAAACTTTTAGACACCTACTGTACGATGCAGAATAAAAGATCATGTCTACTACTCAGCGGAAGGCAAGATGGTTACGGCAGTTAGTAGGCATCTGGATTTATATCACAAGTTTGATGTATCTATGACATCATTCATTGTTTTAACAGTAGTCCCAAAAGATCCCAGAGGTGGAGATTGGGATAAACATATTTGTCAAAAAGAAACAATGTGGATGGAGCGTCTTGGTGCCATCCATTCCCCTGGCATCAATGAGGCCCACACATATAAGCCTTTCCTATAGAATACATTAGGTTACTCTAGTTCTCTACTGTAACCCCTCTGGGTTTGTCATTCTCTCTGGTATCCTCTAACCTCTCCTATAACATGCATGATAATTTGGCTTTAATCTAGGGTAATTTTGAGATGCTTTGCTGACTGTTTTTTAGATAGTGCTTGACTGCTATTTAGATATTCGGCCTATTAATAATATACTTTATTTTTTAATTTGTTTCATTTTCACAAAATCCTGATTATTGATGTTTTAATATAGCCATCCTCTTAAAATCATTATTATGGTACACTTGCATATAAAGCTATATATAGAACTATTACAATTGCGATCCTGTTACTGGTGCTGTTCTGGCAGTTCACGAGAGGTGCACTCTGCATTGCCCTGGTTTGTTTTCAGCACTATGCAGCCGCCCAGTGCCACGCCCCCTCCACAGGGCGATAGGCGCAACATGGTAGTACTGGTTTCTCCTGTATACCTGGGGCTGCAACCGCTCTCTCCCTGTCTCACGCGTTGGGTGGTTCCCATGCCGACGCTGTGAGCTGGGACATGCGCGGTGTGCACCCGGCGGCCGGCTTGGATGACGTCACATCGGCGTTCCCGATTGGTGACTACAAGCGGGGCGTGTGTACAAGAGACACCACTCAGCGTCCCTTTACCCACGCCCTACATCGCAGTCGCTCTCTACACCGAGCGACTGTGTGGATGCCGTCTCTGGTAACACTACGGATATCTATGCTTAATCGCTAACAGGTATGTGCCTGCATGGAAATGGACACATGTCTACACATTAGTCAGTACTCAGATCTGACTGTGCTATTTCTACCTTTCCTTATCTAGCCACTACCATCCCCCATCCCTCTGTCCTTCGCTCTCTCTCCCCACCAGGAGTTCCTTTTGAAATAATATAGCTAATCTACACCTTGACCTTCTTACCAAACAATTATTATATGCTTTGCCTGTTTGTATTATAACAGGTTCGGTACTACAGCCAAACCTTTTGGATACCGAATCACTTTTTAACACCATACACAAGCGAGGTTGATTGGATGTCTGACATACATAGACCAATCTGTGTGGATAACCAGTGGATCACATTCCCCTCTCCACTCTTGGCCAATTTAATCGCCCTCTTTGGCTACATGTCCTGCTAGAAGACTCTAGCAACAAACTGATTGAACTCCAAGATACATAGTGGATATTGTTTTATCAAATATTCTGGGTTTATATATATATATATATATATATATATATATATATATATATCCTTTCTATTTCATTAGCATGAGAATGGTAAGTGCTTTTTATCTTTAAATTAACTATCTATACTGGTACTTACTGGCTTGATTCCCAGTTGGTTACACAAATCATTTTTAAAATCCATATCTAATACTCATAGCTACTTTATGATAGTGTAATGCTATATAGTCTCTCTTTTATGCTAGAATAATTCACGAACATCAGCCACAAGGGTTATCTTATAAGTACCTTCACTACTGTGTGTCTTCATCTGAGTGACAAATGCAATGCGTCCTTCACTCATATGACACATACATCATAACCCATGAGAGCCTGGTAGGTTAATACAGGACATATTTAAGTGGTCCTTTATGCACATTATGTCAAACATTATTATATCGATCTAACATAACATACATAATCACTTGTGAATTGTCTAGGTATGACTACCCGATACTCATTGGAATAGACCTCTATACTAGCTTGTTCATCTGTCTTTTCATATCATTTTGTTTATGCCTTCCTCAGCCCTGGCTTCTATTTCCCTATCTTCTTTCCTCTCCGTCTCTAACTCTCTTCCCTCCACCCGTTCCTTTCTTCATTCCACTTTTTTCCTCTCTATATATGCCTAACTCAATGCTCTCACATAAGCAGTCACATTTCCCCATTGATTCAAATACACTTACCATCATTTACCTACATTTCCATCATGTTACATACGTCCCCATAGTGTATGAATATCATCGGGGCTTTGCTGGATGGACGCCATCTGGTGGGCCCCCATAGCATTGATATCAATTTTGCAATGTACTGCTATCATCTGGTTACTGTCCTTTTAGATAGTTTATTCAAGTTATATTTATTGGATGTTTTGTATATTTCAGTAATCTGTTCTATGCTCCTGAAGAAGCGATTTGACGTGCAACATGTTGAGCAAGCTGTAGACACCGATTACTACCAACTGCATAGCTCCTCCATAACTATATAATAACTTCATGGTGGAAGGATTGGTATTCCATTTTCATATCATATATCTTTACAATATAGAGCTATGTATGGAGTGTATAATTGTAATTGTGGTTCTATGAACTGATTTCTGTATTTGTCCTCCTTTTATTCTTGTCTTTTAATCATATTTTGAATAAATTCAATTTCTTAATATACTTTAGTAATCATTGTGCCTAAAAAGTCCAAAGCCCAAACTTATTTCTATGAAAAAAATAAAAACATGGAGAGCATTTTGTTCAGACGCTGGTCTATTTTACTTGAGGACCCTTTCCTACAGTCCACCCTCACGCATTAACCAAAAGTGTCTTATCGAAGAGCAAAGAATATAAAAGGGAAAATCCCATACAGTAAACTCAAACACACCCCCTAACTCACAGCAATTACATTCCCCTGATCCCTTTGGTGGGTACGTTTCAATGTCATAAAAAATATGTTTGACCCGCCAGTTCGTGGAACATGGTCAAAAGAGATTCACAGGTTAAGGCAGAACCTATGCAATTAAGGAATTCCATAACTGTTCTAGCGAATTTGTCGTGTACTGCCTGACCTGCCCATGCGGTCAATTCCATGTGGGCGGGACCATCCGCACTCTTCGCAAGCGTTTCGGTGAACACAGATGCTTTATCAAAGAAGGCTGGGGCAAACAGTGTTCCTAGACAGTTAGCCTTCCTGCAGAAGAACGTTTCAAACGTTTATGCCAGCAGGGGACTTTATGGATACATTCCTTAAATACTCTTACTCCTGGGGGGGTTAAATGAAGAAATTGAGATTCACACAATATTGTAATATTCACTTTTCAACATTCCAATTCTCATCATATATCCCTCATTTTTTTTCAATGGACCCTTATGGTCCTATACATCTTGGATATAATATGATTCAGATCCTTGCCTTGGGGTGGTGGCTTACAGATAGTAAGTAATTATAGGTACCAAACCTTGGTATATATCTTAAATGACATGTTGTATTCTTCTTTAATAATTACTGTCACATCCAGGTTGATATGTACTGTAGATTTCTACCCTCTCCCCTCCCCCCCCCCTTTGTCCTCTCTCTTTTTTATCCAGTTGTGTATTGGCTTCTATTTTTTATTAAATATATTTGTAAAGTTCTTATCCTGTTTAATTTTTATGATTGTTTTATGCAATGTGCCACAATCCACCTATTGTTATTATGATTCTACTATTGCTCTAGGTCCACTGGCCATTGTAGTTCCACGGCCATGGGCAGTCATGCAGTGTGTACTTCAGCTGCAACCTCCCTGGTGAAACAGGCCAGTAGAAGGAGCTGTGCGCCCCAAGCATGTAGCTAAATGCTTTTTTCTTCCTCTCTACCATCCGGGTCTGCCCACCCAGTGACGTCACTTCCCGCTGTGCGGTCCAGGATGGCCAGCTTGGTCTTCCTGGGTCCCAGTTCTTCCCTGCACAGCCACTGGGCCACAAACAGTATAATGGACAGAGGCAGCCCCAGAGGATGACGTTCTATCTAAAGAACTTGCATGTATCCACTTACATCTAGTGAGTGTTATTCTATTTGTGCAATAAATTGTGCCTTTTAATTACTACACTTAGGTGTGCCTCCCTTCCACCTTCTTCCTTTCCAGCAGTCAGATACTGTAGTTCGTGTTTTCCTAGGATGCCTAGATTTCTTAACAATACTCTGTCCCCAGGCTGTAAACCTTGTATTTTCTTTGAGGTCAAAGTTTTTTGTTTCATTGACCCTGGGCTTCTGAAATCCTAAAGGTTTTTTTATATGCTGTTTTCAGATCCTTCTTGTTGTGGAATCTGTAGTTCAGAGAGCTAGTTGCGCCCATACTGGGTTGGAGCCTTGAACTACAACTTCCATATCTCCAAGCATAATACATTGAGGCTTATGAGTTCACCCAACCTGATATCCCCCTGCTGGCCAGAGGAGTATTGTGTAGTTCAACACTAATAACATAAAGGGGGAAGTAAATAAAGAGCACTGTCTCCTTCTACATATTATCATAGTCCAATATCTGGCTACAAATGTATTCCACATATCCCAGCACAATTAGCTTATGCTGTTAAGTTTCAGATCCAATGTATCATTGTGCTGTTCATTAAGAAAAAAACATAGATAAAACACAGATAAAGTTTCATTAGAAATCTGATAAAACCTTTAAAGAGGTGATATGCAGTATACATAACAGAATTACCCAGGAAAGTAAGGGGGTAGGTTAATTTGCTTTTGCCAAACATAAAAAAAGCTTCTACATACAACACGCAGAGGAAAAATATGCCCTTGCATGATCTGTGGTAATAAATAAATGTGTACTGGGTTAAACACTCCTGGAAATGAATAATTGTGGGCTGGTAAATGGGGTGTCAGACAATCAAAAAAGAAAAAGAAAATCAAGAAAAACATATCTTGTGTCATATAATATAAGAAATAAATTATCTATTTCCTCTTAAGCAACAGTTTCAACATTGTCTGTTATGCAATGGTTGCTTTAGTAATTTTATTAAAAACATTTAGTCAACTATATTGTCATAAACATTTTTCTTTCTCAGTACTGCACTGATAATTTAGTTATAGCTTAAGAAGGTGCAACTATACAGTATTTGGCGCAATTGTGCTGAAATGTTGCAGCACTCTGTCAAATCAGTCTGCATTTGTGCTAAATATATTCAGATTTTCTTTTCTATTCCAAATGAATTAAGACTTTAAAATGGCATGATATACTTGAACAGTTTTTAGCTTCCAGTGATATACCATGACATGTGCAAAATGTGGTGCCTAAAAAAATGTGCAGTGTAATTGGAAATTTGCTGTAAGCAGTCAGGCAAGTCCACAGGGAACAGGCAAGAACTCCAAGGTTTCAAAAGTAATAGGAACCTTTGAGATTTCAAAGCAGACTACTGATCCTTGTTGCATACATTTTTTTCTAGGCTTCTACAATTAATAAAGGTGTCATCCAGTCATAAATTGGAACATAAGTTTTAGAGTTCTGTCTGAAACTAGTATGGAATAAAAAAAGATGAATAGACTACTGTATAAAAAATGTGGAAACTACTTTTTGATGTGCTCTGCAAAAAAAAATTGACTCTAACAAAGCAACAATGAGAAGTGACATTTGATTAACATACACATTTTTCAAGATGGTTGCTAGCCATGAAATGTGCACGTTTGTAATAAATGACTACTAATCTGAAATATTGGTTAAAAAATTCTAATGGGTTATCCACATGACCTCTGAAAGGTTTTACCCCTTTTTACAGCCAGGGCATGTTTTGCTATTCAGCACTGTGCTACTTTACCTGGAAATTGCTTCATCATGCAACTTTGTACCCAAATTAACTTTATATCATTTTTTCATACAAGCAGAGCTTTCTTTTGGTGGTATTTTATTACCACTGGGTTTTATTTTTATTTTTTGCTATGTGAATGAAAACATACCAACAATGTGAAAAACATGTTTTTCTTAGTTCCTGTTATAAAATTTTGCAAACAATCTTTCTTCAAAAGTTTTGACCAAAATGTAGTTTGTTATTTTTGTTTGGTAAACATGGGGACAAGGTGCTGTGGGTGCTACCCCAAAGCACCCTCCTCATGTTGAGGGCATGTGGCCTGGTACGGTTCAGGAGGGGGGGGCTCTCTCGTCCCCCCTCTTTTCCTGCAGCCTGCCAGGTTGTGTGCTCGGATAAGGGCCTGGTATGGATTTTAGGTTGACCCCCACACTATTTTTTTTCATTTTGGTTTGGGGTTCCCCTTTTTATACCAGATGCAAAGAGCCTGGTAATGGACTGGGGGGGATCCCATGCTCTTTTTTTCAATGAGTTTTACCTATATTGCCGAGACACGACAATTCATTACAGCTGCAATCAGTTTTAAATGACAATTTTTCCTTTAGAAATGTCATTTTGCTGTGGTACTGTTCTAAACACGGGAAAAATGTGCCACTTTGCAGGCATACTGTAGACACCCCCAGGCACAATATTTAAAGGAATATTTCATTTTTATTGTTTCACTTTAAGCATTAAAAAAAATCACTGCTCCCGAAAAAATTGCCGTTTATAAAAAAAAAAATCTGCATCAATACATATCCCCTGGGGCAGGACCGAGTTTCCCAAACACTTTTTATGACAATAACTTGCATATAAGCCTTTAAAATTAGCACTTTTGATTTTTCATGTTAATGTCCCATAGACTTTAACGGTGTTCTCGCAGCTTTCAAATTTGTTGCAAACACAGCATATTGTTCGCTGTTCGGCGAACAGGCGAACACCCGATGTTCGAGTCTAACTTACATTCGATTCGAACATTGGGCTCATCCCTACTTCTGGCAATTTGACTGCCTGATTCATTCCTTCCGTGACTTTGCCTTAATCAAACATATCTGGAGACTATCTGCTGTGTTCCTGTGGAAGACTTGCTTCGCTGAAGGTCCCTTCTGGTTCCTAAACCTGTCTTCTGCCTCCGACTATTCAGATCTCTGACTTTCTGATTTACTGGCTTGTTCTGACTACCAAACCCTGGCTATGTTTTGACTACATTTACTATTTGTACCATTTTTACCATTTTATTAAAAGGTATGATTTTTACTGCATTTTCTGTACTGTCTGATTCATGGTTCCTGACAGGTTGAAAAGGGAAATATGGTTAAATTCCCTTCCCCAAGACAAATGGATGTTATGCTTGTTAAGGTTGCAATGGTGTAGATTTACTAAAACTGGTGCCCACAGAATCTTGTGCAGCTGTGCAAAGTAACCACTCAGCTTCTACGTCAGCTTAATTGAACGAGCTGAAGTTAGAACCTGATTGGTTACTATGAACAGCTGTACTAGATTCTGTGTGCATATGTTTTAGTAAATCTCCCCCAAGGCATCCATAGATACAGTTCTCACTAGATTATAATAAAATAAATCAATAGAAACTGTCTATGGCAAGCTTTAATGATTAAGTTTCAAGCTTTTATGAAGAAGTAGGTTTCTTAATAACATGTGCATCTTGCTTTCCTGGGTAACATGCTACCAGCCAAAATCCTGCAGCTTCTGGTATCTTTAAATCCTGAATGAACTTCATTTCAGCCTTGCCTGGATGTTCCACATTTGAGCAAAACACTGACAATCAGGTGAAATGTGGGTAAAAAGAATGCTAGGCTCAGGCTACAGTGGACTTTATGAATCTTTACAACAAACTGCGTTGACTTTTTCATTTTTACTTAGTTGTAAAATTTTCATTAGCAGTTGATTGATTTACATTTACTCTTTCTCTGTATGGGAGTATTGGGGTTGATTTACCAAAGGAAAATAGACCACGCATCTTGCAAGTGCAAAATGCGTGACACAAGGGGAAATGCCGTGGTTACCCAGTGACATGTATGGGTGACCCCGCCCCCTCTGACACAATGGGGGTTTCTCATGACACATCAGAGGGGGCGGGGTCACCCGTACATGTCACTGGGTAAGCCCGGCATTTCCCCTTGCGTCAGAGGGGGGCGGGGTCACCTGTCCACGTCACGGGTGGCCCCGCCCTGGGTTATTTAAGAACTGTCATCCGAGTCGTACGTCATTCTGCCGGGTGCCTCCTATGGAGGAGGCTGTATCATTCGTGGATCGTAGAAGGATTACGTCACTGGAATTTTTTTTATTATAGGACTTGTGCCAAGCTGTGTGTGTGTTTTTTTACTTTTTTCATCACTTTTTTGGGTGAAATGGTACCCATTACCATTTCACACAGGGGGGGCTGGGATCTGGGAGTCCCCTTTGTTAAAGGGGGCTTCCAGATTCTGATAAGCCCCCTGCCCACAGACCCCCACAACCACCGGGCAAGGGTTGTGGGGATGAGGATCTTCTCCCCATCAACATGGGGACAAGGTGCTTTGGGGGGACTACCCCAAAGCATCCTCCCAATGTTGAGGGCATGTGGCCTGGTATGCTTCAGGAGGGGGGGCGCTCTCTCATCCCCCCTTCTTTTCCTGCAGCCTGCCAGGTTGCGTGCTCAGATAAGGGTCTGGTGTGGATTTTTGGGGGAACCCCACGCCATTTTTTAAAAAATTTTGGTGCGGACTTCCCCTTAAAATCTGGATTTTTAGGGGGAACCCCACGCCATTTTTTAAAAAAAATTTGGTGCGGAATTCCCTTTAATATCAATACCAGACCTGAAGGGCCTCGTAATGAAATTTTGGGTGACCCCCCCGCATTTTTAAAAAAATTTTAATGACTTTCAATGACATTTATGTGTATTGTCGGGACCGACAATGCATTAATAGCCGGCACTAACACTTTTAAATGACTTTTTTTTCCTTTAGAAATGTCATTTTGCTCTCGGACTGTTATAAACACGGGAAACATGCGCTACTCTACAGGAATACTATAGACACCCCCCAGGTACGAAATTTAAAGGAATATTTCACTTTTATTGTTTCACTTATTCATTCATTATTAAAATCACTGCTGCTGAAAAAACTGCAGTTTTTAAAACTTTTTTTGCATTGATACATGTCCCCTGGGGCAGGACCCAGGTCTCCAAACACTTTTTCTGACAATAACTTGCAGATCAGCCTTTAAAATTAGCACTTTTGATTTCTCCCATAGACTTTTAAAGGGTGTTCCGCGGCTTTCGAATTTGCTGCGAACACCCCAAATTGTTCGCTATTTGGCGAACGGGCGAACAGCCAATATTCAAGTCAAACTCATGTTCAACTCGAACAGACAGCCCATCCCTACTGGTGAGGTGAGGAAAAGGATGATGTGGGAGAAGAAGCAGCTTTAAAGTGGTTCTAAAGGCAGAAGGTTTTTATTTAATCTTAATGCATTCTATGCATTAAGATAAAAAAACCTTCTGTGTGCAGCAGCCCCCCAATATAATTATGCATGGCATGTTTATTATCACAGTGGAAGACCAGCATCTAAGCTGCACAGGATGGAAAGGTAAATCTGATTTGCTGGGATGGAAATATTAAAGGAAACCTAGTAAAGGTTCAAATTCCTCCCGAATTGAATCCAAAACACAATTAAATAGTTTGGCTGGAACATCAATCCAGTGAAAAATGTAAATAAGCGCACATCAAAAGAAACAGCTGAAAATTTCTGAGATTTCTATAAACATCTCTAAGACCCCTCTGCCCAAAACCAGGATGCTGCAGGGATGCACAAAAAAGCTGCAATAGATTCATACCCAACAACCTCACTCCTGCCAGAATTATCTCAAACAGTCTATAAACTTCCCAATAACAGTGAGCAGAAGCTCTCAGGACATTGAAGCTAGGTAAGACCCCATGTCTAGAAAGCCTATCTCTACAGCATTATTGTACCTTTATCCATAGGCCTGCATACCACAAAAGTGCATACCAATCTTCCCTTGGTCTGTAGGTGCACAAGAATACTTTTTTCCCTAAAGTATCAATATTTTTCCTTGTCAAAAGAAGTTTATTGAGTATACAATATTATAAAGATACATAAAGTAAGTTTACAAGGATCTATAAAGTAAGCTCATTGTTTTACAGTAGGGTTTATATAGGTAAATTTCATGAAATTTTAAATATTAAACATTGGGTTCACGTAAACCTAAATTAAAGATATATATCATTTCCTTAGTTACTTTTGTAGGTATTTAAATGATTTATACCTACTATGCATATTGTTTACAGGTAGAGTGTATATAGGTCAAATAAATTCTGATAATGAGCTTTAATCGTAAGGTGGAGAAAAGGAAAGAGAAAGAAGAAAAAGGGTAGAAAGGCAGAGGTATGGTCCACAAGGTTGTCCCGCTCGTCAGTTTATTATTGTTTTTAGTTCTCTTTGAAGCCTTAGAATGGGTGTCTCTGTAAGTCATTTAATCTGTTACCATGGCAACAGGACAGAGTCATTGAAATTTGACAGGAACTGTTGTTTTATCCAAGGATGCCAAAGTTTTTCAAATTTTGGAATTTGATTTTGATCGATGGCTACCATCTTAGCATGGGACATTGTATTATTCATTCTGTGAATTGTTTCTGCTAGTACCAATGTAGGAGATTTCCATGCCTTGGCCACTGTTTGTTTTGTAGCCGTTATTAGTTGGATCATAAGTTTGAATTGAGAGAGTGTTAACCATTCCGGTTTTAGATTAAGTAAAGTTATATATGGATCTGGTTGTATTATTTTTTAAAATATTTTAGATGCAATCACGAAGACTTCCTTCCAGAAGGTTTGGATACTGGGCACGTCCACCATATGTGTAAATGTGTGCCTATTTCTGGGCATCCTCGATAACAAAGAGCTGAGATATTAGGTGAATATTTTGCCACTCTAGCAGGTACAAGGTACCAGCGAGTTAGGACTTTATAATATGTCTCCAGTGCTAAGATGTTGGGTGAAGATGACTTAGATGTGAGCCATATGTTAGACCAGTCCGTGTCTTTTAAAGTTCGTCCCAGGTCCTCCTCCCACCTCTGAACGTAAGAGGGTCTATTAAGATTTACTACTCCATATAATTGATTATAAAGTGATGAAATTGTACCTTTAGCAAATGGATCTTTTGTACAGATTGATTCAAAAATGGATAATTGGGATAATGGTGTATCCTCCTTTAGGAATGGTATATAGAAATTTTTGATTTGGAGATATCTAAATATGTCCAAGCTTTAAAAGCTTTAAAAGAATTTGGGTAGATCCATGCCGGATAAAGAGCCGGATTTCTGATAAAAGAAAGGAGAGGATTGTGTGGAGATTGTAACTGATATTTGGTTTTTAGTTTATCCCAGAGAGATAAGAAGTGTTTAGTTATGGGATTATGAATTTTAAAGCGGTCTTTAGGATCAAGCCATAACAAGTTTGATATTAATAGAGGGTCATTTTCTGAAGCCTCTATAAATACCCATAATGGGATTTCCTGTTTTGCATGGTATTTGGACAGACTGGCCAAATGTGCTGCTCTGTAGTAGTTAGTAAAATTAGGGTATCCCAGGCCTCCTTTATTTTTGGGAAGATGTAGTGTGTGTATAGGTATACGTGGTTTAGAAGAGCCCCATATAAACGAAGTTGCTCTTTTTTGTACTATTCTCAAAAAATAGGAAGGAATTGGAATAGGGAGGACTCTGAATAGATAAAGCAATTTGGGTAGAATAGTCATTTTGATTGCATTAATCTTCCCTATCCAGGATAAAGGAAGTTGCGACCATTGTTTTATTAGATTTGTGATCTGTCTTAATACAGGAGGATAATTGGTTGAGAATAAGTCAGAATGAGATGCTGTTAAATGAATTCCAAGATATGGGATTGATTTTTCTGCCCATGTGAATGGGAGTGCAGCCCTAGCCGGGATCAGTTCCATGTTTGTGAGTGAAATATTAAGCACTAGGCATTTCTTAGGATTAATCATAAGGCCGGATAGGGCTGCAAATCCATCAAGAGCTGGTATTAAGTTAGGACCAGAGACCTGTGGTGATGATAGAAAAAGTAATATATCGTCTGCAAATATACATAATTTGTGTGTAATACCTCCTACTTCAATGCCAGTTATAGTTTGGTTTGTTCTGATGTATTGGGCCATGGGTTCGAGTATAAGGGCAAATAATAAGGGAGATAATGGGCAACCCTGTCGGGTACCTCTTTCGATATTAAAGGCATCAGATTTGTATCCAGCATATTTTATATAGGCTTTGGGTTTATTATATAATGCTTTGATCCATGTTAAAAAGTGGGGTCCAAAACCCCATTTTTGTAATGAATATTGCATATATTGCCAGGATACTGTGTCAAATGCCCTCTTAATATCGAGAGATAGAAAACATAAAGGGATTTTCCGTTTTTTAGCAATATGTGCCAATAACACTGCCCTGCGTATATTATCACCTGCCTGTCTATTTGGCATGAAGCCTACTTGATCTCTATGTATTAATTTTCCTATAATGCTAATGAGGCGTTTTGCTATTATTTTTGCTAATAATTTAATATCAAGGTTTAACAGAGAGATAGGCCGATAATTTACACAGGAAGTATCATCAGAAAGGGGTTTTGGGATCATACAAACAATTGCCATTAGTGTTTCTTGCCGAAAAGAATGTCCTTCTAGAAGTTTGTTAAAAGTTTCAGTGAGAATGGGAGAGAGTATTTCTGAGAATGTTTTATAGTATAAAGCCGAGTAGTTGTCTGGGCCTGGTCTTTTGTTAAGTTTTAGGTCTTTTATGGCGTTAGCAACTTCATCTATAGTTATAGGCTCATCCAAACTGCTTTTTTGATGTAACATGATCCCACACAGTGTGTGACTATCATAATGCACTTACATTCAGCTATAAATACAGGTTTTTTATAGAGAACCATCTCTTAGTAAAATATATGAAGAGATATCAGGAATTAGGATGTCAGTCCATTGAATCTTCTTGGTCCATGGATGATGTGGCTTAACGGCCTCTTTTGTGAGAATGATGATTCCCATTTTGTTCTGAAATTTTCTGGGTGCTGCCTGAAGGTGAAGATGATGCCATTCTTCTGCGTGTGGGAGAGTTGCTGCTTGTGGGTTCTGTCAGATTTAATTTTAAAAGGGTTTGTTGTAATTCATCTGCTGATCTGCTTCTGTAAATTGTACCTTGGTAGTTAAATCTGACTGAAAAGGGGAAGCCCCATTGATACATAATGTTGTGGCGTTGCAGTTCCATTAGTTGGGGTTTCATGGATCATCTTTTAGTAATAGTAAGTTGGGATAGGTCAGCAAAAATTTGATAATTGTGTCCTTGAAAATTAAGTTCCTTTTTTTCTCTTGCAGCAATTAGTATGTGTTCTTTCGATCTGTAATAATGAAATTTTGTGATTATATCACGTGGGGGTCCATCTTTCATTTTGGCTGTGAGGGCTCTGTGTACTCTGTCTAGTTCTAAACGTTCAATAGGGATATCTGGCTTTAGTTCCTGTAATAGAGCAGTAATAGTAGATTGCAGGTCTGTCACAGTTTCAGGTATTCCTCCTATGCGCAAGTTTGAACGTCTGGCTCTATTTTCGTAATCATCGAGCTTAGTTTGAAGTATTAAATTCTCTTCTTTTAATTGTTCCAATTCTGTTATATTTTCTTGGGTTGTAATTTCAATTTCATCCATTTTTATTTCTAAGGCTGTGGTGCGGTTTCCCAGCTCTCTTATTTCTTTGGTTAGGCTGTTTGTTATTTGGTCTGAGGTTTGTTTTAAAGCCTTATGAAGCATATTTTCAAATTGTAATAATATTACTGGGGATGCTGAGGAGGCTTGTGGAGAAGTTTGTGAGAGGATTTATTCTGTATCTGACTCAAATGGAGAGTCTTGCTGTGACATTTTCTGTCTGTGAGAGCGCCCTGATGCTGTATATTGTGAGGTGACTGGAGCTGCTTTAGTTGCAGTGAGTGCCTGTGAGCTCTTTGTGAGGTGATTTTTATTTCTGCCACGGCTTCCTCCCAGTACCATATTTCCTGCCCAAACTTTCACAGTTTGTTCCCTGGGGCAAAAAGGTTCAAATGGATACCTTTTGAGCCTGCAGGCTTCGCTTTGTCCTTCTCTTCTCTCCTCAGCGGTGCGGAGCTCTAACAATGCATGTCTGCTCCGCTAGACTCCGCCCATCTCCCCCCGTATCAATATTTTTCAATCTCCATTTTACTTTCAAGGATGCAAGGGGAGAAATAGACTGCTAACGCACCACCCACCCCATTCTCTTTTCCTATTTGTCCCTTTTTTATTTTATTTTTTCTCTCCTTGAACTCCTGTTTCCTCTTGCTGGCGATGGAGGGACACTTTCTCTACCCATATTTTCAAATAATATGAACTACTCAGCCACTCCAAATGCCTGTAATACAGATACAGGGTACTCTTTTATGGAAAAGACATGAGAGATATTACCCAGCAATGATTGTAAGAAGTCTAAACAGCTATGACTTTTTGAAAGTATCAAATGTTGTAACTGCAACACCTGTATATCTATAATGTACAATTGCTTTTTGCCTTGACTTATCCAGACTGATATATGGAGTGACCAACTTAAAATAAAATTTAAAAAATGTAAATAAACATTGTTAGGGACTGTTTATATAACCTGTTTATGGCCATCAATGGCAGTGTGTTTATATACAGTACACTATATTACCAAAAGTATTGCGGACGCCTGCACTTACACGCACAAGAACTTTAATGGCATCCCAGTCTTAGTCCGTAGTGCTCAATATTGAGTTGGCCCACCCTTTGCAGCTATAACAGCTTAAACTTTTCTGGGAGGGCTGTCCACAAGATTTAGCAGTGTGTCTATGGGAATGTTTCACCACTCTTCCAGAAGCGCATTTGTGAGGTCAGGCATTGATGTGGACAAGAAAGCTCACAGTCTCTGCTCTAATTCATCCCAAAGGTGTTATAACGGGTTGAGATTAGGACTCTGTGCTGGCTAGTCAAGTTCATTCACCCCAAACACTCACTCATCCATGTCTTTATGAACCTTGCTTTGGGCACTGGTGCGCAGTCATGTTGGAACAGTAAGGGGCCATCCCAAACTGTTCCCACAAAGTTTAGAGCATGAAATTGTCCAAACTGTCTTGGTATGCTGATGCCTTAAGAGCTCTCTTCACTGGAACAAAGGGGCCAAGCCCAACCCCTGAAAAACAACCCTACACCATAATCCCGCCTACATCAAATGACCAGTGCACAAAGCAAGGTCCATAAAGACATGGATTTGTGAGTTTGGTGTGGGGGAACTTCACTGGTCTGCACACCTGACCTCAACCTTTGGGATGAATTAAAGCAGAGACTGTGAGCCAGGCCTTCTCGTCCACATCAGTGTCTGACCTCACAAATGTGCTTCTGGAAGAATGGTCAAACATTCCCATAGACACATTCCTAAACCTTGTGGACAGCCTTCCCAGAAGAGTTGAAGCTGTTATAGCTGCAAAAGGGTGGGCCAACTCAATATTGAACCCTCTGGACTAAGACACCATTAAAGATCATGTGCATGTAAAGGAAGGTGTCCCAATACTTTTGGTAACATAGTGTGTGTATTAGACAACTGAATTTAAAAACCTTTAAAATACCACGTGACCAGATTTTTTTTACAATGATCTGTATATGAACTTGATTTCAAGGAAACATTTCAAAGTTTTAGCAAATAGAATAACATTAACATAATTAACATTAATAACATTAACATAACATAATTGACAAAAGTTAGTCAGAAACTTACTCCATCAGGCCGGCCATCTGAAGCTGTAACTATCAAAATATAACGGTCCGTACTTTCCCTGTCCAGAGTTTTTGCCAAGATTAAAAGTCCAGAGCTACATCAAAAAAATATATTGCAATTGTTAGTGATAAGCATATACATTAACATAGAATTTGTAATTTTTTTTGTATTTTCCATAGTTACTATGTTCAGAACTATGCTCAGCAGGTGGAACTCGAACACCTCGTTTTGTTTTTTTACGTTACTATTTTCCTTTGAATAGCCTCCTCTCCCACTCTGCATATATAGCCTTGTCTGGGTTTTTCCTTTGCATATTCAGTGTCATGGGTGCACCATACATTAATTATTATTAAAATAGGAGTTGTATACAAATTAGAAAATATGGAACATCTGTTTATAAACTTGAACATTAAAAAAATAAATAAAAGTAAAGCATGACCAAAACCCATCATAGTTTCACATTAAAGCTAATCATCAGTTTGAACCTGCTATAGCAAACATAATCAGGGATCATTTAACATATTTTTTTATCTTTTAAAAGTACACTTCAGTCAAGTGTACCTTATTGCTCTGTATTTGAGTAAACATGGATTATAACTCTTCCTTGTTGCTCTGCTGTTTTACCTTTCCTCCTTACCCCTCTTGGTTGCAGAGTCCCATGTGGCCAACAGGGGACACACAGAGTAGGAGGGGAAGGCTTTCAAAGTGACTAGGGAGAGTCTTGACCTCTTTTTTACTCTAATGCTTGACATGTACCTGGCCTAGTTACCGTATATACTCGAGTATAAGTCGTTCCGAGTATAAGTCGAGGCCCTAATTTACCACAAAAAAATGGGAAAAACTTATTGACCCGAGTATAAGACGAGGGTGAGAAATGCACAGCTACTGTAAGTGGAAAAGAGGGTCAACAATGCCCATTTGCAGCCTCACTGTGCCCATTTGCATGCCTCACTGTGCCCATTTGCAGCCATAGGTCCCCCGAACTTCACACTTGGTAGTTAAGGGTTCCTAGATGCCCCCTAGCTGCAGCCAAAATTTGGGGTCTCTGAACCCAAAGTGTCCCGAAATGACATTGCTGCAGATGGACACATCATGGACACTTGGGGCCTCGTATCTCGGGGCCACTTAGTGCTAGGAACCCCATATTTGGTGTGCAAACCCAGAGGAGCTAGTACAATAAAATATCCAAAGCTGGGATTTCTAGAACCAAGTGGCCCCGAGATACAGGACCCCAAAAATCGGTTCAGAAAATGTCAAGCACTTTTCTGCAGCAGAGAATGACATTTTCTGAACCTATTTTGGGGCCCCATATCTCAGGGCCACTTGGTGCTAGGAACTCCAGCTTTGGATATGTTATGGTACCAGGTCCACTGGGTTTGCACACCAAATTTGGGGTTCCTAGCACTAAGTGACCCTGAGATACAGGGCTCCAAATTCGGTTCAGAAAATGTCAAGCACTTCTGCAGCAGAGAATGACATTTTCCGAACCGATTTTGGGGCCCCGTATCTCAGGGCCACTTAGTGCTAGAAACTCCAGCTTTGGATATGTTGTGGAACCAGGTCCTCTGGGTTTGCACACCAAATTTGGCGTTTCTAGCATCAATTGGCCCTGAGATACGGGGCCCCAAAGTCGGTTCGGAAAATGAAATTTTTTGCTGCAGAAAAGTGCTTGACTCGAGTATAAGTCGAGGGGGGCACTTTCAGCACAAAAAAAGGTGCTGAAAAATTCGACTTATACTCGAGTATATACGGTAAATAGATATATGGGTAATAAAATGTATTTAATTAGGCAGAGTAACCAGGTGAAGAATAACATATCTGAAAACTTGACCCTTCAACAGATAGGTGTTCTCAGCCACATGATGTGTGTGTGTGTGTGTGATATTACAGTAGCCTTCAGTGCCTGAACACATGATTACTCTATTTGTATAGTTCTTGGTTTAACTTACAAACCAGATGATGTACAAAAAAGTAATACTGCATGAAGGCACCAGATCTGCTGGGCTAAATATCTTCAAATGGCAGTATTTTCATCTTGTGGTTCAGTCCTGCACAGAAACCTCCTAAAGAACAACTACATTTGGCTTTAATTGCACTATTTTGCAGATAGCATTAACAACTGCTAATTGATTTCACATATTGCCTGAAGCTCAGTAAAATGTATTTTTGACTAATGAAAGACCAATTTGCAAAAATGTTCTTTAAAAAATATAATTTGCAACACTAGATAAATTTGTGTCTTTTTTCAGCATGACTATGTAACAAGCTAGGTAGAAAAAGCTGATGCTAAAAGTTACATGTGGTGAAAATTCACTTTGCAAAGAATACCCAATCAAGTGCAAGAAAAAAAAAAATTTGTTTCCACATAACTGAATGATAAAAGTCAGAAGAGAGTCATTTTATTCACTAAACTATGGGATAATTTTCCTAAGTGGACTGCCTATTCACCTTCAGTAAATAAATCAACAGGTAAGTAAAAAATAAATACACTATAAATGGGCCTTCACAAGGTGGGTGTTTTGTTTATACTGGGGCATTTGCACACAGGAGGGTATGTTATACATTTTTTTGATACAAAGGTTGTTTAGTACTAATTTTGTCATAAGTTGTCATTATTATTATTCTCTATGAATTGTTAGTGTAATGTTCTAAAATACTGTTTTGAATATGTGGGTACATTTGAGATATATCATTTAGATATGTAGTTACATCTTGGTTTAAGGGGCCCCTATGGGATGCACGTATGCATTACAGTGGTAACATGGAAGGGATATTAATTATTTAATTGTCTATATCGATATCTATGCTAATACATCCTTTAATGTTCTAAGCTGTGGTATGCAGCTATATAGCTTCTGTCCTCTCTAAGGATCATGCACTATCTATTGTGGGGCGATAGAAGAGGGCTAATAGAATGGTATCATTTATATTACGTTGAAGGGATACTTCCTAAGTATGGAAGAGCCCTGGGGCCATCATAAAAAAAAATACAGAATTATGAGTTTGCAAAAAATAATTTTTTTTTTTACAGAATTCTGAGTTTGAAAGTCAGAATTCTGAGTTTGAAAGTCAGAATTCTGAGATTCAAAGTCAGAATTCTGAGTTTGAAAGTCAGAATTCTGAGATTCAAAGTCAGAATCGTGAGTTTAAAAAAAATCTACAGAATTCTGAGATTAAAAGTCAGAATTCTGAGATTCAAAGTCAGAATTCTGAGATTCAAAGTCAGAATTCTGAGATTCAAAGTCAGAATTCTGAGTTTCAATGTCAGAATTCTGAGTTTCAAAGTCAGAATTCTGAGATTCAAAGTCAGAATTCTGAGATTCAAAGTCAGAATTCTGAGTTTCAAAGTCAGAATTCTGAGATTAAAAGTCAGAATTCTGAGTTTAAAAGTCAGAATTCTGAGTTTATACATATAGTAGTCTTTATTAGGAAGATTTTAGGACCAATGAGCAATAAGGTAGTAACACCCACAGATCATCATTCTGCAGACATACATGTCTTCTGCTCTGTATATAAATATGTAAATCTATCTTAGTTACAGCACACAGTACAGGGAAACAGGCAGTGCTGGGTTCTCTGGTTCCTCTACTGCATTAATTAGTTCCTTGGTTTGCTGTCTTATCCTTCTTCTCTGTCATCTGCTCCAACATAAAGAGCCATGCTGAAAATGTGTGTATTGTGTATGAGTGGGGGGGGGGGACACAGCTTCCAAAGATAACAGAACACAATGGCCAGCACACCTCTGCACCCCAACTTGTAGGACACATTACACTATTGCCCCTACATGAGGGAATTGTGAATGGCTAGAAGGCAGCAGGAAAATGTGTGTCTATGATCATAACAGATTAATCATAGCAATTAATTGTATGGGCTGATACGGTGTTTCACACACAATTTATCTCATATTCAACATAAAAAGCATTGATAAAGTCTCCTTAAGTGGTAGCCTAGTGGTTAGAGCAACAGGCTTAAAGTGTTGCAAGTTGTGGGTTCTAATCCAGTTCAGGGCATAATCTTTAGTTATATATTTTCAATATATTGATTTTATATTAAACATATTTTAAAATATATTATATATATGTATTTTATTGATATATCCAAATTGATTTCAAGGCATATTAACAAAGACATATTGATAAAATTGCTGTATATGCTGACTACTATAAATTAGAGAGTAGGGATTTTTTTTACAAATTTGTGTATATATTGGGATGATTTTGGTGACATGGGGCCAGTTCTCAATTTCAGGAGATTGTCCCTGGAAGCTGCATGATAACCATCATATCTCCCAACTCAGGACTGAGCTCTGCACTATAATCTGTATGTACTACAATGTACACGCCCATATCTCCCCTTCACTAATTGGCTGCACTTTATCCCCACTGACACAGATGCAGCGCCATTTTCCTCTTAGCTACACCATTGACATAGAAATTTTTTCCATCCAATGACACCACCGATGCAGGGTCATTTTTCCCATCCAGTGACACCACCGATGCAGGGTCATTTTTCCCATGTAATGACATCACCGATGCAGGGTCATTTTTCCCATCCAGTGACACCACCGATGAAGGGTCATTTTTCCCATCTAAAGACACCACCGATGCAGGGTAATTTTTCCCATGTAATGATATCACCGATGCAGGGTCATTTTTCCCATGTAATGATATCACCGATGCAGGGTCATTTTTCCCATCTAAAGACACCACCGATGCAGGGTCATTTTTCCCATGTAATGATATCACCGATGCAGGGTCATTTTTCCCATGTAATGATATCACTGATGCAGGGTCATTTTTCCCATGTAATGACACCACCGATGCAGGGTCATTTTTCCCATGTAATGATATCACCGATGCAGGGTCATTTTTCCCATGTAATGACACCACCGATGCAGGGTCATTTTTTCCATGTAATGATATCACCGATGCAGGGTCATTTTTCCCATCTAATGACACCACCGATGCAGGGTCATTTTTCCTATCCAATGACACCACTGATGCAGGGTCATTTTTTCCATGTAATGATATCACCGATGCAGGGTCATTTTTCCCATCTAATGACACCACCGATGCAGGGTCATTTTTCCTATCCAATGACACCACCGATGCAGGGTCATTTTTCCTATCCAATGACACCACCGATGCAGGGTCATTTTTCCCATCTAATGACATCACCGATGCAGGGTCATTTTTCCTATCCAATGACACCACCGATGCAGGGTCATTTTTCCCATCTAATGACATCACCGATGCAGGGTCATTTTTCCTATCCAATGACATCACCGATGCAGGGTCATTTTTCCCATGTAATGACATCACCGATGCAGGGTAATTTTTCCCATCAAATGACATTTCGGCTACTAGCGGGGTGCTTTTACCCTCCCACTAGCGGCCGAGAAAGGGTTAAAACCGCCCGCAATGCACTGCAATAGCGGAGTTTTGCCGGCGGTATCCCAGCGCTGCCCCATTGATTTCAATGGGGAGCAGCGGTGGAGGAGCGGTAAACACTACGCTCCAAAGAAGCTGCTGACAGGACTTTTTTTCCTGTCCTGCCAGCGCAGCGCTCCGGTGTGAAAGTCCTCGGGTAGAGTAATGTGAACTCCTCGGGCTTTCACACTGGAGACAATGCTGCAACTGTTTGAGGGTGGATTGCAGGCGCAGTGTGAAAGGGGTCTTACATACTACAAATATATATATATATATATATACAGATACAGTATTTTGCTCTGCATGCCACTATTTTCCCAGAATTCCCACCTGAGAGGGGGGAGGGGCACAGTTTGTGAACTTCCCCCTGGGTACTGGCAGAGGGCTGGGCACTCAGTGATTGGGGGAGGTGGAGGGTTATGAGAGGAGGGTGGAGTTACAGTCTGGGACACATAGGAAGTCCCGTGCTGCACCTGCTTTCATACAATTGACCTCCATAGTGATACCACTGCTACCCCTGGCCTGGAGGAGGGGCGGCTCGGGCTGTTGTGGCATGCAGAGCAAAATACTGTATCTGTGTATATATATATATATATATATATATATATATATATATATATATATATATATATATTTGTAGTATGTAAGACCCCTTTCACACTGAGGGCATTTTGCAGGCGCTATAGCGTTAAAAATAGCGCCTGAAATCCGCCCTCAAACAGCTGCAGCATTGTCTCCAGTGTGAAAGCCCCGAGGGCTTCACATTACTCTACCCGAGGACTTCATATTACTCTACCCAAGGACTTCATATTACTCTACCCGAGGACTTCACATTACTCTACCCGAGGACTTCACATTACTCTACCCGAGGACTTCACATTACTCTACCCGAGGACTTCACATTACTCTACCCGAGGACTTCACATTACTCTACCCGAGGACTTCACATTACTCTATCCGAGGACTTCACATTACTCTATCCGAGGACTTCACATTACTCTACCCGAGGACTTCACATTACTCTACCCGAGGACTTCACATTACTCTACCCGAGGACTTCACATTACTCTACCCGAGGACTTCACATTACTCTACCTGAGGATTTCACATTACTCTAACCGAGGACTTCACATTACTCTATCCGAGGACTTCACATTACTCTACCTGAGGACTTCACATTACTCTACCTGAGGACTTCACATTACTCTACCCGAGGACTTCACATTACTCTACCCGAGGACTTCACATTACTCTACCCGAGGACTTCACATTACTCTACCCGAGGACTTCACATTACTCTACCCGAGGACTTCACATTACTCTACCCGAGGACTTCACATTACTCTACCCGAGGACTTTCACACCGGAGCGCTGCACTGGCAGGACAGGAAAAAATTCCTGTCAGCAGCTTCTTTGGAGCGATGTGTTTACCGCTCCTCCACCGCTGCTCCCCATTGAAATCAATAGGGCAGCGCTGGGATACCGCCGGCAAAACGCCGCTATTGCTTGTGCATTGTAGGCGGTTTTAAACCTTTCTCGGCCGCTAGCGGGGGGTAAAAGTGCCCCGCTAGCGGCCAAAATGCGCCGCTAATCTGACGGTAAAACACCGATAAAAATAGCTGCGTTTTACCGCGGACGCTATAGGCTGCTCGGTGTGAAAGGGGTCTTAGAGTTTAAAACTGGAGCACACATAAGGGGCTAACAGTAGTGAAGAAGAAAAATGACCCTGCATCGGTGGTGTAATTGGATGGAAAAAAATTACCCTGCATCGGTGGTGTCATTGGATGGAAAAAAATGGCCCTGCATCGGTGATGTCATTGGATGGAAAAAAATGGCCCTGCATCGGTGGTGTCATTGGATGGAAAAAAATCGCCCTGCATCGGTGGTGTCATTGGATGGAAAAAATTACCCTGCATCGGTGATGTCACTGAATGGAAAAAAATGACCCTGCATCGGTGGTGTCACTAGATGGAAACAAAATGACCCTGCATCAGTGGTGTCATTAGATGGAAACAAAATGACCCTGCATCAGTGGTGTCACTGGATGGAAAAAATGACCCTGCATCGGTAGTGTCACTGGATGGAAAAAATTACTCTGCATCGGTGGTGTCACTGGATGGAAAAAATGACCCTGCATCGGTGGTGTCACTGGATGGAAAAAAATGACCCTGCATCGGTGGTGTCACTAGATGGAAACAAAATGACCCTGCATCAGTGGTGTCACTAGATGGAAACAAAATGGCCCTGCATCAGTGGTGTCACTGGATGGAAAAAATTACCCTGCATCGGTAGTGTCATTGCATGGAAAAAAATGACCCTGCATCGGTGGTGTCACTAGATGGAAAAAATGCCCCTGCATCGGTGGTTGAGTTATGAGATATGATGGTTATCATGCAGCTTCCAGGGACAATCTCCTGACATTGAGAACTGGCCCCATGTCACCAAAATCATCCCAATATATACACCGATTTGTAAAAAAAATCCCTACTCTCTAATTTATAGTAGTCAGCTTATACAACAATTTTATCAATATGTCTTTGTTAATATGCCTTGAAATCAATTTGGATATATCAATAAAATTTTCTCAGTAACTTATAGTTTAAAATAAGTTTAATATAAAATCAATATATTGAAAATATATATAATTAAAAAACGTGCTCTGAATTGGATAAGAACCAGAACTTTCAACACTATAAGCCTGGTACTCTACCCACTATACTATCACTTAAGGATTCTTAATTATTGCTTTCTTAATGTTTAATATGTGGTTCATTATTTGTGAAACAACTATATTAATCCAGACGAGTGAATTATGATCGATTTGTTATGACCAGTCTACTGAAATTGTGAACTGCCCCCCAGGGGAAACTGAAGATGACACCCTAATGATCCCATATGATCACCCTAATAATATATACAAAGTTTTTTCTTGGAAATCTCTACTCTCTAATTTATAGTAGGCAGCATATACTACAACTTTGTGTGCTCAATATATCAGTGTATCTTTGGTAATATACCTTGAAATCGATTTTGGATATGTTGATAAAATACAATTTAAGCCCTCACTATCTCATATTGTAAAATACATATGTTTAAAAAATGCCCTCACCTGGACTAGAACCCACAACTTCACCAATATAAGTCTGCTGCTCTAACCACTACCAATCTCTTAGAAGTGACTTGTATTTGCTTTTATGTTTAATATGAGGTTAATTGTATGTGAAACATCTCTATTAGTCCAGACAAATAATTGCTATGATCGATCCGTTATGAACATAAACACACATTGTCCTGCTGCTTTCTAGCCATCCACAATTCCCTCATGTAGGGGTAAAAGTGCAATGTTTCCTACAAGTTAGGGTGCAGAGCTGTGCTGTGCTGGCCATTGTGTTCTGTTATCTATGGAAGCTGTGTCCCCCCCCCCCCCCACCCCACTCACACACAATACACACGTTTTCAGCATGGCTCTTTATGTTGGAGCAGATGACAGAGAAGGATAAGACAGCAGAGGAACCAGAGAACTGCCTGCTTCCCTATACTGTGTGCTGTAACTAAGATAGATTTACCTATCCATATACAGAGCAGAAGACATGTATGTCTGCAGAATGATGATCTGTGGGTGTTACTACATTATTGCTCATTGGTCCTAAAATCTTCCTATAGACTACTATATTTATAAACTCAGAATTCGGACTTTGAAACTCAGAATTCGGACTTTTAATCTCAGAATTCTGACTTTTAATCTCAGAATTCTGACTTTAAATCTCAGAATTCTGACTTTAAGTCTCAGAATTCTGACTTTCAATCTCAGAATTTTGACTTTGAAGCTCAGATTTCTGACTTTGAAACTCAGAATTCTGACTTTGAAACTCAGAATTCTGACTTTGAATCTCAGAATTCTGTATTTTTTTTTTTTTAAACTTACAATTCTGAATTTCAATCTCAGAATTCTGAGTTTCAAAGTCAGAATTCAATTTTTTTTATGATGGCCCCAGGGCTCTTCCATACCTAAGACCCCCTCCAAGTGGTATGTATATTTACCATTTTATTTTAGGCCCCTCGTAAGATGTGCTTTGTTTTTTGTGATTATTCGGTTCTCCTCCCAGGAGAGGTTTGGTGTGGTAGTGGCCCCAAGATTTCCAACCCTATAGTTCAAAATAAATAGTATTTGCATTGTATATAATGTAAATCACACATGTTGTTGTCATACCATCTATTTATTGGATGTAATCTCATAATGGTTTTATTTGTATAGTTTCCCAAAGCCTGAAGAAGTGGGGTATTTGGAACCTATGAAACACGCTATGGGATACCTGTTGAGGTCCCCCCTGCTACTGTCATCTAGGATCTTGAAGTCATCTAATGTGACTACAACAAAGGATATATATATTCTTAGGCCCCTTTCACACATGCGGATCCGTTTTCACAGACTCTGCTTGCTCAGCAGGGATCTATCCGTTAATCCCCGCTAAGCCGGCGTATGACAGGTCCGTCTCTGCTTACCTTGCAGAGACAGACCTGTCAGATCTCTGCTTTCCTCTATGGGGAGATCAGATGAAAACTGACCGCCTGTCCATTTTCATCCGATCCGATCTGCCAGACGGCCGGAAAATAGCGTCTCCATCCTTCTGGATTTAGCAGAGCGGATCAGCATGGATCGGATGTCAGCGAACATGTCACCACTGACATTCGTCGCTCCATAGAGATACATGGAGCGTCCGTTCAGGTCCGCCTAAAAAAACTGACCCGCGGACCTTAACGGTCTGCATGAGTGAAAGAGCCCTTAGAGTAGGGTGGGAAACAAAGTTTTTTTTAATGTCACTGCAATGTGGATTTGTCAATAGGCCATGCATGGGAAATTGTACTTTTAAAACTTTGTGAATAAATTAGCAACATTTTTATAGTGGTGTATATTATTATATGTATATTGTTAGGCATGTATAAAGTCCCGTTTTTCTGTATTTTTTTCTACCTCAATACCAGGTCACTACATTACATATACATATAAAAATCTACTTTTTTTGTAGAAAACTACCTAGAACCCCCAAACGTTATATATTTTTTCAAGCAGAGAGAATAAAATGGCAGTCGTTAAAATATTTTATTTTAATTGCGGTCTTTCAAGAGCAATTTTTTGGGGGAAAAAAATAAAATTTAATAAATAAAAATAAAAAAAACAGTAACGTTAGCCCAATTTTTTTGGATAATGTGAAAGATGATGTTATGTAGAGTAAATAGATACCTAACACGTCATGCTTTAAAATTGCACGCGCTCATGGAATGGTGACAAACTGCGGCACTTTAAATTATCCATAGGTGACACTTTAAAAGCCTTTGCAGGTTACCAGTTTAGAGTTACAGAGGAGGTCTGGTGCTAGAATTATTGCTCTCACTCTGACGATTGCGGTGATACCTCACATATATTTTGCAATCACTGTTTACATATGCGTGCAGGGCCAACGTGTGCATTCGCCGCTGTGTTTAAGCATGGGGTGACAGGGCACTTTAATTTTTTTTTAATTATTTTGTTTTATTTTATTTATTTTTGCATTTTTTAAATTTAATTGATCCTTTTTATTGCTGTCAAAAGGAAAGTAAACATCCCCAATAGCAATGACAAATACTCTTTAAGGAGAGAGATGGGTCTATTAGACCCTTATCTCTTCTTTGGGCTTCAATGCAGCCGATCAGACACAGATTGGTCTGATTGGCTGCTTCACTGGCCGGATAACAACAAAAAAACGAAGAGCCGGAACCAGAAGTGACGACATCGTCAACGCTTGCCGGTTCTGATGTCACACAGTGGGAGGAACAGCTTCAGTTCCTCTCACTGTGAGGATGAAGATGGGTGCCACCGCTGACATCGCTCCCGGGCTTCCCGATCGCTCGGGAGAGCCTGGTAATAGCGGCGGTGGGGGGGGACCCTCTTCTGCCCCTGTAAAAGTATTCCAGCAGGAACACTTTTACCTAAAGGAGAATTTCCGGCTGAAAAAATGACACCTGGATCATGGTTGTAGCCTCAACCATGATCCCGGTATAACCACCTCCCTACCAGGAAATATATATACAGTGGCCGGTAGGGAGGTGGTTAAAGTTGCAGGGATGTTGGTGTCTCTCTGCGTGGTTTTGGCAGTATATAATTATACGAGTTAACAGATAAGTAACACAACAAGACCCTAAAAAAAATATGTGCCAATTCATGAATGTGCTAATTTAGGCTGATTCGTTTTGGGCCCTCTAAGTGACTCATAACAGTTGATTTCATAAAACTGGAGTGTGCAAAATCTGGTGCAGCTGTGTATGGTAGCCAATCAGCTTCTAACTTCAGCTTGTTCAATGAAGCTTTCACAAAACACTCTCCAGTTTTAGTAAATAAATCCAATGATGCATTTGGTTTGGTATTGATACATTCAAATATTATTCTAGCTGCACATACATTAGTAGGTCAAGTATACCATCTAACTTTAAGACTGGGTTCACAGCTAAATTTGCATACTGCTCACAGCAGGGGTCCGGTGCATTTCTGTTCTCAATTTCAGAGACAAATCGGGCCCAAATTTTTGCTTGAATTCAGACCTGAAACAAAGCCAAAAATGCACAGGACTCCTGTGAAATCCACTCGGTGGCTACCCCGGAGATGTGTGAACCGGCTCGATTGAGAGCCAGCCACAATCTCCTGTCATGCATATTGGATGCGGGTGAACAAAGCCTAACTGATTTTGCGAAGTGAAAGATGTATAGGAGCTAGACCAAGAGCTGCTGGTAGTTAGGGGAGATGGGATAGGTGAATGATCACTGGGTAATAAGAAGAAACAGAGCAGGCACTAACCCTGGACCATGGAATAAATAAAGAGGGCCAGGGAGGGGTTAAAATGTAGGCGTGGAGCAGCCGATCATAAACCAGAGGGCACAGAGGAGGGTAAGAGAAAGTTAATCATAATGGGATATAAGAAGGGGAGAGAGGGAGGATGTCGAGCATGAGCTAATCTAGGACCAAACGGGGTTATGTAAAAGTAACTATCTGTGCCTTGTATGAAATGTCATGCTCCTATCCTTAGGGAGGAACAAAAGTTAATTCCTTTTCTCTTGATGTGGAACAAGATGAGGTGCAGCTATTTGCATCCAATATGGCAAACTTAAAGCACTAGAGATGATTAAGCACAATTCAGATTTTCACATATTTATGAAATGTCTGGTGACGTGAGTTTATTTCTAACTTTGCTAACTCTGAAGATGAATAGTTACAATGTTTCAATGTAAGCATTACACATTAAACTACTCAATGTAAAGAGGAAAGGATCGCCGCTACACATGATCAGCCCATGTGAATAAATGATAAGAAGAGGCTCCAGCCTACATATGTCCACCACACCACACACCTTGATGCATTTCATCCATCCCACCGGGGGCTGAGTCATATAACTAATATGACAGTGTAGTCTGATCCAATAGAAGGACTACTGTGGCTCATATTGCTGAAAATGTTAATGCTGGTTCTAATAGAAAGGTGTTAGAACTCTCAATTTGTTGTATATGAAGCTGTGTAGCTATAGACTGGTCAGGATGCCCATGCCTTACTAAATATTACTAAATATGGACCTGAAAATTCTAACGAAAGTGTTGACTAATAGACTTGCTGGGGTTATTTCCTCTCTGGTAGATATTGACCAGACGGGCTTTATGCCTGGAAAATATACTGACACAAACCTGCGAAGACTTTTTACGCACATACAACTACCCAACCTTGACTCCCCTTATAGAATCATAGTTTCTATCGATATTGAAAAGGCCTTTGATTCTAAAGACATCTATCCTGTCACTGGATCCAGGTGCAAAAGAGGTGGCGGACCCTAATTTGCCATTGAAATGGATGTCCACAATTACATATTTAGGAGTCAAAGTCACAGCAAATACTGCCGACTATATTCCCCTTAATCTGATATCATTACTGACTCTCTTTAAATGGAAGGCCCAAGCGTGGCAAAAACTTCCATTATCATTAATAGGGAGGAGTAACCTGCTAAAGATGAAAATTCTCCTGGTTATTTTATATGTTCAAAGAAACGCACCCATATGGATACCTAAATCATTCTTTAAAAAGTTGGTTAGCATCACTAGTTCATTTTTGTGGTCCCCTAAGTTATTATTATTATTATAGAGGATTTATATAGCGCCAACAGTTTACGCAGCGCTTTACAATATAAAAGGAAGACAATACAGTTATAATACAATAAGATACAAGAGGATTAAGAGGGCCCTGCTCAGAAGAGCTTAGAATCTAATAGGGTGGGGCAGGTGGTACAAAAGGTTGTAACTGTGGAGAATGAGCTGATGGAAGTGGTAAAAGATTAGTTAGAGACGTTATAGGCTTTCCTGAAGAAATGAGTTTTCAGGAATCGCCTGAAGGTAGCAAGAGTAGGGGATAGCTGGACAGGTGGAGGTAGCAAGTTCCAGAGGATGGGAGAGGCTCTGGAAATATCCTGGAGATGAGCATGAGAGGAGGAGACGAGAGAGCTTGAGAGTAGGAGGTCTTGAGAAGAGTGGAGAGGATGATTTGGGTGATATTTGGAGACAAGATCGGTGATGTAGCTCGGGGCAGAGTTGTGAATGGCTTTGTATGTTGTGGTTAGTGTGTTGAATTTAATTTGCTGGGTGATTGGGAGCCAGTTTAGGGATTGGAGGAGAGGGTTGGCAGACACTGAGTGGTTGTTAAGGTAGATAAGTCTGGCAGCAGCATTCATGATAGACTGAAGAGGGGATAGCCTATGGAGAGGCAGGCCAATGAGAAGGGAGTTGCAATAGTCAAGGCGAGAGATAACAAGGGAGTGAGCTTGGTGGTTTCATTTTTAAATTTTAGAGATGTTACGGAGGTGAATTCTACAAACTTTTGACAACGATAGGATTTGAGGCTGAAATGACAATTAAGAGTCTAGGATTACACCTAGTACCCTGGCGTGAGAGGAGGGACTGATGGTTGCATTGTTGATTTTGATGGAAAAGTCAGGGGGGCAGGGGGGGAATATTAATAGCTCAGTTTTAGAGAGATTTAGTTTAAGGAAGTGGTGCGACATCCATGCTGATATGTCAGTTAGTAATGCGAGAGGAGACTGAAGGAGTGAGGTGAGGAGTAGACAGATAGATTTGGGTGTCATCGGCGTATAAGTGGTACTGGAAGCCGTGGTCTGTTATCAAGTGACCAAGGGAGGAGGTGTAGATAGAGAAGAAAAGGGGTCCAAGAACCACCACAGAAAGGGACAATGGAGAGGAGGAGACAGAGTTGTAGGTGACACTGAAGGAGCGCTGTGATAAATAGGCAGAGAACCAAGATAGAGCAGAATCTCGGAGGCCAAGGGAATGTAGTTTATTGAGAAGGAGCGGGTGGTCAACAGTATCAAAGGCTGCTGAGAGGTCAAGTAGTAGGAGTATGGAGTACTGGCTGTTGGTTTTAGCAGTTAGTAAATTGTTAGTGAGTTTTAGTAAGGCAGTTTCTGTGGAGTGCTTTGAGCGAAAGCCAGACTGTAAAGGGTCAAGGAGGTTATTTTTACTGAGGTAGGAGCTAAGACGGTTGTAGACTAAGCGTATTAGAAGTTTAGAGGTGAATGGGAGCAATGAGATGGTCTTAAGATGTTCAGGTTGGTAGGGTCCAGTGAGGGCTTTTTAAGTAAGGGAGTGATCTGCGCATGTTTTGGAGGGGAGGGGAAGGTGCCACTAGAGAGGGAGAGATTGAAGATGTGAGTGAGGGAGCATAGGATAGAAGAAGAGGGTGACCGTAGTAGTTGTGAGGGAGAAGTTCTGAGAAAAGTTTTGTAACCTCTTCAGTAGTAGCCAATTCAAAAGAGGAGAGTGTTGAATGTGCTGTTAGGCAAGTCACCCAAGATAGGGCTGAAGGTACTTCAGGAATCCTGTTGTCAGGGAGGTTTAGCCTTGCCAGATTGGAGGAAACACTACATAGCAAGCCAGATGGTGTATGCTCACCGCTGGCTGGGGACTCGGTCACGGTATTAGAGGCGGCACACCTGGGATCAGATGAGTCTTTAAGTTTGGCCATTTATAGAGGTAATAAGTCGGATCTTCCCCTTACAATGTCTATGAAAGCCACCATCAAGTCATAGGAAGATACGGTTGGACTGGCTTGCCCTAATCAACTGGGCTTTTCTCCCACAACCCCCTTGTGGATGAATCCCAATTTGCCTCACTTCTATTCTTTTGAGGACCCCATGGCGTGGGTATCGAGGGTGATTAAACTACTCAAAGACATCACTGGAGAGGGAGAATTACTGACCTTTTACCAGCTCAAATATAGGCATGACCTTCCCAGCTCCCACTACTTCAGATTTCTTCAGCTGTGTCACGCCTTCCAGGCCCAGTTTAAAGACAGAGCCATCGAGTAATTTCCCTCAGACTTGAAAACCTGCTCATGTCTTATGAACTTCCCAAAACACTTTCAGTTACATACAAGGAGTTATTTAAAAACGACCAATGACACTGGTTAAATGTAGGGAAAGGTGGGAAGTGGAGGTCTCTGACATACAGGGCGAGGAGTGGGATGACATGTGGGATCACCCCTTTCAGCACTTGGTAGCGGAAAGGAACAGGCTGTTCCAATTTAAATCTCTGCATAAAGTTTATTTTACACCGGCTAGACTAGCTGCCATTTACCTGAATGTTCTGGCGGAATGTTGGTGGTGTAACTTTTGCCGACGGCTGCTGACCATATCTTCTGGGGGTGTCCTCGGATCCAACAGTTTTGGACTGAGTTTTCCTCCTGCATAGCAGAGGTCCTGGTGCTCCCTGTTCCTCAGACAATTAGAGTGTGTCTCCTGGGATTGGTGGAAGAGGTGGTCCCATCTTGGGCTCACAGAACTCTGATCAATATCCTATTGTTTTATGGTAGGAAGGCCATATTACTACACTGGAAGAAACCGGAGGCCCCATCCTTGCCCTTTTGGAAGGGGTTGGTAAATTCAGTGATTTTCTATTATAAAGCGACATACCTGTCAAGGGGATGTGGGAAGAAATTTGACAAGGTGTGGCAGGCATGGTATAACTCAGATGTCACGGTGGGGTAGGAGTCCTAGTGACCTAGACCGCTATTAAGTGTACATCGTCTTAAGATCCTAGTCAGGGATGGAAGGTATCTGAGGCTCATTGTACTTTAGTTTGCTTATATTGTTGGGGAGTTCAGCTGTGTTTGTGTTAAAATACTGGAGGTAATTGGGCACTGCATGAATTATCCTAAAGAAATGCATTAAGTACCAGGTGCACTAATGTCCGGATACAAGGTCTCTGAGAGGAGTGTGGAGGAACTGAGTCTTAAGTTGTTGGGGGGTGGGGGGACGGAGGAGGGAAAAAAAGACACTTATTAAATGTCTAGTTAGAACTTCAGTTAGTTAGTCTGAATGTTATTGTAATTGTTGGCCATGTTGGCCATATGTGTGGCTCAGTGTTGTGCCAAGTCACTTTTCCACTGTATGTTATATTAAAAAAGATGCCCGTGCTGATCCATGTCAACAGCCAAAAGTTTCTACAATGGGCACATGAGCATCAGCACTGTACCACAGAGCAATGGAAGAAGGTAGACTGGTTTGATGAATTCAATAATGGTTTGAGGAACACAACAACAAGTTTAACTTGTTGACCTGACTACCAAATTCTTCAATCTATTCTCAATCTAATTAAGCATCTGTGGGATGTGCTGGAAAAACAAGTCTGTACCATTGAGGCCCATATCACAACCTGCAGGACTTAATGGATATGCTATTGATGGCCTGGTGCCAGATACAATAGAATACATTCAGAGATCCAATGGAGTCGAGGCGCATGCGTGCAGCCGTCTAAGCCAGTCATGTCCGCTTAGAGCTCTGCACTGTGTGGGACACGGAAGCCTCTACATCCAAGTTTTTTTCAGCCTGAAACTTACTCTAAGTGACTGGCACCTCTGTGGGGCACAAATTGGCACCATGTATTCAGGGAGAAAAAGCGAAGCTTAAGACAGCTAAACCCCATGAAGTGCTGACTAGAGCTGCCTCTAAAATGGTGGTGCCGCCATCTTCCCATTCCTCTCAGCTTCACCCCCGAAATAGCTCAAGTCTCCCTCCACTAATCAGCGTGGTGAGCCTTATTTTGATTTTGGGTTAACCTCCATTACATTACGAAACTCCCCGCAGGGCTCTGACTTATTAAGCCAGTTTGAAATAGTTCTCCACAAGGCATTGCAAAATATCTCAGATGCTATTACTGAAAAACTGACATGGTAAAATCTGTGAGGTAGGACGCCACACCTCTATTCTGGAACAGAGAGTGGATGAATTTGATATTACTACCTCTAGCCATACTGAGGAATTAGAAAGACCTCAGAGAGGAATATTCCTCCCTTCAAACACGCCTTGAGGATTTTGAAAATAGAAATAGGAGATCTAACTCCAGGGACATACTTATCAAATTTATCAAGATCTCTCCCAACAAACGCTCATCAAACAGAAAGCAATAAAACCTCACCTGCAAGTGCTCCAGCATCATCGCATTCTATATCGCTGGAATTTTCCTTTCCTTTTCCTGTCTGCTTTACTTTCAAATGAAGCTCCTAAACCTGCAAAACAACTGATGATCTTCTTGCCACAATTCATGACCTCTGCCTGTCAACACCTGAACCTACTACTGAAGGATCAAAACGCTGAGCTGATTCTGGTTCTCCCAAAAATCAGAGTAATACTCCAGAACAGCATGCTTCTTCCAGCTTTCATAAAAGGAGTCGCTTTGCTTCACCACCACCTGAGATGGATTCAATGGACTGACCTTTCCTATTTGGGGGATATGAATTTTTTAAAAAGGGCTTACCCTTTTACTTTGCTCATAAATACACCCCATAGGCTAAACCACCTGATACAGAAATCATTATTCTAAATTTAGGTTGGTTTTCCTACAATTCAATATTCTACTTTGCCCCCCCCCCCCCACTTGATTTAATAATCCTCTGGTTAATAGATAGCTTTGTTTGCTTCACTGTTTATTATTTAGACATACTACATATGGTACTTCAACTCTTAATACACTCATTATCACACGTCTCTTCACAGTTGCCTGTTGATAATATACACAACTTGACCTCTGTTCTTTTGCAGCAACCTAATGGTTCACTCTGTTCACTTGCACTAAGAACCTAGGTCATAAACATTGGTTTACCTTTCTTCAACCATTTTTCTTCTTAAATCAATCAGTTAACCACTGTACAACCCCTAGTAGGAGTTGATTAGTTCCATATTGTAACATTTTACCCTGTTGTTGTTACATGCCTGTCACATTCTTATGACTCGCTTGTTATTACTGTATTATTCCATAACTTGTTTAATGACTGTCGTAGTCCCGAAGACAGCCCACTGCTCTTCCATTTTTTTCCTCGAGTGCCCCACATAGTTGTTTAGACACTCTTTGGACCAACAGTACCCACCATCTGGTGAGTCTTATTATTCACCACCCCTTGGATACTTGCTCCAATTCAGAGCCATTTTTTCCTATTTTTTATTTTTGTATTCTATATTTCTATTAATTTTTTGCTCTCTCCAGAGTTAACTTATTATTAATTTAATTAATTAATTTATTATTCCTTTTTTGACTGCTACCCTCCCTAATCCTTCCCTATTACATACCCCTCCATGCATTCTTCCACTTCAGATTACACAATAACTTATTTGCCAGTACTCATGACCCTAAAACCTATTCTCACCGTATAATGGCCTCTCTGAACATATTAACCACTTCAGCCCCGGAAGGATTTACCCCCTTCCTGACCAGAGCACTTTTTACAATTCGGCACTGCGTCGCTTTAACTGCTAATTGCGCGGTCATGCAATGCTGTACCCAAACGAAATTTGCGTCCTTTTCTTCCCACAAATAGAGCTTTCTTTTGATGGTATTTGATCACCTCTGCCGTTTTTATTTTTTGCGCTATACACGGAAAAAGACCGAAAATTTTGAAAAAAAATGATATTTTCTACTTTTTGTTCTAAAAAAAATCCAATAAACTCAATTTTAGTCATACATTTAGGCCAAAATGTATTCGGCCACATGTCTTTGGTAAAAAAAATGTCAATAAGTGTATATTTATTGGTTTGCGCAAAAGTTGTAGCGTCTACAAACTAGGGTACATTTTCTGGAATTTACACAGCCTTTAATTTATGACTGCCTATGTCGATTCTTGAGGTGCTAAAATGGCAGGGCAGTACAAAACCCCCACAAATGACCCCATTTTGGAAAGTAGACACCCCAAGGAATTTGCTGAGAGGCATGTTGAGCCCATTGAATATTCATTTTTTTTGTCCCAAGTGATTGAATAATGACAAAAAAAAAAAAAAAAAAAAAAAATTACAAAAAGTTGTCACTAAATGATATATTGCTCACGCAGGCCATGGGCATATGTGGAATTGCACCCCAAAATACATTTAGCTGCTTCTCCTGAGTACGGGGATACCACATGTGTGGGACTTTTTGGGAGCCTAGCCGCGTACGGGGCCCCGAAAACCAAGCACCGCCTTCAGGATTTCTAAGGGCGTACATTTTTGATTTTACTCCTCACTACCTATCACGGTTTTGAAGGCCATAAAATGCCCAGATGACATAAACCCCCCCCAAATGACCCCATTTTGGAAAGTAGACACCCCAAGCTATTTGCTTTGAGGCATGTTGAGTCCATGGAATGTTTTATATTTTGACACAAGTTGCGGGAAAGTGACAATTTTTTTTTTTTTTTTTTTTTCTTTGCACAAAGTTGTCACTAAATGATATATTGCTCACACAGGCCATGGGCATATGTGGAATTGCACCCCAAAATACATTTAGCTGCTTCTCCTGAGTACGGGGATACCACATGTGTGGGACTTTTTAGGAGCCTAGCCGCGTACGGGACCCCGAAAACCAAGCACCGCCTTCAGGATTTCTAAGGGCGTACATTTTTGATTTTACTCCTCACTGCCTATCACAGTTTCGGAGGCCATGGAATGCCCAGGTGGCACAAACCCCCCCCAAATGACCCCATTTTGGAAAGTAGACACCCCAAGCTATTTGCTGAGAGGCATGGTGAGTATTTTGCAGCTCTCATTTGTTTTTGAAAATAAAGAAAGACGAGAAAAAAAAATTTTTTTTTTCTTTTTTCAATTTTCAAAACTTTGTGACAAAAAGTGAGGTCTGCAAAATACTCACTATACCTCTCATCAAATAGCTTGGGGTGTCTACTTTCCAAAATGGGGTCATTTGGGGTTTTTTTTTGCCACCTGGGCATTCCATGGCCCCCGAAACTGTGAAAGGCGGTGAAGAGTGAAATCAAAAATTTACGGCCTTAGAAAGCCTGAAGGCGGTGCTTGGTTTTCGGGGCCCCGTACGCGGCTAGGCTCCCAAAAAGTCTCACACATGTGGTATCCCCGTACTCAGGAGAAGCAGCAGAATGTATTTTGGGGTGTAATTTCACATATTCCCATGGCATGTTTGAGCAATATATCATTTAGTGACAACTTTGCGCAAAAAAAAATAAAAAAAATAAAAAATTGTCTCTTTCCCGCAACTTGTGTCACAATATAAATTATTCCATGGACTCAACATGACTCTCAGCAAATAGCTTGGGGTGTCTACTTTCCAAAATGGGGTCATTTGGGGGGGGTTTGAACTGTCCTGGCATTTTATGCACAACATCTAGAAGCTTATGTCACACATCACCCACTCTTCTAACCACTTGAAGACAAAGCCCTTTCTGACACTTATTGTTTACATAAAAAAATAATTTTTTTTTGCAAGAAAATTACTTTGAACCCCCAAACATTATATATTTTTTTTAAAGCAAATGCCCTACAGATTAAAATGGTGGGTGTTTCATTTTTTTTTTTCACACAGTATTTGCGCAGCGATTTTTCAAACGCATTTTTTGGGGAAAAAACACACTTTTTTACATTTTAATGCACTAAAACACACTATATTGCCCAAATGTTTGATGAAATAAAAAAGATGATCTTAGGCCGAGTACATAGATACCAAACATGACATGCTTTAAAATTGCGCACAAACGTGCAGTGGCGACAAACTAAATACATTTTTAAAAGCCTTTAAAAGCCTTTACAGGTTACCACTTTAGATTTACAGAGGAGGTCTACTGCTAAAATTACTGCCCTCGATCTGACCTTCGCGGCGATACCTCACATGCATGGTGCAATTGCTGTTTACATTTGACGCCAGACCAACGCTTGCGTTCACCTTAGCGCGAGAGCAGGGGGGACAGGGGTGCTTTTTTTTTTTTTTTTTTTTTTTTTTCTTTATTATTATTATTTTTTTATCTTATTTTTAAACTGTTCCTTTCATTTTTTTTTTTTTTAAATCATTTTTATTGTTATCTCAGGGAATGTAAATATCCCCTATGATAGCAATAGGTAGTGACAGGTACTCTTTTTTGCAAAAATTGGGGTCTATTAGACCCTAGATTTCTCCTCTGCCCTCAAAGCATCTGATCACACCAAGATCGGTGTGATAAAATGCTTTCCCAATTTCCCAATGGCGCTGTTTACATCCGGCGAAATCTACGTCATAAAATGCTCGTAGCTTCCGATTTTTTAGGTCATAGAGATGTTTGGAGCCACTCTGGTCTCTGATCAGCTCTATGGTCAGCTGGCTGAATCACCGGCTGCATTTTCAGGTTCCCTGTTGAGACAGGAGAGCCAGAGAAAAACACGGAAGATGTTGGGGGGGGGGGCATTCCCTCCCACTGCTTGTAAAAGCAGTCTAGAGGCTAATTAGCCACTAGGATTGCTTTTACATGAAAGCCGACCGCTGGCTGAAAAGAATGATACCAAGATGATACCTAAACCTGCAGGCATCATTCTGGTATAACCACTCAAAGTCGTGAATGGCATACCTGAAGACAAAAAAATGGTTAACAATAAAGCACAGTAAACGGTAAGGTATAAAAAATTGCATACCTGAAAAGCAAACATGATAAAACATAATAACAATAAAACATTGCAGAATAGAATACAGTAAAAAAGAGCAGAACAATAGAGAGAGAATAGAGAGAGAGAGAACAATAAAACGACAACTATTTTTATTTTATATTTTTGTTTGTGTTTTTTTTTTTTTTACACTTTTTTTTGTAACTAACTATAATAACTTAACCGGTTCCAGGTTCGGGTCTCTCAAAATGCGATGGCATCTCGGGAGACCCTGTGAAAGTGTGCCTAGTCTGTGCAATGCTGTACCCTACGCTAATACTCAACTAGTGCATGGTAGCGTTCAAAACATTCACCAATGCAAAGACCAGGATTGTCAGGACAGGAGGGACAATAATAGCGGGTGTCACGCCTATATCCGCGCTTGCTGCAGACACGACATCTTTTTTGGGGGGGTTCGCTGGGTAGGGGTACTCGGGAGGACATAAAGAAAATGCCTCTCATGCAGCCGACTGCATTTGGTTGGGGATGTGAATGGGGGAAGTACGGGCGCTGCAGAAGCGGTGGGTTCCCAATTAGGATTGGCGAATGCAGCAGGAAGGGCACTATGGGCATGACGGGCCTGTGTTTGTCTTTTTGGTGGCAGCGGGACACTACTTGTGCTTGCCACCTCACCAGCTTGAACTGCACTTATGGGACTCGCCACGTCACCAAGTGTTACTGCAGTGCTGGTTTGACTACGACCGGGGTGTACTAGGCCTCTGGTGCTTGCCAGTTCACCAAGACGCTACAAAAAAAACTGTTAGCGATCGCAGGGATCAGGCCTGACTCTGCGAACGCTGCAGTTATGCGTTTAGAGTTTTGTAAGTGACAGTGATCGATCGATACTGCACTTGGGTGGGCTGGGCCGGGCCGGGCGGAGGGGCAAAACGCAGGTGCTAGCAGGTATCTGGGCTGATCCCGCTAACACTGCGTTTTTGGGAACCCTAAACTGCTGGGGACGCTAGTATAGATCTGATCGGATCAGATATTGATCTGTTCAGATACTATACCACTAAGGGAGGTGTACGCTGCGTGCGTGGGTGTTAGCGGTACTGGCGCTAACCTGACGCTGCCTGGGGCTGGTGCTTGCCAGTTCACCAAAATGCTACCAAAAAAACTGTTAGCGATCGCAGGGATCAGGCCTGACTCTGCGAACGCTGCAGTTATGCGTTTAGTGTTTTGTAAGTGACAGTGATCGATCGATACTGCACTTGGGTGGGCTGGGCTGGGCCGGGCGGAGGGGCAAAACGCAGGTGCTAGCAGGTATCTGGGCTGATCCCGCTAACACTGCGTTTTTGGGAACCCTAAACTGCTGGGGACGCTAGTATAGATCTGATCGGATCAGATATTGATCCGATCAGATACTATACCACTAAGGGAGGTGTATGGTGCGTGTACGGTGCGTGCGTGGGTGTTCGCGGTACTGGCGCTAATCTGACGCTGCCTGGGGCAACGCATATCACCGCCGGGCGATCAGGGGGCTAAACCTTTATTCGGTAATAAATGGCGGGTGCCCTGACACTATAAAAAATAAACTAACTAACCAGCGTCACCCGTAACAGTTATACGGTGATCAGTGGTGAAAGGGTTAACTAGGGGGCAATCAAGGGGTTAAAACATTTATTAGATAGTATATGGGGGTCCCTGTCGCTATAAAACACTGACGGCGAACCTAAATATTTACGTTCCTAACTAGCGTCACCAGTGACACTAATACAGCGATCAGAAAAATGATCGCTTAGCGACACTGGCGACAGGGGGTGATCAAGGGGTTAAAACTTTATTAGGGGGGGTACTGGCACTAATCTGACGCTGCCTGGGGCGACGCATATCACCGCCGGGCGATCGGGGGGCTAAACCTTTATTCGGTAATAAACGGCGGGTGCCCTGACACTATAAAAAATAAACTAACTAACCAGCGTCACCCGTAACGGTTATACGGTGATCAGTGGTGAAAGGGTTAACTAGGGGGCAATCAAGGGGTTAAAACATTTATTAGATAGTATATGGGGGTCCCTGTCGCTATAAAACACTGACGGCGAACCTAAATATTTACGTCCCTAACTACCGTCACCAGCGACACTAATACAGCGATCAGAAAAATGATCGCTTAGCGACACTGGTGAGGGGGGGTGATCAAGGGGTTAAAACTTTATTAGGGGGGGTAAGGGGGGTACCCTAGACCTACAGGGGGGTTACAGTAACTGTCCTAACACTGCTAACTGTCACAAACTGACACTATGCAGTAATCAGGAAAAAAAAAAAAAAAAAAAAAAAAAACCTGCTTGGTGTCAGTTTGTGACAGGGGGGGGGGGTGATTGGGGGGGGGATCGGGGGGCGATCGGGGGGGGGATCGGGGGTGTAATGTATGCCTGGCATGTTCTACTGTGTGTGTTTGTGTTGTGCACTTACTTACATGTCATCTCTCCTCGGCGCTGGAACGGAAACTGACAGCCGAGGAGAGATGACATCACATCCTCTGCCTCTGTGTACTATACAGAGGCAGGGGATGTTCGTCAGTGGCTGGGAGCGATCGCGAGGGGGGGGCCACGATCGGATGGTCTCCCCCTCGTCTGTAATCGCTCCCAACCAAATGCCGACCGCAGCTGGCACAGGGGGGGGGTCCGATCGGACCCCCCACCCGCGGGAAGGCAATCACGTACTAGGTACGTGATTTTGCCTGCCCGTGCCGCTCTGCTCACGTATATAGGCGTGAGGCGGTCGGCAAGTGGTTAACACTTAATTGTCAAGGTCTTAACTCCCCTCCTAAACGTACTAAAGCTTTCCAGCTTTTCACATAAACAGTGGACTATACCAGCAGTCTCTTGGGTTCATCCACTTCGGTTGTCACTACCTATGGCAACGCACAATCTTATCCTGTAGGATTTTTTCATGCAATAGCTGCCGTTCTTAGATACAGGTCCATTTGCTTTTCAGCCATACGGTTTTGCAGTATCAATCAGAAGATATGGACATTTATGCTATGAACTTCCTTATGAGATCCTTTACTGCAAGTCTCAGTGTTTGCTAGGTTTCATCTTAGTATTTAGCAGACTCACCAATACTTTATATTCTTTGCACTCCAATATCCCATGGGGGCCATGCATACACAAGGATCTTTTTTCCTTTGTTGCATTTTGTTCTTCAACTTTTTCATGTGGTTATTACCACTGGCGGCCTCTGTATGCATGGTTATTTCGGTGTCTGGACCTTGTCATTTATGTTTTGTTGGTTTTTCTTTATCTGTTTGTTTGTCCATTGTTAGCTACCACTTCAGTTTTGCAGTGTGCAATTTAACATACAATCACCAGTGTGCAATTTAACATACAATCACCAGTGTGCATAATTGTTTTTCTCAGTGCACTTTAATCAAATTTACTTGATTATTTATTAAAACATTTTTGTATATCTCCAGACTCTAACATTGCCTTTGGCCGCCCTGGTAGCCGCATTTTTCTTCTGGGACCTCCCCATCTGTGGGTTCTCCCAACTTTTCTTTTTGTCCAATATGTTGGCAGCAACACCCTCTTTGGGTGAATGGTACCTGGTCTATATCAACTATTTATATGATAGAGGTGTTATTAGTAAACACATCACCTTTTTGTGTTTTAGACAAATTCTATCCTTCGACATTGGGGGTTTGGTACCTATTTGCTAAGGTGGATTGCCGCCCTATAGCCCCACCCTAAAGCTTATTTATCCTAATCGGGTTATTGCTCTAATGCCTTTGCCATTGAGAGAGGAACCGGACAAGGTTGCACCCCATCTCCTATCCTCTTTGTGCTTGCAATTGAACCCCTAGCCCAACTTATCTGGTTTAACCAGAATATTAAAGGTCTAGAGCTTGGAGGCTATCACCATAAAATATGCATGTTCGCGGATGAAGTTTTGATATTTCTCCCATCCCCTTTATTATTATCACCGACACTGATGGATATCCTTTCTAAACTTGGACAAATATCGGGCCTAACCATAAAGCCACAAAAATCCAAAGCCTTAAACATATCAATCCCATCTGCTCTTTAAACCCAACTACACAATTCCCTCCTAATCACCTGGTCCACGACACATGTCTCATACTTAGGTATTAACCGTACAGCAAACCCAAAGATCTCTATGCATTGAATTATCCTCCTTTAATAACTCAGATTTCTAAACTCCATAAAACCTGGTCACCCTTGCCATTGGCTTGGATGGGTAGGATAACAATAATCAAAATGTCTATCCTTTCTAAAATTCTCTACCTGTTTAGAGTACTCCCAGTAATGATTCCTTCACATTTTTTACACATGTTACAACGTAAAGCCATACAATTTATTTGGAACAGGCTCATCCACATCTACCTAAACCAATCCTATATACCCCCTGAATCCACGGTGGACTTGGGATACCAGGCTTCACCAAATATTACTATGCAGCTCAATTCCATTCCCCAAATACCATGCTACTAAGGAAACTCCACTATAGGTAGCTATTGTGTCAGTTGACTGTGACCCCCCTCTCTACAGCAAATATCTTATGGCTCACCCCTGCCCAACGCCAGACCATCACCAACCCCATTACTAAATATTGCCTATCAATTTGGAAAAAATTAAAAAACCTGCTTCGGTCTTCAATCCAAGCATAACCCTCTCCTCTCCTTCCTGCACAATCCTTCCTTCTACCCAGCCTGGTCCTCTCCAATCTCCTTCTCTGCCTGGTCTAATGCTGGATTGATTCATGCCCACCATTTCTTTTAATCTCATATTAATACTCCCTTCCCTACCTTATATGAAACACATTATCTCACTTTCTCAGAAACCTTCCATTATTTACAAATTAATTTTTTTAAAGTTATTACACACCCCCTAACTCGACAACCCCTGACTTCACAGTCTTTGAACACAGCTATACATCAGACCCACACAGACAAGGTCTTATTTCAGATTTATATGCGCAGCTACTCTCACACACCACCTTTTCTCCCCCATCTTAAACAAACAAATGGAAGACTGACCTCCACCTCCAACCAAAAGATCTGAATTTGGCCCAGACCTGGCAGGCAACCAAATTGGAAAGAAAATAAAGTAGATATGGCGCTGTTCTATATCTGTATTTAAAATTAACTAAATAAATAAATTGGTTGGTGAATATACACTTGAAAGTGCAACTAGCGTATACACTACATAGCTTTACATGTGTCCTTTCACAAAGAGAAGGAAAATATAATAATCAAACAAATATAAATACAACAACCAAATTGGCCACTCCAAATATAGTGCCTCTTGAAACCAACTATAAAGTTCTTACCAGATGGTATTTAGTCCCTGCCAAGATAGCCAAATTTTGGGCTCAATATTCCTCTCATTGCTTCCGTGGTTGTACTACCCCGGGCACACATGTCCACATTTGGTGGGAATGCCCCATTGTCAGTTCCATTTGGATGGAGCTTTTTCAAATCCTCTTTACTTTATTTTCTACCCCCTTACCTTCTGACTCAGCTGTAGCACTCTTAAATATCAAACCATATCCTGTTACTCACCGTCAATTTCTGCTCTTTGTAACCCTGGCAGCAAAGCAAACCATAGCGAAAGTATGAAAATCTACTTCACTCTGCATAGTATCTGTTAAACACAGAGTAACGCAAGCCATGATACATGCAATAACAGAAGCTATTCTTCTTGATAACATACCCAAATTTGAATCAATATGGAAACCTTGGGTCAACCATTACCTACCCCCAGGCTTTGATGATTCACTTCTACTACCTTGAATGCAAGTAATATTACCCTCCCTGTTACACTTACCATATGAGTGGATATCTTGACTCTTATACCTTTTCTGGAGACTCCTTTCTCCCACAGTACACTTAAATTTCCCCTTCCCTCTCTTTTTTGTCTGCTATATTATTTGGTTTCAGAAGGGAACATTAAGGATGGATAACATTATTGGTCCTCTCACCGGGATAAGCCAGGCCATAGTGTCGGAACCTGGCCCTTATGAGATCTGACAACCTTCCATACTATCCCCAACTATGCCTAAAGACCAACTGGCATCTTGGCCCTCCTAATTTATTTGTTTTGCATACATTTAAAATAGTTTTTTTTTCCATGATCATTGTTAACGCCTTTTGGGACCACAGCTCACAAAGTTCCCAACTGATATTCTATTATATCACAATATTATATTGGTTGATTCAGTTTGTTAGCTCACCTCTGCTTGATAATGTTTAATTATCTGTACTTATTTTAATGATTTTACTGCTTTTGTTACCAATGTACACATTTTATTTGTACCTTGTAAAACTCAATAAAATATTTGGAAAAAAGATCTAATGGAGTCTATGAATCAATGGGTTTTGGTGGGTGGTTATAATGTTATGGCTGGTAGGTGTACTACTGATTGCTGAATTCCGTATGCTAAGGTTTACTTTGCACACTCCTGAATCCTGCACTCCCAGCATACAGAGTGGTCAAAATAATGCACACAGCTTATCACTGCCCCTTTCACATTTTACTTCTGCACCCACTGTCTACAGCTCACTCCTGTCCACAGCTATTACATTTGCGCATCTCCCTCCCCATCCACAACTTTCACCTTTGCACCTAGCCTCCCTCCACAGTTTTTACCTTTGTGCAACCCTCTATCCCCAGCTCTCACATTTGCCACCCCCTTATTCACAACTCTTATCTCTGCAATTCCCCCTTTATCCACAGCTCTATCCTTTGCAGCCCCCTCCAACCTCTGTCCACACCTGTGCACCCTGCCTTCCCCATCCTCAGCTCCCATGTCTGCAACTTCCCTTTTTATCACCAGATCTATCCTCTACATCCCTCCTCCATCCACAGTTCTCACCTGTGCACCCAACTCCCCTCCACAACTTTCACTTCTACACCCCCTCAATCCACAGCTCTAGCCTGTTTACCAAATCCCTCTCCACAACTCTCACCTTTGCACCCAGACCCCCCTCCACATCTCTTATGGGTGCACCCAGCCCCCCTCAACAGTTCTCACCAGTGCACCCAGTCGCCCCCTCCACAGCTCTCAACTGTTCACCCAACCCCACTCTGCATCTTACACTTGTGTGTCCAGCAGCTGTTCATCTACACGTCACCTCTGCACCACCTCTCAAATCTCCCTACCATCATCCGCAGTAATCTCTTTACACAGTGCAGTGTTACTAGTGTGACGGAAGTGGGGGCCATGAAACCCAGAATCCCTTGGAGAGGTTGTTTGTACTAATCGGACTCACTGTACAAACACACTGGAATGTTATATATATATATATATATATATATATATATATATATATATATATATATATATATATATATATATATATATATATATATATATATATATATATATTGTATATTGTCTCATACTGTTGTGGACTCTTTGCTGGGTAGTTTGGGGTGTGGCTGTATTACATTGTTCTATTGTGTCTGTCTGCCTTGGGAGAAAGGTATTATGGGATGTGTATGTGTGTTTGCTGTGAGGAGAGAGGGGGGAATTCCTCCAATAGCTCTCCCCACTGTCTACCCCACCCTGAATGCAAAGGGAGGGGGGTTGTCCCAAGTGTTACCTCTGCGTACCTGAGTTTCAATAAACAGTTCATGTTCAGCAGCCAAAATGAGTACTGCCTAGTTCTTGGTTGCAAGTGGTTGGAATACCTAATATCTATAATCAAAATGGAAGGAAGAGGTATATGACGAAAGAACTCGTGGAAGTGGGACATTCGTTAAAGAGCACACTGCCTCAATGCATTTACTCGCTGCTGGACAGCAACACCAGCAAGACCTGTAACCTGAAGCTGAGGAAGAGTTTTGGAGCACTACCTCTGTATTACCTGTCTGACAAGCCCCACACTGGGCCAGGAGGTGGGGACAGTAGCCTGCAACTGCAGAACGAATATTAAATCTGTCATGGTGTTGGAACCTGGGGCACTCATCAACAGATGTGAAGCATGTGGTCTGTGTGCACGGTACTAGCTATACTCCTGACAAGAACAAGAGAACAAATGAATTCATATGAACTTCAATAACTTATACTATACATATACTGTTTGGTAGCCTAGAGTTGTTTTATTTTTATTTTTTTATTTTTTTTAATGACAGTAAGAGTGTCTTACCTTACTGTTATATTAAAGACTTTCTGAGGGTCTCCATTCTGTATTAAATATGTAATAGGATCTCCTTCTCTGTCTGTAGCCTTTAAAGAAAGCACAAACATGCATATTAAATGTCAAATAAACATAATTCCTAATTTGATCCAAGTACAGCATATAACTAGTTACATATTTATAAAAAGAACTTAATGAACTAAAATATCTTCTTTTCTCTTCATACTTTAGACCATAGGTGTCAAACTGGCGGCCCTCCAGCTGTTGCAGAACTAAAAGTCCCATGAGGCATTGCAAGGCTGACAATTACAAGCACGACTCCCACAGGCAGAAGAATGATGATACTTGTAGTTCCGCAACAGCTGGAGGGCCGCCATTTTGACACCCCTGCGTTAGACCCTGAGGGCAGTAGATACACAGGAAAAAAAGTCAGTATGTTGTGCTTAGTCCTTTCTGTTGGCCAGAATGAATTGCACCGGATTGCACCTGCACCTGTATCTTGAATTGCCACTATAATACAATAAATAATATAATACAATAAAGTGAATGGATACTTAATCTGTATTTCATAAATTAGGGCAATCTAGGCTTCAGATGCAGATAACAAAATCTTTAAAAAAAATCACTCTATTCTTATAGCAATAACTAGTGTTATTTCAAACAGAATGCCAGAAAGCCGTTTTTACACCTAAACTCTACCCTATCAAAATCATTCAGCTTTAGAAATAAAACAGGTAGTGATAAACAAATAAGTATAGTCAGCATATTTTTAGTTCACTTGAATATTTGGATACTAACTTGTGGATAGTTCAGAAAATATACGGTAATAATGGAGGTAATAATGGTTTATGAACTGTTATTTTCCTGGACAAATCAGCATTTATATATTTTGGCAAACAAAAAAATGCAATTGAACTTTTTCATCTGACTTGACAGTTTCATTAGTTTTAAATCAACATTTCTAGGTCAAAGGGAAGTCCAAAAAGTGAGGCACATCTGGACTGAGTTTATCATGTGTCTTTCAACATTATCTTTCTTCATTAGGAGCAACAGCTAAAAAATAATACAAAGCATAATATTTTGTATAAAAATAAGAATGACATACAAACAAGAACATTAATATTTTTCTGTATTATAGGAGCAAAATGTATCAAATATTTTGATTTCCTGTTTATTGTTCTTTCATCATTTTTGTAGCAAGAAATGTTATTGCCTTTAAAATGAGCACCTTTTCTTTAAACGCTTCCAATTTCAAAATAAATGTGACAGAAACAGCTTGCATTCTGCCATAATTAGCTTCTTCTAACAAATAAAAAGAACTGTAAAAGTTGCTAGGCTCATATGAGCTGCTGTCATAGTAAGTGCAATTTGTACTAAAGGCTATTTCTATCAAATATTTTGGATGGAATTATAAAAAGTTTATAATATTTTAAGAATCATCAGTGTATAAAAATAGACAGTTAAACAGCAGGTGGTCCTTAGGGATCATAACTGCCCTGGAGAGAAGAGATGAAACCCTGGCATCATAATACTGAGAAAATCCAAGAGACTTAACACATTGTTATTGTATATGTATAAATTTTATAGTTATTAGGGAGTTTCTGAAACATACCTATCTATATTAATTATGGAGAACTTCATAAGTATTTACATAGTAGCCTGCCATGCAATATTTCTGCCCCACTGACCAGAGGTAATTTCATCAAAACAATTCACCACCACTCCTATCCATGTTGACCTTGCATAATGCTTAAGATGGGTTTTATTATCACCAAGAACACTGTTTGTTTGAAAAGATGGAAAAAAAATTGGTCGGCTGCACAACTAAAATCTCCTTTATTAAAACACTTGGGTAAAATCACAAATCCACAGATAAAGCAGAGGGCATAGTAGAAACACAGCTAATGTGTTTCACGCTTACTCACAGCTGATTGAACAACATACAGTGCCTTGAAAAAGTATTCATACCCCTTGACATTTTCCACATTTTGTCATGTAAAACCAAAAGTGTAAATGTATTTTATTGGGATTTTATGTGATAGACCAACACAGAGTGGTACATAATTGTGAAGTAGAAGGAAAATGATAAATGGTTTACAACATTTTTTACAAATAAATATGTAAAAAGTGTGGCATGCATAAAATCTAGTGGAACCAATTGCCTTCGGAAGTTACCTAATTAGTAAAGAGAGTCCACCTGTGTGTAATTTAATCTCAGTATAAATACAGCTGTTCTGTGAAGCCCTCAGAGGTTTTTTAGAGCACCTTGGTGAACAAACAGCATTAGGCCAAGGAACACACCAGACAGGTAAGGCATAAAGTTGTGGAGAAGTTTAAAGCAGGGTTAGGTTATAAAAAAATATCCCAAGCTTTGAACATTTAATGGAGCATTGTTCAATCCGTCATCCGAAAATGGAAAGAGTATGGCACAACTTCAAACCTACCAAGACATGGCCATCCACCTAAACTGACAGGCCGGGCAAGGAGAGCATTCATCAGAGAAACAGCCAAGAGGCTCATGGGAACTCTGGGGGAGATGCAGAGATTCACAGCTCAGGTGGGAGAATCTGTCCACAGGACAACTATTAGTCATGCACTCCACTCCATTAGAGTGGCAAGAATAAAGCCATTGTTGAAAGAAAGTACTGTTTGCAGTTTGCGAGAAGACATGTGGCGGACAAAGAAAACATGTAGAAGAAGGTGCTCTGGTTAGATGATACCAAAATTGAACTTTTTTAAAACCAAAATGCTATGTGTGAACACACCATCCCCACCGTGAAACATGGTGGTGGCAGCATCATGTCTGAAAATTGATAAATCCTGATGTACTAATGGCCATATCTAATTTCTTGAGGCCCAAAAATGTCAGGACAGTACAGATATCCCCTATTACCCATTTTTGGAAAGTAGACCACCCAAGGTATTTAATAAGAGGCATGACAAGTTTTTTTTTGAAGTTGTAATATTTTGTATCAAATTGTTTTTGGAAAATTAAGAAATTAAAAAAAAGTCTTTTTTTTTTTTTTTTACATAGTGCCGCCAGTGCAGTACAGTGTCATCATACAATGGTGATCAGGTAGACACTTACTGTTGACAGTACTGTAAATGTATTTTATTGGGATTTAATGTGATAGACCAACACTGTTGGTAGACACTGACTGTTGACAGTACAAAAAAAAAGTATAATTTTTTTGACAAAAAAAATGTATTAATTTTTTTTCTGCTTTTTTTTTTACACACTGCTTTTTGTTTTTACATATTATGATTGCTTGTGGCAGTAAAATTAATTGCTATAAGCGAGCATTTTACTGAATTAAATCCATCCATTCAGTTTGTTTTGTTGTAATTAGCTGTGATTGGCTAGAGCTAATCACATGGTATAGATGGGCTGTGACTGGCCCTGACCAATTACAGCTAGCAACACAATTGTACACAATGGATGGCATGAAAAGAAGCCATCCATTGTTTACAATTGTCACGTGATCTGCTGTGATTGGTCACAGCGATCATGTGGTACCAGCACCGAGTCGGTACACTGATCAATCATCTCTATGAGGCATGATCTGGGATGATGTCATATAACGTCTATGCGGATCAACAAAAGGCCCATCTGACCATCATTTTTTTATAGGCCGGGCAGGAACTGGTTAAACCTGTTACGAAGGATATAGTTTTTCTTTTTTTTGTTAAATCTTTTGGTTTGTTTTAGTAGCAGATGTCATGGAATTAATTACTGATAGCTGCATGTCTTATTACCTTACCAATTTCACCTGACAGTGGCAGGTTTCTGTCAGGGATCTTCAAACTGCGGCCCTCCAGCTGTTGCAGAACCACAAAGTCCATGAGGCATTGTAAAACTGTGACATTCGCAGACATGACTAGGCATAATAGGAATTGTAGTTCCTGAACAACTGGAGGGCCATAGTTTGAGGACCCCTGGTATAGGTGACATGTTGTGTAATAACCTATGATTAAGTGTTAAGTAAGCATGAGACATATTACCTGCGTTTCTATTATGCCCTCTTCTTTATCTGTGGCTTTGTGATTTTACGCAATTATTTCAATAAAGGAGATTTTAGTTGCATGGCCAAGAGGATTTTCTTCCTTCATTCTATGAAGTCAGCCATGAGCTGGGCTGGCACATATCAGTGTGGTAGCTGAGGTGGATCAGTGGACTGACCTGGAACTCTGCTTGTTTCTAAAGTTTATATGAACTTTCTCCTTGTATTTGCATAGATTTCATTAAAGTATTATGGAAAAACAATACTCTTAGTAATATTTTTTTTGTTTATACACTTTTAAGTAAAATAAAAACAAAACATTATGAAACACTGGCACATATGATATAGAAAGGTTTCGGTTAGAAAATACCTAATATTCAATTAGTGCTATAGCCAATACCTGAAGATTTAAAAGATTAGCACCTATACGCATGGCTTCACTGATTTCAAGGTTGTACATCAATTGTGGAAAGCGTGGAGGACTCTGATTGTTTGGTGGTAGTACTTCAATATAAACAGTAGTGATGGAACTCCTGAAATAAACAATGAAGACAGAATCCAAGTAAGAGAATTAAATATTCAGGCTTTTAGATTTACAGCAGAATATCAGTAGCCATTGACAGCCTGATAAAAACAAGTAAAACATCAGAATAGAGTGCTGTTTGCAATGACTAAGCAGTGTTTGTGCCATTCGAAGATTAGTTAAGGGAGGCAGATTAAATTGTTGTGAAAGCATTCAAAGACTACAGAACACCAAACTAGATTCAGCTGGTTGACAAATCTCATACAAGGCCATGAAGTGCAACATGTCACAGCAGATTAATTTTCTGCATGCACAGTTGGACTTCTTTCTCGAAAATCTAGGTACAATCAGTGACAAACATGGTGAATGATTTTGCTGGCTGAATATTGGACACTGCAGCAAGATGCACCAGGCACAATTTCAAATCCAAAGATGGGTATACACTATAAGAAAATTGGGCGAATGATCGTCAGGTTTTTCTCAATGTTTTCAAGTCGGAACAGAGGATGGAAATAATTGTATGAAAATTCTCACATGACAAAGGCTTTTTTTTTGTCTTTTATTGTTTCTGATCATGCGCAGTCTTCCATATCTGATTTTTCTCGTATGAAAACTGTACGAAAACAGTACACATTAAACGAAAAACGTTCATTCTGTTCATATGCAAGAAAAATATTGGAGTTTGTACTTTCGTAAATTTTAATTTGGAAAGTCTGAATTGGATGTCAAAAGTTGTGTACACACTATATGAAAATCAAATGATTGTGACTCGTACCGAATCTTTCTTCAGATTTTCTCTTAGTGTGTACTCAGCTTAAATCAGCAAAACACTTTTAGCCCTGTTGAACTCATGCAGTGCATTAGAAACAATATGCAAATCAATACATTATAGTTTCTCAAAGTTAATTTAACCACCTCAATACAGGGCATTTACATCCCCTTCCTGCCCAGACCAATTTTCAGTTTTCAGCGCTCTCACACTTTGAATGACAATTACTCAGTCATGCAAAACTGTACCCAATGAAATTTGCATCCTTTTTTTCACACAAATAGAGCTTTCTTTTGGTGGTATTTATGTGCTATAAAATAAAAATGTGCTATAAATAAAAAAAAGACTGTTCATTTTGTGATAAAAATGCCTTTTCATTTGTTTCTGTCATACAATTTTGCAAATTAGTATTTTTTCTTCATAAATTTTGGCCAACATTTATACTGCTACATAGCTTTGGTAAAAATAACCCAAATTGGTGCATATTATTTGGTCTTTGCGAAAGTTAGAGAGTCTACAAACTATGGTGCCAATCACTGGAAATCGATCACATCTGATCAGGCCTTCAATACATCAGGTGTATCTCATTTCTTGAGACACTAACAAGTCAGGAAAGTACAAATACCCCACAAATGACCCCTTTTTAGAAAGTAGACATTACAGGGTATTAAGTAAGTAGCATGGTGAGTTTTTTAAGGTATTTTTTCCCACAATTCATTGCAAAATGAAGATTTTTATTTATTATTTTTTTTTTACAAAATTGTCATATTATCAGGTTATTTCTCACACACAGCATATGCATACAACAAATTACACCCCAAAATACATTCTGCTACTTTTCCCAAGTATGGCGATACCACATGGGTGAGACTTTTACACAGCCTGGCCACATACAAAGGCCCAACATTGAACTTGCACCTTCAGGTGTTCTACGAGCATAAATGACACATCTCATTTCTCAACCACCTATTACACTTTTAAAGGTCCTGGAGTGCCAGGACAATGGAATTGCCCACAAAATGACCAAATTTTGGAAAGCAAAGACCCCAACATATAATCTATGAGGTATAATGAGTCTTTTGAATGGTTCATTTTTTTTTCCAGAAGTTTTTGGAAAATGTGTAAAAAAACGAAAACGCTTTTTTTTTTACACAAAGTTGTCAATTTATAAGATATTTCTAACACATAGCATGTATATAGAAAAAATGACACCCCAAAATACATTCTGCTACTCTTCCAGAGTATGACAATACTACATGTATGAGACTTTTACACAGCCTGGCCACAGAGGCCCAACATTGAAGTAGTACCTTCAGGTGTTCTACAAGCATAAATTACACATCTCATTTCATTCCTACCTATCACACTTTTGAAGGTCCTTGAGCACCAGGACAGTGGAATTACCCAAAAAATGACCCCATTTTGGAAACACCCCAACGTATATTCTATGAGGCATGGGCTGCAGATAGGTACTCGGGTACTCTGATGGGCTGCATATAGGTACTCGGATAACTTGATGAGCTGCAGACAGGTACTCGGGTACTCTGATGGCCCGGTGACAGGTACTCGGGGACTCTGATGGCCTGGTGACAGGTCCTCGGGGACACTGATGGCCTGCTGACAGGTACTCGGGGACTCTGATGGCCTGGTGACAGGTACTCGGGGACTCTGTGGCCTGGTGACAGGTACTCAGGGACTCTGATGGCCTGGTGACAGGTACTCTGGGACTCTGATGGGTTGACGACTGGTATTCGTGTACTCTGATGGCCTGGTGACAGGTACTCTGGTACTCGGTACTCATATGAACTGTGACAGGTACTCAGGTACTCGGGTACCCAGATGAACTGTAACAGGTACTCGGGTACTCAGATGGACTGTAACAGGTACTCAGATGGGCTGTGACAGGCACTCAGGTACTCATATGGACTGTGACAGGTACTCAGGTACTCGGGTAATCAGATGAACTGTGACAGTTACTCGGGTACTCAGATGGGCTGTGACAGGTACTCGGGTACTCAGATAGACTGTGACAGGTACTCGGGTACTCAGATGAACTGTGACAGGTACTCGGGTACTCAGATGAACTGAGACAGGTACTCAGGTACTCAGATGAACTGTGGCAGGTACTCGGATGAACTGTGAGAGGTACTCGGATGAACTGTGACAGGTACTTTGATGGGTGGTGACAGGTAATTTGATAGGTGGTGACAGGTCCTCTATCAGTGTGATATCAGTGTGTGTGTTGGTGTACACTGTAAGCGGTAACAAGATGTTACCGCAATCTCCTTCTCACACATGATCGGTGTGTGAAGAGGAGAACCCGGTAACATCTCGTTACCACTCTGTATCTACATTTAGTGATCGGCTGTGAAAGGATCACAGCCGATCACGTGGTAAACAGCTGCCGGCCAATGGCTGTTTACCAGCGTTGGTGGGCGGCAAGCAGTTAATATCTCTCAAGATTCCTACATATTACAGTCATTCTGAAATCATATCTGTGCTCAGTTTGAAGGGGTTTATCATAACCACCAAAAGTTCTTCAGTAAGCAAAACTTTGGAAAAATATGCAGCCAAGTGTCTCTTGATTTTACTCTTCCACATGTGATATTAAAGTTGTTGTATAGGTAGAAGTTTTTTTTTTTACCTTAATGCATTCTTTGAATTAAGGTGAAAAAACTTCTGTGTGCACCCTTACCTGAGCGTAATCTTGATCCAGCGCTGTGCTCTTGGCTCTCTCTCACTCAGCTCTCTCTGCTTTCTCTCTCCTCACTGGACATGGCAGTAGCATAGCAGTGGGAGCCATTGTCTCATGCTGCTGACAATCACAGACAGTGAGCAGAGAGTGGTGGGGGATGGGGCTGACATGTGCTGTGAGTGTCAATGGACACACACACACCGTGGCTCAGGATTGATCCCACACAAGTGCCCCCACAACAAGTGGCTTGCTATGGGGCACTTGGCAGGAGGGAGGAGCCAGGAGCGCCAGTGGGGGACCTCAGAGGAGAAGGATCAGGTCTGCTCTGTGCAAAACCATTGCACAGAGCAGGTACGTATGACACACTTGTTATTTTTGTATGTGTTTACAATCACATTAAAGAAAGATTTATCTAATAAATTAACTGAAATATACAAACCAAGACAACTGTTCAATCTAAGAGAGATGACATTATCTCAAATACAGCACCAGATCCACCACTCTTTTTAATACTTCACATCAATGCAGAAATTACTTAGATTACATTTAACAATTGATCACATGAATCTTAAAAAATGCCTTAAAAAAGCCATTCTGTGTATATCTGTAAAACTGTTGTAACAAAGTCAAGAAAAACAAGTAGAGTAACAGTAGTGGAGACTGCTTGTCAAGTTCTATATTGTAGCTTACCAATTCTTTTTTTTATTTCTTTTTTTTTTTTTTTCCATAATATTTTATTGGTAGAATAAAAATAGGGTTTACATTGCCTTTGGTTACAGAAAGTGAGTCATAACAAAGTATTCGGCAACACTGACATTCAAAGTTAACAGACAATAACTCTTGTAACAAAGATAGAAACATAAATGAAAAGGGGACCTTTCTTTCGCTGACTTTGGTAAGGTGTACCCTTATAAAAAACAATGAGATATAGTTGTGAAAGGTCACTTATATGTATGCATTTGTTCCACTGCTATTAGTTCTGTCTGGTGTTTACGGATGTTTGGGTGTATTTCCTCAATAAAATCAAAACTTTGCTTTAATACAGTGGCTAATGTTAAGTGTCTATTTCCGTTCAATATTTGATCAGCTAAGGATGATTGAACATCAGTGTTTACAAAGAAAGGATTCTGTCTGAAGGGGACCTAGCTTATGGTGTAAACCTAGATTTATAGGAAAAGAAAGACAAAGAGGGGTGGGGAGCGAGGGGGGAAGAGAAGACGGAGAGTGGAGGGGGGGAGGGAGGAGGGAGTGGGGGGGAGAGGATAGAGTCAGAAGTATCTTGCAGTCTCCGCCACCATATTTAAGGGTTTGCATTCCCGCGGGTAGGATTGCCCAACTGGTGGGTCTTTAGGTGGGTACGTGTAAAACGTGTCAGGCGACCTCCCCCATTCATCCCTTGTTTAGGTGGGGGAGGTCGGCCACCACATACTTTAATAGATTTAGCTTCTGAATGATATAAAGAAGTTAATAATAGTTGCCAGCGTCTTAGGGATCGCGATCTGTGTGAGTTTGGTTGGTCAACTGTTTATATTGATCAGTGGTACAGAAGTGGGACCAGCATGCCCATGTGTATGAGAATTTGGTTGGGCAATCTTTGGCTATGGCGATCAATTCCTCCATTTCCGCAATTTTTTCTACTCGTTTGAGCCATTCCGGGATAGTGGGCGCATTTGTTGTTCCCCAGTGGAGAGGGATACACAACTTGGCTGCATTTAGTAAGGGTGGTATTAGCGTTTTGCGATATTGATGTACCGGAATGTCCGAGTGATGAAGGAGGCATTGTGCTGAGGTGTGCTCTAGAGTATATGTGGATATTTGTGAGGTCAGTTCCCTGACTTGGGTCCAAAAGGGCTGGATTAAGGGACAGGACCACCATATGTGTTCTAGTGTACCCACTTCATTGGTACATCTCCAGCATTTGTCAGATAGGGTAGGATAGTATTTGTGGATAATTACAGGGGTTCTGTACCAACGCATTAAATTTTATAATTATTCTCTTGAATCGAGACATTAAGGGAGCCTTTATGTGCTATCATAGCAATGTGTTCCCATTGTGCCTCTGTTAATTCTGTTTGTAGGTCTCTTTCCCAGTTTACGCACGCTTTGATAGTTTTCATTGAGCCTCCAGAGGAGAGCAGGTTGTAAACGTTTGAGATCATATGTTGCTGGGGTGTAGAGTGAGCGCATAGTTGCTCAAATGTCGTGAGTGGACGGGAGACCGAAGAGACACTGTCCATTTCTTTTAAAAAATGTCTGATCTGGAAGTATGTCCAGAGTGGGAGGGGATTACTATTTGCATTAATCGGTAGGGAGGAGCGCTCTAGAAGTGTACCCGATCAAAAGAAGTGATGGGCTAGGACCGTTAATGTTGCCATGTACCCGTCAGGAAGTTAGTGGACATGCCGGGAGGGAATGCTGGGTTGTGTTTTACCGGAGTGAGGGGTCCCGGATTGGAGGATATGTGTCGCTTTCGGCAGGCTTCCTTAAAGCATTGGAGTGTCGGGGCGATGAGAGGATGACTATTTAGCATTCTCGGGGTGTGTTTGGATAAAGTCCAAGGCAAGGATCTTAGTGGTAGTGGGGAGAATGTATGTTCAAGGGTGACCCAGTCTTTACATTTGTCGTGCACTGACCAATCTATAATTCTAGAGAGGTGACAAGCCCAATAATATTTCTTGAGATCCGGGAGGCCGATGCCCCCTTTTGTCTTAGGGTGTGTTAGTTGGTCGTAAGCTATTCTAGGTCTTTTCTGTCTCCATAGAAATTTAGTGCATAGTCGTTTGTAGAGTTGGAAGAAAGTTGGGGGGAGTTTAATAGGTATAGTTTGTAAGATATAGAGGATGCGGGGAAGGATATTCATCTTTAGGATTGCTGCCCTACCAAACCAGGAAAAATGGGGATTATTCCATTTGCTTAAGTCGTTCGTAATGGTTTTGAGGATGGGTTGATAGTTTTTGGAGTATAGGTCTGAAAGCTTTGTCGTTAATTGTATCCCGAGGTATTTAATCTGGTCATGCCTCCATTGAAAGGGAAAATTGCTTTTGCATTGTGTTACCTGTTCCTGTGGGAGGGAGATATTTAGGGCCTGGGATTTTGTGAAGTTGATCTTAAAGTTGGAAATGGTGTGAAAGGTATTTGCTTCTTTTAAGAGGTTTGGGATCGATATGTGTGGCTCTCTCAGAAATAGTAATATGTCATCAGCGAATGCAGCGATCTTGTAGGTGCGATCGGCAATGCAGAAACCTTTGATGTTGTCGTTGGATCTGAGACATTGGAGAAAGGGTTCTAGGGTTAAGACGAATAATATTGGGGAAAGTGGACATCCCTGTCTTGTTCCATTACTAATAGAGAAGGCGTTCGACAGGTGGCCGTTGACACGCACCCTAGCGGTTGGAGTGGTATAGAGGGACATGATAGCATTAAACATCCGATCTTGGAGACCAATGCGTCTCAGAACTGCTCCAAGGTAGTCCCATGCCAACCTGTCGAACGCCTTCTCTGCATCTAGGGACAGGAAGAATCCCTTGTGTTTTTGATTTGTGATCCAGTGGTGTATATTCAGAGCTTTGATTGTGTTGTCTCTAGCCTCTCTTCCAGGGATGAACCCCACCTGATCCCTCCCTATCAGGGAAGGCAGGAGAGGCAGGAGACGGGAGGCCAGAATATTGGCATAAAGTTTTACGTCAACGTTTAATAAGGATACCGGCCTATAATTACTTACTGAGGTGGGGTCTTTTTCATCTTTTGGGATCACTGTGATGTGTGCTTCAAGGAATCTATGGAAGGGGAGAGTGGATGATGTTAAGGAGTTAAAGGTCCTAATTAAATGTGGGGCCAGTGTATCTGTGAAGGTTTTGAAGTAAGTGGCTGTAAGTCCATCTGGACTTGGACTTTTCCCATTTTTAAGTTGCTTGATAGCTGCTTTGAGTTCTTCTTCTGATATAGGATTTTCAAGGTATGCTGCATCTTCTTTATCTATGGGTTTGGGGGCAAGTTTGTTGAGAAACGACTTGATTATCTTACGTCTGTTCTCAGATCCATAATGGCTTGTATCTTGTTTCGGGAGATTGTATAATTTAGAGTAGTAGGTCTCAAATTGGGCTGCTATGTCTGTCGAGGTGATGTGAGATTTACCCTGGTGATCTTTAATAGTATGAATGGTTGCATGTGCTTTCCTGGTCTGGAGGGCTTTAGCAAGGTATTTACCGCCTTTATTGCCAAATTCATAGAAAATCTTTTGATGTAACATAAATTTACGTTGCGTCTTACGGTTTAGTTCTTCTCGTGGCATTTTCCTGATTTGGGTGAGTTTGTGATAAGTTTGCTGTGCTTGTACTTGTTTGTGGGCAAGTTCAAGCCTTTTAATCTTGTCAAGGAGCTCTGTGATTTTCTGTTGTTGGGCTTTTTGACGCGAAGCTTTAAGAGCAATGAGTTTGCCTCTGACTACGCACTTGTGGGCTTCCCATTGTGTGAAAGGGGCAGTGTCTGGCGTGTCGTTTTCTAAGAAAAAGGTGTGTATGCAACTATTGATATCATTGGTTACTTCTTCCGAAGTAAGCAGAGACGCATCTAGGCGCCAAATTTTTTTGGGGATGTGTTTGTCAGGGAACGTCAGGGTCATTGTGATTGGATGGTGGTCTGACAGCACCATTGGTTCAATGGTGGCAGTCGAGAGAAAGGGAATATCTTTCTGGGACAGGAACAGATAGTCGATTCTCGAATATTTGTTGTGTGGGGCCGAGAAAAAAGTAAAGTCCTTCTCGTCGGGGTGAAGGGCACGCCACGTATCATGTAAAAGAAGGTCTTGGATTTGTAGATTAATTTGTCGGATAGCTTTGTATGGTAGAGATGTCGTGCCTAGCTTACCAATTCTTAGAAGTGATGCTGTATTGGTTTCATTTTATAGGCTCTCTTTCCTCTATTTTCATTTTCTATTTAAGTCTGCTATTTTTCACAAGCTCAAGCTCTCCAGCAGAATGTATCAGTTTACATATATGATACAAACCACTTAACACCTGTGTCTGCTGTGCCTTCTATCTCATTCCTCCAGAGTTGTGTCTCTCAAATATAGGAGGTGTGTTACTGGCCAGATCACCAGGTGAATATAGAGGGAACAAAATCCAAAATAGAAAACGAATGCCACCACCATATCTAATGACCGGTAAGCTGCAGTGTAATACTTTTTTTTCATATAATTGTTTATGCTTTTCTTTTCTCATAGAACTTAGAAAAACTACCAGTTAAACTTTTCACTGGCTTATACCCTTAGTGAGCAATGTATTTTATTTACCAATGGTAGTGTTACTATACAGCCTATAGAAATACAATGCTTGATAATGCATTTTATACATACCTTCTTTGAGCAGGAGGGGCATTATCAGATGCTTTTACTGTTAGAGCATATGACTCTCCAACTGTCAGTGTGACTCCTGGACTAATGGTGATGACACCGGACTTGTTATTGATGACAAACTGCCCCTGAGCTCCAGCTAGTATTTCATAAATAATCTGCCCATTAGTTCCTTCATCTGCATCCACAGCTGTGAGCTACAAGTAAAACATCAGAGGAAATAGCCATCAGCTCACAGATTTCATTATTTATCAGCATTCTGACTCGTCTTTAAATTAAACTGTTTGATATAAATGTTTCTTTACTACAAGTAAACAATTTATGCAATGAAACGTAAATGTATTTACTATTTTATAAATTCATTTTTTTCAGAAATAAATCTAGACCTGTAGTTTGAGATACAGCCATATAATGGAATGAATGGACCCCTTACACTACAGATCCCATTAGGCACTGTGCAGTAAGAGGGGTGGAGAGATTATTTTTGATCAGCTGTCCAGAAAAGTTCTTCTTCTTGGCACCAAGGGAGATAGAGAGAGAGCACCTCTGTCTGCATATTCACCTGCCAGCAGGAGACCATTCCAGTGGAGATCCGAGCTTGACACGGAGAGTGATGACACCCTGGGGCATAATCACTAACCACATCACAGGACCTGCACCGCTGCTGCAGGGAGAATGGAGCATCCACTCACCCTCTGCTATTCACCGCTGATCACTGGAGGCTTTCAGGGAGAGACCAAGGGGGCCCGCCTTCTACAGCGAGAGGTCACCAGAGCATCCTGGGGACTGGTGAAAGGGCTATTTGCTCATTGGTGATACTGCTAGCAGGGAGTGAGCTGATGAGAGCAGGACACCAAGTGTACCCAATCCATACTGCACTCTATATTACACATATTCCAAACTTAGTCTGCACCTATACCTTTGTTCCCCTGCCTCCTTCACTACCATCCTCCTTTTTTTTTTTGAAAAAGCATGCTCAATTGGTCTAGGACTAGCATCACCATCATAAATGCTCTCAGTAGAGTTCAAGCACTCTGTATATTAAACTTTACTACTGCTCACTGCTGCACTCAAGGTGGTTTTGCTACGGATTATGCTGATCTGGGTGCCATATGTCATCTTATGCCTAGTCCTTACTTTTAATTACTTTGTATGCTAAATTGTGTTATTACCAATGTTAATTCATCTAATGCTTGCCTAGTTACCAACCAAATTGTGTGACAATGTATTAGGTTTGCCTTTACTATCTGTTTTGTTTGGTGATGTTATTTGATAAAGCACTACTATTGGGTGCCGAGTATTACTTTCAGTGAAAAGAGGACCCATCCTATCCAGTGGCTCTACAGGGATACTGCTTCATACTGTATATGAAACAATTTGGCAAAATCAAAATAACAAAGTTAACATCATCAGGTAGCTAACAGTATAATCTAACCTACAGCTGTAAAAAGTTTTGCCTTAGCAATTCCTAGTAAATCCTGATACTGATATGCAAATAGCAACTTGCTAGAGATGACTATATGCATAAAAATAGACATGATCCTCTGCTCTCCACATATCAATGCGATGTTGGGTAGTTGAGGAAAGGGGCTAATTTCTTCTATCAGAAAAAAAGACATTGCATAAAGTTCAGGGTAGCCATTAGGTGAGGAATTCAGCAGCAGGTTATGCTAGTAGCTGCTGCTGTTAGCTTTGTTATTCTGTTTTTGGCAACGGGTTTGGTTTGAAGCCCATTCAAACCATTTTCTTATTTTAACTAAGCAATATTACTTTTGTGTTTTATTTTTTATATTTACATATTACATGTTTGTATTTAGTGAATCACACTTTTTCAGATTTGTGAAAATGTGTGAGTGAGTACAAACAATGCAAATGGAAGATTCTCTCTGTTGCTACTGCAGTTTTTATTAATGTCAATAAAAAAAAATGCTACTTTGCTTAGGGCCCCATTATGCCTTAATCCATTTTGAACCAAATGAGAGAAGTGCTGTGTATTAACATGTATGTTAAAAATGTTATACCTTATTGATAGTCACTCTCTAAGGGCACATATATTCTGCAGTCCCCGCAGCTCTGTTGGGAGCCTGTCATCTTTTCATTCTGTAAGAATAGTGTAAGCTAAGAGGCCTTTTTTTTCCTCCATCATCAATGGGGAAATAAATTACACTTTGACTTATAGGCTTATACAGTGATCTCCACATTAGGGCATTGTACTATGTTTCCATTGATTGTACTGATAAATAGACATACTGTAAAATGCTTTTTAGAAGCAGAATGTGCTGATGCCTGATGAAACAAGAAATGGTTCTATGTAGAAGAGTTGTAGTTTGAAATGGGACCAAGACAATCATTTTTTAGCCCATCTTTTTTGTCAAAGTTGTTTATTTTTGAGTTAGTATAGAGTTTACATGTAGAGAACAAACAGACTCCACTGAGCCAATTTTTAGCCTATGTTAACAACATGCGGAACATGGAAATTTAGAAATTTTTCACATATTGTATATGTAAAAATCTGCCTTCCAAAGCATCTGATGAAACCGAGAACCGAAACGGCAGGTGACAAAATCCTCTTCGCTTTCAGGATCATTCTCCACAGAGAAGGGGGTTAAATGGATGTTCCTTCTTCTCCGCTGTGCTCAGCCAACCCAACTGCTTCCATTGGCGGTGGGTGGAGACACAGCCCTGTAAAAGTGATTGGGTGACTATAGAGCAACTTGGTTTACTTTTACTTGAAAGCGAGTCACAGACTGTAAAAATTGATACCAACAGCTGCAGCCATTATCCTGCTATGAGTGCTTTCACCAAAGATGTTCAGGTATGACCTAAGGATTGGAAGTGGTTAATGAAGAATGGGAACTGAAAGTAGCTTTATATAGCTGGACAAATACTTTTAATTTATTGTAGGATACCAATAGCAATTAGACTGTTAAATTTTTGAAAGCTGTAGGTTTTTATGAAGAGGTATGTTGATCTTTGCAGGACTCTACCCACTGAAGGTATAAGGATGGGATATGTTTCTTTATGTGGCATTCACAATGGGTTTTAATCATCATATCTATTTTTTTATTATTTAATTTAAATTCAAGCAAACTAGCATTTAAAACCACGTGTTTAAAAGTATTTACAACATAAACATGCATTACTTTTGAGCAAGAATTATTAATAATTAATGACACAGTAGATCTGGGAACATTATAGTTTGGTAGCTGTGAATGCAATATATTCAGTAAATTATTGAAATTTCAGTTCGACCTCTCTAACATTATTAGAAGTTGCTCTGTACTGTTATTTCAACACTTCAGTCAGCACTAGATCTAACATGTAGTTATTGCTGTTCCATTTTCTCTATTATTAATACTGCAGGTCACAGCTATGCTGAACTCTGCTATTGTTCTTTGGAATATATTTAAAAATGCTACCAGAATTTATTTATTTCTCTGTGAAACGAGAGTGCTAGATGAAAATACTATATTTCAACACATTTTATAAAAATACAACCGAATTAGGATACTGTGAAACACTCAATAAAATACAGCATTAAAAATTAATAAGTTGCAAAAGATTCACATGTCCATCATCTTTTATTCTGGAGTAGAAAAATGCATAATGCTGTATCTCCCTGTAAACTTATCTTGGGTATAAAAGGAAATCAATAAACCTAGAATACACGTTGATTTTACAAAACAGTTGCAGTTCATTCATTAAGAATTGTACTGGAAAATATAGGTAAAACTTTTTATAGAAAACATTACACTGTACCGTTATAAACATTTTATCACTGGTAAAACCATATCTGTCTGCAACTGTATACCTTTACATCATTCATTCTTGGCACTTACTGTGTTGTGTACTAAGGTAAGCATCTCATAATGTTTTGATATGGCCTTGCTTCATCCAGAGAAGATTGGGTAACAATCTCATGTGTTGTAAACATATAAGAGTTAAGTGGGCCTTCATAAAGAATACTTTTTTTATTTCCCACAAGCAGCATTCAGATTCAATCAATATCAGAAACACAAGGTCTGAGGAGTAGCCTGCTGGCTTCAGGGCCTGATTTAGAGGAGTGAGCTGCAGATTTAAGCTGAAAATACGATCATTTTTACTTTGGTGTTCAGTGACACATTACCATTATAATGTGGCCACCGTAAAACCATGGTTTGCACTGGCCATGGATTCACACTGACCCTCATGAAGGAATCCTCTTTTACTCTGCAAGCTCTTAAGCCTGGCACACACTGAGTTTTTTTTCGCTCAACCTAGAGAGCTGAACAAAAAAAAAACTGAAGAGCTCAGGAGGAGCCACTGTAGTAATGATCGAATGTTAGTACAGCGATCTCACCTGCTGAGCTCTTGTGTTCTGACAGGGGGCGGACCCCCGCCAGAATACACCATTGAGTAGATAATGGTCAGCAGACCTTTTTCAGTCATGCTTCTGTTGTATCGTCGGCCGTACACATGGGCCCAATGTTGACCAGTTTCTATTGAACCAGCTGATGGCACCAGACAATTGGCCCGTGTGTACTAGGCTTTGCTCCAGTTCTTTTAGTTGGCAGTGGCAACAGACTAAGAGCAATCAGGTACGTCTTTTAAAAATTAATGAGGAGGGCTCTTCTTTACCCACAGTAATTTTTCAGTTTTGTTTCCAAAAAAATATAATTCCCATAAAGGCCACTAGCTGCAAAGTGTGTACTGTTATAGAAAACACTAAACACATGGGTATATGGACATAAAAACTACTAGATGCCAGAGGGATATGTTCAATTAAAATTTATTTTTTTTCAATTACCATGTTGTTGTCAAGTTCAAGTGCCCCCCTTAGTTGCTAAACTTTGTAATATTGCTTTTGGACAAATTTAGTGATTCTCCTTTCTAATAAACTATCTATTTTCAAAACTAGTAACGATCAAGGAGGTTACACAATTCTGAATGTATGTACTTTATTGTTTTTTTAAATAATGAAAAGTGAATTAACAACCACAATGATGTTGTTAATTTTGAAATACTGTATCTTCTCTACCAATTTCTCGAACTTCGAAAGTATGGCTAATGATAACACATAATATTGTACTATAATTTAAAATACACTGAAAGCATACAAAGTACTTTAACTTTTCAGGCTGATTCTTTGGCAGAAATACTGCTAAATTATCAAAGTAAGTGAGACATCTGTCCCACTTGTAGGAGCTAATAATATGCTTTAATAGTTAGATATAAAATTATAAAATTAACACATTGAATTAGGATCTACATCTTTTTAATGTGTTTTTACCTCCCTGCCATTTAAAGCCATCAGTCCTAAATGGAATTAGGACAATGCAGTCCATTAGTTAAGGATTGATTCAGTTTGCTAGCAGTGCGACTAATAATCCAAATAGCAGGAAGTAAAATGCCAACAATGGGTGATCCCAAAAAGCAATTAATACTAAAGCATATTTTGGAGCAGAAAATAAAACATTTAGTACATCTCTGCTATAAACGTACCTTTCCCTATGTTTTATCCCTAAAAGAAATACTGCAAGTACCAAAAAATAACTGTTGCTCTGCCAGACATCCAACAGGCTTTTAACATGGTTGTAAAGGATACGTTTATTTTCTTTAATATAAGAAACATGTTATACTTACCTGCTCTTGGCTATGGTTTTGCATAGAGCAGCCCAGATGCTCTTCTTCTCCTGTCCCCTGCCGTCACTCCTGGCTCCTTCCTCCGCTGAGTGTCCCCATAGCAAGTCGCTTGCTATGGGGGCACTGGTGCATGCTCACTACCGGGACCCCTTCCCAGCTCTCTCTGCATTGGCTGTGATTAACAGTAGCAGGAGCTTTGTTAGCCCTGACTGCTGGACTACAGGATTCTGCCTATTGCCCCAGCTTTCTGTCTCTCTCCATACTTATACATTAATTTTTTCCCACCAAAACAATGCTGCTACCTTGACTCCCTAGATGCTACCCACACACTGCATGCAGGAAAAGGGTACTAGAGAGCTATAGTTCTGGGGGTGTGCCTATGTCAATAGGGACTGGGTTTCCTGTAACTGCCCTGCAAGCTTGATGATGTCATCACAGGGATAAATAAAAGATAAAAGAGCATATATAGACCTGAGTCATGCCTATACAAATCCTATAACTGTACTTTTTATTTTAATAAAGAAGTGTAGCAATCTCTTTACTACTAACCAGTCAGATTTCTGGACTATAATGCACTTGTTTAGAATCTAAATTAAAATAACTTTTTCTATATTAGGCAGGTGCTTATCTGTTTGATACATTATATTTGGAACTGTATGGCAACATATTTGTGGTCATAAATATACTAAAAAAAAACCTGGATAAGAATGAATAACTGACCCTTATCCGAGAATGCAGCCTGGCAAGTCAGGATAGGGGGGATGAGCGAGCAGCCCCTCCCTCCTGAACCATACCAGGCCATATGCCCTTAACATGGGGTGGTGGGTGCTTTGGGGCAGGGGGCTCTGTGCCCCCCCACTCAAATCACCTTGTCCCCATGCTGATGGGGACAAGGGCCTCTTCTGGACAACCCTGGCCGGTGGTTGTCGGGGTCTGTGGGTGGGGAGCTTATCAGAATCTGGAAGCCCCCTTTAACAACCCCCCCTATGTGAATGGGTATCAGGTTCATTGTACCCCTACCCAGTCACCAAAAAAAGTGTCAAAAAGTAAAAACCACAGACAGTTTTGGACAACTCCTTTATTAAAAAAAGAAAAAGATTCTGGTGCAGGATTTGATCCACCCTGATGACATAATCTGACAACCTTTCCCCTCGCCACTGCAGGCATCCCTGTAGCTGGGCTATCTGCCACCTCTGAGGCTGGACTCACTGATCCTAACTGGGAGGTGTTTCCATCAGGATCACTTGCTGGCAGTAATGGTATCACTTGTGCCTCTAGTCCTTCCGCCAGGCTCACAGTGTTCTTCTGGAACTCAGCTGAGATATTCTCCCGCCATTTTAAAAGAATATAGGTGTAATCATCCTCATAATCAGGTTTCATGTCTAAAAGGTAAGACCCTTGATCTTCCTCATCAACTGTCGTATCTCCTTCTCAGTCCATCAAACTCCGGGCACTCTTATTACTATGGTCAGCTCCAGTCGGCTCCCATGTTCTTGTCCCCAGCCAGTGGCTGTGACTGAATGCAGTCTCTCCTCTTCCCTGGACGCGTCAACTGACTTTCTCGAGCATCCCAGATGGGGTATCCCGGATGAGCCCCCAAATGTAGCGATACCCTTGTGAGGGCCGCTGATAGAATCTGTACCCCACCGGTTGCCCGACTCTGCAAGTCTTCCAACACCTCTGACACCCTGAGTTCAGCCATTTTCACCAACTATCACCAAAAATAATGAACTTATGCAATGTCAGTGAAACTATTAAAATTTGTTTACTGAGGCAAAAGTGGCACATGGAAAAGCATAACATAAGACTGTACGTCATAAAGGCAACTTGTCAGAAATAAGGCACTGGCATGCATGTGATTGTGTAATCTAAAGACTTCTACTTAGTAACACACATGAAATACAAAGAAACACAGTACATATGCAATCCCTTAAAATCCTTGAAACCTATGTGAACAGGCAGCAGAGAAGCAGGGGACTGACACTTAATAGGACTATGTCAGACCACTCCCCTCTATCCCCTCAGCCCACTGGCACTTAACATTAACTTTAACTTTTTGACACGAAGAATAATGGCCTGAATTTAGATATTGGTTTCCTTACACATTATGCTAAAGTTTTACGACCGCTCTGTGACTAGTATCCCCCCCTGCATTCCCCCCTAGCTCTCCCTCTGTCTTATCTCACTAACTCTGCTACTATCTTTATTACCATTGATTTGTATGTGTTTGGTTTTCTCTTTTTTTTTTTTTTCTTCTTCTTTAACATTCTGCTTAAAAATTTGTGAATCAGTACTGCTTGGACCTTGAAGAAGGGGACATACCCCGAAAGCTTGTCCTGAAAAATTGTATGTTAGTGCAAATAAAAAAAGTATCACGGACAGTACTCATTTTTCTCTGTCACAACTGCACTAATATGGCTACAATCAAATCGAGGAAATTAACAAAATGATCACTCCATGGAATCTGGGTAATTCTTCAGCTAACACTCAAGTATGATGCAGGAAATGATTCTTTGGGTGGTGGAGCAAATTTAGCTGTTGTGTAATAAACTCCTTGTAATTGCAAAAGTTTCCCATATAATTTACAAGCACCTGGTCACCATATATATAGCTTTAATAATATTGTATCCAATAGGGTCACAGAGGACAGGTATGTGAGAGAAGCACAGATGTCTGCATATAGTGTCTGTGGGTAATAAAGAACTTGCTTCCTGTGGGACTACAAGTGTCAGAAATGCAGGCAAAGACAATGATGTCTATATGCAGTGTTTATGCATTCAAATGGGCAGGTGCCTGCTCACCCATCACCACAGAAATTGCTGGCAATGATGCAGATGATCCGAATGATGATTTCAGGCTCTCCCTCTGGGGTCTGGCTCAGGGAATGGTGTCCGATTCCACGATCACACTGCGCCACGCCCTACCCAGATCTGAAGTGCAGGTAATGCTGGAAAATCTGGATCAACCTCCAGACCGCTGCAACTAAGAAGCAATGCTCTCAACACATATCCCTCTGTATGCAGCTGTATGGTTCTAGTCTGTGCAGGCCGCGATTCGGCCACAGCTCACACTGGCACAGAACTCCTGCTGACAGATCCCGGCTGACATCTCAAGAGAACGATCTAGGCCTAAGCCAGACTTTTTATATTTTCTCCCAGCAGTCTGTTCTTTCCTCCTCAGCAATCTGGTGGTTGTAGTTCAGGCCAGTCATGCTGCAATTGAAACCCCAGCACTAAACATCCCACAATGCTTTGCTCTGCTCTGATTTCTGTCTTCCAGGAAATGAAATATGGAGTTCAAGCCAACACTAGAGGGAGACAGCTCCTATCACATACCTGGTGGAGACTGGAATGTGATAGAGGCCTCCCTTGCTCCTCCCGCCTACATTAATGAGCGTGGGAACAGAAAGTGTAAAGGCAAGGATTGGCACAAGTGCTGAGTAGCTGGCTGGTAATGTCCCCTCCAAAAGGTGGGTAGAGCTGGCAGTCACGATCCTTGGAGCAGGAAGCGGAAGCAGCTGGGCACCAGAGCGTGGACAGAAGCGGAACCAGGAGAAGAGCAGCAGTCAGCAACAACCGGGCAACAGGGCACCGAATCAGCATGCAAAAGAAAGTCCAGAGGGCAGGCCAAGGTCGGGTAACAGCCAGGCAAAGCGGTATCAAGTCAGCAGGCAGATCAAGTCCAATAAACAGGCCGAAGTCAGGATACCAGGTAACAAATAAAGGAGCAAGCAGAGAGGAAGTCCAGAGACGAGCCGGGTCATACACGAATAAACAGGAACACAGGATTATATATACATATGAGAGATATTTGCTTAATTTGCTCAAAAAGCTAAAAGAAAGTTGATTCTGCTGGAAATCTAGTGAGTTGGTAACTTCCTGTACTCCATTCCTCCGCTTAATTGAAATCTGAATCAGTGTTATGAGCTCTGCCTAGTTCCCCTTAGAACAACATCTGGTGTTATGGAGTGCAGTTGTTTTGTAGTTCTAATACCATTCTGGTCGTACGGTGACAACACTGCCCCCTTATAGGGTATGGTGATTAATCATTTTCATACTAGGGAAGGAAAGGCACTATTGGCAAGATCACCAAGTAAATACAAAGGAAAACAATGCTTGAAAAAAATAAAACTAATTCAGCCACAGCACCTAAAGACTAGTAAGCTGCAACATGTTAAGTGTCTGTTTTTGGATTTAGATACTCTTCAAGTTTGCTAGAGCTAGATAAACTAACTGGGAGTCCAGTTTGGCTGCTATTAGTTAACAGATGTTTCATATTACAATTGTGTTACTGAATATGCCAGTCAATGTGTTAGCATTTATACCTGGAAATAGTGATTTGTGACCAATGGCTATTCTTTCTTCGGAAATGTAAGTTATTCAAAACATTCAAATAGGAGCATATAGTGCTACCTTACGATTATTTTTAGCAGATAAGTTATACCTTTAGAAATTTATATTTAATATCCATGGTTTAAATATAACAGTAATAACAAGGAGAGCAAGTTTGAAAAATAAGAGAGTAAATGAATGTGAGTCATAGATTCATCATAAAGTAGTGCATGTTGTAACTAATATTTTTAAACAACAAGTGAAGGTTAAAGTAGCCCATAATGCATGAATATGTATTAGAACAGGATTTGTTCTTGAGGACAAACTTAAAAGGAATGCAAACTGATACTAACTGAAGCTTCAGTGTAATTCTATGAATATCCCACAGGAGCTATACTAATTTAAATGTGTTGTTTCTTGGAAATGGTGAGCAATGAATTAACCATATTTGCCACTGTTGAAATGTTCATTGCACATTATTCAAATAAGAAGTATAATATTTAAGAAGAAATTCTAAGTGCAAAAATGGGCAAAATTTCTTTCTTTTATCTATCAAAATGTACCGTACATTAGGTTTTGTGCATGTATAAGATACCTTATCTACGGCACATACAGAAAAATGCAACAATTATAGTAGATTGCAGTCTAATATGACAGTGTATTTGCCCTCAAGCTCTGCCACCTGTGCAGAAGTGAAAGTGCTTCTTGTTACAATTAGTTATTTCTCTATACTTGTAAATTGCTTGACTAGGGGAACCATGCTAACTCAGAACTAAAGAATTACAAGTTACAACACTGACCGAGTCAGTTTAAACCAGATGCTAGAGCTGAGGCCAAGTATGCAGTCACACTCAGGTAATAACGATAATATTCATAACTCATTAACAGCTATGCTAAGGGCTGGTAAGCTCATCTATTTAAGCTAATTTATTGTCTCTTGATGCCTCCAATGCCAATGCTATACTAATTTCAGCTTTTGTATCCTTTTACTGCTCCCTGCACCTACCACACTTTGACGAAGCCTTTTTATAATTCATAAAAAAAATGCTAACTATCAGAAGAAATACTTAAACTTGTCAAAACATAAAAATACATACAATCTTTGTCAAAAATTAATTCAATGGTCCCAAATCACGAAAGTCAATACCATTCAAAAATGTTTTCAAATTCTATCTTCAGTAAGATACACATATGAGGTAATATTTACAAGGCGCACTCACAAATCTGTGTTCCCATATCTCTCACCTTGATAAATAGACCTTTTATAACAGAAGAGGTCTGTAAAAAAAAGGAGGGTTCCACTATACCAATCAACTGTGTCATTCAATCTAGAAAGGATTTTTATGCACTGTTTCTTCCCAAAATGCCAATAGCTCAAAGATCATAGTGCTCACTGTTATATAAAAATATTTCTAAATAAAATTATTCCACTCACAACAATACCATGCTTCATACAACAAACTATTGCAGTAATAAAGTGCACTTGTTTGTTGTAGGAAACACAGTATTTTTGTGAGTGGAATAATGTTATTCCACATAATATTAAAAATATTTTTATATGACAACAATGAGCACTATGACTTATCCTTCTCTTTGAGTTATTGTTGTTTTGGTTAGAAACAGTGGATGGGGATCCTTCTGAGATTAAATGTTGCAGTTGATGAGGACAAGTAGAACCCCCCCCCCCTTCCTTTCTTGAAGACCAATGCACATTCAGACCTTTTCTGTTATAAGAGATACTCTATATTTATGAAGGTGAGTGATATAGGCACACATATTTAGGAATGCACCATGTAAATATTACTTCATATGTATTGGGCATTTTTTAAAGCCAGAACTTGAAGATATTTGTGAATGGTGTGCCTTTTTTTGTTTTGTTCTTTTTTCTGCCATTTGTGTAACCACTTCTGTTGTCATCAACATGACTCAGATATTTGGCAGTGGATTATCAAAAAGAGGGTCCTAGTTCGTAGTACCTAAAAATTTGGCAATGGATACCTAGATCTTGAATAAGTATATGTTTAGTATAACCTCAGTCTATTGTTAAAAAAACCTGATATTTTGTTGCTTGTAAGCTGCTACTGTGGATGACTATGAGAACACAAATTCTATTTGTCTGTGGAACCAGAGGTAATAGGAAAAGTATTATGGAAACTTGAACGAATATATTTTAAAATTGTCCATTGCAGCCGAATAAATTTATTTTCACAAAAACCATGAGACCAAATTGGGCGATTGAGCAATAAACGGTTATGACAAGGGTCCAGTTTTATTTACCTTTTAATGACTCCAATATAAACTAGATACAGACACAAAGGAAGATATTTAAATGTTTTGTAAGAGTAATTAGGGGGGAAAGGTAACATAGGTATGACGGTTTCATCAAAATATCCAGCCACATTCAAATCCTTTTATTATGGGGACTGAACAGGCATGGCTAAGACAGAATTAGACCACTATCCAAGGTAAATAAATCGGTGCCTAGGCTTAATAATAGTTTAATGTGTTTATGCCTAATGCACCTGTAATCCCTGACAGACATCTGCAGATGTTTGCATACATCTATGCCCAATTTATCACCATACTTTCTACATTTTACTGTCTATTCTCTCACAAATGTCAGAAGCATAATTTATTTTTGTATCAAAGTTACTTTTATCCTACTGAGGAGTATTTCTGAATCCATCCATCTGTCTTAAATAAATAGCTAAACTCCTCCCCTTGCTACTTCCTTGGGCACCTTGGTTGAAAAATGCCCCCACTATCATTTAGATGTATCTAAACTTCACATACATTGCTAACTCTATTCTCTACATAGCAACTTTTCATTGTCCTACTGAATGGCTGCATGTTCATATTAGGGCATTTCAGATGTTGCCAGTGTACACACTAAAACATATGTTCTGTGTTTGTCTTCACTAAATCCTGCAAATTATTTTTCTTCGACTCTGTACCCCCCACTCCCAACACCTCTGCTTGAGAAATAATTGCTGCAGAAAAAACTGCTCATGCTGTGCTACAGATTGTTAGCCCGAATTCTGAAACAGAAGGATCACAATATGTCAAAACGCTATTTCATTATTTTCCTTTTTATAGTCTAGTGTATATAAAGTATTTACTGACACATTATGTAAATCAATAGTCTCCATACAAAAGCAAAGTCTGGTTTTGGAAGACTAAATAGATAGGCATATTCAATAGAACAGTGAAAATATCAATTATAGCATTCAAAGGGCAGTAACCCTCAATAATAAGAACTGATCTTTGAACTGTCTTCATTTAGGTAAAATCTGGCTGTTTTGTGTTAATTCCTTTTAATATAATTTTAACATTTTGGTACATCTGTTACAGTAGATACATTTTCTGTGCCAAATACCACAATTTGTATATATTTCAAAAATGGTTTTATTTATATAAAAGCAAGATCAAAGAAATGTGTAGTTATTGTCCCTTGTAGTGGCTTTCATCTTATATAAAAATAAATAAATACCAGAAAAAAAAATCTACAATGAAATACAACAACAAGAGCATGAGAGTAGTTTATGTTGTAAGCTTTAAAAGCACAGGCAGCTGTGTCTCAGATTTAATTGCTGAAGCAAATTTGCCAAAATAAGAGATTCTGTGAATGGTGGTGCCAACTCTTCAGACAGCCAGGAATGACAGTCACTGGCATAGATTACAGTGTCTGTTTTACAAGAAAAAACACAGTAAATCATTAGCAAAATAAATATTTCTTTATTGTACATTACAGGACACAGAGCCAGTTATTATAATAATAACCACTTGGGTTATATGCCACCTATAGGTGAATGGACACTGGTAGATCAATCAAACAGGAAGTTCTCCCCTATATAACCCCTTCTACACAGGAAGCACATAATTTTTTTCACCAACGTCTGTAAGGTGGTGGTCACGGATGTGATACATGTGCTCTTGGAGCTTACTTGGAGGTCTGGATGGTTCTATTAAGAATCATGAAATTCAATCAGATCCATTCGAAAAAGCTGTCACCCAAAGATGGATGGTACTGAGCCTCATTGGAAGGAGAGAAGATTCCTCAAAGATCCATGGTTGCACAAAGATGCAATTGACTGAGTTCCCTAAGTACCCTCGGATGCAAGCCATCTGGTCCCGGTGATTTATTAATGTTAAGTTTCTCAAGTCTAATTTTAATTCTGTCCTCTGTTAACCATGGATGTGCTTCCTGTGTTGTGTCATGAGGATAAACACTGCAGTTTTGGTTACTGAAGCCCCCCGATTCACTAGTGAAGACTGAGGAGAAGAATAAATTCAATACCTTTGCCATCTCCCCATCCTTTGTAAGCAGATGTCCTTCCTCATTCTTTATGGGGCCAATATGGTCTGTCCTCCCTTTTTTACTGTTTACATACTTAAAGAATTTCTTGGGATTTTTTTTGCTCTCCTCCGCTATGTGTCTTTCATGTTTTATCTTAGCCGTCCTAATTGCACCCTTACATTTCTTGTTGCATTCTTTATAAAGTCTGAATGCTGAGGATGATCCCTCAACCCTGTATTTTTTGAAGGCCTTCTCCTTTGCTTTTATATGCATTTTTACATTGGAGTTAAGCCATCCAGGATTTTTGTTCGCTCTTTTAAATTTATTACCCAATGGGATACATTAGCTAATGCCCTTATTTAATATGCTCTTAAAGCAAACCCATCTCTCCTCCGTATTCTTTGTTCCTAATATTTTATCCCAATTTATGCCTTTTAGGGAAGTTGGCTCTTTTGAAATTCAGTGTCTTTGTGTTCCCTTCATGTTTCCTATTTGTGTGATTTATACTGAAACTAATCGACTTGTGATCGCTGTTACCTAAATTGCCCCGTATTTCCACATCCGTGATCAGGTCTGTATTGTTGGTAATCAGTAGATCCAGTAATGTTTTATTTCTAGTTTGTGCGTCTACCATCTGACCCATAAAATTGTCCTGCAAGACATTAAGGAACTGGCGAGCCTTAAATGAATGCGCGGTTCCTTCCGCCCAGTCTATGTCTGGATAATTAAAATCCCCCATTTTGATAACACTTCCCATCCTTGCTGCTAATCCAATTTGTGATAGGAGATCCATCTCCACTTCCTCCCTCAGGTTAGGGGGCCTATAGCATACTCCCAGGATTATTTTCCCCTTAGCTTCATCCCTTTGGAGCTCTACCCATAAGGATTCCACCTCCTCTCTAGCTCCCTCAGTGATGTCATCTCTCACATTCGCTTGTACATTATTCTTGATATATAGGCATACCCCTCCCCCTTTTTTTACCCTCTCTATCCTTGCGGTATAGGGTATACCCTTGAATGTTTGCCAGCCAATCATGAGAGCTGTTGAACCAAGTCTCTGAAATTCCCACAAAATCCAAATCCTCCTTGTACAACAGTATCTCTAGTTCACCCATCTCGTCCGCCATGCTCCTGGCATTGGTGAACATGCCACATAGTTTAGACCGGTCGCATATTGTCCTCGTATTGAGTGTTTCAAGATGATCTCCTAAACTTGAAAACTACCCCAATGGTGACAGCACAGGAGCTGCAGTCTCTCTGGTCCTTTCCCACTAAGCCAGTAAGCCAGTATGAACTGCTGGGTATCAGAGATCAAAGAGATGCTCAAATCAGAGGTAGACACCCTCAAGCAGCAGGTGACTGGCGTGTCAGCCACAGTGGAGCACCTATCAACCACTTCAGCATAATTCTAAACCCGCCTGGAAACTACAAGCACAACATCAAAGAGACTACAAGCACAACATCAGCACAACAAAATATCTTCGGCTGAGAATGGAGGATGCGAATTGTGGGAACTAGTGGAATTGGACTTTGGGGGCACAAAAGTAGACTTAGACTATAGAAAGTAAAAATAATTTTTAATTTTATTAAATTTAAATTACAAAAATAGACATGAATATTAAAACTAATACAGTGTATATATAAAAAAATATACTGTATGTAGAGTAGGTCCTACCCTGCATGCACTTTAAACCCTACTAATTGTACATATAATCCGACATTCAAATAATAAAAAATGGAAAAACAACTTCCCAAATGCAGATTGCAGTTATGAATGTAGGAGAAAAAGTGGTGGGTTGAGTTGCAGGTGCGGAAGGTTTTCACTTTATACGCTCGACATGTTGCGCGTCTGAATAGTGCTTCTTCGGGAGCTAGAGATAGTTCTGCTGAATATATATGAAAATATATGGCAATAAATACATTTACACTATAAACAAAAAACATTTTTAGAATAGGATATACATGAAATATAGAATAAAGAGTAAAATAAATTCCAACCAATTGTAGTGATCCCATGGAAAAAACCCCATAAAGGAGAATGGTCAATCGGGGGCCGATGGTACAACCCGATAACTGGGGAGGCTATTCATTTGGTATATATGGTGTATATATGTATATATGTAAAAATGTCATTACAGGTAATCTATTGTATATTCAGCATGGACTCCCAGTGCCTCCCAGTCTCCTTTAAAGAGTATTACAGGTGACCAATTGCTCCAGAGAGGTTAGTAAAATTCTATTCATTAGAGCAGATATAAGATATTTTAAAAGGAGGCAAGGCGAGTCCATTAAAAAAACAGTTTGAAAAAACTAAATGATGGCCAGAAAAGAATAAATAAGTATATAGGTATACACAAATATGGATCCATATAGACACAGCTTACCCCATATAATCAGGCAAAGTAAAAAAAATGTAGATATGGAAGTATTGTTGGTAGAACAAGTAATCGCTGGATTGCGTTTAAAAGCTGGTGGTATGTACTGCATGTTGCGGAAGCACCAAGATGACCTCAGTTTCTGAAAGTAGGTGCCAGTAGAGAGCCTTATGGATAACAATGGCTTATAAAGGCCAGTATTTCTAATATAGAAAAACAAACAATTATAAAATAGTACTCTGCATGTATAACATGCCTATGTTAGTTTAAGCATATAAAAAAGGTGCAATCTGTGCTAGGCTATATGCAGGCTTACATAAAGTTCAGTGGGAAACATGCAGGGTCTGGTATGGCTTCCAATATTGAGGCAGCGTCCGCTGACAAAGAGGGGCAGCTGTGTGTCTTTAATTAGTGTCCCCCACCAGAAGCACCGATAGCCCGGAAGGGCTCGGCGCTTTCCGCTCCAACTACTGGCAGAGTATTATTTTATAATTGTGTGTTTTTCTATATTAGAAATACTGGCCTTTATAAGCCATTGTTATCCATAAGGCTCTCTACTGGAGCCTACTTTCAGAAACTGGGGTCATCTTGGTGCTTCCGCAATGTCCGGTACATACCACCAGCTTTTTAACGCAATCCAGCGATTGCTTATTCTACCAACAGTACTACCATATCTACATCCTATTTACTTTGCCTGATTATATGGGGTAAGCTGTGTCTATATGCATCCATATTTGTGTATACCTATATACTTATTTATTCTTTTTTGGCCATCATTTAGTTTTTTCAAACTGTTTTTTTAATGGACTCGCCTTGCCTCTTTTTAAATTATCTTATATCTGCTCTAATGAATAGAATTTTACTAACCTCTCTGGAGCAATTGGTCACCTGTAATACTATTTAAAGGAGACTGGGAGGCACTGGGAGTCCATGTTTAATATACAATAGATTACCTGTAATGACATTTTTACATATATACACCATATATACCAAATGAATAGCCTCCCCAGTTATCGGGTTGTACCATCGGCCCCCGGTTGACCATTCACCTTTATGGGGTTTTTTCCATGGGATCACTACAATTGGTTGGAATTTATTTTACTCTTTATTCTATATTTCATGCATATCCTATTCTAAGAATATTTTTTGTTTATAGTGTATATGTATTTATTGCTATATATTTTTCATATATATTCAGCAGAACTATCTCTAGCTCCTGAAGAAGCGTTATTCAGACGCGCAACATATCGAGCGTATAAAGTGAAAACCTACCGCACCTGCAACTCAACCCATAACCTTTTCTCCTACATTCATAACTGCAATCTGTATTTGGGAAGTTGTTTTTCCATTTTTTATTATTTGAATGTCGGATTATATATACAATTAGTAGGGTTTAAAGTGCATGCAGGGTAGGACCCACTCTATATACAGTATATTTTGTTTATATATACACTGTATTAGTTTTAATATTCATGTTTATTTTTGTAATTTAAATGTAATAAAATTAAAAATTATTTTTACTTTCTATAGTCTAACTACTTGTGTGCCCCCAAAGTCCAATTCCACTAGTTCCCACATTTTACATACAGATTATAAGGACGTTGGCACACCATTTTTAATAGTACCTACAGTGTTACCCTGTTTTCAGGTACAGACCCAATTGGGATTTCTTTTTTCTGAGAATGGAGGATGCTGAAAACCACTTCAGAAGAAACAACAATAAACTCTGCAGTATCCCTTAAGCTATCCTTGGTCACGACCTTCAGGCTACTGTTTCAGCAATCCTGAACAGAGTCCTGGGGAAGCCACTTAATGATCCCATCAAACTTGACAGGGTGTACAGAGTAGCCAGCCCTAGGAACCCTTCCAGGACCCACCCTCTTGATTTGCTCAGCAGAGTACATTTTTACTACATCAAAGAACACATCCTACGATGAGCATGGTGACTGGGCTCAATGGAATTCAACAGAGCAAAAATCACTCCATTGCTCTATTTTTCCAGGGCCACACTCACTATGCAGAGAGCAGCAAAACCCTTGCTCAAACACATTTAGGCACATGGGAAGCTTTAAAGACGGGGACATGTTTCCTGGTAAGAAAGGAGGGTGTCTTCTTCTGGCTTCACATATTTTGGAACAGATGCCAGCTTTTTTTACCTTCCTTGTTGATGAACCATTGATGTACCTAACTTGCTGACTCTACGTGGACATCCTTTGAACTGTAACCACTGCATCAGTCTTACCCCACGGTGATTGTAAGCAACCATTTTTGTCTGCACACGACCTGGGACGCCTCGCTTTAATGCCTCCCTCATGGCCCACTTCTCTTTCTATGAAAGATTCACACCTTGCTGTGCTGCAGTCTCCTTGTGCCTCCTGCTAAGGGAGCCTGGGTCTGATTAGACCACAGCTGACTGACTGTAAGACCTATCAGAAACTCAATAGTCCAAAATAACTCCTTACCACCAGCAAGTAAGCCCACAGTCAGAACAAATTAATCACATTTTGTTAGATATGCTTTGGACACTTCCTGAAGAGAAGAAACAGCATTGACCTGGCATATTTTAGCAGTCATATGTGCCTACAACAGTACAGAGAATGATGCTACAGGGTACTTCCCCTATATGCTCATGTTTGGGAGGGAGGCCTGACTGCCGGTTGACTTAACTACTTCAATACCGGGCACTTTTACCCCTGTCCTGCCCAGGCCAATTTTCAGCTTTCAACGCTGTCACACTTTGAATGAAAATTGCGCGGTCACACAAATAGAGCTTTCTTTTGGTTTTATTTAATCACCACTGTTTTTTTTATTTTTTGCAAAATAAATTAACCACTTGACCACTGGGCACTTAACTACTTGACCACTGGGCACCCACAGGGGAACCCCAAACCAAAATAAAAAAAAATGTGTGGGGTCCCCCTAAATTCCATACCAGGCCCTTCAGATCTGGTATGGATTTTAAGGGGAACCCCACGCCAAAATTACAAAAAAAATGGCGTGGGGTTCCCCCAAAAATCCATACCAGACCCTTAACCAAGCACGCAACCTGGCAGGCCGCAGGAAAAGAGGGGGGCGAGAGAGGGGACCCTCCTGAACCGTACCAGGCCACATGCCCTCAACATTGGGAGGGTGCTTTGGGGTAGCCCCCCAAAGCACCTTGTCCCCATGTTGATGGGGAGAAGGGCCTCATCCCTACCACCCTTGCCCAGTGGTTGTGGGGTGCTGCGGGCAGGGGGCTTTTCGGAATTGGTGACCGGGTGGCCCCGCCCTCCGTTATATAAGAAGTGTCAGAAGAACCGAAGCATCACACTGCGGAAGACTCCAACTGAGGCGGATCATGCGGACGGAGCAGAGAAGAAGCCGGAGGAAGATGCGGGACGAGAGGAGTGGAGGAAGAAAAAGATGGAGAAGAAGAAGATGGAGGAAGAAGAAGAACACCGAAGGAAGACCAGAAGAAAGAAGATAAAAGAAGAAGAAATTAACCACTTAGCAACTGGCCCATAGCTGAATGACAGCTACAGGGCAGTTGCCTAACTCTGGGAGGGCGTACTATGATGTCCTCCCAGAATCCCGCTCTCGCGCGCCCCCTGGGGTGCTCACCCGAAAATATCCGTGACCACGGGCGTTTACCATGTAATCGCTCTGTCAAATGACGGAGCGATCACATGTAAACAAACCGGCGTCATGTCATGATGCCGGTTCCTCCCTCCCCTCTGTGTTCCGATTGGTACAGAGAGGGAAGGATCGGATGGCAGCAGCGCTCTGGGCTGGATGAGTAGTGCCCACAGCGCTGCTCTGTGACAAATGCAGTCACATCCAGCTATCCACCCATCCAAGCTCAGCAATACCCTGCACTACTCTGCCATACCCCGCAATACTCTGCAATGCCCCGCAATACTCTGCAATGCCCCGCAATACTCTACAATGCCCCACAATACCCTGCCATACTCTGCAATACCCCGCCATACCCTGCAACACCCTGCCATACCCTGCCATACCCTGCCATACTCTGCAATACTCTGCAATACCCTGCCATACTCTGCAATACCATGCCATACTCTGCAATACCATGCCATACTCTGCAATACCATGCCATACTCTGCAATGCCATGCCATACTCTGCCATACTCTGCCAAACCCTGCCATACTCTGCCATACCCTGCCATACTCTGCCATACCCTGCCATACTCTGCCATACCCTGCCATACCCTGCCATACTCTGCCATACCCTGCCATACTCTGCCATACCCTGCCATACTCTGCCATACTCTGCCATACTCTGCAATACCCAGCCATACTCTGCCATACTCTGTGATACTCAGCCATAGTCTGCAATACTCGGTGATACCCAGCCATACTCTGCCATACCCAGCCATACTCTGCCATACCCAGCAATACTCTGCCATACCCAGCAATACTCTGCCATACGGGGTGATACCCAGCCATACTCTGCAATAGGGATGAGCTGAACACCCCCTGGTTGGGTTTGCACAAGAACCTGCGAACGGACTGAAAATTTGCGCAAACTTTAGAACCCAATTGAAGTCTATGGGACTCAATCGTTCAAAATCAAAAGTGCTAAATGTAAAGGCTAATTTCCATGGTATTGTTCTAAAAAGGGTTTGGGAACCCGGGTCCTGCCCCAGGGGACATGTATCAATGCAAAAAAAGTTTTAAAAACGGCTGTTTTTTCGGAAGCAGTGATTTTAATCATGCTTAAAGTGAAAAAAATTGAAATATTCCTTTAACCACTTGCCGACCGCCTAACGCAGATATACTGCGGCAGAATGGCACGGGCAGGCAAAATCACGTACCCATACGTGATCTGCCTCCCGCGGGCGGGGGGTCCGATCGGACCCCCCCCCGGTGCCATCGGCGGTCGGCATCTGACTGGGAGCGTCGGGAGGCGAGGGGGAGACCATCCGATCGTGGCCCCCCCCTCGCGATCGCTCCCAGCCAATGGAAATGCTCCTCTGCCTGTGTGTCGTTTCACACAGGCAGAGGATGTGATGTCATCTCTCCTCGGTCTGGCAGTTTCCGTTCCAGCGCCGAGGGGAGATGACATGTAAGTGCACAACACACACACACACACAGTAGAACATGCCAGGCATACTTTACACCCCCGATCCCCCCCCGATCGCCCCCCGATCCCCCCCCAATCACCCCCCCCCCCTGTCACAAACTGACATTAGCAGTATTTTTTTTTTTTTTTTTTTTCTGATTACTGCATAGTGTCAGTTTGTGACAGTTAGTGTTAGGGCAGTGAGTATTACCCCCCTTTAGGTCTAGGATACCCCCCTAACCCCCCCTAATAAAGTTTTAACCCCTTGATCACCCCCTGTCACCAGTGTCGCTAAGCGATCATTTTTCTGATCGCTGTATTAGTGTCGCTGGTGACGGTAGTTAGGAACGTAAATATTTAGGTTCGCCGTCAGTGTTTTATAGCGTCAGGGACCCCCCTATACTACCTAATAAATGTTTTAACCCCTTGATTGCCCCCTAGTTAACCCTTTCACCACTGATCACTGTATAACCGTTACGGTTGACGCTGGTTAGTTCGTTTATTTTTTATAGTGTCAGGACACCCGCCGTTTATTACCGAATAAAGGTTTAGCCCCCTGATCGCCCGGCGGTGATATGCGTCGCCCCAGGCAGCGTCAAATTAGCGCCAGTACCGTGAACACCCACGCACGCAGCATATGCCTCCCTTAGTGGTATAGTATCTGATCGGATCAATATCTGATCCGATCAAATCTATACTAGCGTCCCCAGCAGTTTAGGGTTCCCGAAAACGCAGTGTTAGCAGGATCAGCCCAGATACCCGCTAGCACCTGCGTTTTGCCCCTCCGCCCAGCCCAGCCCACCCAAGTGCAGTATCGATCGATCACTGTCACTTACAAAACACTAAACGCATAACTGCAGCGTTCGCAGAGTCAGGCCTGATCCCTGCGATCGCTAACAGTTTTTTTGGTAGCGTTTTGGTGAACTGGCAAGCACCAGCCCCAGGCAGCGTCAGGTTAGCGCCAGTACCGCTAACACCCACGCACGCACCGTATACCTCCCTTAGTGGTATAGTATCTGATCGGATCAATATCTGATCCGATCAAATCTATACTAGCGTCCCCAGCAGTTTAGGGTTCCCAAAAACGCAGTGTTAGCGGGATCAGCCCAGATACCTGCTAGCACCTGCGTTTTGCCCCTCCGCCCGGCCCAGCCCAGCCCACCCAAGTGCAGTATCGATCGATCACTGTCACTTACAAAACACTAAACGCATAACTGCAGCGTTCGCAGAGTCAGGCCTGATCCCTGCGATCGCTAACAGTTTTTTTGGTAGCGTTTTGGTGAACTGGCAAGCACCAGCCCCAGGCAGCGTCAGATTAGCGCCAGTACCGCTAACACCCACGCACGCACTGTACACCACCCTTAGTGGTATAGTATCTGATCGGATCAATATCTGATCCGATTAGATCTATACTAGTGTCCCCAGCAGTTTAGGGTTCCCAAAAACGCAGTGTTAGCGGGATCAGCCCAGATACCTGCTAGCACCTGCGTTTTGCCCCTCCGCCCAGCCCGGCCCAGCCCACCCAAGTGCAGTATCGATCGATCACTGTCACTTACAAAATACTAAACGCATAACTGCAGCGTTCGCAGAGTCAGGCCTGATCCCTGCGATCGCTAACAGTTTTTTTGGTAGCGTTTTGGTGAACTGGCAAGCGCCAGCGGCCTAGTACACCCCGGTCGTAGTCAAACCAGCACTGCAGTAACACGTGGTGACGTGGCGAGTCCCATAAGTGCAGTTCAAGCTGGTGAGGTGGCAAGCACAAGTAGTGTCCCGCTGCCACCAAAAAGACAAACACAGGCCCGTCGTGCCCATAGTGCCCTTCCTGCTGCATTCGCCAATCCTAATTGGGAACCCACCGCTTCTGCAGCGCCCGTACTTCCCCCATTCACATCCCCAACCAAATGCAGTCGGCTGCATGAGAGGCATTTTTATGTCCTCCCGAGTACCCCTACCCAGCGAACCCCCCAAAAAAAGATGTTGTGTCTGCAGCAAGCGCGGATATAGACGTGACACCCGCTATTATTGTCCCTCCTGTCCTGACAATCCTGGTCTTTGCATTGGTGAATGTTTTGAACGCTACCATGCACTAGTTGACTATTAGCGTAGGGTACAGCATTGCACAGACTAGGCGCACTTTCACAGGGTCTCCCAAGATGCCATCGCATTTTGAGAGACCCGAACCTGGAACCGGTTACCGTTATAAAAGTTAGTTACAAAAAAAGTGTAAAAAAAAAAAAAATATATGAAATAAAAAAAATAGTTGTTGTTTTATTGTTCTCTCTCTCTCTATTCTCTCTCTCTATTGTTCTGCTCTTTTTTACTGTATTCTATTCTGCAATGTTTTATTGTTATTGTTATTGTTATTGATTGTTATTGTTATTGTTATTGTTATTATGTTTTATCATGTTTGTTTTTCAGGTGTGTAATTATTTACACTTTACTGTGCTTTATTGTTAACCATTGTTAACCATTTTTTTGTCTTCAGGTACGCCATTCACGACTTTGAGTGGTTATACCAGAATGATGCCTGCAGCTTTAGGTATCATCTTGGTATCATTCTTTTCAGCCAGCGGTCAGCTTTCATGTAAAAGCAATCCTAGTGGCTAATTAGCCTCTAGACTGTTTTTACAAGCAGTGGGAGGGAATGCCCCCCCCCCCCCAACATCTTCCGTGTTTTTCTCTGGCTCTCCTGTCTCAACAGGGAACCTGAAAATGCAGCCGGTGATTCAGCCAGCTGACCATAGAGCTGATCAGAGACCAGAGTGGCTCCAAACATCTCTATGACCTAAGAAACCGGAAGCTACGAGCATTTTATGACGTAGATTTCGCCGGATGTAAACAGCGCCATTGGGAAATTGGGAAAGCATTTTATCACACCGATCTTGGTGTGATCAGATGCTTTGAGGGCAGAGGAGAAATCTAGGGTCTAATAGACCCCAATTTTTGCAAAAAAGAGTACCTGTCACTACCTATTGCTATCATAGGGGATATTTATATTCCCTGAGATAACAATAAAAATGATTTAAAAAAAAAAAAATGAAAGGAACAGTTTAAAAATAAGATAAAAAAATAATAATAATAAAGAAAAAAAAAAAAAAAAAAAAAAAAGCACCCCTGTCCCCCCTGCTCTCGCGCTAAGGTGAACGCAAGCGTTGGTCTGGCGTCAAATGTAAACAGCAATTGCACCATGCATGTGAGGTATCGCCGCGAAGGTCAGATCGAGGGCAGTAAGTTTAGCAGTAGACCTCCTCTGTAAATCTAAAGTGGTAACCTGTAAAGGCTTTTAAAGGCTTTTAAAAATGTATTTAGTTTGTCGCCACTGCACGTTTGTGCGCAATTTTAAAGCATGTCATGTTTGGTATCCATGTACTCGGCCTAAGATCATCTTTTTTATCTCATCAAACATTTTGGCAATATAGTGTGTTTTAGTGCATTAAAATGTAAAAAAGTGTGTTTTTTCCCCAAAAAATGCGTTTGAAAAATCGCTGCGCAAATACTGTGTGAAAAAAAAAAATGAAACACCCACCATTTTAATCTGTAGGGCATTTGCTTTAAAAAAAATATATAATGTTTGGGGGTTCAAAGTAATTTTCTTGCAAAAAAAAATTATTTTTTTATGTAAACAATAAGTGTCAGAAAGGGCTTTGTCTTCAAGTGGTTAGAAGAGTGGGTGATGTGTGACATAAGCTTCTAGATGTTGTGCATAAAATGCCAGGACAGTTCAAACCCCCCCCAAATGACCCCATTTTGGAAAGTAGACACCCCAAGCTATTTGCTGAGAGTCATGTTGAGTCCATGGAATAATTTATATTGTGACACAAGTTGCGGGAAAGAGACAATTTTTTATTTTTTTTATTTTTTTTTGCGCAAAGTTGTCACTAAATGATATATTGCTCAAACATGCCATGGGAATATGTGAAATTACACCCCAAAATACATTCTGTTGCTTCTCCTGAGTACGGGGATACCACATGTGTGGGACTTTTTGGGAGCCTAGCCACGTACGGGACCCCGAAAACCAAGCACCGCCTTCAGGCTTTCTAAGGCCGTAAATTTTTGATTTCACTCTTCACTGCCTATCACAGTTTCGGAGGCCATGGAATGCCCAGGTGGCACAAAACCCCCCCAAATGACCCCATTTTGGAAAGTAGACACCCCAAGCTTTTTGATGAGAGGTATAGTGAGTATTTTGCAGACCTCACTTTTTGTCACAAAGTTTTGAAAATTGAAAAAAGAAAAAAAAAAAATTTTTTTCTCGTCTTTCTTTATTTTCAAAAACAAATGAGAGCTGCAAAATACTCACCATGCCTCTCAGCAAATAGCTTGGGGTGTCTACTTTCCAAAATGGGGTCATTTGGGGGGGGTTTGTGCCACCTGGGCATTCCATGGCCTCCGAAACTGTGATAGGCAGTGAGGAGTAAAATCAAAAATGTACGCCCTTAGAAATCCTGAAGGCGGTGCTTGGTTTTCGGGGTCCCGTACGCGGCTAGGCTCCTAAAAAGTCCCACACATGTGGTATCCCCGTACTCAGGAGAAGCAGCTAAATGTATTTTGGGGTGCAATTCCACATATGCCCATGGCCTGTGTGAGCAATATATCATTTAGTGACAACTTTGTGCAAAAAAAAAAAAAAAAAAAAAAAAATTTGTCACTTTCCCGCAACTTGTGTCAAAATATAAAACATTCCATGGACTCAACATGCCTCAAAGCAAATAGCTTGGGGTGTCTACTTTCCAAAATGGGGTCATTTGGGGGGGTTTTATGTCATCTGGGCATTTTATGGCCTTCAAAACTGTGATAGGTAGTGAGGAATAAAATCAAAAATGTACGCCCTTAGAAATCCTGAAGGCGGTGCTTGGTTTTCGGGGCCCCGTACGCGGCTAGGCTCCCAAAAAGTCCCACACATGTGGTATCCCCGTACTCAGGAGAAGCAGCTAAATGTATTTTGGGGTGCAATTCCACATATGCCCATGGCCTGTGTGAGCAATATATCATTTAGTGACAACTTTTTGTAATTTTTTTTTTTTTTTTTTTTTTTTGTCATTATTCAATCACTTGGGACAAAAAAAATGAATATTCAATGGGCTCAACATGCCTCTCAGCAAATTCCTTGGGGTGTCTACTTTCCAAAATGGGGTCATTTGTGGGGGTTTTGTACTGCCCTGCCATTTTAGCACCTCAAGAAACGACATAGGCAGTCATAAATTAAAGGCTGTGTAAATTCCAGAAAATGTACCCTAGTTTGTAGACGCTATAACTTTTGCGCAAACCAATAAATATACACTTATTGACATTTTTTTTACCAAAGACATGTGGCCGAATACATTTTGGCCTAAATGTATGACTAAAATTGAGTTTATTGGATTTTTTTTAGAACAAAAAGTAGAAAATATCATTTTTTTTCAAAATTTTCGGTCTTTTTCCGCGTATAGCGCAAAAAATAAAAACGGCAGAGGTGATCAAATACCATCAAAAGAAAGCTCTATTTGTGGGAAGAAAAGGACGCAAATTTCGTTTGGGTACAGCATTGCATGACCGCGCAATTAGCAGTTAAAGCGACGCAGTGCCGAATTGTAAAAAGTGCTCTGGTCAGGAAGGGGGTAAAACCTTCCGGGGCTGAAGTGGTTAAATATCGTACCTGGAGGGTGTCTATAGTATGCCTGTAAAGTGGCACGTGTTTCCCGTGCTTAGAACAGTTCCTGCACAAAATGACATTTTTAAAGGAGTAAAAGTAATTTAAAACTGCTTGGGGCTTTAATGTAATGTCGGGTCCCGGCAATATAGATGAAAATCAGTGAGACAAACGGCATGGGTACCCCCCAACCCCAGTCCATTACCAGGCCTTTTGGGTCTTGTATGGATATTAAGGGGAACCCCGCACCCCAATTTAAAAAAAGGAAAGGCGTGGGGCCCCCAGGCCCTATATACTCTGAACAGCAGTATACAGGCGGTGAAAACAAGACAGGGACTGTAGCTTTGTTGTTAAGTAGAATCTGTTTGTAATTTTGAACTGGTACATTTTTGAAGTGTAGCTCCAGCCAAAAAATCTATTTTTAAGCTTTTTGGAAAACATAGGGAAGGGTTATCACCCCTGTGACATTTGTTTTGCTGTCCCTGAACCTCTTCAGAAGATTTCACCTCACTTTCTGTCCCAATGACCCATGTTTTTTGACAATTTGGGGTTTTTAGTGAAACAAGGTGTCAGGGAAGATGTGTGCAAGGTACTACTGTTGTTTCCAGGCACATACCTGTGCGCAGGCGCCAACCAAGAATGTTCAGAATGACTGTGGGCGCTTCTGCTGATACGCATGCGCGAACGGCACGCACACCTGTTACCAGAACTGGCGCCAGTCAGTCTATTTAAATGGAGCTTCAACACTGGCTGGTTGCTGCTTGGTCTACAGCGTTACCTGAATCCTGATTCCTGTCTGTTTGACTTCTGCTACTGATCCGGCTTGTTCCCTACTACTGCTGCCTGCTTCCGGCCCTGACCCCTTGGATTTCTACGGACTATTCTCTGTCTCCAGTTCCTGTTACCTAGCACCTGTTGCCGTACCTGCTTGTGACCTGACTACGCTTCTGCCTGCTGTCTATGCCTGATTTGCCCGTCTGTTGCCAAGACCTGCCTGTGACCCGACTACGCTTCTGCCTGCCACTTCAGATCAGATCAGTGGGCTGGGCAATGGAGAGCTGTACCCGCCAAAAATCATGCCCCCAGTGGCATCTACTGCCAATGCAAGTATGTGTTTTGGGGCTCCACCCACCTTTTCAAGTCAGCCCACAAGAACGTAAAATACCAACTTATATGCTGGCAGGTAAAAGAGTAGGACATTAGAGCTGTGGGGACCAGCACGGACTGCAGAGCCAGTGCGCCCTCTATGTTTAATTGATTTAAAGGGCTAAAAGGACAAGTGGCAAGGGACAAAATGGGATGAAGCCGACAACTCAAAGGAGGACAGAACCGATTCAGGCTATAAGAGCAGGCACTTATTTTATGTTCAAATGAACTATAGAACTACACAGACCAGTGATAAGGGGCTAAAATCTTTGGAACCAACAGGTCAGTGGTAAACGGCCTCAGTATTAACTCCGTTGGACCATCAACAACAGTGACTGGAACTTCATCACTCAGCTCACAAATACTGCAGCAAGCCAATAATTATACAATTTCCATCAGATAAACAATAAAAATGTATACTAATTGAATATATACTGTTTATATAAACATACAGTATCTCACAAAAGTGAGTACACCCCTCACATTTTTGTAAATATTTTATTATATCTTTTCATGTGAAAAACTGAAGTAATTACACTTTGCTACAATGTAAAGTAGTGAGTGTACAGCTTGTATAACAGTGTAAATGTGCAATCCCCTCAAAATAACTCAACACACAGCCATTAATGTCTAAACCACTGGCAACAAAAGTGAGTACACCCCTAAGTGCAAATGTTCAAATTGGGCCCAAAGTGTCAATATTTTGTGTGGCCACCATTGTTTTCCAGCACTGCTTTAACCCCCTTGGGCATGGAGTTCACCAAAGCTTCACAGGTTTCCGCTGGAGTCCTCTTCCACTCCTCCATGATGACATCAAGGAGCTGGTGGATGTTACAGACCTTGCGCTCCTTCACCTTCTGTTTGATAATGCCCCACAGATGCGCAATAGGGTTTAGGTCTGGAGACATCCTTGGCCAGTTCATCACCTTTACCGTCAGCTTCTTTAGCAAGGCAGTGGTCATCTTAGAGGTGTGTTTGGAGTTGTTATGTTGGAATACTGCTCTGCGGACCAGTCTCCAAAGGGAGAGGATCATGCTCTGCTTCAGTATGTCACAGTACATGTTGGCATCCATGGTTCCCTCAATGAACTGTAGCTCCTCAGTGCAGGTAGCACTCCTGCAGCCCTAGACCATAACCCTCCCACCACCATGCTTGACTGTAGGCAAGACACACTTGTCTTTGTACTCCTCACCTGGTTGCCATCACACATGCTTTACACTATCTGAACCAAATAAGTTTATCTTGGTCTCATCAGACCACAGTACATGGTTCCAGAAATCCATGTCCTTAGTCTGCTTGACTTCAGCATACTGTTTGCAGGCTTTCTTGTGCATTATCTTTAGAAGAGGCTTCCTTCTTGGATGACAGCCATGCAGACCAATTTGATGCAGTGTGTGGCGTATGGTCTGAGCAGTGACAGGCTGACCCCCTACCCCTTCAACCTCTGCAGCAATGCTGGCAGCACTCATACGCCTATTTCCCAAAGACAACCTTTGGATATGACGCTGAGCAGGTGCACTCAACTTCTTTGGTCGACCATGGCGAGGCCTGTTCTGAGTGGAACCTGTCTTGTTAAATCACTACATGGTCTTGGCCACCGTGCTGCAGCTCCGTTTCAGGGTGTTGGCAATCTTCTTATAGCCTAGGCCATCTTTATGTAAAGCAACAATTCTTTTTTTCAGATCCTCAGAGAGCTCTTTGCTATGAGGTACCATGTTGAGCTTCCAGTGAACAGTATAAGAGAGTGAGCGTGGTAATGCCAAATTTAACACACCCTCTCCCCATTCACACCTGAGACCTTGTAACACTAACGAGTCACATGACAACGGGGAGGGAAAATGGCTAATTGGGACCAATTTGGACATTTTCACTTAGGGGTGTGCTCACTTTTGTTGCCAGCGGGTTAGACATTAATGGCTGTGTGTTGAGTTATTTTGGGGGGACAGCAAATTTACACTGTTATACAAGCTGTACACCTACTACTTTGCATAGTAGCAAAGTGTCATTTGTTCAGTGTGGTCACATGAAAAGAGATTATAAAATATTTACAAAAATGTGAAGGGTGTACTCACTTTTGTGAGATACTGTATATTTTTTTATTTTTTTCCTTTTGTATTACATTTTATTTATTTTGTAATACATTGTTTTCCTTTTTTTATTATTTTTCTTTTAATACTGTGACCAGAGCAAAACAATTTTACCATAATAACAGCTAGGAACACAATTGAATATAATGGATGGAATTAAATGAAGCCGTCCATTGTTTACAATTATCATGTGATCTGCTGTGATTGGTATCAGTGACTGGCAACAAGCTGGTCTACTGATCAGTCATCAGCTGTGTCCATCAGATCGTGCCACTGCGCGATCCCACGCTCTTTGAAAGAGGTTTGTTATGCCAAGACGTCATGTGACTTTCACACAGAATGATGAATGTCCCTGGTAAAACACCTCAAGTATCTATCCCAATTGTGTGAATTTTTACCAACAAGCAGTTATGAGTGGGGAGTGCATTTATTCTGTACAGCGAGACATACATTTAATTTTACATGAAATCTACAAAAGTGAAAGCTGAAGTTTAATTAAAAAACATGTTTTTTCTTACAACTTTAATTACAATACTTACCTATAATGAAGGATATCCCATGAAATGCAGGCTGCTGCATTCTGTAGAAATCTTTACTCATGGCTGCCCTGCCCTCTTCCTACTGCTGTACTTCCAGCATTTTGGGGCTTGATAGTTTCTGGTCTCCAGGCTCAGCTTCACTAAAGATGATTCAGTTGGGACAAGTCCCCTCCTGCCCTTGTAAATTTGGGAGAAAATCCTGCGACTGATCAGACTCCCCTCCATTCACTTTTCTCAGTGAAGAAGAGGTAATTGGCATCATCCTTAGTAAAGATACCTCAGGAGATCCAATGCTGTTAACATCCACAACACCTGAAGTTCAGCAGCAGGAAGAGGACAGGGAAGCCTTGCAGTGAAATGTTCTAAAGAATCCAGCAGCTGGCATATTATTGGACTTACAGGTAAGAAGGGCTTTAATTCTTAGAGAATAGGTGCAGGTGCACCTCCTCGCTCCTAGTCACCCCTTGTCTCTGCCCCCCTACCCTGCTCCCAGTACCGTCCCTTGGTTCCACCCCTATCCACCTCCCAATACTACCACTTTAAGAGAACCATGTATAATTTTGTGGTGCTAGGTAATTTGTATTGAATTTGTTAATGATAAAAATATAGACAATAACATGGATCTTCTGCAATAATAAATCCCCCTAGCAATGATAGATCTCCCCCAGCAACAATAGATCCCCCAGCAACAAAAAAACTCCCCCTCAGCAACAATAGATTTCCTCCAGCATCAATATACCCCCAGCAACAATAGCTGCTCCCCTTCAGCAACAATAAAGCTGCTAGCAGCCAGCATCAGTAGATCCCTTCCTCAACAGTAGATCCCTCCAAGCAACAATTGAACCCCAGCAACATTAGACTCCCCTGCAGCAATAGCTCTCCCCCAGGGACAATAGATTCCCCAAAAGCCAGCATCAATAAACCCTCCAGCACATCCCACCACTCCTTGCCATTACATACAGTCCTGATAAAAAAGCCCTGCAGGTAAGTAATGCAACTAAAGCAGTAGAGAAAAAAAAGATTTTTAGCCAAACTTTAGCTTTAAGCTTCCTATAGCACTATGAATGAAAAGCTTGACCAAATGTTTATTTTTGGGATTTGGACAGTAGGCCTTAGTAGTCCACACAGTTGGCACTGGATTTTTTTTAATTTTAAAGAATCAGGAGGGCAGTTATTAGACTGAGTTCATTAAAAAAAATGCTTTCAGTGACAGAGACTATGATACAGCATTATCAGCTAGAAATAAATCAATGTACATTATCCATTACCATGTTAATAACTAAAGTATTTGCATTGCATTTACTGTGCTAGGTTCATTTTAAATACAGTGTAATTGCTTTAAGCGCAAAGCTGCTGCTTTCATGTCAGTCAACTCCCTGTCATTATCATGACGAATTTGTAATTTTATTAGCTAGCAAGATGTACTAATCTGTCTCAAAATTGTATAATTCCTTGGAGTTGAAAACATCTAGTTCTTTTATAAATGGTTCTCTGAGGCAGAGAACTAGAGGAATTAGGATGTAGAATCTGGAAACAGCAGTTAAAAAAATTCTCAAATGTGTGACAAACATTCAATCAATTTTGACAGCACACAAGTGCCTTGGTAATGAAGATTTTCAGCATACTGAAGTAGAATGTGAAATGATTAGGTAGCACTATTTCTTAAGCATTTAAACCAAAACTACTCTTATAAGAGTTTAAATGAGTTTAAAACTCTCACAAATCCAACTCCCATCCATTTTTTTTCAATAAGTTAGTCTAATTCAAAGTAAAATATGAAAAGACATCCCATATATACTTCATATTTGTCCATATTTATTTATTTTCTTTGTTACATTCTCATCATTTTTAGCGATAATATGCTTTTAAAGTAGTAACTATTTACAGCATCCTGTATATATTTATATATACAGGATACTGAATATGTAAACATATAATATACAGGTATATGTGCTTATCATAAAAACATTTAATTTCACTCAGATGCGCATTGCCATCCAAAGTTAACTGCACCCTAACACACATTAGCATTCCACTGTAATGCATCCACATTACAGTGTATCATAACACATATGTAGATGTCTTTTGATTTGTGCATTGCATTGTACTGAAAAAAATGTGCAGGGCCTATTTTTTTATTAGCTTAAGTGCATTGAAAGTGAAGGAAAAGACCCTAATTTTGGGTTGTCGCCAGAACAGTAATAGAGGGGAAATCTTATATTGGGGACATTCGTTCTAGTGACCCCTGTTACAAATAGGGATTCCTTTACTTTGGAAGGATTTCCTCTCACTTCTTGTTTTGGCAATGGAGCAGAAAGTGGAGAGAAATCTACTTAAGGGGGACTCAGATAGCAAAAAAAAAACCTGACAGGAGTTATAATCCTCCCTTTCTCTACCTGAATTAAACAAAACAAAGTTTCCTACATTAAGGCCTCCATCTCAAGTTATAGAAACAGTGCTACAGTTCCGGTCTACAACTCTGTTGCCTCATTACATTTGATTTATGTCATTGGTATCTCATCCATGTCTTTATGGACCTTGCTTTGTGCACTGGTCCAAATCATTTGGTGGAGGGGGAATTATGGTGTGGGCTCATTTTTTTTGAGAAGCTGAGCCGGCCGCACCTGCCCCCTCCACAGTCCAGAGCTCCAGTGAGCATGGGGGGGGGGGCAGAGCAGAGAACTGACAGTCAGTAGATCTCTTCTCGGGGAGCTGTGAGAGCCGAGTTATCAGCGGTGTTCAATCGCTCGGTTCTCAGTGCAGAGGCGCCAGTGGACAGATGCAGCATCTACCTTGGTAAGTATGAATCCAAAAAAATAAAAAAATAACTATACATCTCTTTTAAATTCATGCTCATTGTGAAAAAGAATTACTTTAAAATTGTGGGATCCAGCTACTACCCATTAAAACTAATAGGGAAATTTTCAATGGTATCATGTTGGGAATGCCAAGACATGAATTTAAAAAAAAAAAGTTGCTTATAATAAAACTATATGAAATTACAAAGTGGTCAGTTTTCTAATTATTTTTAACTTTTTTTGCAGGAGACCTCGTCACCTTCAGTGTCATAGGGACTACTAATAAACTCTGCATTCCTATTTATTTGTTCTCCAGTTAGGTACATCTCCCTCCATCTAGTGGTGGTGCCAGGAGTTGAGTAGGTGTACTCTAGCACACCTGCCTGTTACACACACTCACTGCTGGCTGCCTAGAGAGGAGAAGGGTGAGGTGCTGCATTAGTGAGGTGAGGTGCTGCAACCCTAAACCTGTAATGAAAAAGAAGCGGACCTGAGGGGGCTGAAAAAGGATGGAGGGGACTTTGGCACTTGCAGTACAGTGCCAGGCTGCTGAAGGTGAAATGCCCATATAGAGTGCACAAGCAAGTGACCCTATAATTGTAACATTAGGTGCTGCTATGTCTGTATAGACATATGTTCTAGAGGTCAGTGTCCATTCTCACCACATTAAAGGTATTTAGTTGTAGAGAATAGTCTTGTCTCAGGGTAGGGTGACCTGTCTGTCCCTGAGCTGCTTTTAGGGTGTTGGCATTTAGTCACAGGAGTAGATCTGACATTGCACAATAGCGGATTTATGAAAACTAGTACAGAAGGACAGTTGTTGACCATAGTAGTTACATTTTTCCATTGCATTCTGAATGTCAGCAATAGCTTTAGTTATCTGTACTTTTCACAAATGGGAACCCCATGATGGAGGGAGGGGCTATAGAGGGGAACCAATGATGGTCTACAGCTGTTTCCAGACAGGGTTATGGAATGGGCTGGTAGAGATTGAGTGCACAGATAACTACATACTGCCCTGGCAGATGGGGAAATATGTCCTTGAGCACATATTCAATTGTATAATATAAGTACAATGTTGCTGGGAGTTATTTTTTTACTGCATTTACTTACATTTGATTTATGTTAATTAAGCTAGGTGTATATGTAAATACACTCCAATCACTATAGGAGTATTTACATACACACCGCTAGATCTGAGTATTTTTGAACAAGAGAGATATTCAAACCGCAATACACATTTATTGAAATGATTAAATATGTGACAGTACAAGGCTCTGTCACTATGGAGATGGCCAGGAAAAAGACATAGAGTTTGCATGTCTGCTGACTGCAGGGCTACAAAATATAGGTTTTGAGTAGAGAAAACTGCTTTTGCTGCTTTCTCTGGATCTTGGTATTTACGTATGGGGCTCTGTACTTTGGAGATTCCTGAGAGTCTTAGGCAGGATGGAATCTCCAACCCAGTGTCTGGGTGTTGTGGACAACTAGCAGGGTATGTGCCCAGGTGCACACAGCTCTTATAACGATGGGCTGGTGAGAGCAGTAGGTGATGGTAGTGGGAGCTGTTTGAAGACAGGACCCTGTCAGGAGATGGGGATTCTGGGCCCAAGGACTGGGAAATTCTGGCCAATGCTGAGAGTCTGGGAGACCAAGAGAGGGTCCGATAGACTGAGGAAGCTGCAGAGGCCAGTGAGTGGGGACTGGAAAGAATTTGTAAGTCTCTGGTGGGTACAAGCTGGAGATACTAGGAAAACCCTGTCAAGAGGCCAAGTGGGCCTCAACAGCAAGGTGCTGTCACCTAGGCTGAGAGAGCCTGTAACAAGTGGTTTGGGAGACCAAAATAAGCAGAAATACTGATGACCAGAAAGCTAGGTAGCTTGGTATTTTTAATTTGTGTTTACTCACTGAAGTTAAAACCCCTGCATGGGATTTCTGGATAGACTTTTGTTTTTTCCCTTTTAATAAAAGTGGGCTACCAGGCCCTTAACTACTTTACATTTTTTTTAGGATTTTTGGTGCAATTTTTTTTTCAGGGTGGCCCTCCACTTTAAGTCACTCCACCTTAGAAAAAGGTTCCTGCACTACTTGGGGGCAACTTTAGAGCAGCTTGCATTGCCTTCTATTAAAGAAGTTGTTTGCAAGCTGCACTGATGTTGTGCTGTGCGGCTTCAAAGTCAGGTGACATCTAGGGGCAATCAAGGGGTTAACTGTGTGTCTAACAATGTGTAATATGTGCTGATTTTTACTACTGATTGATTTGTGACATGATCGTTCCCTCTGTACAGAGCACTGTGTTGATTGTCAATATAGAGCTCTGGGTTGTGATTGAAAACAGCCAATCAGCAGCTCCCAGCCATGAATCATTGGCTGGTATCTGCTGACAGACTTTCACTGTGTACAATTACAGGGGAGTAGACGGGAGGAGCATGCACCCGAAACAGGCAGCAATCTGTGGGTATGTCCCAATGCCTGTAGCTGCAGTGGATTAGCAAGTGGTTAATTAGCAATGGTATTGGTAATATGCATCAGGATGGCGGTTAATGCACTGTCACTGATGCATTAGTGGCCAGTGGCAGTTAATTAACCCCTTTGTGCTGCCTTAGTGGCAACAGTGTCAGTATTAATTAACCCACTGGTGGCTCTAATTCAGCACAAAGGAGTAATTAACTGCCACTGGCCACTAATGCATCAGTGACAGTGCATTAATCCCCTTCCTGCGGGCAGCAGCACTCATGATCATTTCTCATCCTGCCTCCCGGCCGGCCTCTCAGTAACGTCACAGTGATGAACAGTGACGTACTAGGAAGCACCTGTTGGGCAGAGATTACTCCACCTGATAGGGAAGTAAGGGGCGCACTCGGCACATGCCGTTATCTATGTGGCGTGGCCGGTACATCAGCACTTCTACTGTGCCCCCCTTCCTCTAGAATATGGTTCCGCTCAGGGCCTCCATCCTTTCTGCCCCCCTTGTACTGGCCCTGTTTACAATGCAAGTTACAGTAGAAGTATGGAGCTAGTTTACCTCTCATTTTCAGGTTTGTTCATACCGAGTGCTTTGGTGTCCCAGAACAAAGAAAGAGCACAGCTTGGTAACAATTCATAATATTTCCCTCTCCTTTTTAACAGTGGCTAATATAATGCACCCTAATTGGTCACTGTAAATAGCAAATGTATATTGGGTACAACCTGTTTGGAGGATTCAAAGAAGGCTGCTGTTTACAACCCATGTGAAATGTGATAAGGAAAAACAATGGGCAGACCTTTAACTGGTTGCTGACCAACCGCCGCAGTTTTACTGCGACAGAATGGCACGGCTGGGCGAAATGACGTTACCTTGTGTCACTTCACCTTTTGGACACTAGGGGCACGTGCGCGCCGCCAGAGGGGCGCGCACCTGCAGCATGTTCCCGGATCCGAAGCGAGTGCCCGGTGGGCGCGATGGCTCTTGACAGAGCGAGAATCGGAGAACCGTAAACACACATTCCAAGTCCTTCCTATCTCTCTCTCTCTATCCCTCTCTTCTTTCGAGATGCACTGAATTCATCTGTTTTCTCCTATTTCTCTGAGGATAGCAGCAATTTATCGGCCTCCCGGACCGGTATCGTGCTTTCTTGATGACTTTGCTCCCTGGCTACCCTAATTTCTCTACTCTGAAATACCCACGATCATTCCTGGTGACTTCAACATTCCTGTCAATGTTAACAGCCCAACTACAGCTAAACTTTTCGACTTAACCTCATCTTTTGACCTAACCCAGTGGACACCTACTTCCACTCACTTCAATGGTAATATCCTTGACCTTGTATTCTCCCATCTCTGCAACCCTGGCAACCTCACAAACACTCCCTTTCCTCTCTCTGATCACAACCTCATTAGTTTCACTGTATCCTTGCCTCCAACCACCCATCCCTCCAAGCAGCAAACAATTACTTGTAGGAACCTTCACCACTTTAAACCTTCTCTTCTCTATTCTGCTACTGACCACCTATATGACATAATGTCTCCCCTGTCCTGTCCTAACCTGGCCACCTCTGTCTACAACTCTCATCATTAGATGCACTTGCTCCTCTAAACACATGCAGAATCAGGCCTCAACCGTTACAACCCTGGCAAACTGACAACACTAGAAATCTCAAGGGACATTGCCGTGCTCTTGAGCGACTGTGGCATAAAACCAAATTCCTGCAAGGCTTCACCCTATATAAATCTGCCCTTCTAAAATACAATTCCTGCCTCCATGCTGCAAAACAAGCCTACTGTGTTTCTCTTATTAATACTTTGTCCTCCAGTCCCCGTCGGCTCTTCTCAACCTTTAACTCTCTGCTTCGTCCCCCACCCTCTCGACCTACTAACTCACTCACTGCCCAAGAGATTGCCAATCACTTCAAAGACAAGATTGATGCAATTCGTGAGGACACCTCCACTGTGTGTACATCTTTCCCACCCAACATACCTTGCCTAACAGCACATTCAACACTCTCCTCTTTTGAATTGGCTACTACTGAAGAGGTTACAAACCTTTTCTCAGATGCCCACCTAACCAATTGTTCCTTGGATCCTGTTGCCTCACAACTACTACGGTCACCCTCTTCTTCTATCCTATGCTCCTTCACTCACATCTTCAATCTCTCCCTCTCTAGTGGCAACTTCCCCTCCCCTCTAAAACATGTGGAAACCACTTCCATACTTAAAAAGCCCTCACTGGACCCCACCAACCAACAACTTAAGACCCATCTCATTGCTCCTCTAAACTTCTAGAATGCTTAGTCTACAACTGTCTTAGCTCCTACTTCAGTGAAAATAACCTTCTTGACCCCTTACAGTCTGGCTTTCGCTCGCAGCACTCCACTGAAACTGCCTTACTAAACTCACTAACAATTTACTAACTGCTAAAACCAACAGCCAGTACTCCATACTCCTGCAACTTGACCTCTCTGCAGCCTTTGATACTGTTGACCACCCGCTCCTTATCAATAAACTCATTTCCCTTGGCCTCTGAGATTCTACTCTATCCTGCTTTTCTGCCTATCACAGCGCTCCTTCAGTGCCACCTACAACTCTGTCTCCTCTTCTCCATTGCCGCTTTCTGTAGGGGTCCCCCAAGGCTCTGTTCTTGGACGGTTCTCTTCTCTATCTACACCTCCTCCCTTGGTCACTTGATAACCGCCCATGGCTTCCAATACCACTCATATGCTGATGACACCCAAATCTATCTGTCTCACCTCACTTCTTCAGTCTCCTCTCGCATTACTAACTTACTGACATATCAGCATGGATGTTGCACCACTTCCTTAAACTAAATCTCTCTAAAACTGAGCTATTAATATCCCCCCCCTGCCCGTGCCCCTCTCCATGACTTTTCTATCAAAATCAACAATGCTACTATCAGTACCTCCCCTTATGTCAGGGTACTAGGTGTCATCATAGACTCTGACTTGTCATTTCAGGCTCAAGTATAATCGTTCAGCCTCAAGTCAAAAGTTTGTAGAGATCACCTCTGTAACATCTCTAAAATTTGCCCCTTTTTAACAAATGAAATCACCAAGCTCCACATTCACTCCCTTGTTATCTCTCCCTTGACTATTCCAACTCCCTTCTCATTGGACCGCCTCTCCATAGGCTATCCCCTCTTCAGTCTATCATGAATGCTGCTGCCAGACTTATCCACCTTACCAACCGCTCAGTATTTGCTAACCCTCTCTTCCAATCCCTACACTGGCTCCAAATCACCCAGTGAATTAAATTCAAAATACTAGCCACAACATACAAAGCCAATCACAACTCTGCCCCGAGCTACATCACCTATCTTGTCTCCAAATATCACCCAAATCGTCCTCTCCACTCTTCTCAAGACCTCCTACTCTCAAGCCCTCTCGTCTCCTCCTCCCATGCTCATCTCCAGGATTTCTCCAGAGCCTCTCCTGTCCTCTGGAACTTGCTACCTCCACCTGTCCGGCTATCCCTTACTCTTGCTACCTTCAGGCGATCCCTGAAAACTCATCTCTTCAGGAAAGCCTATCATGTCTCCAACTAATCTTTTACCACTACCATCAGCTCATTCCCCACAGTTACAACCTTTTTTACCACCTGTCCCACCCTATTAGATTGTAAGTTCTTCTGAGCAGAGCCCTCTTAATCCTCTTGTATTTTATTGTATTATAACTTTATTGTCTCCTTTTTATATTGAAAGTGCTGTGTAAACTGTTGGTGCTATATAAATCCTGTATAATAATAATAATAATAACAATAATAATAATAATAATAAAAGATATTGTTTTTTTTCTAAATTGTTGTTCTTCTTTTGTTTATAGTGCAAAAAATAAAAAAACACAGAGGTGATCAAATACTACCAAAAGAAAGCGCTATTTGTCGGGAAAAAAAGGACGACAATTTTGTTTGGGAACAGCGTCGCGCGACCGCCCAGTTGTCAGTGGGGCTTCTGGGGCTGAAGTGGTTAAAGTAGAAAACTATTTACAGTAACACCATCTGGGAAGTTAGGGGTGGTATAATCGGGAAACACACTACGGGGTTTAAATATATTTCCATCTAACTAAAATGTATTTCTAATTAATATAATATTTACATCTGATTTTGGAGATTTTACAAACAGTAATCTAATTTTCTAACTCCTCTAAACTTTGTGCATCATGCACCCCTGACCTCTACACTTGTGTCACAGGAGCACTGATATAATGATGTGGCTGTCTATGGGCACCCTTTGGCGTTTTTTAATGGTGGTTGGTGTCAGGGCCTGGAACTGAACCTGAACCTGGGACCTCTGCTGTGTTTGGCAGTAACTCTTCTCGCTGAGCCACTTGAGATGCTGGATAGAACCCTGTATGATCCATTGGACAATCCTGCCTTGTGCCTTGTTTCTGCTGAATCTTGAACTTCTTGCTCCTTACATGAACTTCCTATTCAAGCCATGCCTTTGTACTTCCTGTTTGCCAAATCATTATGCTCTCCCCAGCCAATATCTCACTCCTGCTGCTCCTCCGTATCTTCACTACCACTTGTTACTGACCTTTGGCTTGTTCCTATACTTCTATACATATACTTCACTATACTTCTGCTTGACCCAACCTGCAACCACTTGTTACCAACCTTTGGATTGTTTACTGACTATGCTTCTGCTTGATCCCTACCTGCTATATCTGCTACTGGACCATGGTTTGCTCACCTTCTGGTGGGGCAATCCTGAGGACTGCAACCTGGTACTAACATGCAGCAAAACCCCATCTCCAGTATCGGGAGCTCTGGCAAACATGGGTTAGCTCTTAGACCCCACACTTTGGGTCAGTAGCAGCATCCTCCAGGGTCACCTGCCTGTTCACCTATCCAGTTGGTAGGTGGGAGCCTCTCTGCTGCTATAGTTACTGGTCTCCGAGCCTGATCCCTGACCATGGCATTTGGTATGAAATCAGTAATAGTTCCCTCCACATATTTTAATCTAGTTGGAGGTTACAAATCAGCTATATCTAGATGCTTGTAAGAGTGTAGTGGTATTTACAGTATGCACTTTTAAAATGTAAGTGGTTTTCCATTGATTTTATATATTTTAATAAACATTGCTATTCAGTGCTATTCAGTGAGAAGCTTTTATTTCTCTTTTGGGTATTTTTTTCAACTCCATGAGTTTAAGATTGATATATGAACCAACGGCTGGGATGTATATTGTTAAGTGAACCAACTGAGTATTTGGCTGTGGAGATCCTTTGGCATTTTCGATGCTGGTTGGTGAGAATCCATTCCATGTTCCCTATATACACTATTATCTACTTCAAGGTTACCCATAAGTTACATTTGTATGCTTGTGAAAGTGTAGTATTATGTATGCACTTTTAAAATACGAGTTGCTTTCTTTTGGTTTCATACCTTTTTTCTGGGGAGCTATCTTTTTGTCTTTCTGGGTATTTATTATAACTTTGTGAGTTAAGACTGGGGCCCTGCCACTGTGAAAATGGTTGGAAAACAGGATCCTCAAAGGTGCAGCTTGAGAAGCTCCAGCATGTGTTTTGTGCATAGAGAAAACAGTTTTTTATGTTTTCTCTGGGTTTGGTAGTCCTACATCGGGCCTGGAGTTTGAACGTTACAAAGTGTCCTTGATGGGATGGAACTTTCAATCCTGTTTCTGGACTTTACAAGACACCTGCAGCCTGTGTGGGTGCACAGGTGTGCAGGGTTGTTATAAGCCTGGTTTGAGAGCAGCTCAGAGCAGTTGGAGTTGCAGTTGCTGCCAGCTGGAGACAGAGCCCTGTCAGCAGAGCTAGGAGTCCCTGCTGGAGACTGCATCCCTTTTGAGGGGAATCCTTCCCCTAGGACTGGGAGAGTGGGGACAGCTACACTGGTCTGGGAGGCTGGGAAAGCTGAGTTGGCTAGCAGGTCCAGGAGGCTGGGGGGAATCTGGAAGTCTCTATAGAGAACAAGATCAAGAGGCTGGGAAACCCTATCAGGAAGACAGGAGTGGGCCCATACAGCAAGGTGTTGCAACCAAGGCTGAGAGAGCTTGAATAACCAGTGATCTGGGAGACCAATGAAAGCAGAGGTGCTGCTGACAAGAGAGCCAGGTGGCTTGGTAGTTTCAGTGATCGGTTATTTTGCTGAAGTTGGAAAATCTCCTGTGTGAGAATCTCTGTGGGAACTTTTACTTTGCTTTTTTTATTTAAAGAAAAGTGGGCTGCCGTGCCCTCAAAACTAAAGTTCGGACCGATGTGGACACACTTAAAAACACATATACCACTTAGCTAACCAACTCCATATCACAAGATGAATACATCAACCTTATGATATGAGGATTTAATGGTCGGGATGTATATAGTCAATTGGAACGACTGAAGGATATACAGTATATGAATTGTCAGGAGTCCAGATATCACTAGACATGTGCACACTGAAATATTTTGATTCGGAATTTTGTTTTCGTCCGAAAAATAAATTTAGTTACTCCCAAAATTCGTTTTTATTTATTTTATTTTTCGTTAAAAATTGCATTTGTCCGAAAATCCAAATTAAGGTCGAATCTGTCATTGAAGGCTTATGGTGTCTGTCGAATGTTCAAAGAAGATTCGACTGAGCTGCTAAACTGTACGACACCGCATAGTTTACCTGCTCCGTCAAATCTTCTTAGAACTTTCAACAGACACCATAAGCCAAAGTACGTGTGTACTTAGTTCTTGCTATTTTACTGCTCCTCCTCTTTGGTTGCAATCAGCCAATAACATTCATCATCATCATTTATTTTATTTATCCTTTCTCCCCTACGTCGAATCTTTTCTCCCCTACGTCAAATCTTTTCTCTCTATGTCGAATCTTTTCTCTCTATGTAGAATAATCTTGGACTAATAGAGTTAAGGTTAGGCACATTCGACCACAGGTTTGATGGACACAGATTGTTATTGTCATCATCATGTCGAATCTCCTATCTATATTGAACTGTTGTAGCAACGAAAATGAAAATAAAGCATTTGTTTATGTCGGATCTTTCGTTTTTCAGATTCTGCATTTTCGTTATCGTTTGTTAGAACGATAACGAAAATACCTGAAATTCGGACGAAAATGCATTCGGACGAAAACGAATGCAAATGTCTAGATATCACCACATGCAATATTTTATCTGCCTTTAATTTGGAGGTCACGCTATCTGGTGAGTGCGATTCTAATTGAGGTGGCAGCACATATGGTGATTATTGCTTAAAGAAGAAATTGAGTACTTCAAGTTATACACACAATTTCTATGGACACTTTATGATTCATAAGGACTTATTTAATTGAAAGTTTTTTTTTTTCAATTTAACTTGATGGACACTTATAAGGAAATAAGGAAGCACTGCTTATTGTTTAGTGTATTTAATGTATGATATATACAATAAGTGGCAGCTTTTTGAGTGTTTTTTTCTTTTATTAATTTGATCCTTGGGCACAGTGTTATCATATTTATATGTTGTATTGGCAAGTTTTTATCTTGCATGTCCAATAAAAATGAATGAAACAATTTGGTAACAGCTTGCGTGACCGCCTCCAGTATTCCACAGATATGCAGATCATTGCATCTGTTACAATTTTCTAAATCCCCTTTGTGTGCCTGGACTTGTTGAACGTTATCTAAAAGTGTTTCATGTTCTTTTATCAAATCAATATATGCTAGACTCAGTTCATAATGCTTAGCTTCCAGCCTATCTGCGTAACTTCCTAATGCCACCACTTCTTGTGTGAGAGCATTGACAGTATGCAAGTTTGCTTTTTAAACTTAGCTGCCAGTTTCTCATATATTTCTTCCAACCCTGTGTCCTAATCCTGTTTAGTGAGGTGATGTGAGTACTCGTAGTTTTCAGAGTGATTGCTGGGTGTTGAAGAATTGGCTTATAGGTCTAAGGAGCCATGCAGTGTCAAGCTGCTATTTTGGGACATCTTAGGACATTTCCTTGTTCTGATGAGATATTTGGTAAGAAATTTCTGTGAGGAGCTTCCAAAGGATTTTTTGCTTGACAGCAAGCATGACGTTATACCCTGTTGATGGTAAAGGTTACCAAAATTAAAGCTTGCTATCCCTGTGGAGCAGGATGTCTTCTCTGTTGTAGAACTACCAGAACAAGCATTTGTCTTGCATTGCACCATGCATGCTCCACTAGAAGTTCTTTTTATTAGATAGTACAAAAGATCACTGAACACTCATCTACACTATAGTGGGGCATTTCTACTGATACCAGTGTGTTGAGCACTCTTATGAGAAAGGGGTCCCCTAAACATTTTGCTATGGAGCCCTATAACTTGTAGTTATGTTCCTTTTTTAGACCATCTGTGTTTAATTTGTAACTTAAAATATTTTACATAAGCAATTTTTATACCTCGTCCTGAGTTATATTGTGAAACAAAAGTAGGCAGTATGCAAATTTGTCAGGAAAACTGGGAGCCTAGCTTGTTTAGAAGAGGCTTCAGAAGAGTCTTTGGTTTAAGGCCTTCCACATTAGATCAGGAAAAGGATATCTGTGCAATAATAGAGGCTAACTGTGCAATCACACAATGAAAAAGTTGAGAGACTATAGAATAGATTTTTTATATTGTGGGTTTTAAAAGTCTTTTCAGAAGTATATATTTTGTACAGCTGCATTTTTTCTCATCACTATTCTGTTGTTATAGTTTGCATATCAGTAAATCTAAAATTTTAACTATTTTATGCGCTTTTAAGAGGGATCTTCTAAAGGGAGATTGTTATTCAAATTCCAAAAATGCAATTTCAAATTGCTTAATTATCTAATCATTATAATCTTTATTTATCTTACATAAAATTATAGTTTTTGAGAATAGTTCACTATATAAATTGTAGTTTAAATTTGCTTTGGGTCCATAAGCAAGTGGAGACCGACTATGGATAAAACCTATGACCACCAACACACACAGATAAATTAAGTCAGATAGTAAACATTGGGTAGGTAGCGTATCTTAAACTTGTGCAACTGCTAAATAGCCTTTTTTTGTAAAAAGCAATTTCACAGAACCTGCCTTGTGAAATACAGAGGTGCTGGGAGGAGGGGTTTCAGGAGGTGAAGTCAGTACAGAGTCACTGCTTGCAGAAGCAAGGTGCTATGGACTATGTAGTCCTTAGAAATATTATTCAAATAGCTGAGGAGAAGCATGCAGGCAAACCAGGAAGTTGTGGAAAAAGATGGCCAGAGGATAGACATCACTAACAACATTAAAGGAGATTTTTCAAGTAAGCTTATGTTGGATTGTCAACCATAACTACTGCTTGTATTGTTATTATAATACTGATGTTATAAATCAAAATTGTATGCTGTGCCAATAGATTTGCTTTAAACAGTTACGGACAAAGAATGCTGAATGATTTCATACTTACTCTTATAACATTCTCTCCTGGTGCCATATCTGTATAGATTTTGACATTATAGGATATGTTAGAAAATGTTGGAGTGTTGTCATTTGCATCTATAACCACAATGTTGACAGTTACTGGGGTACTTTCTTGGGTTCCATCAGAAGCAACTATCTGTTGAGGATAGAATGAGAAAAAAAAGTTTTTTTTAGCATTACTACTCTTAAAGGAAACCTGTCACAAGACAAGTATATAGACTGTCATTGTTTACCTTTCCGAAATTGGTGGTTGATTGTCTATCGTGCTATTTCTTTGGCTTCAACTCTCTCTGACTCCCTGACACAGAACCAATATCAAATATGGAATTCTCACTTTTCTGACTGTAATCTGCTATACTGTATGCTTCTTCCACATCTGTTGTTCAGAAGTACTAAACCAGACACAGCCAGACACCTAGCAACTTGTATACATAATATAACTGGGTACTAACAATTATAAGTAAAAGTTGATCTAGGGAATATCCAGTGTCCTCTCGGGGATCAGGAAGAATTTTTTTCCCTGCTGTAGCAAATTGGATCATGCTTTGTTGGGGTTTTTCACCTTCTTCTGGATCAACTGTGGGTATAGGATTGTGTACATGGGATTGTATGTTTTTTTTTTTTTTTTTTTAGGTTGAACTAATCGACTTGCGTCTTTTTTCAACCTAACCTGTAACTTCAATGTAACATTGTAACTGAGGGGGTCATTTACTATAGCGCTATGGCGCTAATTCACGCAAATTGCCGTGAATTAGCGCTAATCCGCTGCAATTTAGCGCGAATTAGCGCTAATATCGCTAATTCGCGCTAAAACGGTATTCACTATAGCGCTGGTGAGAAAATACTCCCAAAATCGAATTTACTATAGCTCCCTGAAACTAAATAGCGCCCAAACCCTTATGCCCCGTACACACGGTCGGATTTTCCAATGGACATTGTCCGATCGGATCGTGTTGTCGGAAATTCCGACCGTGTGTGGGTGCCATCGGACATTTTCCATCGGATTTTCCGACACACAAAGTTGGACAGCAGGAGATAAAATTTTCCGACAACAAAATCCGATCGCGTCAATTCCGACCGTGTGTGGCCTGTTCCGACGCACAAAGTGCCACGCATGCTCAGAAGAAATTCCGACACGGGAAAGCTCGTTCTGGTAAACTTAGCGTTCGCAATGGATACAGCACTTTTGTCACGCTGCAATGTAAAAAATGGTTTAATACAGCGCACTCTCTTCTTCTTTATAATGTGACAAGAATTAAGTAGTTTTGCTGCTCATATTCACACACACTTCTCACAAAGTTTTATTTGTGTTTTTTTAGTGGGATTCCCTCAATATATTGTTATTAGTTGTCACATCTGACAGTTTTATATTTTTTAGGTTTTTTTTTTTTGTTTTTAAGCCTTTTTTTTTCTTTAATGTTTGGATTTTTTCCAAGGCTGATCTTTGTTCAATGTTATTTTTATTTTTACTCCAGAATATTTTTGTGTGTGTTTTGTGTGGCAAGTTACCCCAACACCATTGATATCTTTTATTATTTAATCTCCAGGAGATTGTTTGTTGTTGGTGTCCCTTGTTCATTTCACATTGTATATTTGAAATGTACCTGAATCCTCACAAACAAACTGTCATTTTTGAAGTAAAACACATAGGAGAGTATAATTCAAAACAAAAATCCTTTATTAAGGGCTCAGAACCAAACAAAGAGGAAGGCAACACTGAAGAAACAGGAGAAATTAGCGAAGCCTGGGACCCCCACGGCAGACATCAATTCTTAAACCTCAAAATTGGTGGCCTGAGGAGTCCATATATAAGGGAGGGCAGTCTGGTCCGGGATTCACAGAGACTTGGATAGCAGCAGATGACATCTGTGTCCCCAGGCTGTGGTACCACAAGAGGCTGCATCTTTTGGCCGACCAGACTGGATCCAGGGCAATCACTCTCTGGTCTTCCTTTCACACTTCCTTCCGGGCTGTGGCTGTGCAGTTGGAGATGTGGCAGGAGGAGGAGTATGACCTGGAGGAGGAGGAGGAGGAGGACTGGGAGGACCTGGAGGAGGACTGGGAGGACCTGGAGGAGGACTGGGAGGACCTGGAGGAGAGGGAGGAGGAGGAGGAGGACCTGCAAGAGGAGGAGGAGGACCATCCCAAAGCTGTGTGTGAGGTGTCATTTGGCCCCTCACACCTTTCTCCAGAGCCTCTGATATGAGGGCCTCACACATGGCTTGTTGGCTCTCCTCCATCCTCTGCATTTTATAGGCAATGAATGCCGCAAGGTTCTCCTGCCTGGTGTGGGGTGCTCCCAGGACCTCTGTAGCCCTCCAAAAAAATCTGATAGCCGCCTCCTTTAGGGTACTCCTCCTACTGCCACTTTCTCTTTCCAGGGGGGGTGGAGGGACCTGCAGATAAGCCACCTCCTGGCTGAGACTTCCCTGTGTATGAAAAAGGGACATGGTTTTAGTTTTTGCATCATCAATCACAATCATAAATTAGTACTCCCAACTAACATCTAGTTAACATCATTGATTGGACAAGCAGAAATATTTAGAGGAATGCTATACCTGGCTCAATCTGGGCTCCTCCACATGTGGCCTGGAAGGCCCAGGTTGGGCGTCAGAAGCCTCAGCCGGGGGGGAAGGAAGCGTGGAAGGAAGACTGGAGAGGGATCGCCTGGGTTCAGTCTGGCCTGCCAGAAAGTGCAGCCTGTCGTAGTACAACATCCTGGGGACATAGATGTCACCTGCTGCTCCGGATCTCTGTGAATCCAGGACTTTCTTGCGCTCCCTCAGATATGTGCTCCTCAGGCAACCAATTAATATCTTTAAATAAGTGATGTCTGCCGTGGGGATCACCTGCTTCACAATTTCACACAATTGCTCCAGTGCTGCCTTCCTCTTTGCTTGGTTCTTGAAATGGGGGTGGGTAATCTCCCACAGACAGGGCAGCTCACTTAGCATATCAATGAATAGTGACATGAAGTCAGTATCTCTCATTAAGATATCCATGTTCACTGCAAGACACAACACAAGACAAAGCCTAATGTCAGACCAAACTCTCCTAATCTTGTTTCAATATAGGCCTCAATCTAGAAGCAGTATAGGCCCAAGTTTGTCTCTTACCTTCGTTCTTACGATCGGCGCGTCCAATGCTCCTTCCTCCGCTCACAGATCGTACGTAATACGCACGCGTGTTACGCTTTATACACACTGCGCATGTGTGTAACTCCGCCCGCCCCTGACGTTCTTTCTAGTCTATTCCCCGCCCCTTTTCGTTCGGCGCAGTGGGGGAAGAGCATGATGGCGGAGTTACAACAGGTGCGTGCTAATTCTAACAACGAGGAGGAGGAGGAGGAAAGCCCGGATCCAGGCACGTCCCGATCCAGAAGGAGACGTTTTAAGGCCACAAATATGTCGTTTGGGGAGATGTTGGAGATGGTCGACATCATGAAGAAGTCCGACTATGACGGAAAATATGGGCCTTACCCCCACCCCAATATCAGAAAGGCCAAAATCATTGGTAAAGTGGTCAGGAGTCTCGAGCGGAATTTCGGGGTACGAAGGTCTAAAGATCAGCTCAGGAAGAGGTGGTCGGACCTGAAGTTGAGAGAGTCAGAGCAGTACTGAAAGATCCGGAGAGTGCTGCAAAAAAGTAAGTAGTTGTGCTGTGTTCCTATTCTTTCTGTCTTTATTCCGTTCGTTCTGCTCCATATGCTTTTAGTAATTGTAACGTTTAAAAGGGCAACTTTAATGTTCATGGGCCCATTATTCGTTTGTATCAAACATTTTTTCTTTCGGCCTCTAGAACACCATTGTTTAGGCCATATGCATTTTCCCACATTTTTTTTGGGCCTACTTGGATGCCAAATATTTGTTTGTGTAGATGGGTTTGTTACTAGAATGAAATGCAAACTAGATTGTGTGTAAGGAGAGGACACTGAGCAGCTGTTTTCACATCTGGACACTGGAGCACTAGTGTGGGACACAAGAACACCATTTTTATTAGGGGGCCACACAGGTGCTCCAGTGTATACTATAGGGGGGGCTACATCTGTGAAGCTTGTACCAAACAGGTAAAGTACTGCAGCTTGACAAAGGGCAATAAAAAATATACATCTTTGAACTCGGCTAACATAGAAAATTGTACCCCACTTCCAAGCAATGTTTCCTATTTCTAGTTCTGCCATCAAATATCTGTGTGCTAATTATACCATTTTTGTTTTACATAGGGGAGAAAAGACTCGGAGGACACTCCTCATCCCAGGAGACCAGAGACCCCCCTCTCTGGAAGAAGGGGAAATACCACCAACTCAAGAAGCTGAGCAGGAGGAAGAAGAAGATGTGGTGGAGATTGGCACCACAACAGGTGAGTGTCTGCGACCACAGGCTCAGGTAAAAGAGATGGATGTTGGCAGATTTTTGAGACCTGTTTTTTTTGTTCTTTATCTCTTTTTAGGTGATCGGGATCCAGAACGCTTTACATCTGAAAGTGCCCAGATACTGATTGGGGAGATCATGGGATGTAATCTCCAATTGCAAAACATCCAGCAACAAATCAGTGATGTTATTAAAAAAATAATAACATCATTGATGTTTTGGGGTGAATTTAAACCCCACAAAATCACCTGTTTTATCTTACTAAAATTTTAACAATGTTTAGAAAAGCCAAATTTGGAGGATGCACACAGTGTGCCAACATGTGCTATCTGCCATCACAGGAGATCAATGGACGCGTTTTGGGGGTGCAACCCCTTCCTCAATTATAAAGTAGCGTTGAGGAAGGGCTTGCTCCCCCAAAACACGTCCCTTGATCCCCCCTGATGGCAGATAGCACATGTTGACATTCGTAAATTGGTGTGCATCTTCCAAATTTGGCTTTTCCAGGGGTGATTTCCCCCCATCTGAACGCTATATCAAACCCAGTTCCTAAATACTGATGTCTGATATAGCCTTCAGGTTTTACCTAATGTGAACTTTGTAAGTTCAAGTTTTTTGGCTTTCTTGTTGGTTTTACACAGGCCTGTTTTATCTGAAATGGATATTTCGATTTTTGATAATGCCCCCCCCCAAAAATTGTTATACAACAAACATGTTGTTTTGTTATAAAAACCTTTGGTAAATGCACATGTGATTGTGCAGATATAAAAAAGTGCCTTACTCAAGAATGTGTGGATTATTGTCTCAACGCTACAACACTTTTGGAGTGATGTAATTGCTGTTTTATGCAAAAATGGGGGTTATTTCCTAAGGGCAAATACACTTTGCACTACAAGTGCAGGTTCAGTGCAGTTGCAAGTGCACTTGGAGTGAAATGTGTTTTTGCATTTAGGAAGTACCAGCCAACACTATTCTTTATAAGGTTACCCAATCACGACATTTTCTGCACTCAACACATTTCTGTCAGGGTCAGCTCAAACAAACACAAGCAGTAAATGTCCACCAAGAATTGCTTTTGGTTGTTTTTTATTTGAAAAAGGTGTCACAGATTGTCTGGCATATTTATAGCCCCCCTACCCGCAAAGAACTCCAGGTATCGTAACCGGACATCACGGGCACTCAGGGAGGGCAAGCCAGGACGGCCGCTTTCAAGTGCCGTCATTGTTGATGTATTTGGGATTCCGGCCTCAGGCCCAACTGAGCCAGCATAGTTGGCTGAATGTTTTCATAGAAAATTGTGGAGAACACAGCAGGCAAGTATTATATGGTTCAGTTTATACTCCGCCATATGGATGGGTGTCATAAATAATCGGAACCGGCTGGCCAGGATTCCAAATGTGTTCTCCACCACTCTTCGGGCTCTGGCCAGCCGGTAATTAAAAACCCTCTGTTCCGGGGTGAGGGTCCTCATCGGGAATGGCCGCATCAGGTGGTCCCCCAGCGCAAATGCTTCATCAGCAACGAACACAAATGGGAGACCTTCAACATTGTCCTCTGGAGGTGGCAAGTCCAAGCTGCCATGGAGACGCCTGTAGAACTCCGTCTGGGCGATCACTCCACCATCGGACATCCGGCCATTCTTTCCCACGTCCACATACAAGAAGTCGTAATTAGCCGACACCACCGCCAACATCACTATACTATTAAACCCCTTGTAATTATAATAGTACGACCCCGAGTTGGGTGGTGGGACGATGTGGACGTGTTTCCTATCAATTGCCCCTCCGCAGTTAGGAAAGTCCCACCGCTGGGCAAAGTGGGAGGCCACAGTCTGCCATTCCTGTGGCGTGGAAGGAAACTGTTGAGGAAAAAACAATAAACATTACTATTTTTTCACAGAAACCTGGCAAGCAGATTAGACACAAACATTATGGGTCAACCTCCAGATAGCATTTATTAAGGGGAATTTAACAACAACAAAGTATAAGGTACACCTATCATATTCCCCCTCCCCCCCCTCTCATGGGCCATTTCTAACATTATAGGGGGGGGAACTCTTGGACAGGTAACCCTCTTCACTTCATTGAGAGATGAATGCCTAAATACAGGGTATTACTTGGAACAGCCCCTCCTTAGTTACACTATTGGCAGCCCACTGGACAAGTAAGAAGTGTCAGAATACAAAGATATAAATACATATAAATACTGTACACATTTGAGCACATTTGGACATTCTGCTATTACCTATCAAGATCATAATAGGATACAAGAACTTTAAACAGTACCATTGGAAAGTATTCAGGCAGGCCCTTGCACTACATGCTTTGGGGAATTCATCCATAAATCTGAGCACTAAAGAGGTGGGTATAGTGTGTATGGGTTTGGCAAAGTCAGCAGATAGATGATTGAGGATAGAGAATTGGGATCAGCTGAGTAAGCAGTTGGGGGAGGGAGGGTTACCAAAAATTTGGGGACAACCCCAAAAAAAGCCTCTGGCCCTCTGCCTGAATTTAAATCAAAAATAACATTTCCAAACATTTTAGGGGGTGTTTGGGGTAAAGCACTACTATGGAGCTGATAAAATACATTGTTAAGTGACTACATGAGGTGAATATAGGGCAGGAGACACCATGCTGGGGAGGTTATTGAAGGGAAAATATGTATGAAGGACCTAAACTAATAATTACATAAAAATCCAGCATGCATGAGGACAAAGGGGACATTCACAGCATACTACAAGCATGGTAATTAGGGAATGAGGAAAGAAATACAATATATTATCAAACATTCAATACAATAAAATGTGATATTAAAGGATAAAAATCTTACCTTCATATACTCCTTCTGCAGGACCTGGATGATGGCAGAACAGGTCTCTGGGATAATGATCCCCAGAGCCTGGGGGGAGATGCCTGTCGAGAACTTGAGGTCCTGCAGGCTTCTCCCTGTGGCCAAATACCGCAAGGTAGCGACCAACCTCTGCTCCGGAGTGATGGCTTGCCTCATGCAGGTATCCTGCCTGCTGATATAGGGGGTCAGCGAAGCCAACAAACGGTGAAATACGGGGTCCGTCATCCTGAGAAAGTTCCTGAAATCATCAGGATTATTCTCACGGATCTCACGGAGCAAAGGCATATGACAGAACTGGTCACGCTGAAGCAACCAATTCTTGGTCCATGAACTCCTCCCTACCCTGTTCATGGACTGGACTTGTGTCAAGGTCAGGACCCCAACACCAAGCCCCCGCACAGCACGAACTCTACGAGGAGTACGCATACGCAACATGGCTAGAAAACGGTCGGCTGCTCAGAACGAAGTAACAGAACGCACTGAAGAACAGCAAGGCCTGTGAAGAGCGACCTGAAAAACAGCAACGAGCGGACAAGATCGCACAGAAAGCTCCAATACGAACTGACTGCACGCACTGAAGAGCAGATACAAACCCACAAGCACAAACTGAACGGCAGAAAACGATCTGAAAGCCACGAGTCTGAAAAAGCGCGAATCGTCTCTCACCAAACTTTTACTAACACGAGATTAGCAAAAGGAGCCCAAAGGGTGCTGCGCTTGGTTCTGAACTGGCCTTTTCTAGTCTCGTCGTACGTGCTTGACGTCACCGCGTTCTTGGCGATCGGAAATTCCGACAACTTTATGCGACCGTGTGTAGGCAAAACAAGTTTGAGCCAACATCCGTCGGAAAAAATCCTAGGATTTTGTTGTCGGAATGTCCGAACAAAGTCCGACCGTGTGTACGGGGCATTACTCTGCTAAAACCTAGAGAATTGCACATGGAAATAATGTTTAGAGCATAATATAATTGCCTAAATGGTACTGAAATATGCGGTATATTATTTAAAGATTATCTGCTTTTAAACTGTGTGAAAAAGTCATTTCTACACTGAAATATCTTTAAAAGTCTGAAAAGTGAAAAATTCCCCGTTTTGGACAACTAGGTGCCAACACAACTGAGCATGCTCAGACCTGAAAATAACTCTCATTTTAACTCAAGTGTCTTTTTTACCTGGAGGTATAGTAAATACCAAAATGAGAGCTAATTAGAGAGCATTTTTTAGGAGTTAAAATCTGCTCTAATTTAGTCCAAATGAAGTTTCAGTCATTGATTCTAATGGAACAATTCTAACTTTCACAAAAAACCTTTTAATGTTGAGATGAAATGTATCTTTCTGTGAAATAAATTTTCCTTTGCAACATTGTTGCTTCTACTTAAAATATTTTGATTTTAAGAATGCTACAATGTGGAATGTTTTGATGTTTTGGTAAAATATATTTTTCTCAGTCACTTTCACTTGTTATTCTTCATCTCACAACAATCTTTACCCAAACTCACACAGGTGTCTTTACAATCCACAAACAATATCATTGCTGATGCAATTTTTTGTGCTTTTTATTATTTCCAAATATTCATAATTTGAGCCCAAAAAATGTGATATGTGTACCAACATCAGAAATCAAAATGTAATTCCCAAAAATTTGAGGGTAATATTCTACGCTAACCCACAAAAAAACACCAAATATCACAGAATAAATCAAGAAGAATAACTCTTGAGTAATGTAATTCCATCACCTGTATGTCCATAGAAATGCAGTATTTATGTGTTTTTATGTGTATTTATGTGTAGTTATGTGTAGGAGGGTCTCACACGTGGCAGCTCTGTGGCTTAGAGGTTTGAACTCCTGCTTAGTATCTCTGAGGGTCTGGGTTCAAATCCCAACCATGTTACTTCATGTAGAGAAGTTGTCTCATCTCCCAGGTCCTATAACTATGTCTAATTGTAGTAGTTATGTGTAGGAGGGTTCCACCACCATTGTAAGTCTTTTCCAGATACACTATATAGCCAAAAGTATTGGGACTCCTGCCTTTACACACACATGAACTTTAATGGCAGCCCAGTCTTAGTCCGTAGGGTTAAAATTTGATTTGGCCCACCCTTTGCAGCTAGAACTGCTTCTGGGAAGGCTGTCCACAAGGTTTAGTCTGCATATGGGAATGTTTAATCATTCTTCCTGAAGTGCATTTGTAAGGCCAGGCACTGATGTTGGATGAGAAGGCGTGGCTTGCAGTCTCTACTCTAATTTAGCCAAAGGGTGTTCTATCGGATTGAGGCCAGGACTCTGTGCAGGCCAGTCAAGTTTCTCAACCCCAAACTTGCTCATACATGTCTTTATGGACCTTGCTTTGTGTACTGGTGTGCAGTCATGTTGGAACAGGAAGGGGCTTTCCCCAAACTGTCCCCACAAAGTTGGGAGCATGAAATTGTCCAAAATGTCTTGGTATGCTAACGCCTTAAGAGTTCCCTTATCTGAAACTAAGAGGCCAAGCCCAACCCCTGAAAAACAACCCCGCACCATAATCCCCCTCCACCAAATCATTTGGACCAGTGCACAAAGCAAGGTCCATAAAGACATGGATGAGTGATTTTGGGGTGGAGGAACTTGACTAGCCTGCACAGAGTCCTGACCTCAACACAACAGAACACCTTGGGGATAAATTAGAGAGGAGACTGTAGGTCAGGCCTTCTCGTCCAACATCAGTGCCTGACCTCACAAATGCACTTGGAAGAATGGTCAAACATTCCCATAGACACACTCCTAAACCTTGTGGACAAGAAGAGTTGAAGCTGTTATAGCTGCAAAGGGTGGGCCAAATTAGTTTTGAACCCAATACTAATACTGGGATGCCATTACAGTTCATGTGTGTTTAAAGGCAGGCATCCCAATACTTAGGCCAATATACTGTATATTGCTTGTGACACTGAGCATGGCTATGGACTTAGGGCTGGTTCACACCACAGAGATGCAGAGAACATGTGTGGGGATGCCTGGTGGGTAAGTGGGTAGCAGTTCTGTCTAGCAGCACCTGGGATGTTGGTTCAATTCCCCAACATGCTAATGCTTGTGTTGAAGTTTATATGTTCTCCCTGTGTGTGTTTCTCACCACAATCTAAAGACATGCTGGCATTATATTTGTCTCCTGTCAAAATAGTTTCTAATGTAAGATTATTAATTTTGGACTTTATATTGGAAGCTCATTGCAGCCAGGGACTGATGTTAATGTTTATTAGCACTAATCATGCCCAGGGACTTGGACATTTCAAATTTTAGGGTTTACACTACACAGGTACATATGCTTAGAAAACTGTTGCTTTGTTTATGTGGATGCAAATGGACTTTGATCTTTGTCCTGTATTTGGAGATTTGATGCACATAGCCAAGGCTAACACAGTTGCAAATCCTATTATGTGTTCCTGCTCATCAGGTGCAATCACTTTAGACATACATGAAGAGACAGATTGAAAGATACTGGTGGGGGGGCAGGAGGCGGAGCCTAGCGGAGCAGACATGCATTGTTAGAGCTCCACACCGCTGAGGAGAGAAGAGAAGGACAAAGTGGAGCCTGCAGGCTCAAAAGGTATCCATTTGAACCTTTTTGCCCCAGGGAACAAACTGTGAAAGTTTGGGCAGGAAATATGGTACTGGGAGGAAACCGTGGCAGAAATAAAAATCACCTCACAAAGAGCTCACAGGCACTCACTGCAGCTGAAGCAGCTCCAGTCACCTCACAAGATACAGCATCAGGGCGCTCTCACAGACAGAAAATGTCACAGCAAGACTCCCCATTTGAGTCAGATACAGAACAAATCCTCTCACAAACTTCTCCTCCTCAGTATCCCCAGTAATATTATTAAAATTTGAAAAGATGCTTCATAAGGCTTTAAAACAAACCTCAGACCAAATAACAAAAAGCCTAACCAAAGAAATAAGAGAGCTGGGAAACCGCACCGCAGCCTTAGAAATAAAAATGGATGAAATTGAAATTACAACCCAAGAAAATATAACAGAATTGGAACAATTAAAAAAAGAGAATTTAATACTTCAAACTAAGCTCGAAGATTATGAAAATAGAGCCAGACGTTCAAACTTGCGCATAAGGGGAATACCTGAAACTGTGACAGACCTGCAATCTACTATTACTGCTCTATTACAAGAACTAAAGCCAGATATCCCTATTGAACGTTTAGAACTGGACAGAGTACACAGAGCCCTCACAGCCAAAAAGAAAGATGGACCCCCACGTGATATAATCACAAAATTTCATTATTACAGAACGAAAGAACAAATACTAATTGCTGCAAGAGAAAAAAAGGAACTTAATTTTCAAGGACACAATTATCAAATTTTTGCTGACCTATCCCAACTTACTATTACTAAAAGACGATCCATGAAACCCCAACTAATGGAACTGCAACGCCACAACATTATGTATCAATGGGGCTTCCCCTTTTCAGTCAGATTTAACTACCAAGGTACAATTTACAGAAGCAGATCAGCAGGTGAACTACAACAAACCCTTTTAAAATTAAATCTGACAGAACCCACAAGCAGCAACTCTCCCACACGCAGAAGAATGGCGTCATCTTTACCTTCAGGCAGCACCCAGAAAATTTCAGAACAAAATGGGAATCATCATTCTCACAAAAGAGGCCGTTATGCCACATCATCCATGGACCAAGAAGATTCAATAGACTGACATCCTAATTCCTGATATCTCTTCATTTATTATACTAAGAGATGGTTCTCTTTAAAAAACCTATATTTATAACTGAATGTAACTGCATTCTGATAGTCACACACTGTGTGGGATCATGTTACATTCCAGTTATATTTCTTATTACTTCTGATTCATATAGCCTTAGAATATATAAGTGAAATAAGGAAATTCTTGTTCAGTTATATATTATCAGGTAATAACAATAGATTTATTACTTTTTAGGACAAATATGTTCAATAATCCAGAAGTAATGGAAGCTTTTTCTTTCTTTTCTTAAAACAAATATATTATTACCTAACTAGTTCCTAGAATTATGTTTTTGTTTATTCTAATCTGAAGCAATACAACCTCAATTTTATGAGTTAACATATCTAAACAGTTACATATGAATAAAAGATGTAATTGTTTACTCTAAAAGGGTTAAAATCCCAAAATAATTCAAACTATCTTCATCAATACCAAAGTTATTAACAGTACCTTTCTAACTGAATTATTTAGCCTAGGGCAAGACTAACCATATACAACCACCCTGGAATAAATAATTTCAACAAAAACTATATTCTGCACTCTAATTAATGAAACATCATTTTGATGTCTTTTGACATAGCACTTCTCTCCTGTAAGCGGAAGATCCGTGTACCCCCATTAGCCCTCCTCATTCTCCCAACCATATTATGTGGGAGTGTGACGAAGGCACTTATTCCCCTGACAGAGATATCTATTCTCTTTCATGGGTAAATTGTGATTACTTGCAAAAAATAATTTATACAATGTATCATTTAATCTCATATGTTTTTTGTTTACTCTTTACTCCAGAATCCACTGGTTTCTTTTCTATCTATTCATCTCTTCAGTCCACACAGGTTGATCTGCGCAGTCAGCTCTGCATAACAAAAAGTAAGTCAAAACTATTTGATCTATTGCCATGGCACCACTGAATATACTTTCCCTGAATGTTCAGGGAATAAATGTCCCTCAAAAAAGGACCAAAGCCTTCCGTACTTTCCATAACAAGAAGGCTCACATAGTATGCCTCCAAGAAACACACTTCACCAAAGATTCTACTCCAAAATATATTTCTCCTTTTTATCAACAAATTTACACGGCTTCTGCCTGTACCAAGCAAAGGGGAACTCTAATTGCATTTCACCGATCCACACCATTCACCTTATCATCAGAAATTAAAGACCCAGAAGGTAGATACCTGATACTCATGGGTTATATAATGGATACAGCAATCACGGTGATTTCCTACTACGCTCCTAACAAACAACCTACACCATTCCTCTCACATATGTTACAAGTGATTAATACACACAAAATAGGAACAGTGATAATGTGTGGGGATTCGAACCAGGTCCTCCTCCCATTTCTAGATAAATCACCTTTTACATCATCCAAAATAACCTCTAGATTACCTTTTTCTCAACTTCTTTCCAAATACAATCTGGTAGATTCATGGAGAGAAAGTAACCCAATGAAAAATAAATTCACTTATTTCTCGCACCCTCATCAAACCTTCACCAGAATAGATCATATTTTTCTAACAATAGGAATGATACCAGAAATTATTGCATCAGATATAATTCCGGTTCCGTGGTCTGACCATAATGCAGTATACACTACTATAGCCTCAGCCATACCAAAAGCGCATGACCCAACGTGGTACTTACCGGACATAATGCTCAAACACCCACTACATCAGATGGCCATTGAACAAGCTTTAAAGGAATACATATTAATTAATAATACAACAGACATCTCCCCAATAACACTGTGGGAAGCTCATAAGCCTGTCTTGCGTGGTACATTACAAAGACAAATGGCACTATTTAAACGGGAACGCAAAAATCTAGCAAAAAAACTAGAACTCAATTTTAATGCAGCCTACATATCATTTCAAGATAATCCATCTCAGAGTACAAAATCTCATCTGGAAAAATCTAGATTGGAATACGATCTATTTCTCACTGAGTCAGTTGATAAATCCCTCAAACGCTCCAAACACAATTTCTACATGAATACAAACAAACCAGGTACATATTTGGCTCGGGCATTAAATTCAACTAACAAATCTTTCAAACCAATACGTTTGAAATTATCAAAAAATGTTTACACTTGTAATCCAGTTAAAATAGTCCATAAATTTCATTCACATCTCGCAACTTTATACAAGACAAACAATGAATTTAATCCTACAGAAGCTGAATCCTTCTTCTCAAAAATAAACTTACCTGAGTTATCTCAGAATCAAAAAAGTAGTTTGGATGAGCCTATAACTATAGATGAAGTTGCTAACGCCATAAAAGACCTAAAACTTAACAAAAGACCAGGCCCAGATGGCTACTCGGCTTTATACTATAAAACATTCTCAGAAATACTCTCTCCCATTCTCACTGAAACTTTTAACAAACTTCTAGATGGACATTCTTTTCGGCAAGAAACACTAATGGCAATTGTTTGTATGATCCCAAAACCCCTTTCTGATGATACTTCCTGTGTGAATTATCGGCCTATCTCTCTGTTAAACCTCGATATTAAATTATTAGCAAAAATAATAGCAAAATGCCTCAATAGCATTATAGGAAAATTAATACATAGAGATCAAGTAGGCTTCATGCCAAATAGACAGGCAGGCGATAATATACGCAGGGCAGTGTTATTGGCACATATTGCTAAAAAACTGAAAATCCCTTTATGTTTTCTATCTCTCGATATTAAGAGGGCATTTGACACAGTATCCTGGCAATATATGCAATATTCATTACAAAAATGGGGTTTTGGACCCCACTTTTTAACATGGATCAAAGCATTATATAATAAACCCAAAGCCTATATAAAATATGCTGGATACAAATCTGAAGCCTTTAATATCGAAAGAGGTACCCGACAGGGTTGCCCATTATCTCCCTTATTATTTGCCCTTATACTCGAACCCATGGCCCAATACATCAGAACAAACCAAACTATAACTGGCATTGAAGTAGGAGGTATTACACACAAATTATGTATATTTGCAGACGATATATTACTTTTTCTATCATCACCACAGGTCTCTGGTCCTAACTTAATACCAGCTCTTGATGGATTTGCAGCCCTATCCGGCCTTATGATTAATCCTAAGAAATGCCTAGTGCTTAATATTTCACTCACAAACATGGAATTGATCCCGGCTAGGGCTGCACTCCCATTCACATGGGCAGAAAAATCAATCTCATATCTTGGAATTCATTTAACAGCATCTCATTCTGACTTATTCTTAACCAATTATCCTCCTGTATTAAGACAGATCACAAATCTAATAAAACAATGGTCGCAACTTCCTTTATCCTGGATAGGGAAGATTAATGCAATCAAAATGACTATTCTACCCAAATTGCTTTATCTATTCAGAGTCCTCCCTATTCCAATTCCTTCCTATTTTTTGAGAATAGTACAAAAAAGAGCAACTTCGTTTATATGGGGCTCTTCTAAACCACGTATACCTATACACACACTACATCTTCCCAAAAATAAAGGAGGCCTGGGATACCCTAATTTTACTAACTACTACAGAGCAGCACATTTGGCCAGTCTGTCCAAATACCATGCAAAACAGGAAATCCCATTATGGGTATTTATAGAGGCTTCAGAAAATGACCCTCTATTAATATCGAATTTATTATGGCTTGATCCTAAAGACCGCTTTAAAATTCATAATCCCATAACTAAACACTTCTTATCTCTCTGGGATAAACTAAAAACCAAATATCAGTTACAATCTCCACACAATCCTCTCCTTTCTTTTATCAGAAATCCGGCCTTTTATCCGGCATGGATCTACCCAAATTCTTTTAAAGCTTGGACAACATCAGGCATTCAGACACTAAATGACTTCATAGCATCTAAATCATTCCTTTCATTCCCATCACTTAGAGAAAAATATGATCTACCAAACTCTGAGATATTTAGATATCTCCAAATCAAAAATTTCTATACACCATTCCTAAAGGGGGATACACCATTATCCCAATTATCCATTTTTGAATCAATCTGTACAAAAGATCCATTTGCTAAAGGTACAATTTCATCACTTTATAATCAATTATATGGAGTAGCAAATCTTAATAGACCCTCTTACGTTCAGGGGTGGGAGGAGGACCTGGGACGAACTTTAGAAGACACGGACTGGTCTAACATATGGCTCACATCTAAGTCATCTTCACCCAACATCTTAGCACTGGAGACAAATTATAAAGTCCTAACTCGCTGGTACCTTGTACCCGCTAGAGAGGCAAAATATTCACCTAATACCTCAGCTCTTTGTTTTCGAGGATGCCCAGAAATAGGCACATATTTACACATATGGTGGACGTGCCCAGTAATCCAAACCTTCTGGAAGGAAGTCTTCGTGATTGCATCTAAAATATTTAAAAAAATAATACAACCAGATCCATATTTAACTTTACTTAATCTAAAACCGGAATGGTTAACACTCTCTCAATTCAGACTTATGATCCAACTAATAACGGCTGCAAAACAAACAGTGGCCAAGGCATGGAAATCTCCTACATTGGTACTAGCAGAAACAATTCACAGAATGAATAATACAATGTCCCATGCTAAGATGGTAGCCATCGATCAAAATCAAATTCCAAAATTTGAAAAACTTTGGCACCCTTGGATAAAACAACAGTTCCTGTCAAATTTCAATGACTCTGTCCTGTTGCCATGGTAACAGATTAAATGACTTACAGAGACACCCATTCTAAGGCTTCAAAGAGAACTAAAAAGAATAATAAACTGACGAGCGGGACAACCTTGTGGACCATACCTCTACCTTTCAACCCTTTTTCTTCTTTCTCTTTCCTTTTCTCCACCTTACGATTAAAGCTCATTATCAGAATGTATTTGACCTATATACACTCTACTTGTAAACAATATGTATAGTAGGTATAAATCATTTAAATACCTACAAAAGTAACTAAGGAAATGATATATATCTTTAATTTAGGTTTACGTGAACCCAATGTTTAATATTTGAAATTTCATGATATTTACCTATATAAACCCTACTGTAAAACAATGAGCTTACTTTATAGATCCTTGTAAACTTACTTTATGTATCTTTATAACATTGTATACTCAATAAAATTCTTTTGACAAGGAAAGATACTGGTGGGCGTGTACTTCTATTGGGTGTGTCAGTGTGCTAACAATACAACCTCTCTTATATAAAGGCCTGCAGTAGGGGGGTTCGTTTGGCCTGAGAAGGTCAGGTTTTTTTTTGTTGTGATGGAGAAGGAATGATATTGGGAGATTTGATGAAATTCTTGTGCATTTTTTCAATCAAAAGTGGGTTTATGTGGCCATGCTGTCAATGTTGTGTGTGTATTGTTCCTGTCTGATCATGCAAACATCGTTTGGAAGCATCTGCTGATCTACTATTTTTGATCTCGTTTAATCGTGTACACCGAAATGTAGCTTCCAGCAGAACATGGTCATCAATGTATGTATGTGTGGATTGTGGGCTGGTGGTGGGTGTTTTGAATAAGTCTTTTGCAATATTATGTTGGAATGCTTTGTAAGAATGACTGTTAAGTATGTTTCTATAATCTTTCATATAATGTGATGTGTTGTCCATTATACACTGAAATTAAAGCTGTGTCCACTCTAAGGTTTTGTCTAATTTTAGATTGTAAGCTCCTATGAGCAGGGCCCTTAAAATTCCGTTGCTAAATGTAGTACCATATATCCTGTCCAAATTTTTTTGAAGCTAGTAAATGTAAATTTATTTTTTTTCTGCTGGTAAAATAAATACATTGAGCTTTTGTTGTGGTGTGTGTGTGTGTGTGTGTGTGTGTGTGTGTGGTGTTTGTTTGTTTTTTTTTTCTTTCTTTCTACTTTTCTTTCTTTAGTTTTTGTGGGTGGTGGTTTTGGGAAAGTGCAATATCTCTTTTATATTTTATTTCAATATGTATTTGTGCACCAAAAAACTAATCTCTTTGCCCTGGTTCACATGCTACTTTGAAATTGCGCTAGTAGTGAAAGGTAGCACAATTTCAAAGTAGCAAGGTCAGCGTGATTTCAGGTGGTTTCATACACAAATGTCTATTGAAGTCGCACCTGAAATCGGCAAAAGTAGTGCAGGAACTACTTTAGCAAATTGATGCGGTGCCACAAAAAAAAGTTGCATCAATTGGAACAGTGCCATTGCCAATAGTCATGCGATTTGATCTCTCAAATCGCATGACCAATCGCTCCAATGTAAACCTAGGCTTCTGCACAACTGCAAGTTATATATAAAGATTCCACCTTTATCATTAACAGCTGTGGAGAATTGCAGGTAATGAATTCAGCTGGTGGATAGGCAGTATTTGAATGTGTCAGCTCTGGTTCACATTGGTGTGATTTGACATGTCAAATCTGTGGCAATTGCACTGTTCTAATTGGTGCGATTTGTATTGATATTGGTGCAGAAACCTGCACTGATGTCTCTGTTGCCCCCACAGTCGGGACTGACATGCAGGAATGAAATTGTGAGAGTTCAGCTGAACGCTTTCCTCCCTCTGTCAGTGTGAACCAGGGCTCAAACTGGGCCTTTTGTCTTTGTAATTCACCTGCTGCTAACCCAGGGACACCATTTCTTAGCAAACTCCCTTAAGTTTACCTTCAAATATATGTAGAAATACAGATTTGCATATCTGAAAATAAAAAATACTAATCATGGTTGGGATCAAATATTCGCAGCTGCAATCAAAAGCGTGGTTTCACCTTCTGACCTGGAAATTAGTCATTGTATGCACCCGGAAGTTCCTGTGCTGGTCAGGATCTCCATCTAGGTGGACATGGCGAGGTCTCTTTAGCAGAGAGGAGGTGCTGCTCATTGGCCGCGTAAGTGTAGGATATGTTCTTGTACTTAATCAATGCGGGGTGGATGTCATAGTTAGATTTGGTGTGGGTGGGGTTCATTGATTTGTTTGGCATCACCACACATTTGCTTCCGTCCCATGTGCACACATCACTTCCTGCATTTGTTCTGCTGATGTAAATCATTAAGGACTATGCAAGTATAAATGAGAGCTCCTTTTATTAAAATATATATGACTTGTTTCACAGCTGGGCGAATTTTCCAGCAAGTTTGGACCTCTGAGTTGCATGACAAGTTGTACCCCATGATTCTCAATGACAACCATTCATATCTGTGCTACTTTAAGTTGCACCAACTTCAAAGTAGTCCCTGTACTACTTTGGTGTGACTTGAGGTATATCGGGTACAATATTACACAGGCATTCCCAGAAGTTGGGGCCAAGTTGCAGCAGCAAAGTGGCAGCAAAATAGTGTGACTTTCAGGTCGCAGCAGTGTGAATGAGATTCAAGGATAACACCTTTGAATTTGGCCCTATTGTCACTTGTGTATCCTGAAGGTGTAGCAATTTGTCCCTGCACTACCTTGGTTTGACTTTGATGCAATTTGAGGTCCATACACCACAAGATTACACAGACATTGCTTCAAGTCATGACAAAGCTGTGCAATTTTAAGGTCGCACAAGTGCAAATGGGGCCTTATTCAAAGGTGTTATCAATTAATCGCATTAGGTTACTTTCACACTTGGGTGACTTTTCATGGAGCTTTGGACCTCAGAGTCACATGAAAAGTTGTCCCCCTTGATTTCCATGCATATTTATTAGAGCTGCATGATTAATCGTCATCGTGATTTTTTTCCCCTTTACGATCTTGAAAAAAGAGTTTCACGATTCTTGCTATGCAAAGAACTCTCTCTGCTCTTCTGAAGCCACAGTCGAAAAACCAGGAAGTCTGCCAAGAATTAGAACATTCTTTATCAGTGAACTTAACTAGAAACCTTGTAACAATTTGTCAATTAAATAGACTTCTGTGTAAGTGAGGAAAGTTTAACCACTTAAACACTAAACATTTTTCTGACATTTGTTGGTTTCAGGTTAAAATCATTTTTTTTTTGCTAGAAAATTACTTAAAACCCCCCAACATTATATATATTTTTTTTAGTAGAGACCCTAGAGAATAAAATGGTGGTTGTTACAATATTTTATGTCACACTGTACTTGCGCCTTTCAAATGCAATTTTTTTGGAAAAAAGTACTTTAATGAATAAAAAAAAAAAAAAGAAAAGTTAGCCCAATTTTTTGTGGGATAATGTGAAAGATTTTACGTCGCGAGAATCGTGATCTTTTTATTCTAAGCAAAAAAATTGTGATTCTCATTTTGGCCAGAACCGTGCAGCTCTAATATCTATGCAACTTCACCCATGTTCACATAGATCTGAATTGACATGTCAAATTGTAGGCCAAATCGGCACCTATTGATGGCAATGGAACTGTCTGAATTGGTGCGACGCCACAACGATTCCCAAAAGTAGTTCCTGCACTACTTTGGGCGACTTCAGGGGGCGATTTCTTACCTCCCAACTTTTTGAGATGGGTATAAGGGACACCTATTAGCAAAAGTAGGTAGGCATAGGACACCTTCTTAAAGGAGAACAGTTGGGACCTATGTGATTTCACTAGACATCTGTGCAGGAAAGTGCACTGATGTCTCTGAAATCGCTGACAAAGTCGGGCTGAGTCACACTTGTGCGACTTTGGACATCAGAGTCGTATGACAAGTCATACCCCATGATTTTTAATGTGTACCATTCATATCTGTGCGACTTCAAGTAACACTGACTTCAACGTAGTCCCTGTACTACTTTGGTCTGACTTTGATGCGAGTTGAGGTCCATAGACCTCAAGTTTACACAGGCCATCCCTGGAATTGCGGCAAAATTGCTGATGCAAAATCATGGGAGTGTTGCGTGTCTTTCCCTGCGACTCCTGCGTCCATAGACCTCAAGATTACATAGGCATTGCTTAAAGTCGCATTAAAATCTAGCAACTTTCAGGTCGCACAAGTGTGAAAGGTGCCTAAGTCACTGTGCTGAGTACTATTTTATACCTAGAATATAAAGTAGTCCCACCATCAAACACTAGTAAACATATGTTCTCAATATAATTGTGCTCAAATGGCTGAAAATCACACAGATGGTATCACCTACTGAAAGCTTGCATTGTACTCAGCAGCATATGCTGAAAAGAGGCAAATGCCTATTAGCCAATGCCACATCGGCACGAGGATGGTTGTTACTATAATATTAATGCCTGAAATGCAAAACATTATTGTATTGAATCAAACATTAGTAAATGTATTTTCTCTGTAGGTAAGTGCTCAGCTCTGTAGCATAGCGGTATACCCTGCTGCCCCCAAAAGTTCAAGCCATGAATTCAAATCCCACTGACAGCATCACCTCCCAGAAGTGTGCATTGTACTCAGAAGCATAATTAGGCAAAGCACATCAGTTTGCTTTATTCCATATTTTAACTCTTCAAATGCATGCAATGGTATGTACTTATTCAAAAATATGGTATGGAATTCCAAAATTCAAGGAAAAAAATGTTGTAGGGTCCCCCAAGTACATACCAGGCCCTTCGGTATGGACTTTAAGGGGAACCCCACACCAAAATGTAAAATAAATTTGATGTGGGGCCCCCAAAATCCATACCAGACCCTTACCTGAGCATGCAGCCTGGAGGTCAGGATAGTGGGGGACGAGTGAGCACCCTCCCCTTCTGAACCTTACCAGACCACATGCCCCAAAGCACCTTTTCCCCATGTTGATGGGGACAAGGGCCTCTTCCCGACAACACTGGTCGGTGGTTGTCGGTCTGCAGGCAGGGGGTTTATCAGAATCTGGAAGCCCCCTTTAACAAGGGGGCTCCCAGATCCTTCCCCCTATGTGAATAGGTATGGGGTACATTTTACCCCTACCCATTCACCAAAAAAAGCAGTGAAATGTAAAAAAATTAATAGCCGGTTTTTGACAAGTCCTTTATTGTAGAACAGCTCCGAGCTGTCTTCTTCCCTGAGCCATCTTCTCCAGACGCTGTCTCTCCCTCCTCCATCTTCTCCCCGAGCTGTATTCTCCCAGAGCCGTCTCTCCTGCCGCCACTATCTGCTGTGTTCTTCCGCACCGCTGGCTACCCGCTAATAAAAAAAAGCTGCTTTTCTTCCATGGTGGTCTTCCTCCACTGTGTTGTCACCCGCTGTGTAGTGTCTCTTACATAGCCATGGAGCGGACTCTCCGGGTGACATTATCGGATGGCCACAGAAGACCGCCACAAGAAGAGCGGCTTTTTTTTATTAGTGGGTATCCGGCTGCGCTGAAGAACACATCAGCGGGAGAAGATGGTGGCAGCAGGAGAGACAGCTCGGGGAGAAGAAACATCAAACACTAGTGAATGTATTTTCTATGTATTTTCTATGTATTTTCTATGTATGACTGTGCTACACCCAATAGGCTAGCGGTCAGCACTTCTACCTTGAGAGAACTCATGGGTTCAAATCCCACAGAGAAATACTAAAAGATTGAATTGGTGAAAAAAAAGCAAATGACTATTAGCCAATTAGCCAAAGCAGCATATGCTGAAAATAGGTGAATGCCAATTAGCCAATGCACTTTAAATTTGGCTGATTCTATTATATTAACTCTTCAAATGCATGCAATGATATGTAAGTATTCAAGACTATTATGGTGTGAAATTCCAAACACCACACACTAACTAATGGGCAGATTACATTTTTTTGTTTGTTCATTTTAATTCGCTTGTGCACTGAAAAAATAAACACAGCTGGGGGATGGTAGGTTGGCTGGTATTTGAACTTGTACCATGAGTGCTGTGGAGACATCTGAGCAGACTACTAAGCCATTGTGCTAAGTATGAGACCTGCATAATAGTGTAGTATGATTAAAGAATGAATATAAATAAGTACCGCTTTATAGTCACCTAAATTAAAAAATAAAAAACAACATACAACAAATAGATAACCTAAATGTTTAATACATGTAACTTTACAGAATAGCAGACATTACTATGTAATAATCATTCATAACTGCATTAGTTAGCAAAAGAAGGAAAAAACTAGGAATACTAATCGCAACATACATAAATAGATGCACACGAGGTAGAGCACATCTCACATAAAAATGTTTCTTTCACATACATGGATCATGATTACAGTGCAGTACTATATAACAACTTGGTAGGAATTGGCATTTGCATATACGCGGAAGCGCTAATTAGCGCCAACTTAGAATTTACTAACATGTGTTTCTCACTAATAGCGCTAGTTTTTCATTCGCACATTCGCCTGTTGAAATTTTATTTGGCTAAAATGGGAGCTATTATTTGCCATAGTGCCCAGTACTTCCTGGCGCTATAGTAAATGACCCCCATAGACTTTAACGGTGTTTGCGTGCTCGAACAAACTTTTTTCCTGTTCACATGTTCTGGTGCGAACCGAACAGGGGGGGGTCTGCTCATCCCTACCTAGCAGTAAAAAGGGTCGCTGGTTCGTATTCCCAACCACACCACAAGACTACCTGCCTGGAGTTTGCATGTTCTCCCTGTGCCAGCGTGGGATTCCTCCGGGTACTCTGGTTTCCTCCCACACTCCAAAGACATGCTGGTAGGTTAATTGGCTTCTGTCTAAATTGGCCCTACTATATGAATGTGATTTAGGGACCTTAGATTGTAAGCTCCTTGAGGGTAGGGGCCCATATTAGTGTATAATGTATATGTAAAGCACTGCATAAATTGACGGCACTATAGAAGTACCTTAAATAAAAATAAATAAGTCTTCACTAATATTATGGTGTGAATCTCCAAAACACCATACACTAGCTAACAAGCAGTTTACATTTGATAAACTTTATTGTATGGTATATAAACCATCAAACACTAGTAAAAGTATTTTGTACATATAATTGTGCTCAGCCCAATAGGCTAGCAGTTAGCACCTCTACCTTCAAAAATTCTGGTATTGAAAGACTCATGGGTTCAAATCCCACAGAAGAATCCTAAAAGATTACTATTGGTGGAGAAAAGGAGAATTACTGTTAGCCAGTTAGCCAATTAGCCAAAGCAGCATAAAGTGAATGCCAAGTAGCCAATACACTTTAATGTGGCTGATAATATTGTATTAACTCTTCAAATGCTTGCAATGGTATGTAAGTATTCACTAATATTATAGCACCTCTACCTTCAAACATTCAGGTATTGAAAGACTCATGGGTTCAAATCCCACAGAAAAATCCTAAAAGATTGCATTGGTGGGAAAAGGAGAATGCCAGTTAGCCAATTAGCCAAAGCAACACAAATATACGTGTGTATATATATTTACTGAAAATAGGTGATTGCCAAGTAGCCAATGCAGTTTAATGTGAAAGTTTTTATTGTATTAACTCTTTAAATGCATGCAATGGTATGTAAGTATTCAATTATATTATGATGTGACATTCCAAACACCACACACTAGCTAAAGGGCAGTTTACATTTCTTTGTTTGTTTATTTTAATTCACTTGTGCACTGAAAAAATAAACACAGCTGGTGGATGGTAGGTTGGCTGTTGTTTGAACTCATACCAGGAGTGGTGTGGAGATATCCAAGCAGACCACTAAGCCATTGTGCTAAGTACAAGACCTGCATAATAGTGTAGTATTATTAAAAAATGAACATAAAAAATTACTGCTTTATAGTCAACTAAATTAATAAATAATAAATTAAAAAAATAAAAAACAACATACAACCAATAGGTAACCTAAATGATTAATACATGTAACTTTACAGAATAGCAGACATTACTATGTAATAATCATTCAGAACTGCATTTCTTAGCAAAAGAAGGAAAAAAAAACTAGGAATACTAATTGCAATATAAATCAATAGATGCACGGGAACTAGAGCACATCTCTGATAAAAAATGTTTCTTTCACATACATGGATCATGGCTACAGTACAGTGCTATATAACAACTTGATAAGAATTGGCATTTGTATATACGCGGAAGCGCTAATTAGCGGCAATTTAGAATTTACAAACGTTTGTTCTCCACTTATATCGCTGATTTTCATGCGCAAATTCGCCGTTTTGTTTCCATTTGGCTAAAATGGGCTCTATTATTTGCCATAGTGCCCAGTACTTCCTGGAGTTATAGTAAATGACCCCCAATGTAACTATGTAACTCCATGAACTGGCAAGCAGTGGCAGCTTCATATTTCTCTCATGAAATGTATACTTTAATAAGTTAATTTAGTGTTATATTAAAAATATTATATATAAAATATTTGTTGATGTTTCAGTGGAGTTTACAATCCAAATCCCCAATTCTATATTATAAACATCTAATGCTGTCTATACATGTATTTTTGGCTGTAGATAGCCTTTGTATTAGCATTATTATGGCCAAATAGTATTTAATCCATGCATCATTTTGCTGACATTTTTATATAACTACTTATAATTTCTACTAATTTTGTATATTCCAACAAAGTATCTCTACATATACAGAAGTGATCCTGCGCTGCTCGCACGTAAAGAAAAAAGCAGCTAACACAAACATCAAAGTTAATGTACAAAAAAACAGAAAAAGTGTAGCGCTAGGACCTAATCTACCATAGGTAAGTAGGTACACAGTGAAGAGGGTCACCAATAAAGAGACCTGTTCAAGATTGAAAAAACCCCGTTAAGCATGTTGGGGGTCTAACAGTAACAACAATTTTTCAGTCTTATAGATGAACAGTCTAATGATCCAATATCCCAAAACTGCAGACAAGCTGGCTACCACCGAAAAAGATGAAGGCTTACCAGATGTGGTGGACCAAGTAGGGCATACGCCAAACTGGGTCGGATAAGGCTTGGGTGGTAGAGAGCTGTGGATGTCTGTGGTATCACAGGCTGTCTGATTCCTCCAGCTGGTGTTCAAGTTCTGGGTGATGTGTGGGATTCCAAGGATGTGGGTAGTTCTGTAAGTCCCCGGAGGGGGGGGTGAGGTATTCCGTGTATGGTTCCCTCACATCGGTCATTCATGGAGTATAAGAGGATAGGAAAAGAAAAAAGGGCCACATAGTGTAAATCCGTATAAAGGGTTTATTTAAAAATATATATATAGGAAATACACTCACGTATAAGTCCACAAGGAAATGCAGCGCTGAGAAAAAGTGGCGACAATCGGGTCCTGCCCGACGCGTTTCGTCCTAAAAAGGCGTCATCTGGGGGGTTACCCCCACTGTGGCCACACATCTATATATAAGGGGTGCTCCAAATACCCTGAAAAGCGGCTCCACATTGAAAATACAGTACTTCCGGTATTGGCCAAAATGGCCGACCGGCGTGCGCTCCAAGCTTGCGTTCCACACATCACTTCCGGGTTAAAGGGTAAACCGGAAGTGGGGGAACGAGACTGGTCAAATAGAAATTTTAAATAAAAAATGTAGGTTAGATATGACACAGTGTTGTTAAATAAGCCAGTATAGTGCACAAACAGTGGGAGTGATTGATGAGGAAGAATACTGTAATCGAGCGCATAGCGCGATGGCGCACTGTGTGTGCGCAGGAAAGGATGTGACGCGATGAGTGTCGACAGGAAGTGACGTAGGTGGGGTGACATTGCAATGTTGCGCACTATGTGTGCGCAGGAAAGGAAGTGACGCTTTATGTCAACAGGAAGTGACATAGGTGAAAGTGGGTGAGCGCTGTGGAGAGCGCTGTGATTAAATGAAGAACGGAAGGGGGGGTTAAATTGGGAGTGGCAAGTGCCAAGGGCTGTGATAGGCCATACAATTGAATGACAAATAAAGGAGTGAAATACTACAGTCACGTTATGTGACACCAAAAAGTGCTCCTTAATAAACTTTGACAGTTTTACTTATGTATATGAGTTCATATACACATGATCCTTTGGATCCAAACATTTATGTATTTATATATATATTGTCTGATATAGGGTGTCTGAAAACCCGCTCCACTATTTTCCCTGTTAAGGGTTTGCATATCTATATGATCTTTAATATGTTTATTTGCCCATGCGACTAAGTTGTCAATACCACACTTGAGTTCAAGCTCCTATATCATAGCACATCATTTGGCCTCCTGTGCATATATACATTTCTCACTGTACCCTTATTAGTTACGTGACCGTAGTATTTCACTCCTTTATTTGTCATTCAATTGTATGGCCTATCACAGCCCTTGGCACTTGCCACTCCCAATTTAACCTCCCCTTCCGTTCTTCGTTTAATCACAGCGCTCTCCACAGCGCTCACCCACTTTCACCTATGTCACTTCCTGTTGACATAAAGCGTCACTTCCTTTCCTGTGCACACATAGTGCGCAACCGTGCAATGTCACCCCACCTACGTCACTTCCTGTCGACACTCATCGCGTCACATCCTTTCCTGCGCACACACAGTGCGCCATCGCGCTGTGCGCCATCGCGCTATGCGCTCGATTACAGTATTCTTCCTCATCAATCACTCCCACTGTTTGTGCACTATACCGGCTTATTTAACAACACTGTGTCATATCTAACCTACATTTTTTATTTAAAATTTCTATTTGACCAGTCTCGTTCCCCCACTTCCGGTTTACCCTTTAACCCGGAAGTGATGTGTGGAACGCAAGCTTGGAGCGCACGCCGGTCGGCCATTTTGGCCAATACCGGAAGTACTGTATTTTCAATGTGGAGCCGCTTTTCAGGGTATTTGGAGCACCCCTTATATATAGATGTGTGGCCACAGTGGGGGTAACCCCCCAGATGACGCCTTTTTAGGACGAAACGCGTCGGGCAGGACCCGATTGTCGCCACTTTTTCTCAGCGCTGCATTTCCTTGTGGACTTATACGTGAGTGTATTTCCTATATATATATTTTTAAATAAACCCTTTATACGGATTTACACTATGTGGCCCTTTTTTCTTTTCCTATCCTCTTATACTCCATGAATGACCGATGTGAGGGAACCATACACGGAATACCTCACCCCCCCCCTCCGGGGACTTACAGAACTACCCACATCCTCGGAATCCCACACATCACCCAGAACTTGAACACCAGCTGGAGGAATCAGACAGCCTGTGATACCACAGACATCCACAGCTCTCTACCACCCAAGCCTTATCCGACCCAGTTTGGCGTATGCCCTACTTGGTCCACCACATCTGGTAAGCCTTCATCTTTTTCGGTGGTAGCCAGCTTGTCTGCAGTTTTGGGATATTGGATCATTAGACTGTTCATCTATAAGACTGAAAAATTGTTGTTACTGTTAGACCCCCAACATGCTTAACGGGGTTTTTTCAATCTTGAACAGGTCTCTTTATTGGTGACCCTCTTCACTGTGTACCTACTTACCTATGGTAGATTAGGTCCTAGCGCTACACTTTTTCTGTTTTTTCAACAAAGTATCTCCAAAAGTATCTCCAAAAATTCCTCAAATTCATTTTTTTTCAATCATACTTATCAACATCAACAAATATTTTATATATAATATTTTTAATATAACACTAAATTAACTTATTAAAGTATACATTTCGTGAGAGAAATATGAAGAGAAGTATTTAATCCATACATCATTGTGCTGACATTTTTATATAACTACTTATAATTTCTACTAATTTTGTATATTCCAACAAAGTATCTCCAAAAGTATCTCCAAAAATTCCTCAAATTCATTTTTTTTCAATCATACTTACCTAGCTGGATGCAACATTGGTCCGATGCTGCATCTGTCCCCCGCCGGCTCCAACAAGGAGAACCGAGCGAACAAACATCGCTGATTGTTCTGTTCTCACAGCTCCCTGAGCAGAGAGCTCCCCCTTTCCTCCTCTTATTTCCTTGTTATGGAACAGCTTTATTCCAAATCTGAGATATTAAATGTCTCTCTTGCACCTTTCGTTTGGGGCCCAACTCCAATGGGAATTTCCTTTCAAGGTCAGAAGGGACCCTATTACTTTCCTTTTCCCATGTAATCCGGGGACCTCTTGGCCTTGTATCACTTGAATTACTCTCAAATTCTGATGGAAGTCTTCAAAAATTTGGACCATTGGAGACCTTCGCGTCTCCCATAGTTTGGGCACATTAATATGTTAAAGATGCATATCCTCTCCCATGTCCTCTATACCTTTAATGCAATCCCCATAATTCCCCCAAAAAGTTTTTTCTCACAGTTGCGAACATGGATCCTTCACTTCATTTGGGGGCACCATCATCCTTGTCTGAAACTGACGACACTTACTACTCCTAAATCCGAGGGGGGTCTGGGCTTTCCGCACTTTGAGCCTTATCATAAAGCATCCATTTTGACCAGATTATCTGACTGGCTTCACCATAGGTCAGACAAGAGGGTGGTACAGCTAGAGCAGGCTATATCCCATTTAGGCCTATGGGTCCTGCCCTGGTTAACTCAGTCTCTCAGACTGTCCCTAACTAATATTCCTTTCCTGATCCAGCACTAGGGATGAGCTTCGAGTTCGAGTCGAACTCATGTTCGACTCGAACATAGGCTGTTCGCCAATTTGGGGTGTTCGCGGCAAATTCGAAAGCCACGGAACGCCCCGGGGCGTGACCAGATGCCGCTGTGAGAGGGTGTGTGTGAGAGCTCCCTCCTAGCTCCGGACTGCATGCTGCTCAGCCCTGTCTCTGCTGATCCTCCCCTCCCCGCCACCTAACCGGCTGCTGGCTTGGTCTGTCCCCCGGCCCTTGATGCCTGCCACCTGTACTGGACGGATGCCGGGACAGCTGCTTCTTACCACCGCTGCTCCTGTAGCACCGCGCTGAAAGACACTGGCTCGGTCTCAGCTTAGACCGCATTCCACACGGGCTGCGCGGTGAGCTCCCCCCTTCCTCGTGGTGGCATGGGCTGGATGCCTAGCAACCTCCGGGAACCTCGCGAGACCTGCGGGAGCCGCCGGAGTCCGTCACCAGAGATCCGGGATCCTGAGACAAAAGTGCCTGCATCAGCTTTAGCATTGTACCTAATCTTCCCCCCTCCTGCTTCCGTCGCGGCTATAGCTACAACAACAGCAACAGAAGCGGATCTCAGCTAACGTTGAAACGCCTATCAGACGCATTTGGGAGAGAGTGGTCCTGAAGCATCGACAGGTCAGGTATGAGCACCCTGGGGGCTTAGTTTATAAAGGACACTTTTCTTAGCATTTTTTGTAGCCTGCAAAGCCTGATAGCTTATACCCTGCAATACTCCAAGCCTTATGCCTCTTACAGCGGCCGGTGCCTAAGCTTTGGATAAGGTAGAAGAAGTAAGAGGCAGGGGGAGTGGGGGAAGAGGAGTGCAGAGTGCAGCAAGGAGTGTAAAAGAAGATCCTGGGTAATAGAGGACGAAGAGAGCATAGAGGAAGAGAAAGGAAAAGTTTAATCAAGCTTTCTTTTTGAGATTTTGGGACTAATACGGCCCCCTCATAGGGCGCGTGGCAGTTTTTCTCTCACCCTCGTTAAATACCCCAATGATGACCAGAAAAAAGGGAGAGGACCCCCAACAGTCTAATGAAAACTTAGCAGCACAGGCAACTCGCTCTACTAAGGACAGGGGGGGCTCGGTAGCGCCGACACCCCTAGCGGCAACAGCTGCAGCAAAATTGGAAAAGTTTGCACATACCCCTGCTCATACCCCTGTTAAAGGCAACCAGCCCCCTCACGAGAAAACACAGACAGGGCCACCCGGCGAGCGAAAGAGTGCGGGCAGAATGTTAACAGCCCCAGCAGCAACACCGGCGGGTATCAAAAATTCATCAAATAAAAAAAGCCCAGAGACAGCCCCCCTGGAGAAAGTACCTCCTCAAAATAGTGGGGCCTCAACTGCCCCTATAAAAATAACCGAGCCAGAGCCCACATTAAAAGAGGTACTGGCTGCGGTGAACTCCTGTAAGGGATCCCTGCGGGATTTGTGCGACCAATTGGGGGGCCTCAAGGTAGAACTTCGCTCTATGAGCCAGGAGCTCCAGAAGGTATTGGAGAGGACTGCCCTTGTAGAGGAGAGACTGAGTCAACTTGAGGATACAGTGTCCCCGATGCAGCGGGAATTTAAGAACATACAAACGCAGTTTGAAATGCATAGAATTAAATTGGATGAAATGGAGAACAGGATGCGTAGATGCAATGTTCGGGTCCTGGGTCTTCCGGAGGGAAGTGAAGGCCCTTGTCCTGAAACCTTTATGGAAAAGCTGCTTAAAGACTTTTTTGGGCCCGACTCATTCTCACCCTTTTTTGCCATCGAGAGGGCGCATCGAATCCCTACTAGACCAACTGCATCGGGGGGACGCCCTAGACCAATGATCCTGAAATTGCTCTCCTATAAGGACAAAGTGGTGCTAATGCAAAAATCAAGAGCGATAGGGGACATTTCCCATAATGGCAGTAGGATCTCCCTGTACCCCGATTTTTCCCCGGATCTGCAAAAAAAAAGGGCAGGCTTCCTGGAAGTTAAACGAGCTCTAAGGGCTCAGAAAATTCCATATGCTTTACTATATCCAGCACGATTGAGGGTGGAAGCTTTGGGGTCAGTTTATTTTTTTGATGCAGCTGATAAGGTCGCAGCATGGTTGGAGGATCATCAGGGGCCCATTCAACCCTGAGAAGATAAGAGGGCTGCAAAGGAAGAGCATAAAGAGGACAGACTAAAATGCTGTAGTATTAAAAAGTGGATGGTGGGGGGGGACTGATGGGAGGGGGGAGGGCTGATTGTATTTTTCTTTTTTTTTTGTCTAATTAGGGTGGTCCGGAGAGGGGGGGGGAGTGTGATGTAGTGGTTGTGCAAGTCCTAAATGTGGGATGGTGCACGATCTGGGATGTGGAGCGTATTGTTTTTTTTTCTTTTTGTGTTGCACTTGCTTCAGCACCTCGGGGTTCTCCCTGAGGGTTCTGCTGGGGGTGGGGGGAGGGGGGGTGGGGAGTGGGAGGAGGGTGAAGGGAGGGAATGGTTGGCAGTAGGAGTGAAAGGGAGGCACTGGGTAGATTGGGTCACTACAAAAGTCCTCAGGGCGAGCCGAAATAGGCACGGGGGGATAAAGGGAAAGTTACTGGATAAAAAGTCACGTAGTCCCTATTTGGGACCCAAACACATTAATAAAATGAACCAGGGGGGGAGGGAGGGTAGTAATGCATATAAGGGGTTGGGGTATATCATTGTGCACATGGAAAGGAGGGGAGTAGAGGGGGCTCGTGGGGATTGGAGGGAGAGGGGATTTTTCCCCCTTCCCTCCCCCCGCGACCCCCCAAAACACTGTCGCAATACTGATGGTAGGCCTGGGATCCAGAGCGAAGCTAGGACAATTATTAAGAAGCTGAGTGCCCCGGGGTGGGTGCTAAAATGTGGTAAGTGCCGTAATTTGTACAATACGGTTGCTACCGGTATATTTGCTAAAAACCTTTTTTTTTATTTTTCTTTTTACTGATGTTTAGTATGATTGGTATTTGTTCATGGAATGTTAGAGGCCTGAGCGATCCCGATAAAAGGTCCGCTGTTCTATCAGAGTTGGAAGCCCAGGGTGTCGCCCTGTCCTGTCTGCAGGAAACGCATCTAACAAATGAAACTAAGACAAAACTGGGAGGTAGGAAATTTCAAGCGCAATTTCATGCGGTCTATTCTTCCTACTCGAGAGGTGTAAGCATATTGATTAAAAAAGGAGTGACGTTTACCTGCAGGAGCGTGCGGATCGACACGCTGGGCTGCTATATTTTTTTACATTGTCTATTAGGCGGGAGAGAATTGGTCATAGCAAATATATATATTCCCCCACCTAGTAAGCTGGAAATTCTATATCAATTACTAGAATACATGGAGAACAAGGATGGGATTCCATTGATCTTGATCGGCGATTTTAACACTGTTCTTGATAGCCGGCAGGATAGATTCTCATTGGGTACTCGGACAGGGAGAGTAAAGGCGGGGAGACTCAAGCAGTTCCTAGAGGAAGTGGGGTGGTGTGATTTATGGAGAATCCGCAATCCAAACGCCAGACAGTTCTCTTGTTAGTCAGGGACGCACTGCACACTATCCCGAATAGACTTAGCTATAGGCAATAAGGAAGTGCTCCCTATAGTACATAAAATAGATTATGGCCCGAGGGGATTATCAGACCACTCACCCCTAAAATTGTTACTGTGCACTGGGGACAGACAGATACATAGGCCTTGGTCAGTAAACCCAGTATGGCTGGAGGTAATTGGGAACCAGGAAGAAATCTCTACTAGCCTAAAGGAGTTCATTCTGAGTAATCTGGGTACGGCGGCAGGGGGGGTGGTATGGGATGCACTAAAGGCCTTCCTCAGAGGACTCCTAATTCAGCAAATAGCAAGGGCAAAGCGAAAAACAAAAACGCAGGAGGACCGTATTAGAAGGAAGGTTATAGATCTGGAAGGGCAGTATGTTATGTGTCCTAATATAGAACTACGGGAGGCATGGGTTAAGAAGCAGCAGGAATATAAAGCGGTAACAATGAGAAAGGCAGAAAACAAAAGGCTTTTTCAGAGGCGGAGATTTTTTGAGGAGGGGGAAAGAGTGGGGCGCACGCTCGCTGTGGTGGCTAGTGCCAATTCCCCGTCCTCAACAATATCTGCGATTAGAACCCCCAGGGGAGAAATAGTTACGGACCCCGGGAAAATAAGGGACATATTCTTTGACTTCTATAGCTCCCTGTACAAAACAAAACAGCTTGCAGGTAATGGTGGGTTAGATAAGTTAATGGAGGGAATTATACTACCAACGCTAACCACAAAAGACAAGATGAACCTAGAGGCCCCTATCACCCTGGAGGAACTCAGGAGCGTGGTGGCAGCTATGCCTAATCGCAAAGCCCCAGGCCCAGACGGACTCCCCCTGGAGATTTATAAATACTATGGGGGGATTTTGCTCCCCACCCTCCTGAGGACATTAGAGGAGGCATTGGCGGACGGAGGCCTCCCCTCTTCGATGTCAGAATCTAATATTATACTTATTCAAAAGGAAGGGAAAGATCAACTAGAGGTGGCCTCATATAGGCCAATCTCCCTGCTTTGTTCGGATATTAAAATCCTTGCAAAGGTTTTGGCAACCAGGCTAAGCAAATGCATTGACAAATTGATCCACCCAGACCAGACGGGATTTATTCCCCATAGGTCTACCAGCGTAAATATTAGAAGAGCATATCTGAATCTGCAGACCCCAGTAGTAGACGGGGACCCTAGAGCAGTTGTTTCGCTGGATATTGCCAAGGCCTTTGACAGCCTGGAATGGGACTACCTCTGGGAAATAATGGATAAATTTGGGTTTGGCCCGGTCTTTGTTAAATGGGTAAAAATCCTATATAGCCACCCATCAGCTAAGTTAAAAATCAATAATGAGTATACAGATAGCCTGACGTTGGAGAGAGGTACAAGGCAGGGATGTCCGCTGTCCCCCTTCCTGTTTGCTCTGGCGATGGAACCGTTGGCGGAGGGCATGAGGAGGGCATCGGATATACAAGGGTTCAGGAGGAGGGGCGGGGAAGAAAGAATAGCACTTTATGCGGATGACGTCCTGGTATTCCTGGGGGATACGGGCCCCTCTCTGGAAGGAACGATGAGACTGCTGGAAAGATTCGGGAAAGCATCAGGCCTAGTAGTTAATTGGGATAAATCTGCACTACTACAGTTGGACCCAATTAATAGCCCCCCCCACCGACGGCCCCCCTGGACTAAAAATAACTGACAAAATAAAATACCTGGGAATAGAGCTGGCCAGCGACCCCAATGTTTATATAAGGGATAACCTGGTCCCTCTACTCGTGAAGCTTAAAAAAAATGTGATATTTGGTGCCGGCTCCCCCTGTCGTTGGCAGGACGTGCAAACTTGATCAGAATGATCTGGTTACCACAAATCCTTTATATTCTCCATAACTCCCCGGTGTGGATCGGGAGAAAATGGTTTAAAAAATAGACTCCTTATTTAGGGATCTTCTCTGGAAAAAAGGCCAGACTAGGATTAAACTGCAGGCGCTGCAGCGCCCCACCTGGGAGGGAGGATTGGCAATTCCCCACCCGTATGGATATTTTCTGGCTGCCCAACTACAGCACCTGGGAGGCTGCGAATCTAGTAGCGAAATAAGCAGTAGCAATAAAATAATGTTGGAAGGCAGCCCACATAGATGCCTGGCAGAGGCACTTGAGGCAGGTTCTCTCCAGAGAAAATTACCAACATCTAAATTAGTAAGTAAAGTCTGGCAGACAGTTAAGCGGATTATGGAGTACAGGGGCATCACGGATTATTCGCCAATATGGTCTAATGAATTTTTGGGGGAACTAAGGGCCATAGAAAAACATCCCGTTTGGGAAAACCATGGAATCTACAGATTGTTGCAGCTATATGCTGGTAGCAATTTGAAATCCTTTATGGACCTTAGAATAGAATTTGGTATCCCAAGCAATACATTTTACAAATATCTTCAGATAAGACATGCGTTAAGTACCCAATTCAGGACTATCCCTATGGAGCAAAGTAAAACGCCTCTCCTTAATAAAGTTGTTAAAGCAACAAACGCTAAGGGACTGATTGGAGCTGTGTATACACAGCTAGTAGACAAAATATTACCTCAAGATGCGGCAGCTGGGCCCAGAGCGGGATGGGAGGCGGATGTGGGAAAGCTGTCAGATGCCCAGTGGCAAAAAACACTGAAGCTGGGTCAGTCGGTATCAGTCTCCCCCTCGCAGAAGGCCTCGCACCTACTTCTTATACATAGAGCTTACTATACCCCTAGAAGGTTATTCAGATTTGGGGGCAGGCTAGATGATAAATGCCCTAGGTGCAATAATACAGGGGATCTTATACATATGGTTTGGAGATGTCCAAAACTGGCAAGATATTGGACGGAAGTGGTCAGGACGATTAATCGCAGATTTAAAATTAAATTAGCGTTAGATCCTAAGGTATGTGTGCTGGGGTTGGTGGGAGATACAGCGGGCCACACCAACTCAGTCACAGCTGCGGTTAGATGCTTATACCAGGCTAGAAAGCTGATAGCACAGGCCTGGCTTTCGAGAAAATCTCCAACTATAGAGGACTGGATTAAAACGATGGATTCCCTTGTCTGGACAGAGAGGACAGTTCACATCAGAAAAGGGAATTATAGAAAGTTTATTAGTTTATGGAAACCCTGGCTGCAGGAAATGAATATTCGCCAACTACTCTGATCAAACACCCCTGAATTTCAACTGATTAGTGGGGTGAACGTATAGCTAGAGCCATAAAAGCCTAAGAGGCGGGACAGTCCCACAGGAGGCTAGATAGATATAACATCTTGCGACTGCTGAAGGTATTTCCTCCTTCTCTTCTTCTTTCTGGTTGGTTTCCTGGTCCCCTCCCCTCCTCCTCTCCCCCCCTCTCCCCGTCTCCCTCTTGCTGTGGGTTTAACAGGTACGATGCTGGCGGGGCGGGGGGGGGGAGGGGGATGGCAGGGGGATCAGTGCACAATGGAGGGTGGGGTAGTTAGGGGTTTAGAGGGGTAGGGTAAAATTAAAAAGGGGATAAATGTGGCACAAACACAAAATATGGAGATATACCTATAAGAGTACACCTAGAGACACTTTGGAGCATAAAAAGCACGTGAAATAGAGGTTTTTAAATATATTGTTATGTCTACATCACTTGTACTAGGTCTTAGTACTATAATGCATGCACTTTAAAATGCACCTTGTTATGTAAAATATGTAACCCTGCTGCTATGTTTGTTGCCACAAAAAGTAAATAAAAGCAATTTAAAAAAAAAGAAAGCCACGGAACACCCTTTAAAAGTCTATGGGAGAAATCAAAATTTTAAAGGCTTATATGCATGGTATTGTCATAAAAAGTGTTTAGGGACCTGGGTCCTGCCCCAGGGGACATGGATCAATGCAAAAAAAAGTTTTAAAAATGGCCGTTTTTTCAGGAGCAGTGATTTTAATAATGCTTAAAGTGAAACAATAAAAGTGTAATATTCCTTTAAATTTCGTACCTGGGGGGTGTCTATAGTATGCCTGTAAACGGGCGCATGTTTCCTGTGTTTAGAACAGTCTGACAGCAAAATGACATTTCAAAGGAAAAAAAGTCATTTAAAACTACTCGCGGCTATTAATGAATTGCCGGTCCGACAATACACATAAAAGTTAATTGATAAAAACGGCATGGGATTTCCCCACAGGGGAGCCCTGAAGCAAAATTAAAAAAGAAATGGCGTAGGGGTCCCTTCAGGTCTGGTATGGATTTTAAGGGGAACCCCGCACCAAATTTTTTTTTTTAAATGGCGTGGGGTCCCCCAAAAATCCATACCAGACCCTTAACCGATGAGAGAGTGGCCCCCCTCCTGAACCGTGCCAGGCCATATGCCCTCAACATTGGGAGGGTGCTTTGGGGTAGCCCCCCAAAGCACCTTGTCCCCATGTTGATGGGGACAAGGGCCTCATCCCCACAACCCTTGCATGGTGGTTGTGGGGGTCTGTGGGTGGGGGGCTTATCAGAATCTGGAAGCCCCCTTTAACAAGGGGACCCCCAGATCCTGCCCCCCCCGTGTGAAATGTTAAGGGGGTACAAAAAGTACCCCTACCATTTCACAAAAAAACTGTCAAAAATGTTAAAAATGACAAGAGACAGTTTTTGACAATTCCTTTATTTAAAGTCTTCTTTTTTCCATATTCTTTCTTCTATCTTCTTTCGTCTATCTTCCTTCAGTTTCTTCCACCATCTTCTTCTTCTTCTGGTTCTTCTGGTTCTTCCTCTGGTGTTTTCGTCTGGCATCTTCCTCCTCAGCGTCTTCTTCTCTTCTTCTTCTTGGGCCGCTCCGCATCCATGATGGGAGGCTCCCGCTGTGTGAGGCTTCTCCTCTTCTGACGGTTCTTAAATAACACAGGGCGGGGCCACCCGGTTACTCTGCCCCCCTCTGACGCACAGGGACTTGACTGGGACTTCCCTGTGGCTTTCCCCATGCTGTCAGACGGGGGCAGAGTCAGTGATTTTGCACAGAGCAGCCTGGATCCTCCTATTCTGTGGTCCCTTGTCGGTGCTCCTGGTCCCTCCTTCCTGTTGAGTGCCCCCAGAGCAAGCTTGGCACAGAGCTGCGGTCCGCCCCCTCTCTCCTCATTGGCTAACTGACTTAAATCGACAGCAGTGGGTGCCAATGGCACTGCTGCTGTGTCTCAGCCACTCAGGAGGGAGAGTCCCGGACATCTGTGTCTCTTGTGCAACATCGCTGGATTGAGATGGGGCTCATGTAAGTATTAGGGGGGCTGCTGCACACAGAATGTTTTTTTACTTTAAAGTATAGAATGCATTAACATAAAAAAACCTTGTGCCTTTACAACCACTTTAAGATTGAAACCCACCCGATGCCTGACCTCACCCCGCTGGAATTGATGCTTTACCTGACCACGATGTTTCCCAGTTATATGGCATTTTGAGAGGGGGGACTACCAAAGGGGACCTCTTGTTTCAATCGAGGTGAGAAAAATGTCTTGGCACCTCCTTTTCTGTATTGGATTGGAGGAAATGTTTAATTTTCACTCAAACTGTCCATGTCTTCCTATTTTCAGGAAAAAAGTTATAAGATGGTGTCTCTATGGTACCGAACCCCAGTAGACCTTAACCATATGTACCCTGCCATCTCTAACATCTGCTGGAGATGCCAGGATGCTGAGGGCTTCTACATTCAAAATGTGGTGGGGCTGTTGTCTGATTTTACCATTCTAGCAGAACCTACAGTATTTTTTTTCTACAACTCCATTTGCATTTACGATATCTAGCCCACCCCGGCCATTGCCCTACTGAACTAATGCACTTCTCTGAAACATCCAAACCATATGTGTAAAAACAGGAATATTTGAATAAAATAAATACATCAATATGTGGCTCACGTCCAAGGGTAAAATAGCTATAAATAATAAGAAAGGAGCATTTAAAAATATAAAAATGAAGGCACACTATTATCATTTAACTGGTTGCCGCCCGTCCACTGTCAAATGGCAGCAGGGCGGCCCTTTTTCTGGGACGCCGTCATATGACGGCATCCCAGAATGGCCGCTCTTGCGCGCCTGCTGGATCATGCCGTGTTGCTAGGACACGGCGCGACCCTGATTTGTGGAAAGAGCCGCGTCCGTGGCTCTTTAAACATGTGATTGGCTGTGTTCAGTCACATGTAAACAAGGAAGTGACAGAGTGTGTGGCGAGGAGAGCCGATCAGCGGCATCTCCACGCAGGGGGACATTTAGGAATGTAATCAGGGCACTGATCATCAGTTCCCTGACTACAATGGTGTAAAATAGTGTCACTATATAGTGCCCACCAATGCCCACAAATGCCAGCGATCAGTGCCCACCAATGGCAGCAATCAGTGCCCACCACTGCCCACAAGTGCCACCAATCAGTGCCCATTAGCAATGCCAGTCAGTGCTGGCAATCAGTGCCGCCTTTCAGTGCTGCCCATCAATGCCCATCCCTGCTGTCATTCAATGCCCATCAGTGTCACCCATCAGTGCCACCCATCAATGCCCATCAGTACCGCCTATCCGTGCCGCCTATCAGTACCCACCAGTGCCACCTATTAGTGCCAACTAGTGCCGCCTATCAGTGCCCACCAGTGCTGCCTAACAGTGCCCATCAGTGCCACCTATCAGTGCCCATAAGTGCCGCCTCATCAGTGCCCATAAGTGCCAACTCATCAATGCCCACCAGTTCAGTCTATCAGTGCCCATCAGTGCCGCCTCATCAGCGCACATCAGTGAAGCCAAAAAATTACTTAGTTACAAAATTTACTGACAGAAAAAAGTGAAAAACATTTTTTATTCAAAATTTTTGGTCTTTTTTTTTGTAAAAAATAAAAAACCCAGCAGTGATTAAATAGCACCAAAAGAAAGCTCTATTTGTGTGATGAAAATGATAAAACATTTGCTTGAGTACAGTGTAGCATGATAGTGCAATTGTCATTCAAAGTGTGACAGCGCTGAAAGCTGAATAATTGCTTGGGCAGGAAGGGGGTGTAAGTGCCTGGTAAGCAAGTTGTTAAAAGGTACACAGAATACAACATAATATGTAAAAAGATAACTAAGGCTGCAAAAATTGAAAACAAACATCAGGTTGCAAAAGAGATTAGGACAAACTCCAAAAATTTCTCAAATGTATTAAAAGAGAAGTCTGGGAATCATATATATATATTTTTTTTAATAGTGATAATTCAATGCAATCAAAGAAAAAAAGATATACTAATGCGTGAATATAGTCCGTTTTGTGTTAAAAAATCAGTTCAGCAGTGATACTTCAAATATATACATCAATGGACGTAATCTTATGGTGAGTATCCAAGTGTGTAATAGTGTCATAAACAGGACGTAACAAACGGTGCTCAGTTGGATGCCTTCCCCACATAAAACACACGCCTCTTACCAGACGTACTTGATTTCAAGTTATAGAGATCTCACTCGCTGAAAGTACATACAGGGGGTTCAGCAGCAAAAGGGAGACTCATCCTGATCCACTCTTTAACAGTATAGTAGTCCCAGGGTATCAAGCACATGGAATAGCAGAGTGGTAATTACTCCCCACATATGCAGAGAAAGGAAGACTTTATAGTGTAATATGTTTAGAACAAGCATTTATTATAAAACACTAAACGCACTTACAATTAAGACGTTTAAAACCAGCAAAACACAAACAGTATCAAGCACAGCGGCGGTCGGCACCAGCCTGCTCATGTGGAATGATGTCACAAAAGTCCTACTGTAGATGATCCCTGGGTCCGTCTCTAAAATTAAAAAGGGCATCCTATGGCATTGTTTACTAGTGGCCCAGTTGGCCATTCCTGACATTGGAAATCCACCACTCTGCCCCACCTTATAGAATGGCCCCAGATTTTAAAAGAGATCATGGCAATGGAAACCCTGGTGGCCGAAGATTGCCATGATTCTGATAAGGTGTGGACATGCTGGTGGGCCTTTATTGATTATTCCACTTTTTGAGCCCTAGTGGCACCATATTTGGTTCATTCCCTTTGCTGTTTCTTTAAGCATTTTTTGTAATCTTTCTCCCATGTCTAGTCACCCACTTCTTCCCTCCTACAAATTCCGCTGTAATGGAACACTTTCATTAATTTTTCTTCCTAAGTGCCAGATTTCCATCTACTGGTTTTCTTAGTGGTTTTACCCTTGGTGCAGGGTTTTTGTAAATTTTTGATAATGTTTACATTTTTCATACTCTGTATTAAAATGCATTTCTTGTTGTGGTATTACAATCACATACACTTTTGTATGTTAGCAATTGAAATTTTCTTCAATAAACAGTTACAGTGGGGACGGAAAGTATTCAGACCCCCTTACATATTTCACTCTTTGTTATATTGCAGCCATTTGCTAAAATCATTTAGGTTCATTTTTTCCTCATTAATATACACACAGCACCCCATATTGACGGAAAAACACAGAATTGTTGACATTTTTGCAGATTTATTAAAAAAGAAAAACTGAAAAATCACATGGTCCTAAATATTCAGACCCTTTGCTCAGTATTTAGTAGAAGCACCCTATTGATCTAATACAGCCATGAGTCTTTTTGGGAAAGATGCAACAAGTTTTTCATACCTGGATTTGGGGATCCTATGCCATTCCTCCTTACAGAACCTCTCCAGTTATGTCAGTTTGGATGGTAAACGTTGGTGGACAGCCATTTTTAGGTCTCTGGCTGGGCCATTCAAGAACAGTCACAGAGTTGTTGTGAAGCCACTCCTTTGGTATTTTAGCTGTGTGCTTAGGGTCATTGTCTTGTTTGAAGGTAAACCTTCGGCCCAGTCTGAGGTCCTGAGCACTCTGGAGAAGGTTTTAATCCAGGAAATTCCTGTACTTGGCCGCATTCATCTTTCCCTCGATTGCAACTAGTCGTCCTGTCCCTGCAGCTGAAAAAACACCCTCACAGCATGATACCGTCACCACCATGCTTCACTGTTGGGATTGTATTGGACAAGTGATGAGCAGTGCCTGGTTTTCTCCACACATACCACTTAGAATTAAGGCCAAAAAGTTCTATCTTGGTCTCATCAGACCAGAGAATCATATTTCTCACCAGTCCTTGAGGTGTTTTTTAGCAAACTCCATGCAGGCTTTCATGCATCTTGCACTTTGGCCAGATCTGTGCCTTGCCACAATTCTGTCTCTGAGCTCTTCAGGCAGTTCCTTTGACCTCATGATTCTCAATTGCTCTGACATGCACTGTGAGCTGTAAGGTCTAATATAGACAGGTGTGTGGCTTTCCTAATCAAGTCAAGTCCAGTCAGTATAATCAAACGAAGCTGGACTCAAATGAAGGTGTAGTACCATCTCAAGGAGAGATCAGAAGAACCTGAGTTAAATATATGAGTGTCACAGCAAAGGGGCTGAATACTTAGGACCATGTGATATTTCAGTTTTTTTAATAAATCTGCAAAAATGTCAACAATTCTGTGTTTTGATGTCAATATGGGGTGCTGTGTATACATTAACTGCTTGCCGACCACCGGCTGTCAATTGACGGCCAGGTGGCGCAGCTCTCGTTGCGGGAGGGCATCATATGATGGCCTCTCATTTAAACAGGGAATGCGCGCGGTCGTGTGCGCGCATCCCTGTTCCTTTGGTGGCGGCATGTCATGAAGACACCGCTCGCCACCGAGGGGGGTGAACAGCCATTGGACATGGCTGTTTACCACGTGATCGGCTGTGATGGCCGATCACAGATAGGTCCACCCCATTGTGCACGGCACATGCACGGGATCGCGAGCTCGCTGCACATCGGTGGCGGGGTGTTCCCGGGAATACCACTCGTCACCGACGCCGCTACACAGCCATTGTCGGCTGTTTACCCACGTGATCGGCTGTGATCCTTTCACAGCCAATCATAAATGTAAACACAGAGCGGTAACTAGCTGTTACCAGCTCTTCTCTCCTCTCACACCGTTTCCAGTGTGAGGAGAGAAGAGCCAGAAGCAGTGAGTTACAGATCTGTGTTCTGTAGTGTCTGCACCAACACCACACCTGTCCCATCGCCCCCCCAATTGTCATCTGTCACCCAACAGTCACCACAGTCACCCAATAAAGTGCACCTGTCACATAAGGGACTGCCATCAGTGACCGTCAGCGGTGCACCTGTCACCCGTCACAAATCAGTGACCATCAGCGGTGCACCTGTCACCCATCAGCCATCACCCGTCACCCATCAGTGACTGCCAGCCATCACCCGTCACCCATCAGTGACCGCAAGCCATCTCCCGGCACCCATCAGTGACTGCCAGCCATCACCCGTCACCCATCAGTGACCGCCAGCCATCACCCATCACCCATCAGTGACCGCCAGCCATCACCCGTCACCCATCACCTATCAGTGACCGCCAGCCATCACCCATGACCCATCAGTGACCGCCAGCCATCACCTGTCACCCATCAGTGACCGCAAGCCATCACCCGTCACCCATCAGTGACCGCCAGCCATCACCCTTCATCCATCACCTGTCACCCATCAGTGACCGTCAGCCATAACCCATCACCTGTCACCCTTTAGTGACCGCCAGCCATCACCGGTCACCCATCACTGTCCGTGGCCTGTCACCCATCAGTGACCATCGCCTGTCACACTGTCATCACCTATCAGTGAACGTCAGCTGCCACCCATCGCACAGCCCATCAGTGACCGTCACCTGCCACCTGTCACACCGCATCATGTCCAAAAGAGTATACAGCAGTGAGGAGGTGTTCCAGATCCTTTCCATGACCGATGAGAGCAAAGGGGAGTTCTCATCAGATTCCAATTCTGATTCTGAATCCAATTCGGCATTTGAACCGAATAGTGAATCGGCAAATGATTCGGGGCAAGAATGGGTCCCTCCCAAAAGGGCACGGCAATCTGGAAACCAGGATTATATTCCCAGGCCCAGTACCAGCACTGCCACCACCAATAGGCCCCAGGAACAAATTCCCAGGCCCAGGACCAGCGCTGCCGCCAGCGTTAGGCCACGGGAACAAATGCCCAGTACTAGCGCTGCCGCTGGCGATAGGCCCCAGGAACTAATGCCCAGACCCAGTACCAGTCCTGCCACATCACGCCTGAGTACCAGCACAGGAAATTTCAATCCAACTACTGGAGTGTCACACCCCCCAAGAGCCAGGGCCTCTACATACATGCCAGATGGTCTTGCCAACCCAACATGGATGCCTTCCAACTCGGCATCACCAATTATTCCCCCTTTCACAGCACTGCCAGGTGTGCAGACCAACACCTAAAATTTCTCAGAGATTGATTTCTTTTATATGTGTTTGTTTTTTATATGTTGTTGCCCGACACTATGCTGCAATTTATTGTGGACCAGACAAATTTATATGCCCAGCAGTATATTGCCAACAACCCCCAATCATCCTATGCCTGTCCATTTGAGTGGAGAGATCTGAATTTGGAGGAGTTCAAAGTGTTTATGGGCCTCACCCTAAACATGGGGATTACGAAAAAAAATGAAGGACATGCCTATTGGTCCACTAACCCTATTTATTCTGCCGTAATGTCCAGGTCCCGATACAAGATGATAATGTGCTTTCTTCACTTCAGCGACAACACCCAGTGCCCTCCCCACAATCATCCAAATTACGACAAGTTATACAAGATTCGCTCACTGATAAATTTCTTTTCCTAACAATTTGCAGAACTCTATGTCCCAGATAAGAAATAAATATGTGTCGATGAGTCCCTGGTACCCTTTTCAGGCCAGCTAGGAATAAAGCAATATATTCCTAGCAAAAGGGCCAGATACGGAGTAAAGTTATACAAGCTATGTGAGAGAGCCACAGGATATCTGTATGCGTTCCGCATATATGAAGGAAGAGATTCCCAGCTCCAGCCCCCTGAAAGCCCGGCCTACATGGGCACAACTGGAAAGATTTGACAACGTTTACACGAGCCTGCCCCTTTTCAAATACTTATACATTGCAAAAACCCTGACCTGTGGAAGCTCCAGAAAAAATAGGAAGGGCTTCCCACAATCTCTAGCGAACAAAAAGCTGCGAAGGGGGAAAGAGCATCATTGAGATGCAACGAAGTGCTGGCCTTGAGGTGGAAGGGACGTGCACATAATGTCCACCATCCATGATGAAACTACAATTGAGGTACAAAGAAGACGAGGTCCCATTGAAAAGCCAACATGTGTCCAAGAATATAATCTCTACATGGGGGGGTGGATTTTATTGATCAAATGATTCAGCCCTATTTGTCAATAAGGAGGTCTGGTATAAGAAGGAAGCAATTTATCTCATCCATTTGGCCATTTACAATTCCTCCAAATCCATTGAAAGCCCCGCCCCCTTCCTAAAATTCATAGAAGAAGTTGTCACATCCCTCATCTATCACCAAAGACCCCTCCAGAAGACCTTCGCTCTGAGGCTGTTTGCCGACTTCATGAGCGCCACTTCCCCTTCAGCATTCCACCATCTGAAGCAGGCCGAAGACGGCAAGAAAAATTGTTGCGTTGCGTTGCGTGTCCACCAAAAGAGGATTTAGAAAATATACCAGCTACCATTGTCCGCAGTGTCCCTGGCCTTTGCATTGGTGAATGCTTCCAACTTTATCATACATCCCTAAAATATTAGCCCATATTTTTAACCATTTCCCCATTTTCATCATCTGTGCTGACCATTTTCCATTCTTCCCCAAATAACCATGTCACTGCCTTCCACGTGAACTGACCCTGGCCTGTTTTTTGACTATGCCTCTGCCTACCGTTTGGACTGCTTCCAAATGAACTGACCCTGGCCTGTTTTGTGACTATGCCTCTGCCTACCGTTTGGACTGCTTCCATGTGAACTTACCCTGGCTTGTTTTATTAACTACGCTACTGCCTACCATTTGGACTGCTTGCACGTGAACTGACCCTGGCCTGTTTTATGGACTATGCTTTTGCTTACCGCTTGGACTGATCTGTTGCCCTGCTACTGTAGTACACAGGGGTCTCACATATGTGAAGGGCTCCAGAATTGTTATTCTGCAGTGGGCACTCATTCTCACTCGTCCTCGGCCCATACTTCCCGCAGTGGGCACAAATCACCCCGACATACCTCTAGTAAACAGGACTCCCAGCACAGACCTGTGTATCCAGGAGAGAAAGCATGCTGGGTGTGTGGCAAAAAAGCCCTCCCTGATAAATTGGTATGTGGTCAATGCCTCCTGGAAGCTACAGGAGACAAAGAGAGAGAGAAACTTGAGTCAATGGAATCAATCAAAAGAATGATCAAAGACTCTATCCGGGAATTAGCCTTATCCCAAAATCAAGTAACCCCACCCGCAGATGAAGCAGCGGTAAATACACCCAATCCACAGCCGGACACAGAGGTTTTTTCTGAAAGAGATTCGGACGTGGGAGAAGAAAATGCTTCAGCTTTTGATTTTTCTCTAGTGGAACCCTTTATCAATGCGATAAAGGACGCAATCCAATGGGAGGAAGATCCAGAGCCTCCATCTAAAGCAAAGAAATATTTTCCACACCTGAAGAAAAAATTATCAACCTTCCCCTTAATGGAAGAAATAAAGGAAGTTGTGACAGATGAATGGCAGAAGGTGGATAAAAGACCCTTAGCTTACAATCGTTTTCTCAAATTATACCCACTTGCTGAAGCAGATGTCCAGCTTTTTGATTCACTTCCAACGGTAGATGCTTCAATTATGAGATTAGCCAGGAATACAACACTGCCTCTAGAGGATGCGGTCTCTTTCAGGGATGTACTTGATCGAAGGATCGATTCAGATCTAAAAAAATCTTATCAAGCAGCAGGAGGGGCATGCAAGCCAGCAGTAGCCCTGACTTAAATCTCTCGGGCTACTAGAGTATGGTCAGGCAATATTGAGACAGCCCTCAGACAGGGGGTGGGGTCTAACGACATCATCAAGGCACTAGATGAGCTGAAGCTGGCCTCAGATTTCATGGCGGAGGCCGCCATTGATGTCCTGAAGTGTTCCTCCAGAGCTATGCTGTATTCCATCACTGCCAGAAGGGCATTGTGGCTAAAACCATGGTAGCCGACCCAACCTCAAAACAATCATGGTGTTGCATACCATACAATGGGAAAGCTCTGTTCGGCGACAAAATTGATGCAGCAATTACCAGAGTCACAGGAGGGAAAAGCGGTCTAATTCCCCAGGACAGAAGCAGGAGGAAAAGATTTGTGTCACGTCCAGCTGGTCAGCAGAGAGCAAGAGACTCCAGAACGTACCGCCCGGGCAGGGAGTACAGAAGAGGCTGGAAGGGCAACTTTCTTGAAAACAGGGAAGCCTAAAGCCTCAACATCCACAGTTGAGGGCCAGAAGTCTTTTTGACTCCCTATCCACCAAAACCGCTCCAGTAGGAGCTCGGCTCAGGGCGCTCGCCCAGGTTTGGGTGGAGAATTGTACAGATCAATGGGCAGTCTTGACTGTCATTCAGGGGCATTTCTGGACATTCAGAAAACGGCCCCCACCCTTTTCATTCCAGCCAACGAAGATACCAACCTCCAAGGAGAAGAGAGAGGTCCTTCTTCAGTATGTGCAAATTCTTATCCGACAGCAAGCAGTAGTTCCAGTTCCGGACTTGGAAAAACACTCAAGGTTCTATTCCCCAGTCTTTTTGGTCCCCAAAAAATCAGGCGGCTGGAGGCCCGTGTTGGACCTGAAGAGGTTGAACAGATACATCTGTACAGAGCATTTCAAAATGGAACCCTTAAATTCAGTGATCCTATCAGTACAGCCAGGGGATTGGATGGTCTCTATAGACCTTCAAGATGCATATCTCCATATACCTATCCTGCAGCAGTTTCAAACTTTCCTACGATTCAAAGTAGGTGATTTACATCTACAGTTTCAATGCCTTCCATTCGGGATCTCAACAGCTCCCAGAACCTTTACCAAGGTGCTAGTGGCAATCCTGGCTCCTCTTCGAGAAAAAGGGATTCGAGTGCTTCACTACCTATACGACATCCTCATTCTATCCCAGCACAAAAGGAGCCTAGAAATACATGTACGGCTGGTCCTAGACACCCTGAGCAAGTTCGGGTGGTTAATCAATTACTCGAAAAGCCAGCTAACACCTACACAAAAGACGACATATCTAGGCGCACTTTTCAACACTCCATAGAGAGCAGTTTCACTTCCCCTAGAAAAGATTCCTGCCCTGATAAGGAAGGTAAAGAAAGTATTGGCAAGCCATTCCATGTTGGCATTAGACTGTCTGAGTCTCCTGGGCTCCCTTTCCTCTTGTATACCCATGGTGAAGTGGGCCAGGTGGCATCTACGGGGATTCCAACTGGACTTTCTGGCACAGCGGAGGAAGAATCGCCTGCATCAGAGGATATTAGTCACATCCAGAATGAAGTCAGTCTCTGGTGGTGGACGAGACCATCCAACCTGCAGGTTCACTGTTCCCTAGGGCCCATCTCATGGACCATTCTTACGTCAGACGCAAGTCAGTTGGGCTGGGGTGCGCACTTCCAAGGTCAACTAGTCCAAGGGAGATGGCAGTTCAATTCGGAGGCAGTAGTATCGAACATACTGGAACTAAGGGCGGCATGGATGGCAATCTTACATTTAGCCACCTACCTCAGAGGGAAATCCATACTCCTACAGATGGACAACAAAGCGGCAGTGGCCTATGTCCAGAACCAGGGGGGAACACACAGCAGGTCTCTACTCAGCGAAGTGATGCCCATTCTGTCCTGGGCCGAGAGGAACTTAATCAACCTGCGGGCCTCATGCATCCCAGGGTCCGAGAACCAATTAGCTGACCATCTGTCAAGATCATTCGTCAACAACGACGAGTGGTCCCTGAATCCCAAGGTTTTTGATTGGGTATGCCAACAATGGGGCACCCCCCAAATAGACCTATTTGCCTCTCCACTCAACGCGAAGATGCCTCTATTCTTCTCAAGGTTCCCGTTCCCAGAGTCAACTGGAATAGACGCTCTAGCCCAGCCTTGGAAATTTCACAAAGGATATGTATTTCCTCCGACTCCTCTGATATTGAGGTTTCTTCAGCGCCTGACGATGGAGAAAGTCACAGTCTTGGCAGTAATCCCATACTGGCCCAAGAGACTGTGGTTCACACTCCTAGTCAACTTGGCTGTGTGCAGATCGCATCCTCTTCCACACCTGAACGACCTTCTGTCTCAAAACGACTTCTCTCACCCGCATCCGAAAATCCTAGACTTGAGGGTCTGGAAATTGAGCGGAAGAGGTTGGATGCTTTAGGGTGCTCACATAATATTATTCAAACACTTCTACAGGCAAGAAAATCTTCCACTAATTCCACCTATTACAGAATATGGAGAAAATTTACAGACCTGGCAGAGCTTAATCATTTCGATCCCCTGGATCCTGGGGTCCAGAATGTGCTTCTCTTCCTACAGAATGGCTTGGATCTAGGTTTAGGCCTAAACACTCTTAAGGTCCAGGTCTCGGCTCTTTCAGCCCTGGCGGATACACGATGGGCTTTGAACCCTCTGGTCGAAAGCTTTTTGAAGGCAGTCCTGAGATTGCGACCTCCCAGGAAAGCATTATACCCCAAATGGAACTTGACGATTGTGCTGGATGTCCTATCAAATCCTCCCTTTGCTCCCACAGAAGATTGCACCCTAGAGGACATTTCCATAAAAGCAGTATTCTTGATTGCCATCACCTCGGCTCGCAGAGTATCGGAAATCCAAGCTCTAGGATCACAGGAACCTTACATCACCTTCTTCCCGGACAGGGTGGTTTTGCAACCCATCCATCAATTCATTCCTAAATTACCTTCTCGCTACCATCTTAATCAGGAATGGGTTCTCCCAGCATTTGGAGAAGATCCAGAGTCTTCAAGATTACATGAGTTAGATGTAGCCAGATCCCTGAGACACTATTTAAACTCAACACAACAATTTCACAAAGATCAAAGACTGTTTGTCATCCCAAAAGGCACCAGAAAGGGAATGGCAGCATCCAAGCTGGATCATAAAATGAATCCAAAGGGCCTATCAGGCTAGTGGTCTAACAGTCCCAGATGCGGTCAAATTCCACTCAGGGAATAGCTTCCTCTTCTGCAGCATTGGCACGGGTCTCCCCTGAGACAATTTGCCGAGCAGCTAGTTGGTCGTCATTCAACACTTTGATGTCTTACTATAGTGTAGACCCAGCGTTTCTTACTTCCCGGGAATTTGGGGAAAGAACCTTACAGATATCAAGGCTGTAGTTTTTCATTACATTTCTTATTGCAGTACCCTCCCTGTAAGCGAGTTATTTACCATTGGTATGCTGCCATGGAGGCACCAGGAAAACGGAAAATTGAATACTTACCTTTCCGTAATTTTCCTTTCCTGGTGCCTACCCATGGCAGCATACACCCTCCCTTCAATAATCCTTAGTTTTCTGAGATCTAGTTACAAGAATGCCAGTGGGGAGGAACAACTCTTTTATTTATAGAATTAAAGTGGTCCTGTGGGTTGGTCGGGGGCAGAGCAGCCAACCATTGGTATGCTGACATGGGTAGGCAGCAGGAAAGGAAAATTACGGAAAGGTAAGTATTACATTTTCCGTTTTTGGCTGTCATCTTTGCTATGTACATGCTATGTGTTGGAAATATCTGATAAATTGACAACTTTGTGTAAAAAAAAAATGCGTTTTCATTTTTTTCCACTTTTTCCAAAAACTTCTGAAAAAATGACCCGTTCAAAAGACTCATTATGCCTCATAGATTATACGTTGGGGTGTTTGCTTTCCAAAATGGGGTAATTTTGGGGGCAATTCCATTGTCCTGGTGCTCCAGAGCCTTCAAAAGTGTAAATGGTGGTTGAGAAATGAGATGTGTCATTTATGCTCGTAGAACGCATGAAGATGCTACTTCAATTTTGGGCCTTTGTATGTGGCCAGGCTGTGTAAAAGTCTCACACATGTGGTATCACCATACTCGGGAAGAGTAGCAGAATGTATTTTGGGGTGTAATTTGTTGTATGCATATGCTCTGAGAGAGAAACAACCTGTTAATATGACAATTTTGTTAAAAAAAATCTTCATTTTGCAAAAGAATTGTGGGAAAAAATTACAACTTAAAAAAATTCACCATGCTACTTACTTATTTAGGGGGTATTTGTACTTTCCTGACTTGTTAGTGTGCCAAGAAATTAGATAGTGAAACCAATCAATAATTGCGCTATTGCAAAATTATATAAGTGGTAGCTGCCAGCATGAAACAATGTGGTAAGCAATGTGCAAAATAGGAAAAATAGAAAACACATGCAGCGCTAGAATTATGCGTTTACATATTCAACACATATTAATAAAAAGGTGCTGAAAATATAAAAGATATCTATTAAGTGATATGTGCGGTTGGTATACACATAAACAAATTAAAATAAAATAAAATAAAAGTACATAAATATGTGGTAAATCATATGTTAATTAACAACACATGGGGGTTCCAAGGCATAGATGGTGCCACAACTTCACATGGGGTGGAGACTGGAACCAACTCTGTATGGGGACACCTCACACTTGAATCATCTGCGTGCTCAAAGAGGACTGCGAATGGTAAAAGTGGGTAACCTTACCAGAACAGGAGGACACAGTCACCGTACGGTGGAGTGTCATACAGACTTGAGAGATCCAATGGTCCCAGGGATATCTGGCTTTAGAGGTCCTGGCGAGGAGTCACGTCCAAGTCGACCGTCACCGTACAGGGGTGTGGAAGTTCTTGATCGGGATGTCGGTCAGGATACCTCTCTCATATAGACGGAGTGTGTGAAGAAAAAATAGCTAGGTCTCAGCAGGGTCCATAATGCAGAATCAGTGGGAGCCCTGAGCATGTTACTTGCCACATCGCCTGCCACCAGATGCGAATTGTCACTTGTCACATAGAAGACTGATGCTGTGTTCCACAGCCCTGTACGGTGACGGTCGACTTGGACGTGACTCCTCGCCAGGACCTCTAAAGCCAGATATCCCTGGGACCATTGGATCCCTCAAGTCTGTATGACACTCCACCGTACGGTGACTGTGTCCACCTGTTCTGGTAAGGTTACCCACTTTTACCATTCGCAGTCCTCTTTGAGCACGCAGATGATTCAAGTGTGAGGTGTCCCCATACAGAGTTGGTTCCAGTCTCCACCCCATGTGAAGTTGTGGCACCATCTACGCCTTGGAACCCCCATGTGTTGTTAATTAACATATGATTTACCACATATTTATGGACTTTTATTTTATTTTATTTTAATTTGTTTATGTGTTTAACAACCGCACATATCACTTAATAGATATCTTTTATATTTTTAGCACCTTTTTATTAATATGTGTTGAATATGTAAACGCATAATTCTAGCGCTGCATGTGTTTTCTATTTTTCCTAAGAAATTAGATAGACCGTCAGTATATCAGGTGTGATCAGATGTGATCAATTTTCAGTGATTGGCACCATAGTTTGTAGACTCTATAACTTTCACAAAGACCAAAAAATTTACACTAATTTGGGTTATTTTACCAAAGATATGTAGCAGTATAAGAAACAAAGAAAAAGGCATTTTTTTCACAAAATTTTTTATTTATAGCACAAAAAATAAAAAACCCACTAGTGATTAAATACCACCAAAAGAAAGCTCTATTTGTGTGAAAAAAGGACGCAAATTTCATATGGGTACAGTGTTGCATGACTGAGTAATTGTCATTCAAAGTGTGAGAGTGCTGGCTCACACTGGTGCGATGCCAAACATCGCACAGACATCGCATGTAATTCGCAGCGCACTGCCGTTCACATTACATGCGATGTCTGTGTGGTGCGATATCAGCCATAGAGATAGTATGGCTGATATCGCACCGCATTCGGTGCAAACACGCACAGGACCCTTTTTTCTGTTCGGACCAGAATCGGATCGCATGTGTGTTCACACATATGCGATCCGATTCATGTCCGAACTGTCAGTTCGCAGTGCGATATGCGAGCTAAACTGGGGGTGTCGTTAACAATGTATTGACACTCCCCAGCGATTCGCATATGGCAGTGTGAACTGACATGCGATGCGGGAACACGCAGTGGATTCGCAGTGTTCTCGCATCGCACCAGTGTGAACCGGCACTGAAAGTTGAAAATTAGTCTAGGCAGAAAGGGGGTGTAAGTGCACTGTATTGAAGTGGTTAATGAGGAAAAAAATGAACTCAAATGATTTTAGCAAATGCCTGCAATATAACAAAGAGTGAAAAATTTAAGGGGGTCTGAATACTTTCTGTCCCCACTGTATGTAACTAGTTGGGCAACTATGTGGCAAATGAGGTTTAATTTTGATGAAAGTGAAGGTATGCATTTGGTGGCTAAAAACATGCATGCATCATACATTCTAGGAGAAAAGCTAGGCGAATCAGTGGCGGAGAAGGATCTGGGTGGAACATGCAATACTAAGCTGCAGTTTCTAAAGCTAGCAACATATCTTTTTGTATTAAAAGAGGTATTGACGAGAGAGAGAGAGAGAGAGAGAGAGAGAGAGAGAGAGAGAGAGAGAGAGAGAGAGAGAGAGAGAGAGCGAGAGAGAATTTTGCCCCTGTACAAATCATTAGCGAGAATTTGTCTGGAATATTTAATTCAGTTTTGAGCACCAGGTGACAAAAAAAGGAAATCAGAGAACTGGAGAAGGTGCAAATTGATAAGAGGCATGGAGGAGCACAGCTATGAGGATAGATCAGCTTAACTGAATTTATTCTCTCTCGAAAAGAGTCGATTAAGGGGGGATATTATCAACATATACTGTAAATACATAATTGGTCCATATAGTGAACGTAGTGTAGAGTTATTAACTTACAGGTCATTACAGAGGACAAAGGGGGAACTCTTTACGTTTGAAGGAAGAGAGATTTAACCTTCACATAAAGAAAGGCTTCTTCGCAGTAAGGGCTGTGAAAATGTGGAAAATACTCTTTCAGGTTTTGTTTTTTTTTTCTTTTTTCTAAAGAGCTGGATGCAATCATAAATTCATAAAAAATAACTGGATACACATTTTTAGATGTAATCATGCTTTACTGGGGTTTTTATGCCTTCCTCTGGATCAGCTGTGGGTATAGGATTGTGTATATGGAGTTTTTTTGGGTGGGGTTTTTTGGTTGGGTTAGATAGACTAGTTTCTTTCAAACTTAACTATGTAACTCAAAATCACTGCAATGCAGAAAATTATTTTTAGGAGTTTACAAACAATATATAAGCCTCAGAAATTAGGGAAGATCTAAATACATTTCTGATTCTTGTTTACTAACACCCTGCTAATGTTCATCCCCTCATCATGTGCATACTTTGTTTCCTTGCATTAAAAAAGATACACTAACAAGAGAAAACAGGAGAAAATCATTAAAATCCTGAGCTTTACATTTTTCTAGAATGATTACTTCTTGAAAATCTGGACTCCGTAATGCATGAATTATACTGGTGCTCATCTTCAGTGCTTGAAGCACACACACAATTTTACTGTAAGTTAGGCATGCTCTAACCTATTTTACATCCTTTAAAGATTGGATACGTGCACCTAGAACAGAATAGAATGTTTGATATTTGCCTTCTGCTGGAAGTACTATAAGACTACAACATGGAGTAAACAATTTTCTTTAAAAAAGTTCCTGAATATAATAAATTCTTTTTGTGTAATTTGCTATGTAGAATTCATTTACATTATGCTTTCAGGTGTCAAAATCAAGTCATATTTCTGTAACAGCAGCAACATTATTTGTAGCCCTGTAGAAACCTGATGACCTTATTTTTTAATTATCATAATTTACTGCTTTATATTTTTATGGGGTTTTAATAGAATGGAAAAATGATTGAAGTTCCGCTTTAAGCTGCTATCATTGGAAAAGAGCCATATATAGGCTTCCTTAGTTTTCTTCTTATTTTTCCAAGCTAAGAACATTTTCAGGAAATACAGAAAATACATGTTGATCTTGCCAACAAAAATTCAGTATCCTTGTCACTTCCTATGAGCTGCACAGAATAACTTCCTTGCTACATAACTTCTGTAATCTACTAATTGCCTTGCCCTGCCCTGTTGTAATTGAGCTGAAGAGATACATCTTTGTAGTTCATATTAGTGGAGCAGCCTAGGGTGACAGCCATGGCTTCTACCATAGTTACATAGAGTATGTGGTAGCTACCCACGGATAGGAGGTATGTTATCTGTAGGATTACCAGATGAAAATATATGAAAACAAGCTTGAAAAAAAAAACAAATTCAGCCAGCACACTGAAGACTATTAAGCTGCATTTATAATTTTGGGTTTAGATACACTTTAACTGTTATATTTCATAAATCTTTGCCCAGTCCATTGGCTGACTGAAATAGAGACATCAATGTTACAACAACTAAAAGTCAGAGTGGAGACCAGAGCAGTGGTTTGACACTGGAAGAGGAGGAGAAGCTACACATTCTGTTCTAGATGTAGATCCATTGAGGGGGTCAAAGATTGCTGACTGCCTGAATTTGTCTAATGGACTATGGTAAAGTAAAACGTGATTACCATCCTTTCATATAGTTAAGAAACTTGGGGTTTAAACTTGGGGTTTAATTTAGCAGCAGTGTGTTGCTATAAAAATGCACTGGATCATCTTTAGTTCTTGGCAATAGTTTTAAAATACCAAACGATAATCTTTTGCTTCCTAAAAGACCCATGTTTTAGCCATGAACCCAATTCACTGCCACACAACCTGTGATTTACATAAACTGCACAGTGTGCATCCAGCTTCCCACTGGTTTAGACAACACACAGGGATGTATCATAAATTATACAAAGATACCTCATGTTAACATTCTGGAAACATCATGTTAAAAATGACCTTAGCTTGCAGAAAAAGGCTTCAATGAAGTTCAGAGGGTTTATCAAGTACATCCTGCAGTGTCCACCATTGTGTACACTCTTGTGTGTATAGCTTCTGAGACCAGAAATCAATTTGGCAACCAAGGTCCTAATTTGTGTGTAATGAACATTGACACTGTCTCCTACCCCATTGAACAGTATAATGGCTCATTAAACCTTTAGTGGAACTATGTCACAATTGTAATATATTATACTTAACTGCCACTGTTAGGAGCAATTTCATTACTTATTAATTAGCTGTCTCAGATCTGTAGTATATACATATATATATATATACTATATCTATTTAGCAAAACTTCTAAGTGGCAAAATGTCAGTATTATGATGCAGTACATAAAAAATAAAGTTGGCAAAACTGTTCTTGTTTTTGAACGACATGCAATTCAAAATCCCAAGTGGCAAAATGTCAGTACTATGATGTATTACATAACATAGAGCACAGTATATAACATACTTCACAAGATACAAAAAAGAAAGATGTCTAAATATCTAAATCTACAATATAGAGTTTAAACACGGTATCCTAATGAAATACACTTCCAACTGGCAATATTATATAATATAATATAATATCATATGTATATACAGTGCCTTGAAAAAATATTCATACCCCTTGAAATTTTCCAAATGTTTTCATTTTACAACCAAAAACGTAAATGTATTTTATTGGGATTTTATGTGATAGACCAACACAAAATGGCACATAATTGTGAAGTGGAAGGAAAATGATAAATGGTTTTCAATACTTTGCAGAACCACCTTTTGCTGCAATTACAGCTGCAAGTCTTTTTGGGGATGTCTCCACCAGCTTTGCACATCTAGAGAGTGACATACATGTCCATTCTTCTTTGCAAAATAGCTCAAGCTCTATCAGATTGGATGGAGAGAGTCTGTGAACAGCAATTTTCAAGTCTTGCCACAGATTCTCAATTGGATTTAGGTCTGGACTTTGACTGGGCCATTCTAACACATAAATATGCTTTGATCTAAACCATTGGTCTTCAAACTATGGCCCTCCAGTTGTTCAGGAACTACAATTCCCATCATGCCTAGTCATGTCTGTGAATGTCAGAGTTTTACAATGCCTCATGGGATGTGTAGTTCTGCAACAGCTGGAGGGCGGTAGTTTGAAGATCCCTGATCTAAACCATTGCATTGTAGCTCTGGCTGTAATTTTAGGGTCGTTGTCTGGCTGGAAGGTGAACCTCTGCCCCAGTCTCAAGTCTTTTGCAGACTCTAACAGATTTTCTTCTAAGATTGCCCTGTATTTGGCTCCATCCATCTTCCCATCAACTCTGACCAGCTTCCCTGTCTGTGCTGAAGAAAAGCATCCCCAAAACATGATGCTGCCATTATTATTATTATGATATAGGATTTATATAGCACCAACAGTTTATGCAGCGCTTTAAAATATAAAAGGGAGACAATACAGTTATAATACAATAAAATACAAGAGGATTAAGAGGGCCCTGCTCAGAAGAGCTTACAATCTAATAGGGTGGGGCAGGTGGTACAGAAGGTTGTAGCTGTGGGGAATGAGCTGAAGGAAGTGGTAAAATATTAGATGGAGACATGATAAGCTTCCCTGAATAGATGAGTTTTCAGGGATTGCCTGAAGGTAGCAAGAGTAGGGGATAGCCGGACAGATGGAGGTAGTGAGTTGCAGAGGATGGGAGAGGCTATGGAGAAATCCTGGAGACGAGCATGGGTGGAGGAGACAAGAGAGCTTGAGAGTAGGAGGTCTTGAGAAGAGTGGAGAGGACGGTTTGGGTGATATTTGGAGACAAGGTTGGTGATCTAGCTCAGGGCAGAGTTATGAATGGCTTTGTATATTGTGATTAGTATTTTGAATTTAATTTGCTGGGTGATTGGGAGCCAGTGTAGGGTTTGGAGGAGAAGGTTGGCAGACAATGAGCGGTTTGTAAGGTGGATAGGTCTGGCAGCAGTATTCATAATAGACTGAAGAGGGGATAGCCAATGGAGAGGCAGGCCAATGAGAAGAGGGTTGGAATAGTCAAGGCGAGAGATAACAAGGGAGTTAGTGAGGAGCTTGGTGGTTCTACTTGTTAACCACTTGACCACTGGGCACTTAAACCCCCTTAATAACCAGACCAATTTTCAGCTTTTGGTGCTCTCACATTTTGAATGACAATTACTCAGTCATGCAACACTGTATCTATATTAAATGTTTGTCCTTTTTTTTTACACAAATAGAGATTTCTTTTGGTGGTATTTAATCACCGCTCGGTTCTTTATTTTTTGCGCTATAAAAGAAAAAAGACCGAAAAATCTGTAAAAAAATGCATTTTTCTTTGTTTCTGTTATAAAATTTAGCAAATTAGTCATTTTTCTTCATGTATTTTGGCCAAAATTTATACCGCTACATATCTTTGGTAAAAATAACCCAAATCGTGTATATTATTTGGTCTTTGTGAAAGGTATAGAGTCCACAAGCTATGGTGCCAATATCTGAAAATTGGTCACACCTGAAGTACTGACGGCCTATCTAATTTCTTGAGACCCTAACATGCCAGAAAAGTACAAATACCCCCCAAATGACCCCTTTTTGGAAAGAAGACATTCCAAGGTATTTAGAAAGATGCATGGTGAGTCTTTTGAAGTTGTCATTTTTTCCCACAATTCTTTGCAAAATCAAGTTTTTTTTTTCTTTTTTTCTTTTTTTTTTTCACAAAATTGTCATATTAGCAGATTATTTCTCACACACAGCATATGAATACCACAAATTACACCCCAAAACACATTCTGCTATTACTCCCAAGTATGGCAATACCACATGTGTGAGACTTTTACACAGCATGGCCACATACAGAGGCGCAACATGCAGGGAGCACCTTCAGGCGTTCTGGAGCACCCAGGCCAATTCTGACATTTCTCTCCTACATGTAAAAATCATCATTTATTTGCTAGAAAATTACATAGAACCCCAAAACATTATATATGTTTTTTTAGCAAAGACCCTAGAGAATACAATGGCGGTCATTGCAACTTTTTATCTTGCACGGTATTTGCGCAGCTATTTTTTGAACTCATTTTTTCAGGAAAAAAAAGTTTTGTGCTTAAAAAAAAACTAAACAGTAAAGTTAGCCCAATGTTTTTGCATAATGTGAAAGATGAAGTTATGCCGAGTAAATAGATACCTAACATGTCACCTTTCAAAATTGCACATGCTTGTGGAATGGTGCCAAACTTCGCTACTTAAAAATCCCCATAGGCGACGCTTTACATTTTTTTAATGGTTACATGTTTTGAGTTACAGAGGAGGCCTAGGGACAAAATTATTGCTCTCACTCTACCGATCGCAGCGATACCTCACATGTGTGGTTTGAACACCATTTTCATATGTGGGTGGGACTTATGTATGCTTAACAGAGAATGATGGCAAAAAATAGTGCTCTCCGTATAAACAATTTATTTCAAAAGATAAAAAAGAGATACACTGCAGAACGAGGATACGTCGTGACGTCACCCGCGGCCATCGCGCATCCTCAGAGAGTTATGTTTACATCATCGCTCATGCCTGCTTACTTGCACTGTTGAAGTGCTTCTTTTGTGCGTGTATCTCTTTTTTAACTTTTGAAATAAATTGTTTATAAGGAGAGCACTATTTTTTGCCATCATTCTCTGTTTCATATACCATTGCATTATCCGAGAGTGTCCTGATCCAGCCCCATGACGTAAGTTCTGTATGCTGAACCGCTGTGCTCCATACCTGTATGACCCATAAGGGAATGCCTATGATGACCCTCTATAATTAAAGGGCCCCCGTTGTCAGGTGAGAGGCCATTTTGCATAATGGTGGTGGGCACATCGATTTGTCACCTTTTCTGGCATGCTGTCTGATCACACAGGATTGTTTGGATTCACTGGATGATTCATGGACTTTTTGTGCAGTTTTTGAACTTTGAGAGATTTCAAATTTATCGTGTTCTGTGAAAACTGACACAATCATAGCACATAGTCATTTATTCATTTTATTTCATGACATTCTCTGCATTGTATGTTACTTTGTTTATTTTTTGATTTGTTCGTTATTAGCGCTGCACCATCTGCTTTTTCTGGCAATTACTTGACTGAGTTCCCTAAATACCCTCAGGTGCAAGCCCGGTGATTCATTAACTTCCCTGGCAGTATGATTATTTCGTATTTTAGGTGCTGAAAGCGGTACAATTATTTTGCATGGAAATTTGGCATTTTATATTGTAGGTCTGTAAATCTTAACAATAACACACTTAAATCTGTCCAAACAAGAGTCTAGTAGATATCCCGGGTATGATAAAGTTTGAAACACAAAAACATAAATTATAATATAATAAATAAAAATAAATACGGTAATTAAAAAAAAATAAAAATAAATAGTAATAAAATAAATTTCCCCACAATTCACTATCGCTCAATTCTGCAAGTGTTCTTATTTACTATCGCTGTTTTCTAGCTGGTCTAAAGCCACTTTTGATGTAAAGGGACACTTTTTGGTTGCTATGGACAATCTCCAGTTTCCAGGCAGAAAGAACAGTATATATAATATAAAACTGCATGCAGGGCATGGGCCAAAGCACTGGGGACAAAAGGGATGTGAAATCATTTCATACAGTACTGTAATCTGTAAGATTACAGTACTGTATGTGTTATGATTTTTACTTTTTTTTTTAAATTGCCGCCAGGCTCCGCCCCCGTGCGTCGCGAAGCTCGCAGGGAACGGAGCCTGGCAAGGAGAGGCTTCGGGGGAGGACGGAGCCCTCGGACACTGCGGGGGACATCGCAGGATCCTGGGGACAAGGTAAGTAAGGAGGCACCAGGATCCTGCGATGTAATCCCGAGTGTGGCTCGGGGTTACCGCTAATGGTCCTGAATTTTACCCCCGAGCCACACTCGGGAAAACCGCCAGGGAGGCTACTGTTAAGTTTCCCAAGTCTAATTCTAATTCTGTCCTGTGTTAGCCATGAGGGTGCTTCCTGTGACCTGTCATGAGAATAAGCACTGCAGTTTTGGTACTAAAGCCCTCCCAGATTCCCTTATGAAGAATGAGGAGAAGAATGAATTCTATACCTTCACCATCTCCTTATCCTTTATAACCAGATATCCTTCCTCATTCTTTATGGGGCCAATATGCTCTGTCTTCCCTTTTTTACTGCTTACATACGTAAAGAATTTCTTGGGATTTTTTTTGCTCTCCTCCGCTATGTGTCTTTTGTGTTCTATCTTACCCTAATTGCACCCTTTCATTTCTTGTTGCATTCTTAAAGTCAGAATGCTGATGATGATCCTTCAACCTTGTATTTTTTTAAGGCCTTCTCCTTTGTTTTTATATGCATTTTTACATTGGCGTTAAGCCATCCGGGACTTTAGTTTGCTCTTTCAAATCTATTACCCAATGGGATGCACTGGCTACTGCCCTTATATAATATGCTCTTAAAACGAACCCATCTCTCCTCCGTGTTGTTTGTTCCTAAGATTTTATCCCAATTTATATCTTCTAGCAAGGTTCGTAGTTTAGGGAAGTTGGCTCTTTTGAAATTCAGTGTTTTTGTATTCCCCTGATGTTTGCTATTTGTGTGATTTAAACTGAAGCCAATTGATTTATGATCGCTGTTTCCTAAATTTCCCCCATATTTTGACATCCATAATCAGGTCTGTATTGTTGGTAATCAGTAGATCTAGTAACACCTTATTTCTAGTTTGTGTGTCTACAATCTGACCGATGAAATTGTCCTGCAAGACATTTAGGAACTGGCGAGCCTTAGACAAATTTGTGATTCCCTCCGCCCAGTCTATGTCTGGATAATTAAAATCCCCCATTATGATGAGACTTCCCATCCTTGCTGCTAATCCAAATTGTGATAGGAGGCTCACGTCAGCCTCCTCCCTCAGGTTTGGGGGACTATAGCATATTCCCAGTATTATTTTCCCCTTAACTTCATCCCTTTGGAGCTCTAGCCATAAGGATTCCCCCTCCTCTCTAGCTCCCTTATGCCGCGTACACACAATCAGGATTTTGGTCGGAAAAAGGTGATGGCTTTTCCGACGGGATTCCGCTCAAGCTTGTCTTGCATACACACGGTCACGCCAAATTCCGATCGTCAAGAACACGGCGACATACAATACGTATGACGGGACTAGAAAAAGGAAGTTTAATAGCCAGTGCGCCACCCTTTGGGCTCCTTCTGCTAATCTCGTGTTTATCTCGTGTTAGTAGAAGTTTGGTGAGAGACGATTCGCGCTTTTCAGCTTTCGTGCTTTTCAGTCCGTCACTGCTCCTCAGTTTGTGCTTGTGGGTTTGTATCTGTTTTTCAGTGCGTGTAGTCAGTTCATATATGTTTTTCAGTGCGTTCTTGTTCACTCGTTTCTGATTTTCAGCTCGATCTTCACAGGCCTTGCTGTACTTCAGTGCATTCTGTTAAGTTCGTTATGACTAGCCGACCGTTTTGAAGCCATGTTGCGGTTATGTACTCCTCCTAGAGTTTGTGCTGTGCGGAGGCTTGGTGTTGGGGTTCTTTCTTTGACCCAAGCCCAGTCCATGAACAGGGTGGGGAGGAGTTCATGGACCAAGAATTGGTTGCTCCAGCATGACCAATTCTCTCATATGCCTTTGCTGCGTGAGATCCAGGAGAATAATCCTGATGATTTCAGGAATTATCTCCAGATGATGGACCCCATTTTTCACTGTCTATTTGCTTTGCTGTCCCCTTATATTATGAAGCAGGACACCTGCATGCGGCAAGCCATCACTCCAGAGCAGAGGTTCGTCGCCACGTTGCTGTACTTGGCGACGGGGAGAAGTCTGAAGGACCTCAAGTTCTCAACAGGCATCTCCCCCCAAGCTCTGGGGATTATTATTCCAGATACCTGTTCTGCTATATTTCAGGTCCTGCAGAAGGACTATATTAGGGTAAGTTTTCTCATTTAACATCACATTCTATGTATTTAATGTTTGCTAATGTATTGGATTTATTTCATCATTCCATAATTACCATGATTGTAATATGCTGTGAATGTCCCCTTTGTCCTCATGCATGCTGGACTTTTTTGATGCTCCATTTTTGTCCTTCATGCATATTTGCCTTCACTAACCTCCCCAGCATGCTATCCTGGGCCCATATACACCTAGCCTAACAATGTATTTTGTCAGCTCTTTGTAGTGCTTTACCCTAAACACCCCCTAAATGTGTACAAATGTTATTTGTGTGCTTAAATTCAGGCCGAGTGCCAGAGGCTTTTTTTTGGGGTCCCAAAATCATTTGAAACCCTCCCTCCCCCCAACCGCTAAGTAAGATACCAATCCTCTATCTGCTGACTTTGCCAAACCCATACACACTATACCTACCTATTTTGTGGTCAGATTTATGGATGAATTCACCAAAGCATGTAGTGAAAGGGCCTGCCTGAATACTTTCAAATGGTACTGTTTAAAGTTTTGTTCTCCTATTATTATCTTGATAGGTAATTGCAGAATGTAAAAAATGTGCTTTAATTTGTACAGTGTGTATTTTTATTATAGTATTATGACACGTCTTACCTGTCCAGTGGTCTGCCAATAGTGTAAGTAAGGAGGAGCTGGCCAAAGTAACACACATTATTTATACATTCAGCTCTCAATGAAGTGGAGAGGGTTACCTGTCAAAAACATCTCCCCCCTAAAATTTCAATGGGCCATCAGAGGGGGGAAAGAATCTGATAAGTGGACCTTATACGTTTTGTCTTTAAATACTCCTTAAAATAAAAGTTATACTGATTTTGGCCAAGAATGTTTGTGTCTAATCTGCTTGCAATGTTATGTGCAAAATTACTAATTTTATTTTTTCTGTTTTGACTCCACAGTTTCCTTCAACGCCACAGGAATGGCAGACTGTGGCTTCCCACTTTGCCGACCGTTGGGACTTTCCCAACTGTGAATATCAGCAGCAAAACAAATTCATTATTCTAGCATTATAAAGAACAAAAGAATGCGCTGCATTAAAAGATCCAAAAATGTACAGCGTGAGGAATGTGCTAGCTCCATTACGAACACTAGTTTTACCAGACTGAGCGCTTCCATCCTGTACTTGATTCTGATTGCCCATTCTGTCCTTCTAAGAATTGAGTCCCCTACCATCAGAATCTGTCTATCTTTTCCCTCAGCTCCAGCAGTGCTGGTCCCTGACTGGTTTCACCAATGTCACTTAATGGAGCGTACTTATTGGGATGCTCCAGCCCTGGATCGGCCTCCCTGGCACTTTCCCCTCTATCCTTCCTGTCACCCATCTACTCTTTTCTGGTGCCTGCACCTCTTTCTCTCCACTCACCTCTATGCTGGCCCCTGCTGGCATCTGCCGGGTACGTTCCCGACTCTCCTTTAGTATGGAGGGTCTTCTCAGTGCTGACAGTTGCTTCCCTAGATTCAGAACCTGGGCTTCCAGGAAAACAATGTGCTTACATTTTGCACAGCAGTATTTGCCCTTGATCAGATAATCAAGGAACGCATACATGCTGCAAGATGTACACCGAGTCGCATCTCCACACCCGCCGGGCATCGTACCTACCAATTTAATGAGGATTGGGGATTATACCCTGTCCAAATTACCTAACAACTAGCTTCCTGACACTAATACTCAATACACTACCCAGGTACATAACAAGACAATACACATGTACTTGCAGACCACGTGCACCTGCAGACCCGTGTGCATCCGCAGACCCGCATGCACTCACAGACCCACGTGCACTTGCAGACCCACGTGCACTCGCAGACCACATGTACTCACAGACCCCTGTGCACCTGCAGACCACGTGTACTCACACTACCCAGGTATTCACAATACACAGGTACACCCAATACACAGGTACACCCAATACTCAGGTACACCCAATACTCAGGTACTCCCAATACTCAGGTACTCCCAATACTCAGGTACTCCCAATACTCACGTACCCAAATGTTTGCTGTGTCCCCCACATGACTTCTCGCAAACTGAAAACCAGACTTCTTATTAGGAACGTCTATGTTTCTTCTTTTTAACTTATGATGTCTTTATATCATGTCCCCCCAAGCAGTAGTATATTATATAATATTATATTAGATACTTTACAAGAAAATCTATTCCATATAAATTATATAGTTCACCTTCACTAATTTCCCACAGTGAAAAAAGCTTTCAGAATTATAACTTGATTTAACCATGTTTTGTTCCTTTGTATTGTTTTCCCAGGGCAAAATTTGATCTGTTAATTGACGGGTTCAATTTCTAGGCATACAGTGTCACTTTAAGATGATACATTTTCTGCCATTGCTCTTTAGTATTTCTATCCAATATAGACACTGCCATGCATTTCATAAGCTACTTTCATTCAGAATTAGCCTCCTGTGACAAATAAACCTGCTCTATGCATTGCCAAGTCCCTTTATTACCAATCATTTTGTTTTTTCTTTCATTTTACACCTCATTCATATTCACAGTTTGCAATTTCTTTAAAAGTTGCTTATAAACCCTATTTTTAGGAGGGACAAGGTTTTTGCAAGCATTACATCACAAATTTGGGAATAATATTCTGTGCCAAGATGCTCAACTGATCCAATTTTAGACATTTCTACATGTTCTATTCGAAACCTAGACATTCTGTTGAAATTAATATGCGTTTGATAGAGTTGTCATTACTGGCTGGCAAGTATAGAAGTGCAGCTTAAGCTCTCTAGGTATAATGATTTTTTCAGACTACGAAAATGAAGAGGAACAGTCATTTGAATTTTCCCTACGGCATTAGATTCTAAGTGAAATGTTTGTAGCATGAATCAATGCATTAACATTAAATAAGTGGCGCAGAAATTAATGTCAATACAACAAAACTGATTTTAACAAAAATGTTACCTCTATCTTCAAATACACAGAATAAATAGATGATGAATTAAACTGTAAAATGTCACAGTAACACTGGAAACAAGGTTAGCAGAGGTGTGCTTGTTTTTTTTGTTTTTTTTTGATAAAATTTGTTTTCTCATCTCACCACAAATATATTATCTTCTACGTGTGTTTTTTGGAACTGTGTCATTGTTATTTAAGAAAATTAGAAGCAAAGTATAAAACATACAGTATTCAAAGGTACAATTTCACCCAGAAAAAAAATAATTTTTAAAATATCACCTTTGAACTTCCTAATTGGAGTAAAAGACAGATGCCAAGGGGTTTTAAAAATATTGTCTCAATGTGTGTAATATGTTAATTTCCTATGATCATCAGCTCCATGCAGTAGCCATAATGCAGTATTTTCTGATTTACATAGTTGGTAAGGTTGAAAAAAGACACAAGTCCATCGAGTCCAACCTGTGTGTGTGCGCTTTTATGTCAATATTACATGCATATTCCTGTATGTTGTGGTCGTTTAGGTGCCTAATAGTTTGTTAATAGTTTGAAATTTGTTAAAAAACTAAAAGAATTGCACATGTCTAATGTGTATAATGATGTAATCTTTTGTTGGTTCTATTAGAGATGATTACATCCTTCCAGCAATATACTGATTTATTTATATATATTTGCATATAATTCAGGTCTTGATATCATTTTTCAACGTCCCTATCTGCCTACTTCTATGGGTAAGTGGTTTGTTATATGAGACTTTATTCCTGATGGAGATGCGCATGCATTCTCATGTGTATGTGCATGCATAATTTACATGCATCATTTGTTTTTTACTTTTTTGGTAATGTGCTTGACATCCTTTAAGACAGATGCTGGCGCCAGATTAATCTTCTTAATTTTGTTTGAGTCCTTATTTAGCTAATTAGGTATGATATTATTGTCATTTATTGTTGTGATTAATTTTGTGTTTTGTCACTTCTTTTGTCACTTGTCACTTCTAAAGCTTTTATTCTGTTTTTTTATAATTAATGAGTTCACTCTTCTGGGTATATTGTACTGTATTGTTATCCCAGCCACTTTGTGTAAAATATCAATATAATGTTTGTTGCTATTTTGGGTTAACATTTATAGTCCATTGATATTGCCTATTGCTGTTAGTTGCAACCCCTGGTATCAGTCTCCTTTAGATGCAGGCAATCAAGGAGCTGGGTGGGTTCCTCTGATCCCGCCCTCAGCCCACAGCCTTTATTACATTGTGCCACACTTCCACGCTGGTTACCATCACAGCCAGCCACTTTCTACAGTCCCGACTTCTACCACTACACCATCCTAGAAACGGACACTGACACACCATCTATGGGGAATCCTCATACCTAGCCATGGGATTTATCTACATGCTTGTTTTTATCTACTAAATGTGAATTGCCGATTTGTGCTTTTAATAAAACCAGGGAATCTAACCGCTACACTTAGTCTGGCACCCCTCCTGTGTTTTCTTTAATAACTATGTTTTGTTAGTAGTGTAGGAAGCTTGAGTAGATTATTTTACTTGTTTCATGCTATGAACTTGCTGTACAAAGCCCTCCTGCATTGAAACTGTGCTTGCTGCGATTCCGAACAAAAGTGCAGGACAAATCTGTTTGGACTCTTCCTAGGTGTCCCTGTATCATGCATGGTTTACTGCTGTCAATACCAGTTGAGCCTATGCTTCTTACAACATACTGTATACAAATCTAAATGTGGGCAAATAACAAACAAAATAATTTGCCAATGTGCTTGATTTATGAATCAATATACTTCCCTTACAACATTTTGTGCTTTCAAATGATTAATAGGTGAATGTAACATAAGAAGCATGAAGGTACTTACCGAGAATTTATAAATCTGCTGACGTTCACGGTCAACTGGTTGAAGCAATGTGAGATGGCGAGTAATTCCAGATGAGGTTACTGCAAACACTGTGCTGTAGTCTACCAAATATAGATAGAGCTGGGGATCTTTTGTCTTGTAAAGAAAAGAAAAGAGATGTTGTGTCATTGCAAGTAGAGTTTACAACGTAGTAGAATTTTCAAAGCTTTTGCATATTCAGGTGCACATAAATTAATGAACATACATTTAACAAATTGAGGGTTATTTACGAAAGGCAAATCCACTTTGCACTACAAGTGCACTGCAAGTGCACTTGTAAGTGCACTGAAAGTGCACTTGGAAGTGCAGTCACTGTAAATCTAAGGGGTAGATCTGAAATGAGGGGAAGCTCTGCTGATTTTATCATCCAATCATGTGCAAGCTAAAATGCTGTTTTTTATTTTCCTTGCATGTCCCGCATAGATCTACATTGACTGAACTTCCAAGTGCACTTTCAGTGCACTTGTAATGCAAAGTGAATTTGCCTTTCGTAAATAACCCCCATTGTGTCTTACCAGTGCTTAGGTGTGGTGGCTACATTAGTTTTCTTTTTGTTCACCCTATCTTTATTTTTCTATCTGGTGATAACACACTTCCTATAGAGCAATGTCACCCTAGGCTGCTCACTCTTACATTGAAATACAGAATACCTACCCCTTTCCTCATCTCCGACACATAAGAGGTTACAGTTCACAGAACAGAGCAGCTTTAATAACAATGCTTTGAGTTTTAGTACAGCACAGGAAGCTGAGTGCACAGGAAGTTAGAAGCCCAATGGTTTCTTTCAGAATCAACTGTTTTTTCTGTAATTGTAGTGTTTTTAAAGGTAATACATGGGGAAATATGCATGTAATTGAGAGATGTAGAGGATGTTTTTCATGAATTTTGTTTATTTTGCACTCTAATGCCCCGTACACACGATCAGATTTTCCGACAACAAATGTTGGATGTGAGCTTGTTGGCTGAAAGTCCGACCGTGTGTATGCTCCATCGAACATTTGTTGTCGGACTTTCCGCCAACAAATGTTGGCTAGCAGGCTCTCAAAACTTTGTTGTCGGAATTTCCGATCGTGTGTACACAAGTCCGATGCACAAAAGTTCATGCATGCTCAAAATCACGCAGAAGGAGCCGCACTGGCTATTGAACTTCCTTGGCCAACATTTGTGTGACCGTGTGTATGCAAGACAAGTTGGAGCCAACATCCTTTAAACAAAAATCCACGGTTTTGTTGTCGGAAAGTCCGATCGTGTGTACGGGGCATAAGTGAACAATTCCCTAGGATTTAACATTGCCCAGTAGTTTTAAGCAATCTGACTGATTTAAAGGTCACTTAGGATGGTCAGGTTGTGTAGTGGCTACTACATATTGCATTGTCCATGACCGAATGAGTCGCTACCTCATGGACAACAACCTTCTCGACCCCCTACAGTCCAGCTTCCATCCACAACATTCTACTGAAACTGCCCTACTAAAACTCATTACTCATTACTCAATACTCATACTCTTAGACCTCTCTGCTGCCTTTGACACAGTTGACCACCTGCTCCTCCTTAGCAAACTACACTCCCTTGGCCTCTGTGATTCTGCTTTATCCTGGTTCTCCTCCTATCTATCTCAGCGCACTTTCAGTGTCACTTACAATTCCATCTTCTCTACTCCTCTTCCTCTCTCTGTTGGGGTACCTCAAGGGTTTGTCCCCTCCCCTGGGCCAGTTGATAACCTCCCATGGCTTCCAATACCACCTCTACACCGATGACACCCAGATCCATCTCTCCACTCCTCAACTCACCCCCTCGATCTCCTCATGGATCTCAAACTTACTGAATCATCTCGGTATGAATGTCACACCACTTTCTCAAACTCAATCTTTCTAAAACTGAGCTTGTAATATTTCCTCCTTCCCAGTCCGCCCCCCCCATGACTTTACCATTAAGATCAACAGCACTAGACATGTGCACAACCAAAAAAATGTGTTCATTTTCGTTTCATTAGTTTATTATTTTTATCGTTTTTCGGGTCATTCGTTATGATCGCGATTCATAAATTCGTTCATTCGTAAATTCGTAAATGCGTTCATTCGTACATTCGTTCATTCGTAATTCGAACATTCGTTCATTCGTACATTCGCACATTTTTACATTTGTACATTCGTAAATTCATACATTCGTAAAATCGTACATTTGTAAATTAGAAAATTCGGAAATTTGTAAATTCGAAGTTTGAAAATCCAAAAACCCGAAAATTCAAAAATCTGAAATAGTAACTAACTATTAAATTATAGGTATTGTAATTTCCTTTCAAACTTGACTGTCAGTGAACGTAACAAATACAAATTTAACCGAAGTTACGAATTATCCAAAACGAATGCTGCATCTAAATAAATGGAACTGAACAAATTAATAATCAATAATAATAATAAAACGTCGTTATTAATATTATTGTTATTTATTATTATTAATTCATTACGTTCCATTCCGTTTTTTTCGGATCATTCATAACTTCGGATAAATTTGTACGTGTTACATTCACTAACAGCCAAATTTAAAAGGAAATTACAATACCTATAAATTAAAATTTACTAGTAATTACTAATAGTTAAGTTATTATTAGTTAACTATTATTTCAGATTTCCGAATTTTCGAATTTACAAATTTACGAATTCACTAATTTACTAATGTACGAATGCACGAATGTACGAATGCAAATTGCGAATGTACGAATGCCCGAATTTACGAATGTCCAATTTTATCGAATTTACGAATATTCGGAAAAAATTTGTTAAATGGGTTTTCGTTAATTTGGATATTCCCAAATTAACGAATTTGTCGAAATTCGTTAAAAAACGAATTCGGAATGAAACGAATTGCACATGCCTAAACAGCACAACCATTGGTCCCTCCACACATGCTAGGGTGCTGGGTGTCATCCTTGACTCTGACCTCTCCTTCAGCCCCCACATCCAATCACTGGCTAAATCTGGCCACCTTAACCTCTGCAACATCTCCAAAATTCGACCCTTCCTGACTAATGACACCACAAAGCAACTTATTCAATATTTGATTATTTCCCGCCTTGACTACTGCAACTCTCTCCTTAATGGCCTACCCTTACACAGGCTATCCCCCTTCAGTCTATTATGAATGCAGCTGCTAGACTAATACACCTCACTATTCCACACTTCACTAATCGATCTTTGACTGCTGCCCCTTTCTGATAATCCTTCCACTGACTTCCCCTACCCCACCGTATAAAATTCAAAATGCTAACCACAACATACAAGGCCATCCACAACATCACCCCCAGCTACATCACCAACCTCATCTGCAGTTATCGTCCTAATCATCCCGGCCACTCCTCCCATGACCTCCTGCTCTCTAGCTCCCTTGTTACCTCTTCTCATGCTCGTCTTCAGGACTTCTCCAGAGCCTCTCCCATCCTCTGGAATTCCCTGCCCCCGTATATCCGATCAGCCCCTAACCTATCCACCTTTAGGAGATCCCTGAAAACTCACTTATTCAGGGAAGTCTATCCCTCACCCACCTAACAACCCCATCAAATCATTCCCCACATCTATTACCTTTTGTACCACCACCCCCTCCCTTTAGAATGTAAGCTCTACGAGCAGGGCCCTTCTGTCCCTTCTGTATTGTACTGTAATTGTGCTGTCCCCCCTCTACATTGTAAAGCGCTGCGTAAACTGTTGGCGCTATATAAATCGTTAATAATAACAATGATAATATAGAGATAAGACACGTAGAGAACTACACAGAGAAATAAAAATGCTTTGAACACTGAATATGTTTATTACCACTTGGAAATGTTCTAATCTGTTGGATAATCAATGTTCAGGAAGTTGAAGAATAACCCCACTTTTGTTGAAAAAGAAAAAAAGAAAAAAAACAACAACCCCCTCTGGGTATTCTATGTACAATTCAACAATTTTAACCAGCTGAAGAAAAACATCACTTTCATTATGCAGGTCGTTAGGAACAGTACCTAAATGCTAGCTAAAAGCATGAAAAAGGCCCAAATCCTCCTCCGGTTTCCAGCTCCTCAAGTTTCCCCTTTACTCCCACTATACAAGATGTATAACTCCTACCCTTCCAGCTGATGTATTTGGGCCCTTTTTGTGAACCTACAGTCTGTGCTGTACCAAAGTGGACAGTTCCTGGTTGGCATTTCTTCAACCAAAAGGCCATCCCTGTCCTTCAACATTATGTGGGGGGTAATGTTTCCACATTGCTGGGCCATGAGGTCAGCAGGAGGGTTCAGCAAGTATGGACAGGGTAACAGCTGGTGACAGTGCAGTCACCTCCATCATTTCCTCCTTAATGCTTTCTTTGGGCGAGTCATCCTCTGAACCACCAACCCCCCACAAATATTCAAAGGCTATGCAATGGTTAAGGAAAAACAATGCCACAGGACAGGAGCCACAATGGGGCAGAGATTCTGTCAGCTCTGCAGGGGCAGGAATGAGGTAATTAACTTCATGCCATCCTCTACCAGGAAATGTTGCTTATGAAAACAGCACCATCAACCTGCTATCTGCCTTTAGCAGGGTGAAATTCAGTGGGAGCTCTCTGCCCACAACCTGCCTGATATGCCACATGCAGTGGAACTCTACCTTGGCTATGCTGCAGGGGCTGCACATGCAGCAGCAGGTCATAAATGAGTACCTGTGCAAGTAATACATGATGACAGGTTGAGTGAAAGACGGGTTCTTCACCCTGAATCAGTCGCTCTTCATGCAGGATGCATGCAATTTACTGCCATTGTTTAAGGTGAAGGCAAAATGGTGAGGTTTGGTAATGCTGGGGCAGATATTGTGCACAGTGGAGGAACAGCCACTATATCCAGATACCATTCCTGTGAGGCCTCAGTAGATACAAGAGGAGCAAAAAGAGCAATAGAAGGATGGTTGCTGTTGTGGCATTTCAGAAGAGGAGAAGGACATTGGGCAGGCCTGCAGATGTAGGTTTTATCCTTCGCTAACCTCGGGAGTTGTACGTAGGTGAGGGAGAATAGTTGTTATCCTTCTTGACTCAGATTCCTTTGACTTTGGCAACTTGTAGTGGGTGGGCTCATTCATGTTTCAGAGCCCGCAAAAGGAACCTAGATTTTGTGGCATCAAAGACAGAGACATTTTTGGTTGGTACCCTACTGGATCCACATTACAAAAGGAAAACCACTGAACTCATCCTGTCCCCATAGAATGAGCAAAAGATGAAACATCTAAAGGACATGCTGTAAAGGAACCTTTTTCCAGATGCTGCCAGTGTCTTGTCACACAAACAATATGGCTTATACCCTGCTGTCATTGAAAGGTTGGGCAGCAGTGGGGGTAGCTATCTAAGCAAGGCATTCAAAACATTTTTCTGTACTCAGTGCTCAGGACTATCCACTGCCAGCAGCTATCAGCAGCAGCTGACATCATGTGGCGGAGAAGCACATGGGGACAAGGGCAGATGTTGACACCCTTCCAAAAGATGACCCCCTTTATTTTGGGGTAATGAAGATGAACTACAGCATGCAATCAACCCGCTAGGCTGTCTGGCAGCCACTGTACTCTCTGAACATACATTTAATGCTAGTCAGTCTAACCTTGGACACAGTTGACAAAGCCCCTACTGCAGATGCAGCAGATAACATTTTTGGGGGATTTTGTCACCCAGAGTATTTATTTTCAGTACCTCCTAAGCCTCTTTTTTTATCACTGCAGTTCTTAAAAAAATCCAACATCCTGCCTCTGAAATAGGACATCTCTCTTCTTCCAAAATATTGTTCTTTTGAAAAAGATGATATTCTGTGCATAAAATCTTTACAATGTTTAACCTGTCTCTAGAAATAAACTACTTTGTAATTTTATTATTATGGCTATATTAGGGATACTCTCTCCTATAAAAAAAAATGATATTCAGTGTAGCACATCAGTACCATTATAATTTAGTATCTTTAAAAATTGCATATTTTTTATATTGCCTTTAGAGCCACTGCAAAATGGCCTATCCTTGTTGAATGATGTTCATTTTTTTTTACTTTGGTACATGTTCAGTAGGTTAGTGTTCAGCCCCCATGTCCTTTTTTGTCAATCCCCAAGCTTTTAACTTAGAAAATAGTCATTACTAAAAATTAATGTTTGACTGCCATTGATTTCAATGAGTTCAGATTCCGGACCTGGTATGTTTGGCTTATCACTAATAAACAGATACAATGTGCTTTGTTTGGGGGCTTCCTGGCAAGGTGTCCTTCCCCATGTAAAATGCACATGGCTTAGAATGTTTCAGGGGGGAAACTTTTGCCTTAGTACAATGTACAGGTTGACGTTATCCCCCAAGCATGTTATATACTGTAAAGCCGCGTACACACGAGCGGAATGTCCGACAGAAAAAGTCCGACGGAAGCTTTTCAACGTCTATTCCGATCCGGTGTATGCCTCATGTGACTTTTTTTTTGAAAATTCTGATGGACCTAGAAATGGAACATGTTCAAAATATTTCTGATGGAACCAATTCCTATCGGAAAAAACGCGCGTCTGTATGCTGTTCCGATGGACTGAAAATGATGCATGATCTGAAGCAAGTACGATACGGAAGCTATTGGCTACTGGCTATTGAACTTCCTTTTTCTAGTCCCATCGTAGGTGTTGTACGTAACCTCATTCTGGATGGTCGGACTTTGGTCGGACTTTAATTTGACCTTGTGTAGGCAAGACCGCTTGAATGGAATTCCGTCAGCGTTCCATCGAAGAAACCTTCGGAGTTTATTCTGATGGCAAAACCGGTCGTGTGTACAGGGCATAAAGCAATTGTGTATTTTTCATGTTGTCCTTTAAGCCTTTTTAAAACAGATGTTCCCCGCTAAATGATTTATTTTTATTTTTTTGTATTGGTACATGCCCCCCATGGCAGTGCCTAGCTACCCATGTCCCTTGATAATTAATTTCCTATTAGCTAAAGTGGAAAATTATGCCAAACCTGTTAATTAAAAGAAGGCAGATCTGACCATCATTATTTACATTTCATATTTATTTCAGCTCAAATGAAATTGTGATGACACCTTATTGTATGCCCTACGTGAGATATTTAGGTGGATTTATGAAAATAGAAAATGTTGAGTTTAATGATAAAGACCGAAAAGGATTTTTTTATTCTTCTTTTTTTTGTTTATTTTGTTTTGCAGTGTAGGTACTGTATATTCTTTTTCCAATAAACAATAAGAACAACTGTTTGTTAGTTGTTGTGAGCCACTGGTTTGATCTGAAGTTTTGCTTGTTCTGTGAAAGGCAACAGCAGTAATCCAAACATCTTCCTGTTCAGGCTGGTTGTTAGGGCACCCAAGATCACCAGCATTCTAACAACCATAACTCATATCCACTCATCTCAAAGGGGATTACCAGCTGACAAGTAAATGTAAACAAAGAGAACAGTATGAGAACTTCTTTGGAAAAGTACCTTGTACCCATGTTGATGAGGACAAGGGCCTCTTCCTCACAACCCTGGCATGGTTGTGGGAGGTTGTGGGAGTCTGTGGACTGGGGGACTTAATGGAATCTTGAAACCCCCTTAAAAATAAGATGGTCCCCAGATGCTGCCCCCCATGTGAAAGAGTAAGGGGTACAAATGCCCCATGAAATAAATGCATCAACAATCACATTGTCCAATGATGCAATCATGATGAATGATGCAGACTGGCAGCAAAAAAAAAAAAATAGGATTTTTATAACAGCTTACCTGTAAAATCCTTTTCTTGGAGTACATCATGGAACACAGAGCCTTAAGTAATTACTTAATGGGTTATAGGCCACCTTCAGGTGATGGACACTGGTATACCCAATCCTAGAAGTTCACTCCCTATATAACCCCTCTTCCTTCCAGGAGCACATTAGTTTTTGTAGCAAAGCAATATACTTAAATCCTAAAAGAGGGCAGGGACCTCTGTGTCCCGTGATGTACTCAAAGAAAAGGATTTTAAAGGTAAGCTGTTATAAAAATCCTATTTTCTTTATCGTACATCATTGGACACAGGGCCTTAAGTAATTACTTACTAGGACGTCCAATAACACTTGAGGGGAGGGAGACACAACCCAGAGGGTACCCCCAGACTTGAGGACCTATATTGCTGCCTGCAGCACACTGCACCCGAAGGCGATATCCTCATACCTCCTTACATCCACCTGATAAAATTTTGTGAATGTATGCACTGAAGACCAAGTTGCGGCCTTACAGATCTGAGCCATGGAGGCCAGGAGACGTAATGCCCAAAAAGCACTAACCGCCCTGGTAGAGTGCGCCTTAACTTGAAAAGGGGGAATCTTACCCCTTAAATTATAAGTTTGAATTATAACTTGCCGAATCCACCTAGCGACAGTGGATTTCAATGCTGCCTGCCCTTTCTTAGGACCCTCTGGCAGAATAAATAAGACATCAGTCTTATGAATCTGAGCAGTTGTCTTTAAATAGATTTTTACTGCTCTCACCACATCAAGACAATGTAGTGACTTTTCTTCCCTGGAACATGGTTTTGGAAAAAACGATGGCAGGACAATATCTTGGTTCAGGTGAAAACCTGAAACCACTTTTGGCAAAAAGTCTGGACGAGGGCGTAACACCACCCTGTTCTCATTAATAATCAAACATGGCTCTTTACAAGAAAGAGCAGCCAATTCCAAAAACCTGCTTGCTGAGGATATAGTAACCAAAAATACCAACTTCCTTGTCAAAAGGACTAAGGGAATATGTTGTATTGGTTCAAATGGATGTTTTTGTAACACAGACAAAACTAAGTTCAAGTCCCAAGGGTTCAAGGGAGGTTTAACTGGTGGGTTAAGCCACATCACCCCTTGCATAAAACCCCTGACTAAAGAATGTGTAGCAAGCGGTCTTTGAAATAAGACTGATAAAGCTGAGACTTGGCCTATATTAGTACTCAAGGCCAATTTCATTTTTACCCCTAATTGTAGAAAGGCAAGAATTCTGCCTATGATATATCTCCAAGGGTGCCAACCCTTGGATTCACATCAGGAAACGTAAGCCCTCCAGACCCTATAATATATAGTTCTGGAAGCTGGCTTCCTTGCATTAATCAGGGTAGAGATAACTGACCCGGAAAGCCCACGTTTCTTCAGAACGTGGGTTTCAATAGCCAGGCCATTAAATTTAGGGACCGTAAGGTAGGATGGAATATCGGTCCCTGTGAGAGCAGATCTGGCTATAGTGGGAGGGACCATCCACTGTCATCTTTATAATTTCTGCATACCATGACCTTCTGGGCCATGCTGGTGCTACCAGAATTACTGGCTTTCTTTCCAGCTTGATCCTGCAAAGAAGTCAAGGCAGCAACTGAATAGGGGGATATGCATAGATCAGTGAGAACTGATCCTACGGGGTTAACCAACGCATCTGTTCTGCATGCGAGTGGATCCCTTGTTCTGGCCACAAAGTTGACTAACTTCACGTTGAACCTGGACGCTATCTATCGCATCTTTGGCAAACAGCCCAAAATATGTCAGGGTGAAGAGACGATTCCCCTGGGAATAACTGCTGGTGAATCAAGTAGTCCGCCTGCCAATTCTATACTCCCGGAATGAAGGCTGCCGATAGGCATGGAATATTCCTTTCTACCCAAGTTAGAATATGGTTCACCTCTCTTTGCGCTGAGAGACTCTTGGTGCCCCCTTGGTGATTGATATAGGCCACAGCTGTGGCATTGTCGGATTGGATCCTGACAGGACAATCCCATAACCTTGAAGTCTAGGCCTTCAGAGCCAGACGCACTGCCCGAATCTCTAGGATATTGATGGGCAAGGTTCTTTCGGCTCTTGACCACTGTCCCGGGACAGTTGACTCTTCTACTACTGCTCCCCAGCCTGAAAGGCTGGTATCTGTTGTTATCACTTTCCAGATAACTGGTCTGAAGGATTTTCCTTTCAGCAGATTCTGGGTTAGTAACCACCAAGTGAGGCTTTGGGAAACACTTGGGGAGAGCCGCATTGGCAAGTCTAAAGCTTGAATTGTTTTGTTCCAAGTAGACAGGATACTGTTTTGCAACAGTCTTGAAGGGAACTGGGCATAGGGAACTATGTTGAATGAAGCCACCATGGTTCCTGGCAACCTCATGCAAAGGCCAATGAAGGGATTGCCTTTTGACCTGACCATCCACACCAGCTCTCTTATGGAGTTGATCTTTGCCTGAGGCAAGAATACCTTTTCCTGGGCTGTGTCTATGATCAGACCCAAGTCCTCCAGCCTTTTTAGCGATATTAAGGAAGATTTCTCTAGGTTGAGAATCCAACCCAAACTTTATACGTAACTGGTTGTAATGCGTATACTTTGCTCCAAACGAGCCACCGACTGATCTATTAGCAATAGATCCTCTAGGTACACCACGACTGTTATGCCCTGTGCCCTTAACCTGGCTAGAGGTGGGGCCAGTACTTTTGTGAACACCCGGGGTTCTGTAGCTAGCCTGAAGGCAAAGTCTACAAACGGAAAATGCTGCTGTTCTAACTGAAACAGCAGAAACCTTTGGTGAGCGTGAAATATAGTAACATGCAGATATGCATCCCTGATGTCGATAGATGCCAGAAGTTCTCCTCCTAGGAGGATAGAAACTACAGACCTGATTGTCACCATGCAAAAGGAGCGGATCTTCAGGAAATGATTTAGATTTTTTAGATCTAGAATGGGTCTGACATTTCCATTTGGTTTTGGTACCATAAAAAGATTTGAATAAAACCTCAAACCTTGCTCTTTTGCAGGTATCTGTATGATCATCCCTTGAGATATTAGTTGGTCTAGTGCCTGACACAGAGATAGTCTTTTCTCTGGATCTTTGGGAATACTTGACCTCAGGAAATGAGACAGTGGAAGTCCCGAAATTCCAGCTTGTACCCCAGCATTACCGTGGAGATGACCCAACTGTAATCAATTTCCTATTGCCAGACTTCTGAAAGCTGCAGAAGTCTTCCCCCACCTTGATGAGGGGGGTGCCTCTTCATGATGAGGCTTTAGGATTTTGCTTTGCAGGTTTCCAGCCCCAGGGCTTCTTTTGAGTCTGGGCCTGACCCTGAGGTTTTCCCCTAGAGTCTGATGGTGGAGGCCATCACCACTGCCTAGAGGCGGAAGCCCCTGGCCCAGGGGAAAGCACCCGTTTAAATGAAGGGCATTTATACTTTCTTTTGACTGGCAAAAAAGTAATTTTCCCACCAGAAATTGTTTGGATATATTTGTCCAAATCTTCCCCAAATAGCCGCTTCTCATGAAAAGGGAACCAAGTTAGGAGGTTTTTGCATGGTGTTTCGACTGACCAACTTTTTAACCACAGGATTCTATGCGTATGTACTAGCATAAGCATAAGGCAGGACACCTGGTGAATCAAATCTTTAATGGCATCTATGGCAAAGCATAATGCTTTTGGTAGTTTTGATAGGCAATTCCTGGGCTTGTTGTGCAGGAACCTCTTTAAGGGCCTGTTTAAATTGGTCCTTTAGGGATTGACAGACACCTATTGCAGTGACTGCAGGCTGAGTAATGGCACCAAGGAAAAAGTAGATTTTAACAGGAATTCCAACCTTTTATCTCTTGGATCTTTAAGCATTTGTGCATTGTCTACTGGACAAGTTAGGCTTTTATGCATGCTGGAAATTGCAGCGTCAACTGCTGGTACTTTTCATTTCTTGGTGAATTCCTCCTCCATGGCATAGAGAACTGAAAATCTCTTTGGAGGGAGAAAATGCTTATCTGGGTGATCCCATTCAGAAAAAATAAGCTGTTCTAGTAATGCATGCACAGAAAATGCATGCAAAGGCTGTGAGGGTTTTAAGGAACCCAAGGAAGAAACCGAGATTTCAGGAGACTCCATTAGGGGTAGCATGAAAGTAGAATGAACCATCTCCGTAAGAGATTGTATCAGCAATTTCTCAGATTGAGAGGCTGAAAAAGGTTCATCTACCATTGTTTCTTTCGCAGAGGAATGATCGGTTTGTCTTTTCTCCTGATCGCCTGAAAGTAACACCTCATCCTGTGCCCACTGTTCCCCTTGCAAAGGCTCTGAAGTGGGGGAGGGGGATCTAGCACGCTTCCTATCCATTTGAATGGAGGATGCAATTAAAGCCACAAATCTTCCTTCCAGACCCCGCAGGGTGGAGGAAAGGACATCTTCAGTCACGTATACAGAGGCTGAGATGTGAGAAGCAGTTGCACCATCAACTTGTTCCAATGGCTCACCCTGGCTTGGTAATTCAGGTGAGAATGACAGCGTGGAAATGTGACTCAAGATCCTATCACCTGGGGGTGAAACCTTTAGTACTTTTTGGTCTTTGTGGTGTCTTTTTTAGCAGGCATAGTCCTAAGCACAAAAACAGAGGCACTATACAATTGCACTTAATCGCTGAACATAGTCATGGCAGTAAAGCCGCTATTAAATTCAGCCTAGTGCTGGGAAAAAAAGTGTCCTTCCTGTATCAGGAATGCCAGTTGCAACCCTCACGTGCCCCACAGCTCCTGTGTCTCTGTGTGCAGACTGCTTGTTTCCTCCTCGTCAGCCAAGGAGAGACTGTGCCAGCTGTGTTTTTAATATCGTTGCCTACTGTGCATCCTCGTGGACGTTGCATGGCACTGTGCTTAGGCCCCACCCCCTCTGAAAACCGGCCCCTTGTTTCATTTTTAAAAATGTTCCTGCGCGGGCTCTTTCGGGTCTACAGACCCAACATGAGGGGGGAGGGGAGGCAGAGCCCTGTTACCAGCAGGAAAGAAAAAACAACAGTAACAGCAACAATAGCAGTAACAGTATCCATGGGACCTCCGCACCCTCTGCGGTGGGGGGGTAATGTAAGGGGGGTACACCGCTGATGTTCCCCTCCTGCCTGCAGACTCCCATAACCACTGGGCCAAGGTTGTGGTGAAGAGGCTTTGTCCTCATCAACATGGGGGCAAGGTGCTTTTTTAGGGGAAGGTTCACCCTAGCAAAGTACCCTCTCTTTGTTATGGATATGGGGCTTGGTTTGGATCAGGAAGGGCCAAACACCTGCCTGACTGCATACTCAGATATTGGTCTGGTATAGAATTTAAGGGGGGGCACCATTTTTCTGTGGGGTCCCCCTTTTACATCCATACCAGACCTTCATCAAGGATAAGGTCATAGTATGTATTGTTAGGGGGAACCTCCTTTTATTTTGGGTAACCCCTAACAACCTTACAAATCTTACAAACAGAACAAAGCAGCTAGGAATTTTGCACTTTTAATGTTTCACTTTAAGTATTATTAAAATCACTGCTCCCTGCCAAACTCAATTAAAATATATATATTTTTTTGCTTTCTGTTTGACAATTTCTTATTTGCAAACATTCAGTTTCCAAGAACTTTATTGGGGTTTGGATTCAGCACCCACATTTCACGAATGTTCTGCCAACCTGCCTTAAACTGAACTTTGTACATTCAGCTCAGCCCTAGTTACCAATAGACAACTGTCACGTTGGCCTTAGGTTTAGGTTTCATTAACTAGTTTTATTTAGCAAGGAGTTAGGAGGAATTGAAGGACTGTAAAAACACAGAGTTATCTATTGAATCTTACATCCTCTTATTTTTCTTAGTTTTATAAAAAAATGATTAATTTGTACATTGTCCCTCAATATTTGAACTTAGTTATTATTTGGAGGTTTCTGAGATGATATTTTTCAAATGATGGAAATATGTTGTTCTTATATATTTAATATATTTAATCAGTAACCAACAGCTTTCTTATTTCACCATTTCATATCATGCCAGCCACCCCAATTCATTTTAATGAATTGATTTTTGAGACAAGAAGCTGGTAGTGCATTTGACAAACTTCCAATAGATGAATACTTAAATTTAGCTTTGACTCTGTTATCTAATGATCACTGAAGCTGTAATCAAGATGACAGCATTTGAGATCTGTTAAGCAATGCAATGAAATAAAATTACATGGCAAAAAAAAAAAAAAAAAAGTTTTAATGTTTTGCTTATGCCTAAAAATTAACAAAAATACATAATTATGTTAATTACTCTACTAAACAACAATCAAATGAGCAAATGTTTCCTGTTTGCACACAGCATTCTCATTTTTCCAATCACGTCTTAGAAAAATAGTGAATACAAATATCATTTTAAACTGCTGTTTAAAATTGAATATAATCAAAACTATGGTAGTTTACTCCTGCCCCTATCTTGCCCATGGAAACACATACTACAAAACGATTTATTAAGATTGTGATATGCAGCTATATACTGTAGCCCCTGTTCTCCCTTGGCATCACATGGTATCTATTGTGGAGCAATAGAAGAGGGCTAATGGAATTGTATAATTTATATTTAATTGAAGGGATATTCCAAGAGATCCCTCCAAGTTTTTCACAGAGCCTGTGGAAGTGGCATATTTGAAACCCGTAAAACGCACCATGACATAACTGTTGAGATCCCCCCCACTATTGTCTGCTAGGATCTTGAAGTCTTCTGACATGATTACAAAAAAATGTATGTACCGATATATGTCTGATGTATATGTTCTCAGAGTAGGGTGGTAAAGCCAATGTTATACTGTGTACATTTAATACTTTGTTGATACATTTGTATCATTTTAATAGTAGTGTATATTATTATATGTATATTTTTAGGCACATCTAAAGTATAATTTCAAGAGTTTTTTTTTTTTTTTTAATTGCAGTGTGTTGGTGTCTGTGTGGTTCTGGCAGTATATATATTATACAAATTTAAAAAGTATTACTGTTTTTCACTAGCATGTTGTGACAATATGATATTTATCATTATATTTTTAACCTTGTGGGAAGTATTTATAAAGATAATTTGTATTCAGTTTTATCCAATATGCTGTTACAGTCAGTGATGTCCCTGGTAGAAAGGAGAAAGAAGAAGGTTGATTTTTAAAATGTACTTTTTACAGATTTCTAAGCACTTGTGCATGGCTGAATAGTGTGAAGGACCCTTTTACCAGTTCACCAGGAAGAAGCTAGCTACTGTGTATTGGGGATGCCGAATAGCTTGATAGGGCACAGTGGTGATATACTGTATGAGGAATGAAAGTATTCAGAGGGGGACTTCTGGATTGTTTGATTCACACCCAGATGGATGCCAGTGATGATTAGAGTGTATGTTTGATGATGATGATGAATGTATGTTTGTATTTTTTTTTTTTATATTTTATATAAAAATGAATTTACAGACATAGACATAGTTGGGCTTGTCATAAATATACACATTCCTCAATAAGACTTGTGCCAAAGACAACCTCATCAGTATGATTTTAAACTGACATTGAGAAAAAACACCCCTGCAGTGTCCCTCTGGCTAATCTTGTGGATGGAAATCCAATGTAGTTAAAAATATAGAATTAAATGCACAGTTCCATGATTGGGTCAGCAATATAAACTTATGGGTGAAAACACAATAGTTTAGTGCAAAGATGTGCACAAAAAATTGGTGGGGGCTTGAAAGAATAAAGAGGTACAGTACAGTGCCCCAGAATCATCCACCACACCCCTGTAAAATGGACACTCACCAAAAAAGAGAATCATCAAGCGTCATTGGGATATCCTTAAAGCGGAGGTTCACACAAAAATGGAACCTCTGCTTTTCTGAACCCTCCCCCCCTCCGGTATCACATTTGGCACTATTCAGGGGGGAGGGGGGTACAGGTATCTGCACCCACTTCCGGTAATAGACTCCCGCGAGAGTCATGCCCTCTCCCGCACCCACCCCGCTTTCTCCTGGGAAACACACAGGTCCCAAGAGATAGCGGGGACCAGTTAAGACGCGCAGCGCGACTTGCGCATGTGCAGTAGGGAACTGGGAAGTGAAGCCACAATGCTTCACTTCCTGATTCCCTCACTGAGAATGGCGGTGCAGCAGCCGAGAGCCGAGCGACTGATTGGCTTCGGCTGCCGACATCGCTGGACTCCAGGACAGGTAAGTGTCCGTTTATTAAAAGTCAGCAGCTGCAGTTTTTGTAGCTGATGGCTTTTAATTTTTTTTTGTAGGTGGACTCCCTCTTTAAGCAGGATTCTTCCCTTAAACAAATCCAGACAAACCTCAAATAGTTTTTAGGAGGGCCCCAAATCTGAGGGATAAAATTGCACCTAATGTCATTAATTCCCCCACAAAAAGCTTAATTATTGGGCAACATGAGATGATTTTACCCATGTAATAAGTTTATCATGTGTGGTGTTAGTGGACATAGACATACGAAGGAGAGCAGACAAAATTGACCTCCACCATAAGGCTCCATGCACACTGGAGCTGATAAACTGCAGTTTATTGGCATTTGGGCGTTTTTTTTTAAAGCCTATAAACTCCACTCTATGTTAGCCTATGTGTCCATGCACACATGGATGTTTTTTAGCTTTAATGAGCAGTTGAGTTTATGGGCTTTTTTCTGTTCAAAGTGCCGTTTTTCACCCTTAAAAAAACACCAAACGCCGATAAACGCTCATAAATACGTGTTAATTAGTGTTCGGTGTTCTATTTTTTCAATGCATTGAGGGCATATGGAATGCATTGTGGGATTTTTGGAGTGTCCTCTGTGTATTTTTAATAAAAATGCCCATAAACGCTAACGCTAAAAAACGCTCATAAATGCTCATAAACGCTAGTACAAAATGCTGTTAGAAGCACGTTTTTCAACCAGTGTTTTCTGCCAGCAATCTAGCATCCAGAAAAAGCTTTTTTGAGCTTCAGTGTGCATGGAGCCTAATAGGTAGACAATATGAGATTGATCAATTTATTTCTTGTGATTCTACCCATGTTGTGTACCTTTTAGAATATACCTGTGGGAAACCGTACGTGGGTAGAACCACAAGACGTTTAAGGGACAGGCTGGGAGAGCACATCTACAATATCAGATGTGGCTATAAACATCATAGTCTCACGTCACACTTCAGAAAGTACCATGCCAGAAACACTAAAAATTTGAAATTTGCTGGTATTGCTTAAGCAAAATTACAATGGAGAGGTTGATACAAAAAATGAGAGGTATCCAAGTAAGAAGTTTGGTGGATCCATGAATTACGCTGTTATTCCCGCTCAGGACATAATATTGAGTGGGATATCAACAGCTTCATTGATAAAACATAGTTGTTTGCCTGTTGCTATTTTTAGATATAGTTGCCCTATGAATGTGTGCGTTTTTATATATTTTTATGCATTCTTCTGTATTAATATATTTTACTTTGGTGAATAATTACTGCTCATTGGCTGTGATGTCTGATTTTTAGATTTTTTTTGTTTTTTTGTTTATATATTTTTCCTATTGGAATTTATTTTTGATGTTCTCTGAGAATTTTTTAGACAGGATATGAACTTTTTCCTGCATTAGGGGACACCAATAATCTTATCTTTTGGTGGTTGTTCCACTGAATTATTTTGGTTACTTCCTGGTCTTCAACAAAATGGTATTTTTTGTATGTCATGTGCCTTTCAGCATAGATATAATGGTGGTCGTGTCACTTCTGATCACTGGCAAAATGGCCGACGGATCACTTTCTGTTTGTAATTTCTCTAAGGAGACACAATGATTTGAGCAGTTTTGAGAGGCTTTATAAACTAGTTTGACGTCTGACACTAGAGGACCCCTTGATAACATCCTATTGGTTGAAAAGCTTTGGGGAGCAGACACTAGTGCTGACGTCAGGCCACTGTCCGATACCGGGTCATTAGTGGCACCTGTTGTCATATGTTTTTATGATTCATTTTATTTTGGCTTTTAACATACAATTCCAATAAACCCTACAATATAGAAACTTCATCTGGCTCCCGGTAAGCTTTATTTACTACAGCTACATTTGGATGGTGCGAGTTGCTGAACAGCCTTCCCCACAACAGATGGCAGATCTACACTGAGTGCGTGTTTGTAACGGCAGCCAGCTTTTCTGGTGAGTGTCCATTTCACATGGGTGCGGTGGATGATTCTGGAGCACTGTACTAGATCACCTCTTCATTTTTCAAGTCACCATTACATTTTTGTGCACATCTTTGCACTAAACTATTGTGTTTTCACCTATAAATTTATATCGCTGATCCTATCATGGGACTGTGCATTTAAATCTATATTTTTCACTACATTGTTTTTTTCCTTTCAATAGCTTTTATTGAGATAAGAAAACATAGGTTACAAAATGTGGAGGTAGAGGTATCCACCTGAAACATGGGTGTATACAAACGCACAGTGTTACAACAATGTCTTATGAATCTAAAGAAGCATAAATCTATACACAATAAAGTGCATACTCTAAAGCAGAGAGAGGATTGCAACACCAGTCCTTGGATAAGAAAAATGTTGAGTCTGGAGTGGGAAGAAGAGGCAAGCAAAGCAAAGTGAGTAGAAGTGATAGAGATAGGTCTTTAAGTAGACTTATGAAGGTATTGTCGATGCCTAAAGGTATAATAGGGGGAGATATTTGCTTATGGCTCTGTTTGGTCCAAGTCCCAGGAAGGTGTGAGCTCTCCCATGTGGGGGCTGTCAAGGACTACATCACTACAAATCACTAAGGGGGATACTTCTGGGGTGTGCTAGCCATCGAGACCAGCACTTGTGAAATTTATCTCTAGTCATGTTTGATTTGGCAACTAGAAATTCCATGCGATGGTGATCATTGATAGTTGAGGTGAGGGAGCATAGCGTCGGTGGGAGTGGGTCCTTCCAAGCCTGTGCTAGGGTTACACGTGCTGCTATTAAGATGTGAGTTACAATGGGAAGAAATGTAGTAGGCCAGATAGGAGGGTCTATACTAAAGAGAGACATTTGCAGAGTCAACACTTGTGAAACAAGAGTAGTTTCAGCAATCAGCGTAGATACATTTTCCCAGAAGGGAGCAATGACATTGCAGTCCCACCAAATATGAAAGATGTTCCCTATTGCATCGCAATTTCTCCAGCATTTCCAGGACTGAGATGGGAAGAAGTGGGCCAGTCTGTTAGGCATATAATACCATTTGTGGTATATTTTCATGAGAGTTTCCCAATGAGAGACATTTTTGGAGAAAACAGATGGCAGCCTGAGAGATCCATGCCAGACGTCTGGGGGAATTGAGATCTGCAGTTTTGATTCCCAAAATACCATACTTGAAGATTTGGATGTGGAAGCAGGTTGGGAGAGAAGATTATAAATGTAGGACATCCCCTTGGTTTTGGTGGATAATCAAGTGTAGAAAGAAAGCAAATCTTTAGATACAGTTCTATCAGTAATGGATATTGAGGAAAAAATATGACAAAACCTGAGGTAGATGTAGAAGTCCTTACTAGGGAGGTTCTATGAGGCTGAGAGTTGCTGGAAGTCTTTAAGCTGTTGTAATATGAATCCCTGTTGTAGACCAATGCTGTTGTGTTATGTTTGGTGATAATAGATGGAGAGGGAGGAGTGGAAGAGACTGCAGGGCATTTATGTGTATCCTTTTGAAGGTTTGTCATATACCTTTCTAGGTTGCGACGGTGGCATTGACATAGGGTAAAAAGGAACGTAAGGTATGAAAGTCCATCCATATCACTGCTAATAGTAGATGGGAGGGGGGTAGAGAAATTGCTGTAGCTACATTTTGGAGCCATGAGGCAGTGGAGAGTGGGACCCACCACTGTTTTGCTTGGTCTAGGATGATTGCCTTGTAATACCATTTGATGTTGGGTGTTCCAAGACCAGCAAAAGCAGTAGGGGTACTCAATAGTGAGGACTTTAGTGAAGGTTTGTATATGAGCTGCCCATATGAAGGTGTTGAGAGTTTGTTGAATTTTAGCTATATCAACTGAAAGAATTGGTAACGGCAAAGTCCTGAAGAAGTATAATACATGTGGGAGGAGGAACATCTTGGTCAAAGCTATGTGTCCAGCCCAGGAAGCTTTAATGGATGAAATAGAAGTACTTATAGATTGAAGTTTATGAAGAAGAGAGGTGATATTTGTGCGCAAAAGCATAGGGGATGGAGAATTAAGTGGAATACTTCAATTTGAGCCATGAGGCAGTGGAGAGTGGGGCCCACCACTGTTTTGCTTGGTCTAGGATGATTGCCTTGTAATACCATTTGATATTGGGTGTTCAAAGACCAGCAAAAGCAGTAGGGGTACTCAATAGTGAGGACTTTAGTCGAGGTTTATGAGCTGCCCATATGAAGGTGTTGAGAGTTTATTGAATTTTAGCTATGTCAGCTGATAGAATTGGTAACGGCAAAGTCCTGAAGAAGTATAGGACATGTGGGAGTAGGAACAACTTGGCCAAAGCTATGCGTCCAGCCAAGGAAGCTTTAATGGATGACATAGAAGTACTTATGGATTGAAGTTTCTAAAGAAGAGAGGTGAGATTTGTGCGCAAAAGCATAAAGGATGGAGAAGTAAGTTGAATACCCAAGTATGTCATGAATGAGTTGGGTGCCCAGGAGAAGGGGGACATTTTGGATATATTGGTTTTGAATGAAGATGACAGGGAACTTGAAATCATGGATGATTTAGAGTGATTTAGCTTATACATGGAGACCGCACTAAAGTTCTCCAGAACTTGGCATAAAGGGGGCATCAAATGTAATGGGTCTGTAAGGGATATGATGATATCGTCCGCATATAGACCAATTTTGTGAGCAGTATTTCCTAGCGATATTCCAGAAATGAGAGGGTTGGTGCAAATTGCTTGGGCTAGGGGCTCAATAACTAGGGCAATGATCAGGGGTGAGAGTGGGCACCCCAGCTGGGTGCCATTGGTGATGGGGAATGAGTCTGAGAGGTGGCCTGTGGTCCAAACACTGGCACTGGGGGTGGACTAAAGTCCCAGTATAGCTTGTAAAAAATTTCCCTCAATGCCAAATTTCTTTAGTACTGCCTCCAGGTACTCCCATTTTACCCTATCAAACGCCTTCTCTGCATCAAGTGCGATGAGCAGAGAAGGGGTTTGGAAGTGCTCTATCTAATGAATGAGGTCTATAAAACATTGTGTTCCATCTGAGGCCTGACGGTGAGGAATAAATCCCACCTGGTCCGGGTGCACCAGGTGAGGCATGTGCTGAGCAAGATGAGTTGCTAATAATTTGGCATACAATTTAAGGTCTGTATTAAGGAGGGAGATAATTGCCTGGATCATGTGGGGTCTTGCCAGGTTTATGAACAGTGGTGACGACAGCCTTGAGAGATTCCAATGGAATATCCCCAGTGGCCAAAAATCTGTTGAGCGGGTTACAGAGATGGGGTACAAGTTGCTCAGTGTAGCCGCCCGGCCCTGGGACTTTATGCAAAGGGTTGCACCAGAGCTTCTAATTGTATGCGAGTCAGAGAAGGGAGGTTCAGAGGAGAAAGGAAATCATGTATTGGTGATTGACTAGGTTTAGGTTCTATAGGGGAGAGGTGTAGGTTGTATAGTTTGGAGTAGAATGTTCCGAAACAGTTCACAATGTCCTTTGGAGTTGATAAGTCTTTGGCCTCGGGAGTCCAGAAGATATTGGATTTTGGACTGTACTGCCCTGCGTTTATTTTGTTGAGCTAGACCTTTGCATGCTTTGTTACCCTGGGTGTACCATGTGAGTTTAAGATTTTTCAGGTAAAAATCAAAACCACTTTGTAAGTAGGAGCTGAATTTGGTCCGAATATTATGGAGTTCAGTGAGGATAGTATCTGTAGGGGCCAACTTATGGCGTGCTTCTAAGGATTTTATGTTGTCCAGGAATGTATTAATAATTTCATGGCATTTTTTCTTCTCCTGGGCCCCTAACTTCAATAGTACCCCCCGAATGACAGATTTGTGTGCATTCCAGAGAGGGGTAAAGTTAGCAACAGAGCCAGAACTGAGGTTAAACGTATCACTAATCACAAAACCGATCTGTTCTTTAATCCCCTCAGCACTGAGCAGGGAGGTATTCATTCGCCACAATTTATGTGGTGTACTGGGGGAGGTAGAGAAGAGGATGATGGATACAGGTGCATGGTCAGACCACAAAATCACTCCAATGGAGGAGGTGGAGGCATGCTGTAGCACTTTGGAGGTTAGGAACAGATCGATCCTTGAATAGGTCTTTTAAGAGTTAGAGAAAAAGGAGTAATCCCTCTCAGTGCCATATTGATATCTCCGGGGGTCATAAAGATCTTCCATCGGCAGAGTGGAAGAAAGGGCCGTGGACCTCATTTGCTTTGAGCTGGAAGTGTCCAAGGTAGGATCAATCACTTAGTTGAAATCACACAGTATGATTTGGTCTTTGTTAAACCTGTGTTATAAAGTGATCCTATTAGGACTAAATTATCACACTAGACAGCGCTAAGGTTGAGCAATTGAAACATGTGGCCAACAACACATAGAAAAGAAACTCATATAACACAAAAGTTCCTTAAAAGAGAGTCCCTTATAAAGGGTAGTGATGTAAAGTTCAGGGTGTAGTTTAGATAATTGACAGGTGATCATGAAAACAGTCCTCCACATGCACCTTCCACCGATCACTGCGAACTCCACCCGGTGACAAAGACACTCTCCCCCTAGGGGGTTAAACTCACCAGAAATGGGGAGCAATCAAGCATTCAGAGTCAGCACTCTTTAACAGCAATTTGTTGTCAGCATCACTATATGCAGGGTCACAGATTTTCAGGACCACATTTGCTTCACCATCAGTTAGTAAGATTATTAAAGAGACATTTCTTTCTGGGAGTTGGTGTAGTTCATGAGCTTCATTCAATAATTCCAAAGCCCTTAGCACAGGATCATTGATATTTGTGGATGTTAAAATCTTGATATACAGCATGCAGAAGCCAAGGGGAGTCAGCTGGAGACAGATGGTAAATAGGCAGTAGTAGATGATCAGACTATGCAGCAGTGTAAGTGCTGGCAGAGGCAAACACAGCCGAGAACTGTGTGCTTATTTTAATAATATGGTATTTATGTGGTTCCAATGCCCCGTCGGTGCTGTTTTCTCTGGGTATTTTAAGATCTTACTCAGGAGACAAGATCTTAAAATACCCAGAGAAAACAGCACCGACGGGGCACTGGAACCACATAAATACCATATTATTAAAATACGGTAAGCACACAGTTCTCGGTTGTGTTTGCCTCTGCCAGCACTTACACTGCTGCATAGTCTGATCATCTACTACTGCCTATTTACCATCTGTCTCCAGCTGACTCCCCTTGGCTTCTGCATGCTGTATATCAAGATTTTAACATCCACAAATATCAATGATCCTATGCTAAGGGCTTTGGAATTATTGAATGAAGCTCATGAACTACACCAACTCCCAGAAAGAAGTGTCTCTTTAATAATCTTACTAACTGATGGTGAAGCAAATGTGGTCCTGAAAATCTGTGACCCTGCATATAGTGATGCTGACAACAAATTGCTGTTAAAGAGTGCTGACTCTGAATGCTTGATTGCTCCCCATTTCTGGTGAGTTTAACCCCCTAGGGGGAGAGTGTCTTTGTCACCGGGTGGAGTTCGCAGTGGTCGGTGGAAGGTGCATGTGGAGGACTGTTTTCATGATCACCTGTCAATTATCTAAACTACACCCTGAACTTTACATCACTACCCTTTATAAGGGACTCTCTTTTAAGGAACTTTTGTGTTATATGAGTTTCTTTTCTATGTGTTGTTGGCCGCATGTTTCAATTGCTCAACCTTAGCGCTGTCTAGTGTGATAATTTAGTCCTAATAGGATCACTTTATAACACAGGTTTAACATTGGTATAGTTGGTTTGAGACAGCTGCTTTCACTAGATTTTCTCTCTGCTTAAACAGACAAAGTGGAGTGGAATCTCATTTTGTTCATGAATAATTTTTTAGTTGCATATTAATGTTTATTTACGTTTATGCATTTTTAAATGTTTATTAGTATTTTAAATATTCCAATGCTTTATGTGTCTTTACTTTGGGTCTGTTTGGTTGCCTGGCGCTGAGCGGTGTTTCTGCAGGTCTGGTGAAACACTTATTTATTTATATGATTTGGTCTTTGTGGTAATGTTGTATTTTGTGCATGATGGTTTTGTAGAAGGATTTTTGGTGGGTATTTGGTGCGTATATATTAATTATTATAAAGGGCCTGTTGTTGAAAGAAGCCGAAATAATTAAGAACCTGCCAGAGGGTCTTGTTCTATATGTGATAGGGTAAAAAATACTGAGCAGTGGACTGCAATCATAACCCCTTGTACTTTTTTATTGGCTTGAGAATGGTAGATGTAAGGGAAAAGCCTGTGGGAACAGTGAGGCGAGTTGTTAAAGGAGAAATGTGTTTCTTGAACACATAGTATGTCCCTGCGTTGGGAAATAGCCCCAGCCATAAGAGGGAACGTTGGAGTGGGCTATTTAAGCCTTTGGTGTTGAGGGATGTAATTTTGAGGGGGAAAAGCTAGAGAGTATGAAGTTGTCAAAATGGCACAGTGAAGGTATACGGTCTTGAAAAAATTGAAGGGTGCACTATATAAATTAAAAGATCAAAGTTATAGGTACAATTCTTGCAAATAATCAAAACGTTCAAAGAGTGAGGTCCACAATGTACGTAAGGACAGTTAGGAAAGAGGTTTGCTGGTTCTGGTAAGTGACCAATAGCTTTGTGGGGAACCCCCATCTGTATGTGATCTTGTGTTCCAGGAGTGTTGAGGTGACTGGTGCAAATGCTTTACGCGCGTGAGAGGTAGCTGTGGAAATTCATTATATAGGGAGATTTTGACAAACGATTCTGGAAGAGTGTGCATGGATCTGGCAGCCTTCACAATGTGTTTTCATTGGCTTGAAAAAAATGAACTCTGGCCAGGATGTCCCTAGGGAGGGACACTGGCAGGTGAAGTGGCTTGTGGATTCTATGGGCCCTGGCAATCAACAAATCCTGTGCTGTTAGTGACGGCAGGATTTTGCAGAACAGTTGGTGTAGATATGGAACTATTTCAGCAGGAGTGATGGCTTCCGGGACTCCCCTGATTTTTAGGTCGGCAACTTTCAGGTGGAGTTGTTGTATAGCTTCGGAGTGTTCATCTTGAATGTCCACTACAGTATTATGAGCTGTGGTGGTTGCTGATAAGTGCTGTTTAATGCGCTCAGTACATTCCTCCAAGAAATCAATCCTGGTATGCAAGTGATTATTGGAGGCTCGAAATTCTTTCTGCATGTCAGCTTGTAAGGAGAGCAAAATTGCTTTCAGAGAGTGTTCTGAAGCAGGGTTGTCAGAAGTTGTGAAAGCTGCCAGTGATTGTGTAGGGAGAGCATCATTCGTGGGACTTCAGGTGTTTTGTTTTTGCACAGGAGGAGGTTTATTGGGGGAGTGAGCTGGAGATATGGCTGATCTCTTACCTCTGTCTGTTGGAGACGTGTCAGAAGGGAGCTGCTGCTCATGACTCTCCTCCATGTCTGAGGCTGAGTGAGAGTCCCCGTCAGGTTCAGGCACAAGTTGTGGAGGCAGCGGCTGGTAGTTTCGGTCCCAGCCGGAGCCATCTTGGGCTGGAGGCTGTGCGGGCCGCATATAGTAATCCAGGAGCCAGTGCGATCCCTTAGGCTGGGTACACTTGCGGAACACAATCCAGAGGTTTGTGCTGTGTGGAGCTCCCTTTCTCAGAGGGAGAAGCTCACAGAAAGGCTTCTGGATGGTGCTGAGAGAAGCTGTGGAGGAGCGGAGCTCTCTGTTCATGCAGCCATCTTCTTCTGCGGCGAGGCCACACCCCGCTACATTGGTGTTTTATTGTTGATTTCCATCCACAAGACTGGATCAAAGAATCCTTAGATGCAGAGATGATCATGGGATGATGCCATATACGTGAAACCCTTATCCTATACACGCGCTACTGAAGAAGAGAGTTGGACGTAACGCACGTATAGGACGAGGTTTTCACGCATATGGCATCATCCCACGATCATCTCTGTATCTAAGGATCCTTTGATTGTATATAACAGACACGTGATTCATGGTTAGCACTGCCTATAGTGCCATTTTTGCACGTGCAATACTATACCTTTTTCTAAACAAATGTGAAGTTTTAAACGGAGAGCACTAGATCTGTGTGCTTTTTCTTCCTGCATGTATGCTGTGGGGAAATCTTATAATCCATCCATCCGAGGAAGAGGCATTTGAAATGGCAGCATTTTGTCTTCATCCCCAGAGAGGGAAAAACATGTGGTGAGACCAACTGGTAATGCGGGGGTCACGGCAGTGAGGTGAGAGGCTAATGCGGGGGTCACAGTAATGTAGGGGTCACAGGAGAGAGGTGAGAGGCTAATGCAGGGGTCACAGCAGTGAGGTGAGAGGCTAATCTACAAGGGTGGAGGATTCACACTTTGCATTACATGTCACATGATTGGGGTGGATTCAAATTTGATATTGTTTTCTTTTCCTTTGATATTTTGTATATATATTGGACTATTTTTTGCACATACAAATATTTTTTGCACTTTTATCGTTTCCCTCTTTGAGTTTTTTTTTTATCATTTCCTTCTTTGATATTTTTGGAATACATTGGATTATATATATATATATATATATATATATATATATATATATATATATATATATATATATATATATATATATATTTTTATGTACACATTTATTATACACTATTATATACACTTGTATTATATTGTGATTATTTTTTGTAAGTTGTGCTACATCATTCTGTTGTATATATATTAGCTCACTAAGGTCTGATTCACTTATGGGTGTTGGCTAGCAACTTTAATTAATTTCATTGATATAGTATTGGATTTTGCACATTGATTATTTACAAACTATTAAAGAAACTTTCATGACTGCTGTCACTGTGCTCTCTAACTTCTGCTGGCCCATCTGTTCCCAGCCATTCTAAAAATGAAACAGTTTTATCATTTCCAGTCTGAATGATGGCTCAGTCCCCACTTTCCCCAAATTGACCAACTAAAGTGACAAAGTTGACTGCTGTCAAATGACGTATACTGGAATCAGTGGTGGATCCAAGGGGAATCCCCCCCTGAAAATATTACAGACTTCCGAGTCTCTCCCTCACATTTAGAATCAGCAGCAGCGCAGAGAGATACCCTCCTGTTGTTGCCCCTTCGCACCGTGCCACTGGCCTCTACTGCCTGCTGCATCAGGTTGCTATCACCTGCCGCCTGGCATCTAGCAACCAGTGACGTCACATCTGAGCCAAGGAGGAAGAGAATGAGGCCCCAGCATTCAGAGTGCAACCTACTTCCTCCTCCTTGCCTAGTGTGAATGTTGGCTCCACCCACCTCCTCCAGGCTCCAGCGTGAAGACAAAATAAAGCATCTGGCTGTGTGATGCTGCAATCCTGCTCATCTCTATTGCTTCTCCAGATGGTAGCCCCTCCCCCACCAGAGCACCAAAGTATGAAAGTGAGTACAAGCATTAACCATTGTCTAAAATCACAGATTACAAGGTATGTATGCCATTATTTAGGGAAAAAAAAGTGCTGCCCTTTTAGTATCAACATTTTTGTCTTATTCAAATCTAATGCTATGTACACACGCCTGGACTTTTCAAACAAACTTGTCAGACGGAACAAATCCGTCAGACAATTCGACCGCGCGTGGGCTTCATCGGACCTGCAGTGGACTTTTTCTGTCGAAAATGTGACGGACTTTAGATTTAGAACACGTTTCAAATCTTTCCAACGGACACGAGTCTGGTCGAAAAATCTGTTCGTCTGTATGCTAGTCCAACGGACGAAAACCAACGCTAGGGCAGCTATTGGCTACTGGCTATGAACTTCCTTATTCTAGTCGGGTCGTACGTCATCACGGTCGAATCCGTCAGACTTTGGTGTGATTGTGTGTAGACAAGTCCGATTCAATGGAGGTCAATCGAAAAGTCCGTTGAAGGTCCGTAGAAAAGTCTGACGTGATTCAGTCCGTCGAAAGTCTGGTCGTGTTTACACAGCATTAATCTAATTATAATGCAGGATATTGATTAAAAGTTAATTGCTGTTTCCTCTAGATCTGATAATATTTTTAACCACTTTCTGGCCGACGTATGTGAATAAATGTCCTCTGACAGGAAGAGTGATATCTCGGTCACCACTGTAGCAATTAAGCTTTTATTAAATTATTATTGGCAATTACTAATCCGAACGCGCATGTAGGTCCCACGTGCATATGTAAACGGTGATCGCACCACACATGTGAGGTATCACCATGACTGTCAGAGCGAGAGCAATAATTGTAGCCCCAGACCTCCAGTGCAACTCTAAACTGGTAACCTGTAAGGGCTTTTAAATCATTGCCTATGGAGATTTTTCGATACTTTAATTTGACGCTGTGCCACGGACGGACACAATTTTAAAGCATGACATGTTTGATATCTATTTACTCAGCATAACATCATATTTTCACTTCTGCCATTTCTTGGAACGCAGGTGGAATGTGATCGGCGTGCCTGCTTGATTCTATGAGCCTGTTTGATCAACATTTCTGTAAGTGCATTTTTTAGCTGTGATACAATACATTTTTACATACTGCAATATGAGGAATCTTTATTTTTCTTCTTGAATATATGATATACCATACCTTTTGCCTGGTGGTGGGTGTGCAACTTCTTGGACCAATGACCTGGAGATCATTTCTGCTTGACATGCTGGTTATGACTACCTGTAATGGGTGTCATGTACGTTTGGCGAGTAAGATGTTTGCCTAGGGCAGTGGTTCTCAACCTGGGGGTCGAATGACCATTTGCCAGGGGTCACCAAATCCTGGGCTGTTCCTGAAGCCCCCACCACTCTCCCAGCCTTTTCGCAGCCGCCCAGCGGGGCTGTCCCTGGAGCCTGTGGCCGCCGAGCTGGGCTGTTCCTGGAGGCCGCCCACCAAGTCTCTACGCAGCCGCCCATTCAGTTCACAGCATGGCTGGAGGGTAGAGACTAGAGGCCAGCTGACTGGTGAGGAATGTGAAGTGGGAGAGGCTGAAGGAGACCCTATCTCCTTATGCCGGCATTGGTGTCACTGCTACGAGACACCAAAAAGTCCAGCAGCACTGCCACTCATCCCAACTCCCCACCAGCACCACCACTCATCCCAACTCCCCACCAGCACCACCACTCATCCCAACTCCCCACCAGCACCACCACTCATCCCATCCCCCCCCCACCAAAGAGTAAGAGAAGAAATAAAAATTGAGAATACATGGAAGGGAGAGGAAAAGGGGGGGACAAAGAAAAAGGGAGAGAAAGAATAAGAGAAAGAACAAGAAAGACGGCTAGAGAGAGGGATAGGAGAAAAAAACAAGAAATTAGGATAGAGAGAGATAAAAGGGAAAGAAAGGAGAACAAAGAGAAATAGTTGTACATCCTAAAATGTACCATAATGGGTTTAATACTATACGAGTGGAACAGACTCAGGGAACGCTAAATGTCCGTGGGTTAGGGGCGCAAATTACTTGTATTGCCTTGGGTGCTGACACCCCACCCTACGAAAATAATTTTACTGTTAGGGGTCCCCACAACTTGGGACATTTTTTTCAAGGGGTCACGGCCCTAGATAGGTTGAGAACCACTGCACGTTTTTTAATACATTTATTATGTTCCGTATATGTTTGTGTTGATGGTTTTAGTTGAGCACGGTATGAAAATCACTGTTGGTACATTTTTTTTCCCTTTTATATCTTTTATATTTTACCAAACAGTATGGGTTTTATATTGTGATTTTGTGCATTAAAATTTATTAAAGAGGAAGTAAACCCTAATGGGTTTTACTTCCTCTTTTTTCCCCTGCAAAGTAAAGGCATAATGGGCTAGTATGCATCACATACTAGCCCATTATGTGCCACTTACCTGCAAATGAAGCCCATAATGTCCCCACTGGTGACCGCATCAATCTTCTCCCCTCTTTCTTCCGGGACCACAGACTCTGGCTCTTAGACTGGCTGAAGTCTCGTGACATCGCTCCCCCCACATGCGAGTGGGAGCCGTCAGTCACGGCAGATATTTACAGTACCTATAGGTAAGCCTTATTATAGCTACAACTTTCGCATTGGGGTATACAATCACCTTAAAGTATGTTATTTCCAAAAACTTTGTGTTTGAAAAACCGCTGCGCAAATATGACATAATTATGACATAAAAATAAGTAACTTCCGTCATTTTATTCTCTAGGACCTGTGCTTAAAAATATATAATGTTTAGGTTGTTCTAAGTAGTTTTCTAGCAAAAATATATATATATATTTTTTTTTATATGTACATTAAGAGAGGAATGTCAGAATTGGCCAGGACAGGAAGTGGTTAAGTAATAATGTAATAGATTAGGATGTACAACAAAGATCAGATGACAAACACAGTGAACTTGTTTTCAATGCAGATACTGGGGGTTGTATTAAAACACATGCACCCAATAATAGTATAGTGCATTAAAATAGACTTGTACACAAATAATGACAATGAAATGAGATCAAACGCTTCCCCTGAATCAAAGCCTATTAAACTTAATGACAAAAAAAAATGCCTGTTGAATATAGCAAATGTAGCTACAAGCATCACATATATTGAAGCAAAACATAACACATGAATGAGTTCATCGTTCTGTGCAGTAACTGTTTTTGTAAATTACAGCATGTGTTTTTTTAATTACATTAGCATAGAATGAACACCACACAGTAAAATAGACATGAGAGTAATTTACAGACAGCTAATGTTTAACAATGGTTTAGAAAACATTCTAAAATACATGCATAGTATTATTTTACAATAAAAGATGGAAAAGCAAACACAAAGTAAGTGTCACACTCCAAGCCATGCAAGATTTATTTAAAAAAAAGTCACGCGTGCATACATACTGGAATTGCATCTGGAGCCAGCTAAAAGCAAAACAAAGTATTATGAACATTACAAAAAAAAAAAACCTCAAGCGCACACATGGCACAATACACAAATTTTAACATGAGTTAAACATGGAATACAACATGATTTCTAGTGACAGAGTATGCAGTGGCAGAGTCTACCTGGTGCTCCTGTGACTGGTTTTAATCACACTTATGCCCTGTACACACAATAGGATTTTCCGACAACAAATGTTCGATGGGAGCTTGTGTTCAGAAATTCCAACCGTGTGTAGGCTCCATCGGACATTTTCCGTCGGAATTTCCGACAAACAAAATTTCAGGTCTGGATCTCAAATTTTCCAACAACAAAATCCATTGTCGGAAATTCTGATCGTGTGTACACAATTCCGACCCACAAAGTTCCACGCATGCTTGGAATCAAGCAGAAGAGCCGCACTGGCTATTGAACTTCATTTTTCTCCGCTCGTCGTACGTGTTGTACGTCACTGCGTTCTTGGCGATCAAAATTTCCGACAACATTTGTGTGACCGTGTATATGCAAGACAAGTTTGAGCCAACATCCGTAGGAAAAAAAACATGGATTTTGTTGTCGGAATGTGCGATCGTGTGTACAGGGCATTAGAGTGGGTCTGCTCGAGAACCATGAACTAGGATTGCAGCAATAAAGTGATACTAAACTTTCAGTTTTGAAGCAATTTTAGCAGATGATTTAATCACTTGCAGCTCTTTAACCTTTTAATCCCTGTTTCAATTTAAACTGGTGCCTATGTTTCAATTTAAGCTGGTGCCATAAGCTCTGCTTCTAGTTTCAGTGTGGCTCCTTTCTCTCGCAGCATCCTATAGAGCCACCTTTGCATGCAGGGACTGGAGTTGTGTCTCTCTACACTGTGCGCATCAATAGAAACATACCTGTACATTCCAATAGTGTTGGATGGCAAAGCATTCACCTGCTCCCCTTCCTCCTCCTCCCCTCTCCATACTATGTCTCTTCTGCAATACAAACTTCTACTTTCCCGCTCACAAACCCCTTTAGAATCTACACTATGCTGTACACATGCATAGGAGTTATAGCACCCCATGCCGTTTTTTCAAAACCCATAAGAAACATAGAAGAGTGGCTTCAGTAAAAGATCAAGTAGTCTTGAGTCAGCCCCTTTTTGTTGGTTTTATGCTTGTTGAGGGATGGTAGAGGTGTAGCTTTATGTTTGTACCAAGCATGTTTACATTCAGACAAAGACCAAGCAAAGATGTAATTGGTAGGCATGTGCAGAATGAAAAATTTGTTTAGTTTTGTTTCGTTATTTATATAAATTTGTTTAGTTAAATTTGTTTAACCTGTTTAATTTGTTTTCGCAAAGTTTTGTTTATTTGTATTCAAATTGATTCTAATTTTCAAAATTTGAATAGTTTTCAAATTAGGAAAGTTTTCGAACTATAAAAGTTTTCCAATTTCCAAAAGAGAATAAAATAGAAAAGAAGATAAATTAATACAATAGAAAACATTATAAAAGAATATAATATAAAAGAATAGATTATAATATAATAGAATAGAAATGAATAGAATAAAAAATAATAGAATAAAAGTGAATCAAACCATTTTCTGAATTTTGAACACAAAAGAATAGATTACAAAAGAATAGCATTCATAAAACAATAGAATAGAAAGAACATAACCATTTCCCAAAATTCAAATAGAATCAATTTGAATCTGAATAGAATAGAAAAGAACAGACTAGATTACAAAGTAACAGAATAGTATACAAAAGTCTTCCTATTCTAATCTATTCTTTTCTATTCAAATTTGAATTGATTCTATTTGAATTTTGGGAAATGGTTATATTCTTTCTATTCTATTGTTATTTGAATTCTATTCTTTTCTATTCCATTATAGTATATTCTATTCTATTTTTTCTCCATTTTTATTCTTTTCTATTCTTTTCTTATGTATTCAAATTCCAATTTATGCTATTTGAAATTCAAACTCCAGAAGATGGTTATATTCTTTCTATTTTATTCTATTCTTTTATATTATAATGCTTTATTTTCTATTCTATTGTATTCTCTTTGGAAATTGAAAAACAAAATTGAAAACTTTTCAAATTCTAAAATTATTAGAATCGATCCAAATTAAAATTTCATCAAAATTTTTTTTTTCATTATTTCAGATTCGTTTAAATCCAGTACTGTTATACATGCGAATTTCCGAAAACTGAAAATTCGTCTGAATTTCAATTCAGAACGAAACGAACTGCACATGTCTAGTAATTGGAACCATGTATATGAGGGCACTAGTATTACATGGAAAGCCCCCTTTTTTCTTGATTAAAGCACTAGCTGCCTTTCTCCATTTGAGGTGGAAGCTAATGGTGTCTGCAATAGCCTGCATATATACATGTGTTTTACATATAAGCACAGGTGCCAATATGATTAAGCCTACCAATATTGACATTTCATATTATGGTGGAAAAGAAACATGATTTACAAGAAAACATTTTACTATTTGAGTTAGGTAGTGAAGTGGTAAACCCGTTATTGGTTCGCCAATCAATCAAGAGTGAGCTAAAACACACTTGTAAGATACCTTATCATGCATTTATCATCCAGCATTACTTCATACATACATGGCCCTATCAGATGTGATTGGTTAAGAACCTTGTTTTTATCAACTGTGATTGGTTAAGAACAGCAAACTACTCATTTCCTGTAAGGTATAGTAAGGGCAATACCATCTGTAACTTCATGCCAGGATTACTGTAGGGTGTAGTACATGCCTGAAGGCAGTTGATGCCAAGAATACAAGGAAGAGACCCTCAACTGTACTGAAGACTCAACAGTAGATGAATGTTTTCTTTGTAACTTTTTTCTTTTTTATTATACCATAAAAAAAGTAATCTAAAAACATTAGGTACTCCAGGTCTCATTCCAGTACATATCACAAATTAAGAGCATTATTCCTCATTTTAGGATAGTGGTTAAGTCCATACAAATCGCTGCTTTATGTCTCATTGGCTAGGTGCACATCCAGAACTGCTGGTGTATAGTGCAAACATAGCCTTCTATTATAGAGCCATTTCAAACTGCATACAGCCGTTTCAATCTATTTGTCCTTCACTAGTACAGTGTTTGATTTATTTTATTTTAAAATATTGCTTTATTATAAAGCAACTTTTATTTTGCTTTATAATAATTAATAATAATCTTTGCCACACTTAAATATAAACAATGGAAGACTCACACACCATCTTAGAGTTACAGTGATTTCCTGCTATTAAAACATGTACAGAATAGGTGCAAAAAATGTAGTCACCTCAATATGATGGTGAGTTAAAAGAGTGCCCATCGCCACACCCCACTTTTAATTTAAAGTGGATGTAAACCCTCACGTATACCCAGTGAAGTGAACAGCCTCAGATGATACACAGAGATACACAGAGATGAAACAAATCTCCCTACATAAGTTTTATTTGTACAGTACATCTGCAGTCTTCAGCTTTCTACACTGTTTAGAAAGTGAACATCATGTTAGAAATGTTTCTTCCTGTTCCACCACTGGGTGTGGAGTCTTGGCATACACTGTGTGACAGCTGATTGGAGGAAAGGCACACACACCCCCTCCACATGGTTAGAGGAAAGAAGAAGCATGCAGAGCTGTGATGTGAACAGACACACTCTCTGCTAATCTCTATGCACCCACCCTGACACATATTTCCAGCTGCTTTTATCTCCTGTGTCGGAGAACTTGTCTGGCGTTATCATGCTGATAACAGAGGAATAGAACAGCAGAAAGACACAGTGCTTTTGAGAGAGATAAGTAAACACTGCAGATATATGTTGCTTGGTTATATTTCATGAATTTAATTTACATCCACTTTCATTTATAGAGATCTTTGAATTTTGCAGGGAGTCATAATTTCCTGTATGCCACATCTCTATGCATGCTTCAGCTTTCACTCTTCACTCCACCACACCATATACCCTGCATGTCACTTACGTACTTGTGTACATTCACTGCCAGTTTCAGTAATAGGAAACAACATTGAGCTCGGGTCTAGCTGCGCAGCAAGAGCCAGTCAGTAAATATAAAGGGTACTGAGATAGGATATTAAAAATTCCTACTGCGGGATCCCAATGTGCGAATCCTGCAATAAACTTTGTGACACATGAGACAACATATGGCTGATTGTGTTGTCCCATATGTTCAAATAAGGTTGCTTGGGTTTCCTTATAATTATAACAGACTTGGAGCAAAAGAGAGCCTCACCACTTACTTGGACATCACAAGTATTGAATGTAGTTTAGTGTTTTTACAGAAAGTACTGTAAAAGTTGTTTTTGCACAAATCCTTAAAAGCCTTCATAGTTTAGACATAAGCAAAGCAAATGACACAGCCTCTTCTACTGGCAATAACCCTGCATGCACTGACAAACTCAGTGGTAACAGCAGATGACCTTCGTATGAAAACATTAACTGTAGCAATTGTCTATCAACCAGAGGGAAATGTATCCTCCAATAATCGAATGCAAAAAATGATCAGTAAGCCGATCTTCTACTGTAGAATTCAAAAGCAATCACAGAGGGAAAAAAAGAGGGGTAGGTGTTTCCAAGGCTAGGTGAAAGCATCATAGCATTAAAAGGTCCCCCATCCACTTGTAGGACCTGGCCTTTAAAGCTGGCATCTTCCCATGCTGTGACATCCACACAATAAATCTTGGTGAATGTGCAAATCAAAAAACATGCAGCTTAGCTGCCATACATACCTGGGTAAATATTTGCATGGTGCATAAAGGCACAGAACACATTTACTGCCCTGGAGATGTAGGTAGTTACAGGGAACAAACATTCTAGTCCTTGCAAGGAATATGTCTGCAATATAGTCAGGAAAATTCAATTAGAGTTTGTTGCACTGGATGCAGAAGATCTCTTGTGTAGACAATTCAGGATAGCAAATAATCCATCTTAGAAAGTCAACTATTGCTATAAAAAGAAAATTGCCCCAGCCACATCTATCTGGTGCAAGAAAATCCCCTTAGGACGTGAAGGAGATAAACCAAGAGAAAAGCAACACAATGCTCTCTTTGAGGCAAAAAGAATACAAGCCTGACAGCTCTGAAATCCTTCAAGATAAAGTGATAACAACAAGGGTGGCCACCTTCTGAGATAAGGTCACAAGAAGGATCTCTTGTATCACTTTATTGATTGACGTATTTAAGATGAGGTATCTACCATTGGGGTCGACCTCAGAGTGAAGCAATTTGAAAGACACAGAGGAGTATATGGCAATTAAGACCCCAGCTTTCTATTTAAGGGAGTTAGCAAAAAAGCAATGTGGGAACTGCTTATAACAGCTGGGGGGATAACAGGAGAGAAACTTAGTTTCCTCAACACAATTCAGGTCCGACTTGTGTTTTAAAAGGAGAGTTAAAACCCTTCATGTTTAGTAATGTAATGATGATCCACTTGTTGGGAAATGATCAGAAAAGTCAGAAGGGGGAACCTGTGCCAAAATTAAAAAGAAAATGCCATGGGGGTCCCCCTCAAAATCTATACCAGACCCTTCAGGTCTGGTATGGATTTTAAGGGGAACTCCAAGCCAAAATTTAAAAAAATGGCATGGGGGTCCCCCCAAAATCCATACCAGACCTTTATCCAAGCATGCAACCTGGCAGGCCGCAGGAAAAGGGGGGACAAGAAAGTGCCCCTGCTTCTGAACCCTACCAGGCCACATGCCCTCAACAGGGGGAGGGTGTTTCAGGGTTGATTGGGACAAGGGCCTCTGCCTCAAACCCTTGCCCAGTGGTTGTGGAGGTCTGTGGGCAGGGGCTTATCGGAATCTGGAAGCCCCCTTTAACAAGGGGACCCCCAGATCCCGGACCCTCCCTATGTGAATGGGTATTGGGTACATTGTACCCCTACACATTCACCAAAAAGTGTCAAAATGGTAAATGACAGTAGACAGTTTGAGACAGGTCCTTTATTAACAAAAAAAAGTGTCCCGCAATGTAACTCCATCTTCGATGACAGCGCAGATGACCCGAGAAAAAAAAAACGGGAAAACAATGCCTCATTGGGAGGCATCCTGCGACTACAGACTTTTTGTAATGACAGCTGTTATATAGCTGAGGGCAGGGCCAACCGGTGAACGGATGAACCCACTCCCTCCTGATGTCATGTGATATCACATAACAGAGGGGACGGGGTCACCCATTTGCGTCAACAGTTGGCCCCGCCCTCAGCTATATAACAGCTGTCATTGCAATAAGCCTGCAGTCATGGGACGCCTCCCAATGAGGCGGAGTTTTTCTATTTTTTTTCTCGGGCCATCATTGAAGATGGAGTTACATTGTGGGACACTTTTTTTAATAAAGGACTTGCTCCAAACTGTCTCCTGTCATTTTTACCATTTTGACACTTTTTTGGTGAATGTGTAGGGGTACAATGTACCTGATATCCTCTTACTTGAGGGGGCAGGATCTGGGGGTCCCCTTGTTAAAGGGGGCTTCCAGATTCCAATAAGCCCCCTGCCTGCAGACCCCCACAACCACCAGGAAAGGGTTGTGGGGAAGAGGCCCTTGTCCCCATCAACACATCAACATGGGGACAAGGTGTTTTGGGGGGACCCTAAAACACCCTCCCCATGTTGAGGGCATGTGGCCTGGTACAGTTCAGGAGGGGGTGGCACCAATCATGGCTCTCACAGCAGAGCGTGCTGTGATTGGCCAAAGCATGCAGGTCAGGTGCATGCTTTGGCCAATCAGCAGCCATCAATGCACTGCGAACTTACAGCGCATTGACGGTCTCCCCATTCATTATGGGGTATTCTGCTGATCCTCAAATTTCATAGTGTTCGGTATTCGGCGAGCACCCAATGTTTGAGTCGAACTTACATTCGACTCGAACATTGGGCTCATCCCTATTGGTCAGTATGAGGAGAGAGATTTTGTGAATTTGCACTCTTGGCTTTGTGTGCAGGGACACTGTGGTTTAGGATCAGGTGGAGGAGAGATGAGGAAGCCCCAATTTAGCAGCCTTTTGATGCCCTATTTTGGTGTAGAGATGTTGGTTGCCTGGTTTTGTTAGGTCACTACTAACTTGGTGGGGAAGCCCCATTTGCAAATGACGTTGGTATCTCAGAATACTGCAGTGACTTGGGCAAACTTCCTGTGCTTTTGAGCTGTGGCAGCGGATAGATCTGTGAAGAAGGTGACAGAGAAATAAGGATCTGGCAGTGTGAAGGCAGAGTGGGCGGCAGCCATAATTTGCTTTTTTATGTGCAAAAAGTGAATACGCGCTAGCACATCTCATGGTGTAGATGCAGGAAGGTGGTTTGGCTTGGCGAACCTGTGTGCACGGTCTATAAGGATATCAGTTTGTGACAACCGAGGCAGAAGTTTGAGGAATAGTTGTTGTAAATAGGGATCAGGTCTGGAGGTTTGATATTTCCAGTTATGCCTCTAAATTTGATATTGTTCCTTCTGGAATGATCTTCCAGGTCAGACAATTTCACTTGTAGGTAGCAAATTTTTCCAGTGTGGTGATCATGGGCCTCTGCAACCTCATTGTAGGCCACTGTGTGCTCAGTGACAATGATCTATCTTGGAGTGTAAAGAAGAAATGGAGGAGCAAGGGTCATTACGGAGGTCTTTCTGTGAGAAGAGGAGCATGAGCTTCAGTGTATGTTCCAGAGGATTGAGCAGGCCTCTGTCTGTGGGCGAGCCTTAGGAGGGGGCTGTTGTGAGCACTGTGCTGTCCAGGTCCTCCTGGTTGCTTGTAGAGTCCGGGGTATCACCGTCTGCTAGTGAGGAGGGAGGAGGGAGGAAGAGGTACTGTTTTGGCACCATCTTGGCAGCACTGCATGACTAGCTGAGAGAAAAAGTCTGTGAGGCAGTGAGAGTTGTGGGGATGATTGTTCCTCTTTCTGAACATACTACAAGTGGTAGTTCCCCTCTGGTACAGGAGAGAGGGGATAGAAACTGCTGTGGAAGGCAGATGGTTGCTGGATGTCCCGAGTCTGAGCGGAGCTGGTGAATTAAGCAGCCATATTACTCCCCTCGCCAGCCACTCCCCCCCTCCTGTATTGGTTTGAAGGGTACATCCTGAATTAAAAAAGAACCAGAATAAGATGTCATAAACCAGGGAGGGCTTAACAGGGTCAATGATGCGAGCAATTGTGATATAAATCAAGGAGTGTGAAGTCTAAAGAAACTGACACAAGGCCACCAGGGATGAAATCTGTCACTTGATGGTGCACCAGGCACCCATCCATGCCCAAATGACAAAACTGTAGAAACTGAGTAAAAGGGTCCTGAGGGTTAAACCAAAGAGCTCTGCACAATTTGAAGTTTTGTCATTAATTTTAGACTAGTATAAAGAACACGCTGCAACAAACTATTAAAGTATAACCAAAGCCAAAATTTTTTGAAAGATTTGGATAAAGTACTGAAGGGTAGGAACCACTGCTGGGTTTTTATTACCTTTTGTGTCTCACTTGAGGAGATTCAGTCTCTCAAACTGCCCTGATTATCAATGTCATGGGGAATTAAAGTTAGGTTAAATATAAAATGTTGAGATTACCTCAGAACAGGAAAAAAATGGGAAATATTCCAATAGGGGCACTCGTTCACATGACAACTGTCCAAGAGGTGATTTCCCTCACATTTGAAAGACAGCCTTTCTCTTTGTGTTAAATCTACAGGAAGTGAAGGGAAATCTTCTGAGACACATATGACAAAAACAGAAGTGTCTCTTTTATATGCAATATGAAAAAAAGGGCTATAGATATACAGTACAGTAAGGATATTAGATTTTATAAATATTTTCAGCCTGTGGTTATTGCGTATAAATTGACTAAGCTTTTTTTGTGAATCCAGATATGGTCATGATTTACAATAGGGTACATTATCACCCCCATGGTTCAATTTTTATCTTGTTTTGGTAAAATAACTCCTGCAATAATTGTAATCTAGTAAAACATCATTTTGCTCATACCTTAATCTTGGGCTCAGCAGAAGCATCAAAGTGACTACTATGTAAAAACAAGCAATCTACAGAGGAGGCAGTGATTAGTATCTTACAAAAATAATTTCAGACATTAAGAGACTGAATGAAAAAGAAGCTGCACCTTGGGTATATAGTTATGAGTAACGGAATCCAACACTGATGTTTTACTATTCAGTGGAAATATCCCAAAGGGACTAATCAGCCCTTTCTATAACAAGATTTATTATTCTTTAAAGGGCACTTAACTTCAAAAAGTCTTTAGTTACAGGAAAGATTAAGAATGTTAAGTGACTTGCACTGTGGGTTAAAATCTGTGAAATTCCATAACATAATACAAATTGTACTCAAAATTACATCAAATTGACAACCTTTAAAAGGTTTACAGTGGCTGATGGTCCCACATTACAGGGGAAACCCAATAAAGTTCATATATCCTAACACTTGTTATATTATGAACAACTCACAATGAGTTAGCAATACAGAGTAAAAGCATTTCTATTGACCTTAACATTTTGCAACCTAATCAACAATATTGATTTAATGAATGTTGTAAATTGGTAACAGTAAAGCTTAAGGATGGTTTTTCATCACATTTCATCGTTAGCTGTTTATTTAACATTGCTTGCTGTGTTTGTATCTACTAATAGTGATTTGAGTGTATTTTTAGCAAAAATATTGTTTTGATAACAGTTTGTGCAAATATCACAGGGTATTAAAAATCAGTAGCACCTTTTTTTTTTTTTTTTATTTGTCATGTGCTTTTAGAAAATGTATGGTTTGAGGGGTCTTTTACAAGATATTAAAGCTATAAGGGAAAAAAGCAAAGGAAAACTTGCAAAAATGTTCTAGCCACATGGAGTTTAAAAGTGGAGCACAGTGCCTGGTAGCAAAGGGTTAACCGGGTAACAATTTTGTTCACTCTGCAGTTTAATTGCACAGCAGTATTGTCACCCTCCAACATTCCCCATGCTTTTTTTTTGCTTTGTTTGCATGAGGTCATCCTTAATATCTATACCGACTCTCATTTGGTCTGGTATGTATTCTTAGGAGGGACCCCATGCCTTTTTTTTGTATGGGGTCGCAATTAACATCTATAACAGAGTCTGGTATAATTTAACCCCTTTACGTCTACATAACACATATATGCAGTGTCCAGGAAGTGGGCTTTAATCCTGGGTGCCACATACTGTATAAGTGTTCTGCATTTGTGCTGGAAGTGAGCTTGATAGAATGCTCCCAGCACTGAGACCAAGCTCTCAGTGACAGCTACGGGTCTTGTATTAATGATTAGGACCAAATCCTGATCACATGATTGCTGTAATAGCCTGTGATTGGCTATCACAGTGATCATTTACTCTGTAGCCCCTCCCTTTGTTGTTTCTCCCTTCTCTTCGAGTGAAGAGGAAAAGAAACAAAGGGGGGTTACTAAAACTGGTGCACACAGAATCTGGTGCATCTGTGCATGGTAGCCAATCAGCTTGTTCAATTAAGCTTTGACAATAAAACCTGGAAGCTGATCAGTTACCAAGCACAGCTGCACCAGATTCTGTGTGCTCCAGTTTTAGTCAATCTCCCCCAGAGTATCTTTTCCTCTATGCTAGAGGTGAAGTCTGAAAAAAAGCCTGCCACTGCCTCTACCCAATGACTTAGGCCAGCCATACACGGAGTGAATTTCTGTCCTGCAACCATGGGTTGATGTGGGAATCCTTCTCCACTATTGCTGCTAGCGATAATTGCAGGTAAAACCCGGCATGCTCGTTGTACCCAAGTTGATCGATCGATCAAGTTGGTACATTCAGACTGCCCATACCTGGTTCGAATCTGGGCCAGTTCCTGCTATACCAGATTTGAATTGTGTATGGCCCGCCTTACTCACTGCCCAGGAGATTGCTAATAAAAAACAAGACTGAAGCAATTAATGCTTAGATCTCTACTGTCCAAATATTTCCTCTACTTAACATGTCCTGTCTACCATCACACTCAATACTTTCCTTTTTTGAACAACCACAAAAGGGGCTGCTAAGGTCTCTTTTAACAACCACCAACCACATGCCCCCTGAACCATGTTTCTTCACAACTATTATGCCCCTCCCCTTGACTTTTCTATTAAGATTAATGACACATTTATCAGTCCTTTCCCTCATTTCTCCTTTTGGCTTCACATCCAATTGCTCTCCAAATCTACATTACCATTTGCAACATCTCCAAAATATGCCCCTTCTTAACCATGGACACTACAAAGCTAATTATTCACTCACTTGTTATCTCTTACCTCAACTCTTTCTCATTGGCCTGTTTCTACATACTACAATCTACAATCTCATCATAAAGTTTGTTTCCAACCTTACAACCATTCAGTGTCCACCACCCTTCATTGCCAATCCTGCCATTGGCTTCAGATTTCCCAATAAAATTCAAAATCCTTATAACATACAGAGCCGTCTCATATATACAAACTTCAAAACCAAATAGGGCAAACTACTACTCATTCTAAAAAGGAGCCTTTTATGTATTCAAAAACTTTGCTATTATTCCCTACAGCTATCACATCTGCCTTGTCATGACTAGATAACATCCCCATCCCAAGGCTTCAGGGTGGTACATAACAGCCAGAGATCAACACCCCTTGTTCAGTTACAGAAATCCTGGGTATCATTAAATCTTTGAAATGATCTACAGATACATTTCATCTTATCACACCTTAGCTCTCAAGTTAGTTATATTATCCTGAAACCATATTGATTTTGTGGATGCAATGTAACTGGTCAAAATGTCTATTAATAATAATGACATGGCCATTAATTAATAATGTTTTCAAACAAAGGTGGGTTTCTGCACTGAAGTGTAAGGAGTTATCAAAGAGCTGCACCTATATATCACCCGAATACCAAAAGTGATGCGAAAACGTATATATACATAAATGATAGTTCATTTCTGTTTACTATGCAAGAAATAAAATATTAAATGTACAATCAAACAGTGCATTAAATGGTCTATAAAGTTCAATATGGAGATAGGTCCATGTGCCAATAACAATGAAAGCATATAGTGGAATGAAGGTGTAACAAAATATCTCACAGAGTGGCAAACAACGAGAATTATTAAGGAATTCCACCATACACATGTGCCTTCAAGCTGTAATCAAGCCTCTTACCAGATGTTTGTGATCCCTAATTACAGGGATCAAACACACATGAGAAATAATGGACCCCTCCGGGTGTCTCTAAATGGGATCAGTATAGTCCACTGGGTTTCAACATATATTCCCCAATACCAATACCAATGCCACAACTTCAGATCCAACTCAGACAGCCATCATAGTGGAAAAGGAACATAGGCCGCACATGGTGTGAATACTGCTACTACACATTTATTGTTAAAAAAAAAACACAAGCTATTCACATGATCCAGGACAATAAAAAGAATTCAAAAAGCATGGAGCCTCATGGACATCCGGCATCGGTGGGCGTGATAGCGTCACACATTTGTGGCCCCACCCAACGTGTTTCACATCACAGCACTTCGTCAGGAGAACAGAAGCACACTATTATGTATGTATATATTAATTAATAATGACCTAATTTTTTTGGTAGACTTTTAGAAGATAGAATTGATACTATTATACCATCCCTAGTGTCACCTGATCAAACAGGTTTTATCCCATCCAGCGAAATTATAGATAATATTGGATTAGTTACCAATATTATACAAGACACCAACTTATACCCTAAATACTTGTTGCTACAGAGTTTAAATATACTAAATAATATACAAAAGACTTTTGATAGTGTCACTTGGCCTTATTTGAACACTCTCTTTACCAAATATAGTTTTAAAAACGAAGTCATTCATGGAATTCAGGCCTTATCACTCCTCTAAAACCAGAATACAACTTCCAGGCTGCAATTCAGATTTTTTTTTACATGGGGGGTGCACCCATTGTAAAAAAAATCTGAATTGCAGCCTGGAAGTTGTATTCTAGTTTTAGAAGAGTGATAAGGCTTGCCAAGGAGCCATTGGCCATTGTGATAAAGATTATTGTTAATACAGTATCAAAGGTTATACCAAAGAGAAGGCTGTGTATAAAATTAGCATGTTTGGTGATATTTTATTGATTCTGTCAAAACACTTGACTTCTCTCACCAATCTAATTTACATAATACAGACATTTCACACTCTCCCAGGCTTGGCGGTACCCATTAGAATTTCTCGACATTTATGTACCACGCTAAAATCTTACTATTGATTTGTGTGGTTGCCACAGTAGTTTTGGTTATTGGAAATTAATTTTATCCCCATACCCTGCAATCTCTTTATATCTTGAGCTATCTTCCTATATTTGTGAAAATCATAGATATCAATTGATTAAACTGTGACCAATATATACTGTATTTTTTGGTGATGTAACAGTTGTTATGATGTCTAACAATTTCAGATCACTACTTCCTAAATCCATGTTTGATTATCTTCAGACAATAATACATTTGCAAAATATCTAGATTCCACAAACACTTCCTGCACAGTTCTCATCACCAGTGTCCTGGAACTCTTTAATCTCTGAAATTATTATCTGGCTGCAAAATTTTACCCAATTAGCTCAAAGGCACATGCCCACACCACACACATCAAAGCTAGACCACAAAAAGTGTGATCTAGCTTCAACCACCTCAGGTCTGACACCCTAATTAGGTGATCCCCTTTCACACTGGCCTTTCATCAAAGGAATAATTTCTCTTTGTGGATCCCTACTCCAATTTTACCCTGCAAAAACTCCAGACAGCACTAGCTTTATAAATTTTGATACTCTCAAACAATAGAATGAGCTACCAGAGGGAGAAAAATATTGGAACTTATAAATCAGACACTTTTTACGCATACATTTACCTTTAATCCACTCACCTTCCTACACAGTTTGAACAAACATGCCTTTCTACTCCCTAGATGCAAATAGACCATATCCAATCTATACCAATGTTTTAAAAGCCTTCACAAGATTGTTTCTGGTCCAGGAAAAAGTAGTAAAAATATATACAAGATGGTATATGACACTACAAAAATTTAACACATTATTCTCTGAAGTTTCATTGTGTTTTGGGGATGTTTTTCTACAGGGTCCTTTAGGCACATTTTTGTGGAGCTGTTCAATGCTGAGTATGCTGTGGCAGTAAGTTACAGTTTTAGTTTCCCAGTAGACAGTTCAGCTTATGTTAACTCTTTGATACAAATGTTATAAATTGAGTTGCAGTTCAGTGAGTAAAATAAGTACCGTATTTATCGGCGTATAACACGTACTTTTCTCCCCTTAAAATCAGGGGAAAATCGTGGGTGCGTGTTATACGCCGATACCCACTAATTGTGAGCTATCGGCGGCGATCGCCGCTGACATTCACATAGCGAGTAGTTTTTTAATATGGCGCCACGGAGTTCGGAGGGACTCGGTGGAGCTGAACGAGTGTCGCCGAAATCACAGAGCCGAGATACACATAGTCTAGTGTATTTGGCTCTTTCCGGCGCAGCTCACAGTCACGCGCAGTCCCGCCATTTTACCTGTGTTATGTCCATGATAGGGCAGGACTGGGCGGGACTGTGAGCGGCACCGGAAAGAGCCGAATACACTCGACTATGTGTGTTCGTTCAGTCCCGCCGGCGCTGAGTCCCTCCGAACTCCGCGGCGCCATATTTAAAACACAAACTACTGTCGGCGGCGATCTGTACTGTGTATGTCGGCGGCGATCAAGCATGGACACTGGGGGCAAGGCTGCACTGACCACTGGGGCAAAGCTGCACTGACAGGACTGCACTGGGGCAAAGCTGCACTGACAAGGCTGCACTGGGGCAAAGCTGCACTGACAAGGCTGCACTGACACTGAAAAGGCTGCAATGACACTAACAAGGCTGCAGATGAACACTGATGAGGCTGCATTGATGGGCATTTAAATGTAAGTTTTTTTTCCTTAAACTTCCCTCCTAAAAGTTTTTTTCCTTAAAATTCTCTCCTAAACTTGGGGTGCGTGTTATACGCCGGCGCGTGTTATACGCCGGCGCGTGTTATACGCCGATAAATACGGTATTTGATCCCCAAGAAAAACATTAATCAGTATTTGGAGGAGAAATCCTTGTTGGCAAGCACAGAGGTAAGACATTTCTTGTAGTTGGTTACCAGGTTTACACACATCTCAGGAGGGATTTTGGTCCACTCTTCTACTGATCTTCTCTAACTCATTAAGGTTTCTTGGCTGTTGCTTGGCAACTCGAAGTTTCCGCTCCCTCCATACATTTTCTATAGGATTAAGGTCTGTAGACTGGCTAGGCCACTCAATGACCTTAATGTGTTTCTTCTTAAGCCACTCCATTGTTTTCTTGGCAGTGTGTTTTGGGTCATTGTCATGCTGGAAGACCCATCCATGATCCATTCATTGTTCTGGCTGAGGGAACAAGGTTCTCATCCAAGATTTTACAATACATGGCCCCGTCTATTGGCCCTTTAATGCGACAAAGTCAGCTTGTACCTTTAGTAGATAAACAGCCCCAAAACATAATGTTTCCACCTCCGTACTTGACTGCAGGGATGGTGTTCTTAGGGTCATAGTCAGTATTTTTCTTCCTCCAAACACAAAGAGTCGAGTTAATGCCAAAGAGCTCAATTTTGGTCTCATCTGACCACAGCACTTTCTCCCAATCCTTCTCTGAATCATTTAGATGTTCATTGGCTAACTTCAGATGAACATGTGCCTTCCTGAGGAGGGGGGTCTTGCGGGCACTGCAGGATTTCAATCCATGGCAGTGTACTGTGTTACCAATGGTTTGTTTAGTGACCGTGGTCTCAATTGCCTTGAGATCATTCACAAACTCCTCCCATGTAGTTCTAGGCTGATCCCTCACTTTTTTAATGATCATCCTTACCCCATGAGGCAAAATATTGCATGGAGCTCCAGGCCAACGGCGATTGATGGTTAATTGTATATCTTTCATTTGCTAATAATCGCTCCAACAGTCGTCTCCTTCTCACCAAGATTCTTGCTGATGGTCTTGTAGCCCATTCCAGCCTTGTTCAGGTCTACAATCTTGTCCCTGACGTCCTTTGACAGCTCTTTGGTCTTGCCCGTGATCATGATTTGAATGGAAGAAAGAGATTCTGTGGACAGGTGTCTTTTATACACATAACGAGTTGTCGATAGCAGCACCTTCTAAAATTGACAGGACTAATCTGTGTACCACATGAGCACATAATGTAGCCAATCTGTGGGAGCCAGAAATATTGTTGCTTGGTAGGGGATAAAATAATTATTTTATTCACTGAACTTCAATAACATTTTTAACATTTGTATCATGTGTTTTTTTCTGGATTTTGGTTGATATTCAGTCTCTAGCATTGAAAATATACTATCATGAAAAATATAGATCTTTCATTTCTTTGTAAGTCTGCAAACTTACAAAATCTTCAGGGGATCAAATCATTATTTTCTTCTATGCTTCAGAAGTGCACCATCATTTATGCTTAATTTTCATGATAAATGGGATATTTGGCCATGAAGCATATAGACATGTCTCTGCCAACTATTACTACATGTTACAATGCTACAGTTGACCTCTATGCCATTTAGTTTAATCTTGGTTAATTTATTCAATTGCATGTATGTATCTCTGGTCTGTGTACCTGATCCAGGATATGGAAATATATATCTTTGGACCCCCACAATCCAGCCAAGCATCCACAGCCATCAGATGAAGGGGGGGCATTAGCCAAACAGTTGAGATAATCTCATTAGGGACAGGAGTATGAAATAAATTTTAAAGAACTTCCCATAGAGGCTAAAAATCAGCCACCTTAGTAGAGCCCAACTCTAAATAATCTGAAATCACAAGGACCTCTGGACATGTGCTATCTTCCATGGGAAGTGTCTGCACTAGAGTTGCAGCATGAGTTGTCTGCTGACAATCTAATGAAACACCTAATCCTTCAGCAATAGATTCTTCCTGTCCTGCAGACCCTAGTGTACAAATCTTTATCCCCCAGAATGAGGACTACCGATAGAGAGGCACATACTGCAAAAACAGTGCCTCTCAAGTAAACCATGTGGTTGGGGGTAAAATCCTTAACATTGTCTAACATAGGGACCAGGTCATATGGAGAATTCTCAAGCCCTCCAATAGATAAAGGTCTTACAGCACCAAAGTAATGTCCAACAAAGTCCAAGTCAAAGAACCCAGTCACAGTAGAACCCAAAGAAGCAGACACCGCCTGCACTAACTTGACTCTCATGACAACAGCTCTGAGACAATGAGAGAAGGAATAACAACATAGACCCTAAGAGACTTAGGGTACATTACAATGACTATTAGATCAATAGGAGCCTCCTGCGAGTCTTGCCTCATGTACAGGCTTTTTAAATATATTTATAAATGATATAGGGTCTGGAATTAAAAGTACCATTCTAGTCTTTAAACAAAAAAGAAGAGGAAAGAATGGGACTTTATATGAGGCATGTAATAAATAAATAAACTGAATAAATAAATATCTATTTTAAATTGGTCATTAAATTGTTTATTAATTCCAAATCAAGTTAAAAAGTATCAATCTTTGGTAAAAGACATGATATACTGTAAATAACAGTTCACTTCTATACACATACAACTATTATACAAAGTAAAATACAACATGATTGGCAGTACAATTTTATAGATCATTCATCCATTAATAATAAACATAAGCAATTGCTCTTAGTGAGCCAAACTTGATTGGGCATCAGCTTAAAGTGTACTCAACGCATGTTTCATGGCTCACGCCACTCATCAGGAGTAAAATGCTCTGAAATTAAATCAATAACATATCTTTAAATATAGGATACGCTTTAAAAAGAGAACCATCTCTCAAAAAAAAGGGGGTCTATAACTTACAAAGTGGTCCAATAGCAATGCCCAACCTATATCAAAGGGAAGATGGGGGACCGTAATGATGATCTCCCCTGGGGCTGAGGTGAGAAATTCCATCACAACTGGGGACAGCAGCCAGGTGAAGACCAGGCGACGATATCACAACCATGTGAATTTTGTGTGTGCTTGACAACCCACACTGCTCTGCAAGGATATGTAAATGAGACCACGTGAATGAATGAACTGTTGATAAGGTGAACCTATACCAGTGACTAAATGGAGGTGATATATAGTGTGTGATTGCTGCAGTGAACTGAAGTGTGCTAACTAAAAGAACTACTACCAAAAAAGATTTGTGTGCATGTACCTACCAAAATTAAATCCAAGTCCAAACCCACCATTTAATAACTATGTGCACTCCATAATGATGGTGAAATATAGTAAGTGATACTAAAATAGACCTGAAAAGTGTTATGTGTGTGAAATAAATGAGCCTCTGTTACCTTATGTGTATGATTTTGTGGATGTGCGCATGCCTGGGATCCCTCTCATGTGAATGAGCCACGTGGAATGGTCAGCTGGCCAGCCCGAGCCACTCTTATCCCTGGAGAGGGGCAGATCCTCACCAATGTCATGAATCCCCCCCCCCCCAATGCAGCGGGGAATAGCGACAAGCTTTAGCTTTGTCAGTGGCATATGAATCATCTGCGGAACCAAGCAAGTCCCAGCCCAAACTAGATGGAAATGGGGGGGAATCCACCCCATGCTCAGGCGTGATGACGCACTGAGTGGGGCGTCAAACAATGACGCCGATGCATAGAAGGCAAGGCCCCACCCCCAAGCCTGTTTAAAGGGGAAGGAGGAAAGGGAAAAGACTGCCATGCATCACCCTGGGGTCAAAAACATTCTTGTCACCTCCCTCACTTCCCGTAAAGGAGAGGTATACTATATTGTATCCTATATACTGTGTCTAATACCCCTATGTTCCAGAAATAAAAGCCAGAGTGTATGACTATAGATATATATGTAGATTTGAATTTTACAGACAGTTTGGCTCAATAAAGAAAGATGTATTAATGTGGATTTGTGATAAATTGTTTGATTATGATGTGGCAGGTTGCTAGGAAAGTAAGTGACTTCCACCCTATTTGGCAATATAATAATGTGACCTGACACAACCTAATCATAGCAGTGGTAAACCTCCATCCCTATTATATGTTTGAGCAAAAAAGGAAGAGGAAAGAATGGGACTTTAAAGGAGGCATGTCACTGAATAAATATCTAGTTTATATTTACCATTAAATTGATTATTAATTCCAAATCAAGTTAAAAAGTATCAATCTTTGGCAAAAGACATGATATACTGTAAATAACAGTTCACTTGTATACACATACAATTATTATACAAAGTAAAATGCAACATGATTACATGTACAATTTCATAGATCATTCATCCATTAACCACTTGACCACTGGGCACTCAAACCCCCTTAATAACCAGACCAATTTTCAGCTTTTGGTGCTCTCACATTTTGAATGACAATTACTCAGTCATGCAACACTGTATCTATATGATATTTTTGTCTTTTTTCACACAAATAGAGCTTTCTTTTGGTGGTATTTAATCACCGCTGGGTTCTTTATTTTTTGCACTATAAAAGAAAAAAGACCGAAAAATCTGTAAAAAATGCATTTTTCTTCATTTCTGTTATAAAATTTTGCAAATTAGTAATTTTTCTTTATATATTTTGGCCAAAATTTATACCGCTACATATCTTTGGTAAAAATAACCCAAATCGGTGGATATTATTTGGTCTTTGTGAACGTTATAGAGTCCAAAAGCTATGGTGCCAATATCTGAAAATTGATCACACCTGAATTACTGACGGCCCATCTAATTTCTTGAGACCCTAACATACCAGAAAAGTACAAATACCCCCCAAATGAACCCTTTTTGGAAAGAAGACATTCCAAGGTATTTAGAAAGATGCATGGTGAGCTTTTTGAAGTTGTCATTTTTTCCCACAATTCTTTGAAAAAGTTTTTTGTTTCTTTTTTTTTTTTTCACAAAATTGTCATATTAGCAGGTTATTTCTCACACACAGCATATGCGTACCACAAATTACACCCCAAAACACATTCTGCTATTACTCCTGAGTATGACGATACCACATGTGTGAGACTTTTACACAGCGTGGCCACATACAGAGACCCAACATGCACGGAGCACCTTCAGGCGTTCTGGAGCACCCAGGCCAATTCTGACATTTCTCTCCTACATGTAAAAATCATCATTTATTTGCTAGAAAATTACATAGAACCCCAAAACATTATATATGTTTTTAGTAAATACCCTAGAGAATACAATGGCAGTAATTGCAACTTTTTATCTCACACGGTATTTGCGCAGCAATTTTTCTAACGTGTTTTTTTTGGAAAAAAAATCAGTTTTGTGTTTTAAAAAAAAACAAAACAGTAAAGTTAGCCCAATATTTTTGCATAATGTGAAAGATGAAGTTATGCCGAGTAAATATATATCCAACATGTCACCTTTCAAAATTGCACACACTTGTGGAATGGCACCAAACTTCGCTACTTAAAAATCCCCATAGGCGACACTTTAAAATTTTTTACTGGTTACATGTTTTGAGTTACAGAGGAGGTCTAGGGACAAAATTATTGCTCTAGCTCTACCGATGGCAACAATACCTCACATGTGTGGTTTGAGCACCGTTTTCATATGTAGGCGGGACTTACATATGCGTTCGCTTCTGCATGCGAGCACACAGGGACAGGGGCGCTTTTAATTTTTTTTTTTATTGTTCATTTTACTTTATTTTAGTTTGATGCTTTTTTTATCACTTTTATTCCTATTACAAGGAATGTAAACATCCCTTGTAATAGGAATATGGCATGACGGGTCCTCTTTACAGTGAGATATGGGGTCAATAAGACCCCACATCTCACCTCTAGGCTGGGAAGCCTGAAAAAAAATAAATAAAAAAAAATAAAGATCCTGGCCTTGATCGTAGTGGTGAGTCGGTAGAAGCACCGGAGGGCAGCAGGAGGGGGGGTAGTCCCCTCTCGTCTCCCGTAAGAACGATCAAGCAGTGGAACAGCCTGAAAAAGCTGATATCTGAATGATGCCTGTAGCTGCAGGCATCATTCAGATAACCCCGCACAAAGTCAAGGACATCGTATGACAGCGGGCGGGAAGTGGTTAAAATGCTTTTTTTTTTTAACAGAAAGTTGTCCATTTATACAATATTTCTAATACATAGCACGTACATACCAAAAATGACACCCCAAAATAGATTCTCCTACTCCTCCTGAGTACAGCGATACCACATGTGTGAGACTTCCACAGCCTGGCCACATACAGAGGCCGAATATGGCAGAGTATGGCCGAGTATGGCTTAGCATGGCAGGGTATTGCAGAGTATGACTGGGTATGGCTGGGTATGGCTGGGTATGGCAGAGTACGGCTGGGTATGGCAGGGTATGGCAAAGTATTGCGGGGTATGGCAGAGTATTGTAGAGTTTTGCGGGGTATTGCAGAGTATGGCAGGGTATGGCAGGGTATTGTCGAGTATGGCTGAGCATGGTTGGGTATGGCTGGGTATCACCTAGTATTGCAGAGTGTGGCTGGGTATGGCAGAGTATTGCGGGGTATGGCAGAGTATTGCAGGGTATGGCAGAGTATTTCAGGGTATGGCAGAGTATTTCGGGGTATTGCGGGGTATTACAGGGTATTGCAGAGTATTGCAGAGTATTGCGGGATATTTCAGAGTATTGGGGGGTATTGCAGAGCATTGTGGGGTATTGCAGAGTATTTCGGGGTATTGCAGAGTATTGCACAGTATTACACAGTATTGTGGGGTATTGCAGAGTATTGCACAGTATTTCAGGGTATTGCAGAATATTGCAGAGTATTGCGGGGTATTGCACAGTATTGCGGGGTATTGCACAGCATTGCAGGGCATTGCAGAGCATTGAGGGATGGCTGAGCATGGATAGATGGATAGCAGTTGTCACTGAGCAGTGCTGTGGGCACTACAGATGCAGCCCACAGTGCTGCTGCCATCCGATCTCTCCCCCTCTCCGCTCACAGTGTACCGATCGGTACAGATAGGGGAGGAGAGGAACCGGCATCATGAGATGGCGCCAGTTTGTTTACATGTGATCGCTCCGTCATTTGACGGAGCGATCACATGGTAAACGGCTGCGATTAGCAGCCATTTACTGGGATCCGTGATGTGCCGGGTCCGGTCACGGATGTTCTCGGGTGCGTGTCCCAGGGGGCGTGCGAGAGCGCAATTCTGGGAGGACGTCACTGTACGCCCTACCGCAGTTAAGCAACTGCCCTGTAGCCTTCATTTGGCTATGGGCCGGTTGTTAAGTGGTTAATATTAAACATAAGCAATTGCCCCTGGTGAGCCAAACTTGTCTGGGCATCAGTTCAAAGTGTACTCAACGCACGTTTCATGGCTCACACCACTCATCAGGAGTAAAATGCTCTGAAATTAAATCAATAACATATCTAGAAATATAGGATACCCTTTAAAAAGAGAACCATCTCTCAAAAAAGGGGGTGTCTATAACTTACAAAATGGTCCAATAGTGATGCCCAACCTATATCCAAGGGAAAACGGGGGACAGGGATGATGATCTCCCCCGGGGCTGAGGTGAGGAATCCCATCCAAACCGGGGACAGCAGTCAGATGAAGACCAGGCGACCATATCACAACCATGTGAACTATGCAACTATGTAACTCTCAGATACCGAGCAGGACGCTAAAAAATACCAAGGGTCAAAAGGAGAAGGAGAGGCAATGTAAAGAGGGCAAGCCCCTAAATTCCCTCCAAATGGGAAGGGGGTTGTACTAGAGTGGACATAAGATCTAGTGCTGATTAAAATTGACTAGATCGGCTCCAAAAAACGTGCCATATCCCCCCCAAAAAAATATTCAACTCAAAAAATCTAAGAAAGCTGGCAGGACTTTTGAATCACTATACAATACAAATCTTATTCATAAAATCAGATTTGTATTTAAACATTGCCTATAAAAAAGAACATTCTTATTTAAAGTCTCAACACCATAAAAATTATTAAAAATAATATGACCCCCTTTTTTACAACATCCATCACATATTTAGAAATCATTACAACTTAGGTAGGTATAAAATCCTCCCATATACAAAAGTATTTGCAGGTATTTCTATTGCAAATGCAGTGGAAAATTAGGAAGCTCAACTCATTTCTTGAATTATATGACTCAGCTTCATCAAAAGAAACTAAAGTGGATTGGCAAACTTATGGCGCATACATATGATCAGAATTTCGGCCTGCAAAAGACCAATGAGAGTTTTTCGTCTGAAAATGCGACCATGTGTATGCTCCATCGGTCTTTTGCTGGCGGAATTCCAGCCAATAAAAGATTGAGAGCATGCTCTCTATTTTTCGGTCGGGAAAAGTTCCTATCCGAAAATGTGATCGTCTGTGGCAATTTCGAAGTGCAAAATCCCTACGCATGCTCAGAAACAATTTGATGCATGCTTGGAAGCACTGAACTTCACTTTCTCGGCTCGTCATAGTGTTGTACGTTCTTGACGGTCATAATTTCAGTGAACTTTTACATGACTGTGTGTATGCAAGGCAAATTTGAGTGGAATCCCGTCGGTAAAGCTGTCATATCTTTTTTCGATGATTAATCTGCTCATGTGTACGCGGCATAATATGTCAAAATACATACAGTAAGACCATTACAAACAATAGAACAGAGACTTTTCTACATATGCATAATATACTAAGAGCCCGGATTAAAAGCCAGGCTAGGGTCAAAAGGAGAGGGGGCAAAATATCCCCAAAGGGGGTCCCCCACTACTGGGATTCTGAATCTGAACCAGAAATCACAGCAGGGGCTGCAGACTCCGTCACATGTGGGTTAGAGACTTACTATTTCAAGTATGGCACCAGAGTGTGCTAAGAAATTTTATGGATAGAATAATTCATTAGCTTGGCATGAACAGCTAGGAAGTCCCTAGTGGACCTGGCAGAGGATTTGAACCCACCTGACAGTGCTAAAAAAGACTCGGCAGATGAAGACCCTCTAACAATGGGGTGGTGTCATGCTCCAGATTACAGTGCAATTCCATGTGGGGATCCCAGGAAAATGCCCCCAAAACCATTAGGTGATTATGGGATGAGGACAATTGTAGCAGTAGGACTAACTTCTGTATATCTTTTGTGAAGATATGTTCTGGCATGTGGAGGTACACACATAGGCCCAGTGCAAGGCAAGGCCTTGCATTTTTAAAATGGAGCCCAATGGTTTCAACTCGAGGGTAGATCCCAGTGCTTTAACTCAATCCAGCCTTACCTAAAAAGTGAGTCCTTAGAGACTTATACTAGAGGATGAGCATTCCAATGAGCAACAAATATAAATGAAAAAAAAAAAAACTTCACAAGAAGACCTCAATAAAATAAAGAGGTAGGCAGCTAAATGGCAGATGAGGTTATATGTGTTCCGACCCCCTTAAATTTTTCACTTTTTGTTATAGTGCAGCCATTTGCTAAAATCATTTAAGTTAATTTTTTTCCTCATTAATGTAAGCACAGCACCCCATATTGACAGAAAAACAGAACTGTTGACATTTTTGCAGATTTATTAAAAAAGAAAAACTGAAATATCACATGGTCCTAAATATTCAGACCCTTGCTCAGTATTTAGTAGAAGCACCCTTTTGATCTAATACAGCCATGAGTCTTTTTGGGAAAGATGCAACACGTTTTTCACACCTGGATTTGGGGTTACTCTGCCATTCCTCCTCCTGCAGATCTTCTCCAGTTCTGTCAGGTTGGATGGTAAACGTTGGTGGACAGCCATTTTTGAGTCTCTCCAGAGATGCTCAATTGGGTTTAAGACAGGGCTCTGGTTGGGCCATTCAAGAACAGTCACAGAGTTGTTGTAATGCCATTTCTTCGTTATTTTAGCTGTGTGCTTGGGGTCATTGTCTTGTTGGAAGGTAAACCTTCGGCCCAGTCTGAGGTCCTGAGCACTCTGGAGAAGGTTTTCATCAAGGATATCCCTGTACTTGGCCGCATTCATCTTTCCCTCAATTGCAACCAGTCGTCCTGTCCCTGCAGCTGAAAAACAACCCCACAGTATGATGCTGCCACCACCATGCTTCACTGTTGGACTGTATTGGACAGGTGATCATCAGTGCCTGGTTTTCTCCACACATACCGCTTAGAATTAAGGTCAAAAAGTTTTATCTTGGTCTCATCAGACCAGAGAATCATATTTCTCACCATCTTGGAGTCCTTCAGGTGCTTTTTAGCAAACTCCATGTGGGCTTTTATGTGTCTTGCACTGAGGAGAGGCTTCCGTCAGGCCACTCTGCCATAAAGCACCGACTGGTGGAGGGCTGCAGTGATGGGTGACTTTCTACAACTTTCTCCCATCACCCGACTGCATCTCTGGAGCTCAGCCACAGTGATCTTTGGGTTCTTCTTTACCTCTCTCAGCAAGACTCTTCTCCCCCGATAGCTCAGTTTGGCCAGACGGCCAGCTCTAGAAAGGGTTCTGGTCATCCCAAACGTCTTCCATTTAAGGATTATGGAGGCCACTTTGCTCTTAGGAGCCTTAAGTGCAGCAGATTTTTTTGTAACCTTGGCCAGATCTGTGCCTTGCCACAATTCTGTCTCTGAGCTCTTCAGGCAGTTCCTTTGACCTCATGATTCTCATTTTCTCTGACATGCACTGTGAGCTGTAAGGTCTTATATAGACAGGTGTGTGGCTTTCCTAATCAAGTCCAATCAGTATAATCAAACACAGCTGGACTCAAATGAAAGTGTAGAATAGGGATGAGCTTCGAGTTCAAGTCGAACTCATGTTCAACTCGAACATTGGCTGTTCGCCAAACAGCGAACAATTTGGCGTATTTGTGGCAAATTCGAATGCCACAGAACATCCTTTAAAAGTCTATGGGAGAAATCAAAAGTGCTCATTTTAAAGGCTTATATTCATGGTATTGTCATAAAAAGTGTTTGGGGACCTGGGTCCTGCCCCAGGGGACATGGATCAATGCAAAAAAAAGTTTTAAAAACAGCCATTTTTTTGGGAGCAGTGATTTTAATAATGCTTAAAGTGAAACAATAAAAGTGTAATACCCTTTAAATTTCGTACCTGGGGGGTGTCTATAGTATGCCTGTAAAGGGGTGCAAAATGACATTTCAAAAGGAAAAAAAGTCATTTAAAACTACTTGCGGCTATTAATGAATTGCCGGTCCGACAATACACATAAAAGTTCATTGATAAAAACGGCATGGGAATTCCCCACAGGGGAACCCCGAACCAAAATTGAAAAAAAAAAAAATGACGTGGGGGTCCCCCTAAATTCCATACCAGGCCCTTCAGGTCTGGTATGGATATTAAGGGGAACCCCGGCCAAAATAAAAAAAAAAGGTGTGGGGTCCCCCTCAAAATCTATACCAGACCTTTCAGGTCTGGTACGGATTTCAAGGGGAACCCCGCGACAAAATTAAAAAAAACGGTGTGGGGTCCCCCCGAAACTCCATACCAGACCACCCTTATCCGAGCATGCAACCTGGCAGGCCGCAGGATAAGAGGGGGGACGAGAGAGTGCCCCCCTCCTGAACCATACCATACCATACATGCCCTCATCATTTGGGGGTGCTTTGGGGTAGCCCCCCAAAACACCTTGCCCCCATGTTGATAGGGACAAGGGCCTCATCCCCACAACCCTTGGCCGGTGGTTGTGGGGGTCTGCGGGCGGGGGGCTTATCGGAATCTGGAAGCCCCCTTTAACGAGGGGACCCCCAGATCCCGGCCCTCCCCACTGTGTGAAATGGTAAGGGGGTACAAAAGTACCTTTACCATCTCACAAAAAAACTGTCAAAAATGTTAAAAATGACAAGAGACAGTTTTTGACAATTCCTTTATTTAAAGGTTTCTTCTTTCTTCTATCTTCTTTCTTCCTTCTTCCTTCTTCCTTCTTCTTTCTTCTTTCTTCCTTCGGTTTCTTCCTCCATCTTCTTCTTCTTCTGGTTCTTCCTCCAGTGTTCCCGTCCGACATCTTCCTCCACGGCGTTGGCGTCTTCTTCCCTTCTTCTCCTCGGGCTGCTCCGCATCCATGAGGGAGACTCCCACTGTGTGACACTTCTCCTCTTCTGACGGTTCTTAAATAACGGTGACCCCGCCCCCTCTGACACACGGGGACTTGACGGGGACTTCCCTGTGGCATTCACCGTGATGTCAGAAGGGGGCGGGGTTACGCAATGGGTGACCTCGCCCCCCTCTGACATCACAGGGAATGCCACAGGGAAGTCCCGTCAAGTCCCCGTGCGTCAGAGGGGGGTGGGGTCACTGGGTGGCTCCACCCCCCTGTTATTTAAGAACCATCAGAAGAGGAGAAGCGTCACACAGTGGGAGCCTCGCACCATGCCATCATGGATGCTGAGCGGCCTGAGGAGAAGGGAAGAAGACGCTGACGCCGTGGAGGAAGATGCCTGACGAGAACACAGAAGGAAGAACCAGGAGAACCAGAAGAACTAGAAGAAGAAGATGGAGGAAGAAACTGAAGGAAGATAGAAGAAAGAAGAAAGAAGATAGAAGAAAGAAGAAGCATTTAAATAAAGGAATTGTCAAAAATTGTCTCTTGTAATTTGTAACATGTTTGACAGTTTTTTCGTGAAATGGTAGGGGTACTTTTGTACCCCCTTACTGTTTCACACAGGGGGAAGGGCTGGGATCTGGGGGTCCCCTTGTTAAAGGGGGCTTCCAGATTCCAATAAACCCCAACCCGCAGACCCCCACAACCACCGGCCAAGGGTTGTGGGGATGAGGCCCTTGTCCTCATCAACATGGGGACAAGGTGTTTTGGGGGGCTACCCCAAGCACCCTCCCAATGTTGAGGGCATGTTGCCTGGTACGGTTCAGGAGGGGGGGCGCTCTCTCATCCCCCCTCTTTTCCTGCGGCCTGCCAGGTTGCGTGCTCGGATAAGGGTCTGGTATGGATTTTTAGGGGGACCCCACGCCATTTTTTTTTATTTTGGCGCAGGGTTCTCCTTAAAATCCATACCAGACCTGAAGGGCCTGGTATGGAATTTAGGGGGACCCCCTACGTCATTTTTTTTTAAAATCTTGGTTCGGGGTTACCCTGTGGGGAATTCCCATGCCGTTTTTATCCATGAACTTTTATGTGTATTGTCGGACCGGCAATTCATTAATAGCCGCGAGTAGTTTTAAATTACTTTTTTTCCTTTGAAATGTCATTTTGCTGTTAGACTGTTCTAAAAACGGGAAACATGTGCCCCTTTACAGGCATATTATAGACACCCCCCAGGTATGAAATTTAAAGAGATATTACACTTATTGTTTCACTTTAAGCATTATTAAAATCACTGCTCCCGAAAAAAACTGCCATTTTTAAAACTTTTTTTGCATTGATCCATGTCCCCTGGGGCAGGACCCAGGTCCCCAAACACTTTTTATGACAATAACTTGCATATAAGCCTTTAAAATTAGCACCTTTGATTATTCATGTTCTTGTCCCATAGACTTTAACGGTGTTCGCGTGTTCGAACAAATTTTTTGCCTGTTCTCAAGGTCTGGTGCGAACTGAACAGGAGGGTGTTTGGCTCATCCCTAGTGTAGAACCATCTCAAGGATGATCAGAAAAAATGGACAGCACCCGAGTTAAATATATGAGTGTCACAGTAAAGGGTCTGAATACCTAGGACCATGTAATATTTCAGCTTTTCTTTTTTAATAAATCTGCAAAAATGTCAACAATTCTTTGTTTTTCTGTCAATATGGGGTGCTGTGTGTACATTAATGAGGAAAAAAATGAACTTAAATGATTTTAGCAAACGGCTGCAATATAACAAAGAGTGGAAAATTTAAGGGGGGTCTGAAAACTTTCAGTCCCCACTGTATAAATGCAAGTTACTCACTAGGGTGTGAACCTTTGGAAGAATCAAGGATGGAAAATGGCCTTGGTACCCTATTATATCACAGACTCAGCAATGCAAAGCTGTAGCAAGCAAGGACAGCAGACTATTAGCATGCATTAAAAAAAGGTATTTCTCAGGAGAGTAAACTATGATTCTTCCACTTTTCAAAATTGTGGTTCAACCACATTTTGAGTATGTCATCCAGTTCTGGTCATCAATCTTCAGGAAGGATGTGGTAGAACTGCAGGGTCCAGAGAAGGGCAACAAAGCTAATAAGGGAGCTGGAGTACCCCAGTTATGAAAGATGACTACAGATATTAAAGGTATTCTGCCTGGAGAGGGGATATGACAGTAATAATCAAAACTTTAAATGGTGACCCCAGCATTGGGAGTAAATGTTTAATCATAGGTCTCTATAGAAGACACACAGCCACACAATGAAGTTAAATGAGAAGTTGTTCAATCTTAAACTGCTCAAGGGGTTCTTTACTACTAAAGCAGTAAGGATGTGGAACTCCCTTCCATAGTTGGTGATGCCAGTGGGGTATAGAAACAATCAAAAAATTTAGGATGTGTTTCTTAGTTTCACAATGCACAGTGATATGTAAAATGATAGTGACACGCACAGACGCACAAGTTGAACTGGATGTCCTTATTCAACTTTACCTACTACATAACCAAGTCACAGAAAAGAAAAATATCTATGGTGTACTGAGTACTGAGAAAAAAACTAAATAAAAAAAGAGAATAAAAAAGCTAGCGAAAAAATAACTAGCTTTTTTTTTTAAGCAAAGCTGAGAAAACAAGAACACTAAAAACAAGAGGCATGATGGTTAGAGGTGGTTATATGAGGGCTGGCTTTTAGCAGCTTTTTTCTGTCCAAGCCTCCTGTAGGCAGCAGTATACAGCCTGACCATTTCAGAATTCAAGCTGTTCTGTGTTCCTTAATGAATAAAGAAAATATGGTATACTTACAATGACGGTAAAAGTTTAATGGCTATATCTATTTAATGTGCTACCAATTTATGGTCAGTGGTGTCACATTAGACCAAACTTGTTCAAATTTGAAAGTTATTAGGGGTAAGAAAGTTTCTGGATATTGGTCATATTCAAACATTAGTGGAAAAGCTGAGGAACTAGATTAGGCAATAAAATATAACAATACGCATACACTTAAAACTACCTGTCTTGTTTATTCAAGCACATTACATGGATTTTTTTGTTATGGCTATGTAAAGTACAATATATCTATGGATAAGATTTCTCTGCCTTTTCAGGCAATGCAACATGTCAATTACCCAAAAAACATGTTTCAAGTGTTCTGCCCACATAGAAAAAAAAAGAACATATATAAAGAACATATAGCTATCCTATAAAGATGCATTTCGAACATCCTTAACCCATGAACATGTGTTACAAGACCTCTAAAAAGCTGAAGTAAAAAAAACAAGCCAACAAATCACCGTTTTTGTTCAGAAAATTTGAACAGTCTGTTCTCATCACGCCTAAGGCAATGACCAAGTGTAAACCTTTTGCTTTAGCTGTTATTGCCAGCAGTGCAAGCAAGTCAGCTAAGCTCTATTACTTTTTCAAAAGCCTGGGTTACACTACTAGGTAGAATATGCAACAAATGGATGGTAGTGATAAAAATAAAACGACTGCCAACTACAAATTTAGCACATACTGTATGCGAAACAGAACATATCTGAAACATGTGACAGGCTTGCCACACATTATAATGTCATTGAATGTAGCACTAATAATACAGTATTTCATATTTATCATCTAAGGAAAAGAGTAACTACATTTAAATTGACAATTGCTTATTATTAAAACCATATTATAAATTGTGAATAATAATAATAATAATATTATTAAAATATTGAGATAATAGCAGGGAGAATAAATCTACTTCTAACCATATTTGTTAGAAACCATAAAAGTTACTGTGAATTTAACACACCATCAAGACCTTTGGGATCTAAAGTATCTATCAGTGAAATAACTGATATATTATTTAGACAAAGACAATATAAATGCTGCTGGGGTCTATTTGTCCAGATTCAACCCTTAAGTTTTCGTCAGACTTATTAGTGGTCTCAATTGTGGATCACACCAGGGGGTATTCATTAAAGTGCTGTGCAATGTTCCTAGATGTTGACCTGATACATAGAATTATTAACTACTCTTAACATACAGATGTAACTAGTATTTTTTTGTGAAGGTGCGTGTGGTGTTTGCTTTGAGTTGAGCCCTAATCAGAATAGAATATTAACACAGGAAAACTCACCTCTTCAATATCATTATCCAAAGCTATCAATTTCAATGGAGCAGTTAAGTTAGAATTGTCAGAAATAGTTGTTCCAACAGGAGAAGACTCCAGTATGTAGCCTTGGTATGTAGCCAAAGTAAAATAAGGAGCCTGATTGTTCTCATCCAAAATTTCAATGTGAACATTTGCAAATGCTGGAAGTGGATGACCATTGTCTTGCTCAGCCTGAAAAAAAATATTGCATAGATTAAATATTATTGTAAAAATAGCAGCTGGTTGTACACTTAAGGGGTCAAAAAACATTTTAGGGTACAAAAAGCTTTTTTTCCAGTACAAATAAACATAAATAATAACATAAATAATAATTTTCATTATTTTAAAGTATGCAGATATTTATTAAAATAATACCTGGCGATCCTGCTTTGAAGGTACTTCTATAGGCACTCCCTGTAATAGGGTGACAACACTCTGTACGGGTTACCAATTGTGCTTCAGTGTTGTCACCCTGTCACATGTTGAGATTACAAGTGGCTGTAGCAGCACAGGTTGAGCAGTTATAATCCAGCACTGTCACTTTTAGGTAACCTACCCTGAGAAATGCCATGCAGCCATTATTGGAGTGCATGGACATAGACGGGAAGTAGCTGCAAAAGAGTTTCTGGGAATCACCATCGCTTAGATGCAACAAATGATGAAAAAAAAAAATCTACTTAAAAAAAATTAGGAAATTGTTTATGATACTGAGTGCTTTTGCAAACAAAAATGTCATTCAGTTAGAGTTTACATCTTACAAATATGTAAACTTAAACTTAAGAAACGGTAGCTCAGTTTTGCAAAATAGGATGACTTAAAAAAATCTTCATTTTTGATTAGAAATGTTGAAAGTTTAGGGTTTAAGTTGATTCCCTATGGTTTTCTGCAGAGATATCATATCTGCCAGCTGTTCTCCTGCTTTACAATCCCAAGTCTATACATTGTGTACGATCACCAGCCTATCTGTGTATATAGATTAAAAAAAGGCAAAGGTTGATTGTTTTCGATTGTATGCCTTTATGCAACTTTGCATTACCTATGCCATCCAAATGTTCTTTCTAAATATCATTTACATTGCTAAACAATGTGGGTACAGTGGTGTTTGAAGATCTTGTCATGAGGACTGTACTAAGACATCAAGTTAACTTTTTAGAAACTTATGATTACACAGGTCAAAGAAAAAGCTTATAGAAAAACATAAATAGAAACATTTTCTCTTTAAAGGGGTTGTAAACCTCAAGCTTTTTCACTTTAATGCATTCTATGCATTAAAGTGAAAAACCTCCTGTGATGCAGCAGCCCCCCCAGAGCCCCCCCTTTTATTTACCTGAACCCGGTCTTTCCAGCGACAGGGATGAGCACACCAGCTCCAGCCAGTGTCTTGGGTCCTGATTGGATAGATTGATAGCAGCGCAGCTATTGGCTCCAGCTGCTGTCAATCAAATCCAATGACATGGGAGCTGAGGAGCGGGGCCGAGTCCTGCTGTCTGTGCCAATGGACATGGGAGAACACCCACATGAGAGCCCTGAGGGAGATCGGCTTTCCAACGGGGCACTCGAGAAGAGGAGGAGCCAGGAGCGTCACTTAGGAACCCCAGAAGAGGAGGATCAGGGCCACTCTGTGCAAAACATATTTACATATCCTTTAAATAAATAGACTGTATCAATAATGTAATAAGGATTCGCTTGTTTTTTTTCTGACTGAACAAAGTAACTTAGTCTGTGGTTTAAAAGCAATAATATATGAATGAGGGTCAGTGGAAATATGAGCATGCAGTATAGTATTTTCTAATCCACATTATGTTGGTTCCAAACATTTAGTATGTTATGTATTTCATTTTTTTTATATAAAGAATAAGAAAAATCCACAGCAGCAAAGGAATTCTCATGTTCCTTATAAATTAGATAACAATCAGTAAATGTAGAAATATAATGAAAATACAATCAAGAAGATTTAGAGTACACCTTCAATAACCATTATTAAAAAAAAGAGAGAGCGGAAAAAAAACGAGATGATGGTGTTAAATCAAAACTAAAGTTTACAATAAATGCTAGTGAATTGTGACAGAGAAGACTTTGCGTGTCTCTTCTTCTTTTAAAAAAAAAACTCTTTCCTTTTGTTCCTAGCAAACTTTTTTTAGTGCACACTTCCAGTAAAGCTCTATGCAAGTTCTGTGCGTTCTAAAATCTATTTCTTACAATTGCTGTGCTAAGTACAGACTTGAAATCAGGGGGATGAATTATCTACCTTCCCTCAGCTAGCAAAAAATAACAAGGTCTTAACTAGTGGATAAACACAGTCTGCATAAATGAAGTGCTGGTCTTTCTTATCAGAAAGCCCAGTATGGTTTTTAAACGGCCCCCCTATAATAAATTACATTTTACACAAAACTAAAAAATGATTTAAAGCATCCGTTATCTAATAGACACAATTAAAATTGGTATCTTAAAACCCAATTGTAGCTAAAATAAAAGCAGAAAAAACAGCACAAGAGACCTACAGTTAGTTTTATATGTCTCTTGTGTTGGTCCCTCTTCTTTTAGCTGAAATTTACTTTGGGCTTGTCCCCACAGCCCTGCCGCTGTAAACTTCCAAGTGATGTTGAGGTTGTTATGTGGGTTTTAATAGGTTTACCATGGTTTTTAACCTGTGTTTTCTGTCTTTATTTTTTATTTTTTGTAATAAAATATGTTTGCTAAATGTTAGCTGCACGAGAGCCAGGTCCATTTTTCAAGTGTAATTCAATTTTTGTTGAGAAAAAAGCATTCCCCTTTGGGTGATCTATGTACATTGCAAGAAGTTTAGCACACTTTGTTGCCAATTACTAACTTTAGTTATCCTGAAGGAATAGCTGTTTGCAGAGTGAATCTGTAAGAGAGTTGTGGTTTTGTAATCATCAATCAGCTGCTGCACCTGCAGGGCTCTAATGAGGACAATTGCAGGGTCTGCATCCCTTTAGATGTGATTTCCCTTTGGGAGTATCTTTCCATAAATGCTTTTGTGGCAGGGGATGCTCAAAATCAAATTTGTATATTAGTGCAGATGTCTTGGAAAATCAGTGAGCTAATCACACAAGCAGGAAATTATATTTCTGGCGGGCATTCTGTACACCGTCTGTGTATAGAATGCCTCTAGGTAGACATATTGCATTGCATTTTACAGAAAATGACAGAGCTGCATGAAATGGAAAGGTAATTTTTAATAACATTCAAGTACGAAATGACTTGTGATGCAATTATATACGCTATATACAGTATATAATTTATTCACATAGGGGGGTAAGGATCTGGGGGTCCCCTTCTTAAAGGGGGCTTCCAGATTCTGATAATCCCCCCGCCTACATACCCCCACAAACACCAGGCAAAGGTTGTGGGGATAAAGCCCTTGTCCCCATCAACATGGGGATACTCTTTGGGGGGCTACTTCAAAGCAACCTCCCCATGTTGAGGGCACTTGGCCTTGGTACGGTTCAGGAGGGGGGCGCTCTTGCCCATCTCTTTTCCTGTGGCCTGCCAGGTTGCGTGCTTAGATAAGGGTCTGGATCCACAAAAATTGGCTTTATATTCACTTTAAAAATGTATATGCAGACTTACACACAGCCATTAACCAATAAGTGGCACTAACAACTCTGGTCTGCATTTTTTTTTACATTGAAATGGGAAATTATTTACACATGCATGAGCATAACATACAGTTTTACACTTAATATATGGTTAATTGTGAATGTTATTTTATGTGGTCACAATGCAAGACTCTTAAGATGCTTAATACTGAGCTCAGCACTTAAAGTCAACTGGTTTGACTTAAAAATGATCCATTCTCCAGGCACACATTTCCATTTTTATTGCAAGGTGTAATGTTATTCCATTCTAGGTAGTATAGACTGTAGACATTCCAAAGATTGCTTCAGGCATTCCTGCATGGTGAATTTGCATCTTAAGAACTAGCTTTGCTCCTGTGCCATGATGGCTACTCGATACAAAGTTTATGATTATTTTTCCTAGAGTATATTGAATGAGATTTGGCTCCTGTTATTGGGACTGTGGAAGATGTTTATGATATACTCTATAGATGCAAGTAGAAATGTGATGATGATCTTGCATGACCTGTGCTTTGGAAATGTATTGTAAATGAAGATTGCATTTTGCTGTCACCTTTGCTGTCCTCACGTAGGGAAAAATGAACACTGTTCTATTTTGCAATCTCCAAACAAATGATTGATTCTGCACAGCACTTTCCTGGTGAGAAGTGACTGCAAGTATGAGTAACCTTGAAAGTTTTCCTTACTTAATATAAATACTTTTTAGCTTCTTTCACAATCCTCCTCTCATCCTTTTACTTTCTTACCCTAAATTCTGGCAGACATCAATGGCTGATAATGCAACCTAATATGTCAGTAAAATACAGAATCACATTCCATTATTATTAACAGATTATTATTATTATATTATTACATATATTGCAACAACCACAGCCTTGTTTTAATTGTTTCTGGAGGCAGATAGCCTCAACAGGGGTGGCAAGGGGGCGGTTGAGGTAATGACAGTCCGCACAGCCATTCATGTTTGAAGCTAAGTGCAACCAACTTTATTACATTTCCAACATCAAATGAGCCAAGGCAGCATCATTTAAACATAGACAGCATTGCCACACAAAAATGGCCTCTCTGATATCTACTTTACTGTTTAGCCCTCTTTCTAATCAAACGTTCAGAAAGCAAAAATTGAATCCACATTATGGAAGGTCAAGGTGCTTCCTGTATATAAACTATATCTAAAAAAAAAAAACATAAAATGCTATGTACCATAGGGAAAGTGGAAAACAAACCAGGACAAACTAGGACTATGGTAATGAATGACACACTATATTGTCAAAAGCATGAGACGTCTGCCTTTACACGCACATGAACGTTAATGAATACCCAGTCTTAGTCAGTAGGGTTCAATATTGAGTTGGCTTACCCTTTGCAGCAAAAACAGCTTCAACTCATCTGGGAAGGCTGTCCACAAGGTTTAGGATTGTATCCATTGGAATGTTTGACCATTCTTCCGGAAGTGCATTTGTGAGGTCAGGCACTGATTTTGGACGAGAAGGCCTGCCTCGCAGTCTGCTTTAATTCATCCCAAAGGTGTTCTATTGGGCTGAGGTCAGGACCCTGTGCAGGTCAGTCAAGTTCCTCCACCCCAAACTCGCTCATCTATGTTTTTATGGGCCTTTCTTTGTGCACTGGTGCGCAGTCATTTTGGAACAGGAAGGGGACATCCCCAAACTGTTCCCCCAAAGTTGGGAGCATAAAATTGTTCAAAATGTCTTGGTATGGTATGCTGGCACCCTAAGAGTTCCCTATACTGGAACTAAGGGGCTAAGCCTAACCCCTGAAAAGCAACCCCACTCCATAATCCCCCCCTCCACCAAATGATTTGGACCAGTGCACAAAGCAAGGTCCATAAAGACATGGATGAGCGAATTTGGGGTGGAGGAACTTGACTGGCCTACACAGAGTCCTGACCTCAACTCGAGAGAAGACATTTGGGATAAATTCGAGCGGAGACTGCAAGCCAGGCCTTCTCGTTCAACATCAGTGCCTGACCTCAGAAATGCGCTTTTGGAAGAATGGTCAAACATTCCCATAGACACACTTCTAAATTTTGTGGACAGCCTTCCCAGAAGAGTTGAAGCTGTTATAGCTGCAAAGGTTGGGCCAACTCAATATTGAACCCTACGGACTAAGACTGGGATGCCATTAAAGTTCATGTGACAATATAGTGTACATACATAAATAAAATCAGAGTTTTGACTTAACAGTAAAAATTGTTTTTGGAAAAAAGCAAGGGACACACACAATATGTTGTCATTACCATTTGTTAAATGCAGCTACCTTCAGGTAACCCAAAACATGAATTTCCCAAGCACAGAGCAGAGTTAAGTCTGGGGCAAATACCTTGGTAAAAACCAGAGAACCAAAGAGAGGCCAAGGAGGTAAACTGGCACTCCTGGTCCCATGCTTTGACCACTGGAGGAGGTGGTCACCAGCAACCACACACCAAATGGGGGTCTAGGAGTTTATGGCATCCTGAGCATGAATGTTTTACAGGCTAATGCCGCGTACACACGAGCGGACTTTACAGCAGACTTGGTCCGGCGGACCACAGTCCGCCGGACAATCCGATCGTGTGTAGGCTCCCGCGGACTTTTTTTCCCAAAAGTCCGACGGACCTAGAAATGAAACATGTTTCAAATCTTTCCTTCGTAACTCCACCGGACTCAGTTCCTGACGGAAAGCCCGTTCGTCTGTATTCTGTTCCAACGGACCAGATGCGACGCAAGGGCAGGGTACTGCATCTCGAGCTCACTGCAATAGGAAAAACAAAATGTTCCTATTGCGGCGAGTGTGGGGCATACCAGACCCTTAGGTCTGGTTTGGATTTTAAGGGGAACCCCCTACGCCGATAAAATGGATTTTGGGGGGGGAACCCCATGCCGTACCAGACCCCTATCCGAGCACGCAGCTCGGCCGGTCAGGAAAGGAGGTGGGGACGAACGAGCGCCCCCCTCCTAAACCGTACCAGGCCGCATGCCCTCAACATGGGGGGTGCTTTGGGGGAGGGGGGTGCCCTGCGGCCCCCACCCCAAGGCACTTTGTCCCCATGTTGATGAGGACAAGGACCTCTTCCCGACAACCCTGGCCGTTGGTTGTTGGGATCTGCGGGCGGGGTGCTTATTGGAATCCGGGAGCCCCCTTTAATAAGGGGGCCCCCAGATCCCGGCGCCCCCGCCCTATGTGAATGAGTATGGGGTACATCAATAATAAAAGATATAACTAATGCGCAAAAGACCAACCACACCAATATGGCGGGGGAAGCTGCCTACATAAGAAAGTGTACCCACATAACTCATAGGATGATAAACAAAAATATATGTGGCGCTACCCCACATACAATAAAGTAGCCAGTAAACCAAGGGTAAGTGATAGCAAAATATCATAATAAATGATCAACAATACTAGCACAAAAACACTGACAATGCTAGCGTACAATCAGGCAGTGAATAAAATCCTAAAGTGCAATATGCAGACCATATGAACATCACAAGAGATGTAACAAACATATATGAACTACTCCATACTGAAATATCCAAAATAATTAATAAATAATTGATAAAGTGTAAATGAAAAAATCAAAAATACAATCCAAAACCGCATAAAGTGCGACTAAATAACTATATCCAGAATCTTCTAAGAAAAAAGTGTAAGTGCAATAATAGGCAAAAGTAATGATGTGCAACAATACTAACACATTGATCAAAGATAAACACTGACAGTGCTGAAGTGCAACAAAGCAGTGAGGTGAGTAAAATCCTGAGGTGCAATGTGCATGCAAATAAAGGCCAAAAAAAAAATATCAAAAATGAAGCAAAAAACTCAATGAACTAATACATAGTGAGATGACCAAAAAATATAAATAAAATACAAATAGAATGCAATCCAAAAACTCATAAAGTGCAGCTAAATAGCGACATCCAAAAACCGCTACAGATAAGAGTGCCAGTGCATTATTAGACATAAATAGCGGTGTGCAACGAAGGTGAAAGCAACTGCTAACATGAGCTAAGAAAAATGTCCAAAATAGAAACAGTTCAAAGATGCATGTAGTGCGATTCACGATGTCAGCCCAGTGAAATCTTCTAAAGGTGGTGCAAAAGTGCGAGTGCATGATATCTAATAAGTTGGTCCAATCTTGTTCCAGGGGTGCAGCAATAGTTTCCCCAGCCTCTCACCTGAAGTTGCGGCCCCTAATGGGCCGAATCGAGCATATACCGACAGGCGGTGGGATACTATCCTCAGGATCAGTGATCGTCACAACCCTCGGGGAAGACAGATGCAACAGCTGCAGCAGACACTCTCCCGTGTTCTAAAAACGTCCTCGGATGTTTTCAGATGTATAGTGGAGAAAGAAGAAATGGCTTCATAGTGTAGCAAATTGAGATATTTTATTTTAAAACAAAGTAGCAACTTACATGAAATAATCAATGTGTTCCTCAATAAAAGCAGAGGCTTCCAGGTTCGGCTGTACCCGGAAGCAGCGGCACCTGACTCCTCCCTGACACATTGCGTCACACCACACATGACTTTATCAAAGGGTATAGGAGTCAGGTGTCAGCTAGCCGATATATATAGTAACAACTGCTATCAAAACGGCAGTGGATAATTAAACCAAATTAAAATACATGTGCCTAGTTATTCAATAAACAATATCCTTAGATAGACCTGTAGCATAAAAATAATTTTAAAAAATCAGACTCAAGGATTCCAACACTACTCCCTCATGAATTATAAAAAAAAAACAATATCCTAGCATATCCATAGGTAAACCTAATAAACAGGCTCCACCTAGTGTTGGATGGACATAAAAGTTCTCTAACAGAGGATAAAAGGAGGAGGTTTCAAACGCCTTCTAGTGGTCAAGGAGGACACTAAAAACTTCCTTACTAATATCTAGTAAGCATAAAAGCAAGAGGAATAATTAAAAATAGGTACAATACTGGGGACAGGAACTACTCAAATTAATAGACATAGGTCTCCGCTCAATGGAATTAGAATTAGAAGAACAAACCTCTGACACCATCGAGACTTGTCTAGTAAAAAATAAAAAAAACTCTATCTAATAAAACAATATAAATATATATATATATATATATATATATATATATATATATATATATATATATATTAGGGATGAGCTTCGAGTTCGAGTCGAACTCATGTTCGACTCGAACATTGGCTGTTCGCAAGTTCGCTGAACAGCAAACAATTTGGGGTGTTCGCAGCAAATTCGAATGCCGCGGAACACCCTTTAAAAGTCTATGGGAGAAATCAAAAAGTGCTAATTTTAAAGGCTTATATGCAAGTTATTGTCATAAAAAGTATTTGGGGACCTGGGTCCTGCCCCAGGGGACATGGATCAATGCAAAAAAAAGTTTTAAAAACGGCCGTTTTTTCAGGAGCAGTGATTTTAATAATGCTTAAAGTCAAACAATAAAAGTGTAATATCGCTTTAAATTTCGTAGCTGGGGGTGTCTATAGTATTCATTCATTCCGGCATTCTTGTCCAGCATCTCCTCCACGGTATCTTCTATCTTCTTCTCCTCGGGCCGCTCCGCACCTATGGCATGGGGGGAGGCTCCTGCTCTTCTCTTCATCTTCTTCTCTTCTTCATCTTCTTCTTCATCTTCTTCTCTGCTTCATCTTCTCTTCTTCTCTTCTTCATTTTCTTCTCCGGGCCGCTCCGCATCCATGCTGGCATGGAGGGAGGATCCCGCTGTGTGACAGCGTCTCTTCGTCTGACGGTTCTTAAATAATGGGGGACAGGGCCACCCGGTGACCTCGCCCCCTCTGACGCACGGTGACTTGACGGGACTTCCCTGTGGCATTCCCCGTGATGTCACAGGGAAGTCCCATCAAGTCACTGTGCGTCAGAGGGGGGGGCGGGGTCACTGGGTGGCCCCGCCCCCCATTATTTAAGAACCCTCAGACGAGGAGACGCCATAACACAGCAGAAACCTCCCTCCATGCCAGCATGGATGCGGAGCGGCCCGGAGAAAAAAATGAAGAAGAGAAGAAGATGAAGCAGAGAAGAAGATGAAGAAGAAAATGAAGAAGAGAAGAAGATGAAGAGAAGAGCGGGAGCCTCCCCCCATGCCATGGGTGCAGAGCGGCCTGAGGAGAAGAAGATAGAAGATGCCGTGGAGGAGATGCTGGATGAGAACGCCGGAGGAAGAACCAGAAGAGCCAGAAGAACCAGAAGAAGAAGAAGAAGGAAGATAGAAGAAAGAAGAAGCATTTAAATAAAGGAATTGTCAAAAACTGTCTCTTGTCATTTTTAACATTTTTGACAGTTTTTTAGCGAAATGGTAGGGGTAAGTACCCCCTTACCATTTCACACAGGGGGGGGCGGAATCTGGGGGTCCCCTTGTTAAAGGGGGCTTCCAGATTCCGATAAGCCCCCTGCCCGCAGACCCCCACAACCACCGGCCAGGGTTGTGGGGAGATGCCCTTATCCCCATCAACATGGGGACAAGGTGTTTTGGGGGGCTACCCCAAAGCACCATCCCAATGTTGAGGGCATGTGGCCTGGTACGGTTCAGGAGGGGGGGCGCTCTCTCATCCCCCTCTCTTTTCCTGCGGCCTGCCAGGTTCCATGCTCGGATAAGGGTCTGGTATGGATCTTTGGGGGACCCCACGCCGTTTTTGTTTTTTTGGCGCGGAGTTCCCCTTACAATCCATACCAGACCTGAAGGGTCTGGTATGGAATTTAGGGGGACCGCCACGTCATTTTTTTTTTTAAATTTTGGCCGGGGTTCCCCTTAATATCCATACCAGACCTAAAGGGCCTGGTATGGAATTTAGGGAGACCCCCACGTCATTTTTTTTTAAATTTTGGTTCGGGGTTCCCCTGTGGGGAATTCCCATGCCGTTTTTATCAATGAACTTCTATGTGTATTGTCGGACCGGCAATGCAATAGCCGCAGGTAGTTTTAAATGGCTTTTTTCCTTTGAAATGTTATTTTGCTGTCAGACTGTTCTAAACACGGGAAACATGCGCCCCTTTACAGGCATACTATAGACATCCCTCAGCTACGAAATTTAAAGGGATATTACACTTTTATTGTTTGACTTTAAGCATTATTAAAATCACTGCTCCTGAAAAAACGGCCATTTTTAAAACTTTTTTTGCATTGATCCATGTCCCCTGGGACAGGACCCAGGTCCCCAAACACTTTTTATGACAATAACTTGCATATAAGCCTTTAAAATTAGCACTTTTGATTATTCATGTTCATGTCCCATAGACTTTAACGGTGTTCGCGTGTTCGAACAAACTTTTTTCCTGTTCGCATGTTCTGGTGCAAACCGAACAGGGGGGTGTTCGGCTCATCCCTAATATATATCTATATCTCGATGGTGTCGGAGACTTGTTCTTCTAATTCCATTGAGCGAATACCTAGGTCTATTAATTTGAGTAGTTCCTGTCGCCAGTATTGTACCCATTTTTAATTATTCCTCTTGCTTTTATGCTTACTAGATATTAGTGGGGAAGTTTGTAGTGTCCTTCTTGACCATTAGATGGCGTTTGAAACCTCCTCCTTTTATCCTCTGTTAGAGAACATTTATGTCCATCCAACACTAGGTGGAGCCTGTTTATTAGGTTTTCCTATGGATATGATAGGATATTGTTTTTGTTTTATAATTCATGAGGGAGTAGTGTTGGAATCTCTGAGTCTGATTTTTTAAAATTATTTTTATGCTACATATCTAAGGATATCGTTTATTGATTAACTAGGTACATGTATTTTAATTTGGTTTAATTATCCACTGCCGTTTTGATAGCAGTTGTTACTATATATATTGGCTACCTGACACCTAACTCCTATACCCTTTGATAAAGTCACGTGTGGTGTGACGCAACGCGTCAGGGACGAGTCAGGTGCCGCTGCTCCTGGGTACGGACGAACCCGGAAGCCTCTGCTTTTATTGAGGAACATATCGATTATTTCTTGTAAGTTGCTACTTTGTTTTAAAATAAAATATCTCAATTTGCTACACTATGGAGCCATTTCTTCTCTCTCCACTATACATCTGAGAACATCCGAGAACATTTTTAGAACATGGGAGAGTGTCTGCTGCAGCCGTTGCCTCTGTCTTCCCCGAGGGTTGTGACAATCACTGATCCCCAGGATACTATCCCACCGCCTGTCGGTATATGCTCGATTTGGCCCATTGGGGGCCGCAACTTCAGGTGAGAGGCTGGGGAAACTATTGCTGCACCACTGGAACAAGATTGGACCAACTTATTAGATATCAGGCACTCGCACTTTTGCACCACCTTTAGAAGATTTCACTGGGCTGACATCGTGAATCGCACTACATGCATCTTTGAACTGTTTCTATTTTGGACATTTTTCTTAGCTCATGTTAGCAGTTGCTTTCACCTTTGTTGCACACCGCTATTTATGTCTAATAATGCACTTGCACTCTTATCTGTAGCGGTTTTTGGATGTCGCTACTTAGCTGCACATTATGCGTTTTTGGATTGCATTCTATTTGTATTTTATTTATATTTTTTGGTCATCTCACTATGTATTAGTTCATTGAGTTTTTTGCTTCATTTTTTATATTTTTTTTGGCCTTTATTTGCATGCACATTGCACCTCAGGATTTTACTCACCTCACTGCTTTGTTGCACTTCAGCACTGTCAGCGTTTATCTTTGATCATTGTGTTAGTATTGTTGCACATCGTTACTTATGCCTATTATTGCACTTGCACTTTTTTTCTTAGAAGATTCTGGATATAGTTATTAAGTCGCACTTTATGCGGTTTTGGATTGTATTTTTGATTTTTTCATTTACACTTTATCAATTATTTATTAATTATTTTGGATATTTCAGTATGGAGTAGTTCATATATGTTTGTTACATCTCTTGTGATGTTCATGTGGTCTTTTTTATGCACATTGCACTTTAGGATTTTATTCACTGCCTGACTGTACGCTAGCATTGTCAGTGTTTTTGTGCTAGTATTGCTGATCATTTATTCCAATATTTTGCTATCACTTACACTTGGTTTACTGGCTACTCTATTGTAGGTGGGGTAGCATCACATATATTTTTGAGTATGGGGTACATGGTAGCCCTACCCTTTTACCTAGGGAAAAAGGGTCAGTAAAAAAAAAAAAAAAACACACTAGACAGGTTTTTAAAGTAATTTATTAGACAGCTCCGGGGGTCTTCTTCCGACTTCGGGGGTCTCTCTGGCCTCTTCTCCCGGCGTCCGGTTCTTCTGCCGGCTCCTCTGCTATCTTCTGCCGCTCTTTTGCTAGCGGTGGCCCGGACTTCTGCCTTCTTGTCTTCTTCCTTCTTCTCTTCTTCTGATGTTGACACGACACTCTCTCTGGCTGTAATGCTCTCTGAGCACTCTGTTATGACTTATATAGCCAGTAACCCCACCCCCTTAAGACATCACAGTCCCTGGGCATGCTGGGACTATGATGTCTGAAGGGGGCGTGGTCACCCAGTGATGTTGACCACGCCCCCTTAAGATGTCATAGTTCCAGCATGCCCAGGGACTGTGACGTCTTAAGGGGGCGGGGTCACTGGCTATATAAGTTATAACAGAGTGCTCAGAGAGCATTACAGCTGGAGAGAGCATTGTGTCAACATCAGAAGAAGAGGGAAGAATACAAGAAGGCAGAAGGCAGAAGTCACCGCTAGCAAAAGAGCAGATAGAGAAGCTGACAGAAGAACCAGACGCCGGGAGAAGAGGCCGGAGAGACCCCCGAAGTCAGGAGAAGACCCCCGGAGCTGTCTAATAAATTACTTTAAAAACCTGTCTAGTGTGTTTTTTTTATTGACACTTTTTCCCTAGGTGAATGGGTAGGGGTACCATGCACCCCATACTCATTCACATAGGGTGGGGGGCTGGGATCTGGGGGCCCCCTTATTAAAAGGGGCTCCTGGATTCCGATAAGCCCCCCATCCCCAGACCCCGACAACTAACGGCCAGGTTTGTCGGGAAGAGGCCCTTGTCCTCATCAACATGGGGACAAGGTGCTTTGGGGTGGAGGGCCGCAGGGCGCCCCCTCCCCCAAAGCACCCCCCCATGTTGAGGGCATGCGGCCTGGTACGGTTTAGGAGGGGGAGCGCTTGCTCGTCCCCACCCTCTTTCCTGACCGGCCGAGCTGCGTGCTCGGATAGGGGTCTGGTTTGGATTTCGGGGGGACCCCACGCCGCTTTTTTGGTGTAGGGGTTCCCCTTAAAATCCATACCAGACCTAAGGGCCTGGTATGCCCCGCGACGGGGTTTGCAAGGTGTCAATCTTGCCAAGGCGAGATTGACTTCCTTTCTAGTCCCGTCGTACCCGAGTCACGTTCAAAATGAACCGACTTGTCCGTATGGGAAGGCCGGCGGACCTAGTCTGCCGGAAAGTCCGGTAGTGTTCAGGCAAGTGCGTCCGTTCAGAAAGTCCGCCGGAAGTCCGTCGGGAAAACAGTCGGACCTAGTTTCCCAGAAAGTCCGGTTGTGTGTACGCGGCATTACTCCCTGTTATCACCACTGAGGTTCTGTAGGCAGGATTAAAAGTCTTTTTACTATATATATATATATATATATATATATATATATATATATATATATATATATTATATATTTAACCCTTTCATGACTAAGCCTATTTTTGAAATTTGGTGTTTACAAGTTAAAATCCATATTTTTTGCTAGAAAATTACTTAGAGCCCCCAAACATTATATATATTTTTTTAGCAGAGAATCTAGAGAATAAAATGGCGATTGTTGCAATATTTTTTATCACACGGTATTTGTGCAGCGGTGTTTTAAACGCAAATTTTTGGAAAAGGGACACTTTCATAATTTTTAAAAAATCCAAACAGTAAAGTTACCCCAATTTTTTTGTATAATGTGAAAGATGATGTTACGCTGAGTAAATAGATACCAAACATGTCACCCTTTATAATTGCACGCACTCGTGGAATGGCGACAAACTACGGTACCTATGAATTTCCATAGGCGACGCTTTAAAAAATTTTTACGGTTACCAGGTTAGAGTTACAGAGGAGGTCTAATGCTAGAATTATTACTCTCGCTCTGACGATCGCGGCGATACCTCACATGTGTGATTTGAACACCGTTTACATATGCGGGCGCGACTTCCGTATGCGTTTTCTTCGCTGCGCGAGCTCGCGGGGACAGGGGCACTTTAAAAAAAATATATTTTTTTTATTTATTTTATTTATTTTTTTACTTTATAAATTGTGTTTTAAATTTTTTTTTTTACTTTTATTGCTGTCACAAGGAATGTAAACATCCCTTGTGACAGTAATAGGTGGTGACAGGTACTCTTTATGGAGAGATCGGGGGTCTAAAAGACCCCTCATCCCTCCTTTACACTTCAAAGTATTCAGATCGCCGAAAACGGCGATTCTGAATACTGTGTACTTTTTTTAAATTCGGCGCCATTGGCAGCCGAGTAAACGGGAAGTGACGTCATGACGTCGCTTCCGCGTTTACAACAAGAAGGCTGGAACGAAGCCGCTCGCAGCTTCGTTCCAGCCCGCCCCCAGCCGCCGAAAGTACCCGATTGGACACCGGGCTTCCCGATCGCACGGGAGGTCCTGTAACAGCGGCGGGAGGCGACGGGAGGGGGGGATGTCCCCTCCTGCTCCTCCGGTATAACAACCGAGCGGCTTTTAGCCGCATCGGTTGTTATACACGGGTAGCCGTTCGCCCGCTGTAAACAACGGTACCGGGATGATGCCTGCAGCTGCGGGCATCATCCCGGTATAACCCCGGAAAGCCGAGTACGCATATGTGCGTACGGTCGGCGGGAAGGGGATATATATATAAATATATATATTTTTCTTTTTTTTTAATGAATTATGATCTTTTCCAATAATATCACCTTTAATCAAATCATGTATCCTTATGCAGTTTGGTTTGCTTAAAACATAAAATTACAATACCTATAGCTTTTTTACCCAAAAAATAACATGCACTTCTCTATATTCTCCTGTTTTTAACCTAAGCCAAACAAACCTAGAAACCGAATGTGTACTTCAGTTAACAACTAAAAACCTATTTACATTTAGGAGGTATTTAAAGTGGAGTTCCAACTCAAAAAAAAAAAAAATTAGTAATGTCATTGGCTGACAGCTGATCATGTGGTAAGGGGTCGGGACCGACCCCTTACTCTGATCTGTGATCAGGTGAGTCTCATAGACTCGCTGATCACCAAGTGCGCTGCGCGTGCCCTGCAGGGGGCACGCAGGCCGCTCGTGCACGGGACGACAGCAATAGACGTAGTCCCGGCAATGTAGATGCACGCTGTTGCCATCATTTGGCAATGGCCCGGATCTGAAGTGGTTAAAAAAAAAAAAATTGAGAACTTTTTTTTTTTACTCACCTCTAAATGCCTGTTGCTAGGGGGTCCCTCGTAGCCTGCCTCCTTCGGGGCCTGGGCTCCTGATGTCACTTCCCTTGGCGAAAGGAAGGGAGATTGCCTCTCCCCCTCCCTCTTGTCAATCATCTGGGACACGTGACCAGTCCCTGGTGATTGCGGGGCCAGTGACAGCGCGTGGCTCGGCTAGCGCATACGCAGTGGGTGCCCGGCTGTGAAGCCACAGCTGGGCGCCCACAGTTAGAATGGCGGCACTGCCGAGCAGAGGGGGGGCTTCAATCCCCCGCATCGCTGTACCCTTGGACAGGTAAGTGTCCAATTAAAAGTCAGCAGCTGCAGTATTTGTAGCTGCTGACTTTTAATTTTTTTTTTAAATGAGAACCCCACTTTAAACAATATTTCTTCACAATAATTTGTTCATCATTAACTATCTATTATTATCAATGTATGTATCAATTATTACCATAGTCCAATCAATATTCCATTGATTTGTTTTCCACTTTCAACATACCTGCTGAAAAAGCCACCAACCTAACTCCATGTAGCTCCACGAAACACACTGTATTAGATGCATTTTCTATAACGAATAAAGATCAAATGTGCATGTACAAAGCACTCTACACACCTCTTTCTTTCACGGGCACTTCTGCATATCCCCACTTCAATGTTTGGGGTCTGAATCCTTTTTTAGAGTCGACACTGGGATCTTATTGCTCCTCAGTGCAGGATTTTCCCCCCAAAAAACAATTAACTTAAAGTGAGGTTGACCTCTGCATGGAGACAACATTATTCTCTGTTGGTCCTTCTTCCAAGTTGCCCAATCTCTTTATGGGTGCCTTGCAACTCCACAGATGTGAGTATATGAACCTAATTCATCACCTTTTTGATGCATCATTACATTGTTCCACTTTGTCTACAGACTATAACACTTACAAGGACTTTGTCTGTGCATTTTCCCTATTTTTTTCTCTACCTCAACCTTCTAAGCATCTTTGCTACAGGTTCCCCTGTACCAGGGACATGGATCTTGTGTTCAACTCGTTAAAACTTCAGTTTTATGCTCACATGGCTGCAAACATATGGTCTCTTTCTACAGGCCAACATAGTCTGTTTCTTCTCAGGATATGAGAGAACGTCTGTAAAGGAATTGTTTCCTTGATAAAGTGTAACCACAGCTTTTGCATGACTTGGACTAGAAAGGTCAGCTTTTGAGAAACCAAATAAAGAATATAACACTCTTTCAGACCCAAGCTACCTTTATGCATATAAGGGGGGAACAGACATGTTCCTGGGCTGGTACTATAAAAGTGATCAGGCAGCTCTGGAGCAACCTAGATCATATTTATTCTAAAGTTGATTGCTGGCTGAAAAAAACAATTGCACAGCAGCAGCCTGAATACCAGCATACCTGTGAACATACCTTGGTAGAGAAGGGGTTAATCTTAATTACAAATGTTAGAGAAAATTATAAAACAGCTAGTAGAGGTTATGTAAAACTGTTGTAAACGTATGTTTTAATTATCACTTGGAAACATTGCAGAGTAGCTGTGTCATTTTTTCATTTTATCTAAATAACACATACCGATTACAGTATGAAAAGGGATGCTTAAAGTTAGTTCCAATAAACAGTAAAAGATACTCTCAAATAATGAAGCATTAGTCATGTGGTCTTTGCCAAAGGGGTGGGTCAGTACACAGAGGTCAAGGATCAACTGCACAGATATGGCCAGCACAAAGAAGAGTTTACCAACAGGATATAAACATTGCAATCGGCTATAGTCAGAGAATAGAGATAAGTATGAGTCTGGGAAAAGGGACGAATGAGGTTGTGTAGGGTAGGGTAGTTGTTGGGTGGTGGAAAGGAACAAATAAGGATAAGTGTAGTAATAAACAAAAAAGAAAGATCCCCCTCCATGTTCTATACTCAATTGGTTTTTAATCCAGCAAGATATCTCTGACACATCAGGCTGTTTGTCAAAAAACTTCTATATTGCTCCCATGCATGCTCTCTGCACTCATTTTTACTCCTATGGACTTTAAAGAGCCCCTTTTATTAAGAAAAAGCAATCCCCTCTGGATGATCAATGTACATTGCAAGAATTTTACAAACGTTGTTACAATTTCCTATTTGCTCTAAAGGACTGTGCAGGACTGATTCTTAATGGGAGTGACTAATTTATTACAAACAGCTGATATACTTTCAGGGTTCTGATGAGAAAAGCTGCAGTGTCTGCAATCCTTTAGAAGTTATTAACCCTGAGGAGATTGAAAATATAACTACCATTTTTGGGTGAGAATTTACATTTCTGGGGGTGTTCTGTACATCAACTGTGTACAGAACACTTCCAGTTGCAATAGTGCATTGACTTTATAAAAAAATACAGTGGCTGCAGTTTGAAAAGAAAAAGTAACTTTTATTAACATTGCAATTGTTTATGGCATATTGTTTTTTATATTTGCTATATCTAACCAACAGCCGATAAATACTGTCCTAAGTGCAGGTCAGAAGTGGACACTTTCCTGCATATGGTTTGGTCTTGCCCAATACTTATAGCTTTTGGCAAGGGGTGGTCACTGAACTTAATATTTCAGATTTGTGTGTCCCTGTGGGATCCGGTCTTTCTTCTGTTGAGCATGGGTGACAACCTGGAGGATTCCTTTCAGTAGAGGTGCTTCCTTCTCTATGCGGCTTTCTATGCAAGGAAAGTAAATCTGTTTAAGTGGAAAACAATGGCGTCCCCCACGGTCCAACAGTAGAAAGTTGCAGTGATTCAAGTGCTCCCTAAACTGATTTATATGGGTAACAGTTGTCCCCCAAATTTCTGAAAATTTGGGGTCCTTCGGTGAAGGCTAGAGGGTTATCCCTATAAGCACCATATAGCTGCTCTCCTTTACATATTGGTTGATGCATGGTATCTGAGGAATTTCTTTTTACTGATTTTTATTGAATGACTATGGTTTCCATATATAAGTTTATGGTTTCATTCATCCTACCTCCCCCTCTTTCTTGCTTTCTTTCTTCTTTGTTTCCTCCCTGCTCTCATCCCCTCCCTTTCTCCCCTCCCTTTCCCCCTTCCCTTCCTTCCCTCACTTTCCTGTTCCCTTGTTTCTTTTCCATAAACCTTATGACAACTCTTCTTTTGGTGGTTGAAGCCATGCTATAATCTTGATCTTTACTTTAATCTGTGAGGGTTTTTTCCTTTTTTTTTGCCTATGGAGATTTTTAAATCCCATGTCTACACATTTTGTATAACTTTCCCTATATCTGTACTAGGTTGTTTTACTGTGTCCAACTTTATTTGTACCACATGGAACCTTGTTCTAATGTTCTTTATTTTGTAATACACAACAAAAAGGATTTTTCAGCATATACCTGTGGATATCACCCCTGGTGCCCGTGACCATGTCAAGGAAGAGGAAGGAAGAAAGAAATCCACAAATGCTGACTGCTTTCTTTCCTCGGCAGCAGCATGGCTATAAACAAAATGGCACCGGTGGGCTTCACATTCCAGCCTCCAGAGCGGCACCACGATGCTCTCCACAGGGCTCACAAGTCCCATCTTACAGATCGCCTCACAGCCTCAACTCAGAACCCACCACCCCTCTGTCTGGCAGTCCAGAGAAATCCAGGTTTAAGCTAGACAAACAAGGCAGAGACCAGGAGGTAAGCTACACTACAGACTCTGGGGAAGATACCAGGGAACTGCCTGACTCCATAGAGGAGTTCCCAACTACTAATCAACCTGTACTAGACACTGTCATGAAAGATATGCTGATGTCAGAGAGAAGCTCATTGCAGCCAGATATGATGTTCTGTATGCACAAGTTTACCAAGGAGCTACAAGAGGTTGAAACCAGAGTAGATCGTCTTGAAAATAAAATGGGGGAGTTTGCCACTCCCCTTAACGACCTGGTGGATGACTGAGGGGAAAGATGAAGAAATGGAATGGGTTAAATACAAATTAGCAAACATTGAGGACAGGTCTAGAAGAAATAACTGAAAATAAGGGGGATCCTTGAATCAATTGTTCAAGTGGACCTGTGCTCCTACGATACTACTATGTTCAAAGAATACTCCCTGAGGCATCTGATTTGGACATAACAGTGGACAGAGTTCACTGTCTCCCCAAACCCTCTCATCTGCTGGACTAAATTCCTAGAGATGTAATTTTACATCTCTATTTTTACCACATCAAAGAAAAGCTCACGCTGGCAATGCACAGAAAAGACTGCAACCCTGTCATGGTTATGCAATAGAGTTTGTCGATCAGCATACCTGTCTCCATGTGTTCATCTCTAGAGACCAGCTGACCCTCACCTGACTGCTTTTGTAACCTCTCCTCTAAGCATGGCCCCACCCCAGGACCTATCAGGGAACCCTATATTAACCTGTGCACTGCAAGCCAGCAGTGCTGATCAACCATTGTGTGTTAGCCTCTGTGTGTACTTGCTGTGTTTCCTATATCTGATTCCTGTTACCGACTTTGGCCTGTTCTTAACTATTCCTGTCTGCCCGTGACCCTGATCTTTGGCGTGTTCCCGACCATCCCTGTTTGCCTGTGACCCTGAACCTTGGCGTGTACTCTATTGTCCTTGTCTGCTAGTCGCCCTGACATTTGGCTACCTCCTTACTAATCCTTGCTGTCCTGGGCTGCTGTTTCCTCTCCACCTTCCTGTAGTCTACCGTGAGCGTGAGCTGGGAGACCCTGGGGGCCACGACCTTGAGCCAGTTGCAGCCCAGTCCATCCTCACCACTAGAGGCTCTGGTGAACACCAACTGGCTCTTAGACTCCGCACCCTGGGGAATCTATGCTTTAACTCACTGTGGGATCCGTGTTGGTGCTCCAGGGGACCTGCCTTCCTGAACCACCCCGAGTTCCATCTGCAGCAGTCAGCCTTAGGGTCCACTATCATAGCGGTGCACTCCTGACCCCAACGGGGTACATCTGTCACCCGGATACAGGTGACCTGACAATCCCCTCTCAATATTTCAGGCTACAATTTTATGCAGGGAACCCAAATAACACGTGAATACAATTGAACAAAGAATCATAGATGCAGATGTGTCTGGGAGGATCTGCCATGCTTTAAACAGGGACAGGACCTTCTCCAGTGAATCTATTACAAATGCAGAGCCATCTTTTGTGACTGAGTTTTGTAGGGTATCCCCACCTATATCTGATGTTATGGTTCCATAGTGCTTTTGTAATTGTGTTGAGATTTTTTCTCTTCAGTAGCGTGTACTGTGAGAGGTCTGCATAAAATTGGAGTAACAAATAATTCAGCGCTGCCCTTAAAAGTAGCAGCTAATTAGATAAACGGCAAAACAAAGAAAAACAGATAGTGTAGCGCTTAGAATACAACGTGACACATAGGCCAAATAGGGGTAGTGAACCCAAATAACACGTGAATACAATTGAACAAAGAATTTGTTATTTGTTACTCCAATAAACAAAAACATGTAATGAATGTCCAAAAGAAAGACAGACTGAAGATTTTCAACAAATAGTTCATAAACTTCTTGTGAACAAATCAAAACTTTCTTGTGACAAACTTCATTATAGATATCCCAACAGTGAACCAGGATGTATAACTGGAGTGAAGGGAACCTCCACCACAAATATAGGAGGCTTAGCGGAACATTTGAACACACAAGAACGTATGTTCTGGGAGTCAAACAGGCTTGTGTTGTAAAAACAACCAATGGAGATGGACACTGGAACCATCAAGATGCCTAGAATGGAAACTCCCAGCTCTCATCGAGAAGAAGGTGTCTTTATGGGTTTGTCTCATGAGGGACAGTAATCAGATGTCCGCACACAAAACCTTGGATTTTTGTCCGAAGGCGTGTGCCTGGATTTTGTCTTGCATACAAAATGGCAAGGAATTGTCGGCCAACAAACACAAACATAGTGACGTACTACGTGGTTTTTCAGCTCTTTAGTGCCACACTGCTAATTTCGTGTGAGTAGAAGTTTGGTGAATGTTGATTGGCGCTTTTCATTTCGCGCTTTCCATTTAGTACTTTTCAGTTTGCGCTTTTCATTTTGTGCTTTTCAATTCATTTCTGAATGGCCGTTCGTCAACCAGACATGTTGCGGAATTGGAGGAGATAATGTGTTATTTATTATTGGCCTTGCAGTTATTGCTTTGACCCAAGTCCAGTCCAGGAACAGGAGGAAGAGGAGTTCTTGGACCAAAAATTGGTTGCTTTTTTAATCGTGACCAATCATGTTATATGCCTTTGCTGCGGGAGCTCCAGGAGAATAATCCAGATGATTTTCAGAATTATCTCTAGATGACGGACCCCCGCTTTCACCAACTCTTGGCATTGTTGACCCCCTATATTAAGAAGGAGGACACATGCATGAAGCTTTTATTTTATTTTTTAGTTGAATACTAATGATTTGATTTGTTATAATTTCTATATTTTTGAATGCATAGAATGCACTTTTTGGTTAAGTTCTATTGGTAGATAGCATGTCTAATTTTATTTGTTTTCTTTTTTTTTAATGCACAATAAAAAAAATGTAGAGACTAATACTTGGCTATGTGTTTTACTTCAAATGACAGTTTGGGAGTAGGCAGTTACATTTAAAAAAATACAATGTAAAATTGACAAGGGACACCAACATAGTTGTATCTTTGATTTTTTTTTTTAATATTTCTATTTTTTTTTTGTTTCAATACTTTTTATTGGATATTTTCGTATTCAAACAGAACATACATTGAAATACGCATCATCAGATATACATAGTTATCTTATATTGTCTTATCATTGAAATAAATTCTCATTTTTTGTCAAAGCATTTAGGCCAAATAGACCAATAGTTGTCGAACAGTTTACAAGACATAGAGTTTATGGCTATAAGACGTTCAAAAATATAGTTTCTATGAACTGCTGTGATTATATCTGATATATTTATGGCTTTGCTGGATTTCCAACTGCGTAAGATCAGTAAATGTGTTTCTAAGAGTATATGAGTTATGACAGGCCTGAAAGTGTTCTGGAATTTGTTTATGTTCAAGTGTAGGAGTGCTAGAGCTGGGTCTGGCTTTGTAATTATTCCTGTTATAGAGGAGATTAATTGGAATACTTGGTTCCAAAGGCTCTTTATGCTTGGGCAATGCCAGAGCATATGTACCAAGTTGCCTATGTGACCACATTCCCTCCAGCATTTTGGTGATGCACCTGGAAAGAAAGCAGCTATTCTGTATGGGGTGTAGTGCCATCTATTGGCCATTTTAATTATGAGTTCCCAGTGTTTAACACAGTGAGATGCTTTATGAGTTTCTCTAAAGGAGTGTATCCATTGGTCATCTGAGAAAGTGGTACCGAGGTCTATCTCCCACTTTTTCATTGCTATGGTTTTTGTGAACCGTAAGTTTTCTTGGATTAGGTTGTAAAAGAATGATATTCCCTTTGTGTCCAGTTTGGTTGTGGAGTAGAATTGCCATATTTTGCCTGGCATGGATATAGTTGGGGGAACTCGTGTTTTAAGGAAATGGGTAATTCTCATGCACGTGAATCTTGTGTCATTCTTGAGGTGATATTGTGTCATAATGTGGTCTACTGATTTATGTTGAGTTCCCTCATATAGGTCAGAGATATGTGTTATGCCCTTGTCAATCAAATCTTTGGCTCTTATCATTGGTATTTTGGATTCTAACATAGTTAGTGGTAGTTTATAATTCATCATTTGGTTATCCTGACGTTGTTGTTCCAAAATGTATCTCCATGCCTTTAGTGAGGTCTGCATTGGAGGTGATAGACTATGTGTTTCCCAATGGTCCCAGCTGTCACTCATAAGCATTAGTGTTAGGTGCTTTGTAGGTGATATAGTCTTTTCAATGTCCACCCATAATGGGGTGTTATTCTCTTGAAACCAGTATTTGATCTGATCTAGACGTACCGCCCATAGGTAGTTATAGATGTCTACTAGCCCAGCCCCTCCTGCTTTCCTGTGGGAAGTTAGATTGTTTCGTGAGCATCTGGCTTTCTTCCCACCCCAGATGTAATTCCAGCTGAGATTTGATATGCTCTTGAGGTAATGGCGTGGGATGTGAACTGCTAGGGTGCAGAACAAATACAGTATTTGAGGCAATATTAACATCTTATAAGCAGTTATCCTACCAAACCATGATATTTCCTTTTTGACATATTCTTGAACTGGGCTTCCAGTTTGGCTATTAGCGGAGGCATGTTAGCCTTAGCAAGTGCAGAAGTTTTGTCAGTAATTTTAATTCCTAAATAAGTGATGCCACCTGAACTCCATGTATAAGGTAACTTTGTTTGTAGGGTGTTTCGAGTGTGGGGAGGCACTCCCAGGTCCAGTATTACTGATTCAGTGAAGATGACCTTGTAATAGGAGATATCCCCAAAGTCAGTGAGGATAGTGTATACTTCGGTTAGGGATGTGAGTTGGTTAGTCAAGAGGAGGATTACATCATCTGCAAACAGGTTGATGGTGTGTGTGTTAGAGCCAAACTGAAAGCCCGTGATCAGCGGATGATTTCTAATGGTTTCAGCCAAGGGTTCTATCATTAGATTGAAAATGGTCGGAGACAGGGGGCAACCCTGCCTAGTCCCATTAGATCTTTTGAAGGTTGTGGATAGAAAACTATTGGAGTATACCTGTGCGGAAGGACAGGAGTATAAGGCCATAATTGCCTTTAATATGGAACCTTTGAAACCATACTTGTGTAAAACCATTTCCATATATGTCCAATGGACTCTGTCGAACGCCTTCTCTGCGTCTATAGATAGCAGCGGAGAAGGCGTTCGGGATCGCTCAGCATGATGTAGCACATTAATGATTTTCCGGGTGGCATCAGAGGTCTGTCTCCCCTTCACAAAGCCCATCTGGTCGCTTTTGACTAATGTAGGTATGATATTAGTTAGTCTTTTGGCTAATAACTTTGCATATACCTTGGTATCCGAGTTGAGAAGGGATATGGGTCTAAAATTGGCTGGTGTATTAGGGTCTTTCCCTGGTTTTGGAAGTGTCACTATATGTGCTCTCAGTATCTCTTGTGGTAGGATTGCGGAGATTGTTGCTTTATTAAATACCTTGGACATGTGGGGTGAGAGTATGGATTTGAATGTTTTAAAGTATTCATTGGAAAAGCCATCGGGACCTGGTGATTTTCCGTTTGGTAAAGAGTGTATAGTGTTTTCTATTTCCTGTACCGTGATTGGAGCATTTAGAGTATTTAGTTGAGTTTCCGAGAGAGATGGGAGGTTTATCTTTCCCAGGAACGTTTGTATTTTGTCTGCTGTTGGTTGATGTGTAGAAGTGTCAGTGTGTAGGTTGTACAGTGAACTGTAGTATGCGGCAAATTGGTTTGCTATGTCTTTGGGATTGATAACTTTGTGTTTATCAGAGGGGTGTATTAAGTATGCAATTAGAGATTTAGTACAAGCCGTTTTAAGTCTGTTTGCTAAGTATTTACCTGCTCTATTGGCATTGGTATAGTAGTTTAGTTTCAGGCGTCTGAGGTGTTTATCATATTGTTGTGTTAGCAGTTCTCTGAGCTTTTCCCTAAGGGTTGACAGTTGGTTAATCAATGGCGCTGATGGCGATTTTTTGTTTTGTGCTTCTATAGTATGTATGTCTGTGAGGATCTCATTAAACTGTTTGGCCTGTCTATTTTTTTCTCTAGCTCCTATTTGTATTAAGATGCCTCTTATGAAGGCCTTGTGTGCGTTCCATACTATATATGGGTCTGAAACTGAATCTGTGTTGTCTGAAAAATAATTATTGAGATGCTGAGATATGGATTTTTGGAAGTGTGGTTCTTGAATAAGATGTGCATTACAGCGCCAGATGTGTGGTGACGAGGAGACTCCCCTCTCTGCAACAGACATTGATATGGCAGCATGGTCTGACCATGTGATATCATGTATTTTTGTTGATTCAATATTTTGCAGGAGCCATTTGTCTGTTAAAAACATGTCTATATGGGAATAAGAGCCATGTCTACTGGAGAAAAAGGTATAGTATTTTTACGTTAGCGTAAAGACATCTCCATGCTTCGAATAAATCCTCTTTTTTAAGCAAAGTATGGAGGGACAGCTTGCTTGTAGGTTTACCTGAAGAAGAGTCTAAGAGAGGATCTGAAGTCACATTAAAGTCTCTGCAGATCAGGAGGTTACCATATTTCATGGCATTGGCTTTGATGAAAACTTTCTTTATGAAACATAGTTGAAGTAAGTTTAGGGCATACAGTGTAACAATCGTGTATGGGTTGGAGTTGATATCTCCTGTGACAATGATATAACGTCCTCCCTCATCTATAGTAACATCTTTGGGTTGGAAAGAAAGAGAGTTTCTGATGGCTAATAGGACGCCTCCTTTTTTACTGTTGGGGTTACAAGCCATGTAGATAGTTGGGTATGTGGTATGCAGGCATTTTGGGGTGTTGTTTAGTTGGAAATGGGTTTCCTGGACACAAAGAATGTCTGCATACTGTTTACAAGCTTCTTTCCATAGGGAAAATCTCTTTGCCGGGTGGTTTAAGCCTCTGGCGTTTATTGATAGAAATTTGATCGTCATTGTGTAAGGGAGCAAGATCTTGTGGCTGTGTCGTGCAGGTACTTACAGTTCCTGTTGGTTACTGATCGTGTTGCTGTCGGTAGAAGTGAGAAGGGTATCTGGTGTATGTCTTCTTCATCGGTGGAGAGCATGGTGTTGCAAAGGATGCTGCGTATATCCAAAAAACAAAAAGAATAACAAAGAAAAATAAGAAAGGTCAATTGGGTGAACATAAGAAATGGATCTGTTAACTGATCCTCGTGCAGTCTTAGCTGCTACTACTGTGTAGAGGGGTGTAAATGAGAATCGAGCTAGATATCTCAATCCCGGAGAGATTTGATTGTGTATGTGGGTTTGGTTCATGATTGCCCACCGGCTTTCTTCTTAAGAGAACGTTTCTTAGTTACCACCTGCCATTCGTTTTGCTTGTGTTGTAGGCTTGTGGACTCAGTTGGTTGGATAGCTTGATCAGTGAGGATGCCCCATTGACGTAGAGCTATGAGCCCTTCTTCTAACTTGGACACGGATATTGTGTTCCCGTTGTGTGTAATAGATAGGGTTGCAGGATATTTCCACTTGTGTAGGATGTTGTGGTTCGTCAGTGCTTTGGTAATCGTTAGCAGGTTGTGACGACGTTGCAGTGTGTGTCTGGATAGGTCAGGAAGCAGCCTGATGTTAGCACATTGCTGGGGTATATTTTCTTGTTTGCGTGGGAGTTGAAGGATTTGATCCTTGATGTGATAAAAGTGCACTCTGAGGAGTACATCTCTAGGAGTGTCATCAGATAGGAATGATGGTTTGGGTACCCCGTGAATCCTGTCCACAAGGGGGTCTTGGGCCGTTGCTCCTGGCAGCAGGGTGGAAAATAGGGTCTGGGCAAACTGAAGGAGCTGGTTAGGGAGGATTGATTCGGGGACACCCCATAGTTTGAGGTTGTTCCTCCTGGACCTGTCTTCTAGGTCCGCCATTTTGTCCTTTAGCCATGTTATATCCTCTCCCTGTGCCTTGTGTGCGTCTACCAGCTGGTTGTTGCGGATTTTTTCGGTGTCTGGGCATCTTTGTTGCGATGAGCGGGGATCCGCCGCCTCGATGGTGGTGTTTGGAGTCTCTAATGTCGCCGATGGGCTCCGATGGATGCGGATATCTGCGGTGGATGGGCGGAGCTCCCAGATTACACTTCCATCTTGGAGTCTGGTCGCCACGCCCTCTCGTTGTATCTTTGATCTTAAAAACTATGGGATATTTGTGTTGTGGTAACTTGCCCCCCCCCCCAAAAAAAAGCATCATAATATTATTCTTGATAACACTAGAAACAAAAAGCCTCTGAAAATTTGTTTGCAATAACTCCATCAGCATCACCAGCAAAGCAGCTTCATTATTATCCAATTAAAGAAGAAGAGAATGTGCGCTGCATTTTGAGATGTCATAATTTGCCATGTCACGAATGTTAATTCTCCATTACGAATGTTAGTTTACAAGACCGACCACTTCTGGCTCGTCCTTGCTTCCAAGCATTCGTGTTTGTACTTTGGACTTTTGTCCGACGGACTTGTGTACACACACTCGGAAAATCCGACAACAGACATTTGTCTGCGGAAAAAATTAAAAACCTGCCATCCAACATTTGTCCGCGGAAAATCTGACAACAACTGACCGATGAAGCATACAAACGGTCGGATTTTCCACCAACAGCCTGTCATCACACATCTCCCATTGGAAAATCTGATCATGTGTGCAAGGCTTAAGGCTGAATTGGAAAAACTTCTCACAGATTTTTATGAAACCAACAATTCCTCAGTGAACGATTCCTATGTATTATGGAACGCCCATAAGGCGTTCATAAGGGGCTTTTTAATTAAAGTTAGTGCTAGGGAAAAGAGACAGAAGTAGAAACATATAGACAACCTCATTGGGGAGATTAATATCATTGATACTCAAAATTAAAATAAACCGTCACTTGCCCTCTCCCAAAAGTTATTTAACTTACGCCATACTTTACATTTTCTTCTGTTAGATAACTATGAAAAGGCGAAGAGAATATTGAAAATGACATATTATGCCCACGGCAACATAGCAGGGAAATTGCTAGCATACAAATTAAAAGGCCAGAGGCAAAAAACTAAGAACCCCTTTCTGTATCAACCATCTACTAATACCAAAATATATCACCCACAAGCAATAGCAGACATGTTACATGAGTATTATAGCTCCTTGTACAACCTAAATAAATATCCCAATACTATACAGCCAAATGTAGACTCAATATAAGAGTTCTTACATAAAGTAAAAATCCACCAAATCTCGCAAGATCAACACTCAATATTGAACTCCACCTTTACACCTTTTGAAATGCAATGGGTTATAGAAATATTACCGAACAATAAGTCACCAGGCCCTGATGGGTTTACAGGGGAATACTATAATACACTTAAACATATATTAATAACTTACATGGTCAAAATATATAATGCAGCAGTTTCCTCTTCACCCTTTCCGCTTGAAATGCTACAAGCTATAATCATAACATTACCTAAGCCAGGGAACGACCCCACATTGCCCCAGAATTTTAAAACCTATCTCTCTTTTAAATGATCTGAAGATTTACGCTAAATTATTGCCCATCGGCTGATCGATATACAAACTCTCCTCAAACTCAGATTAGTCTGGTTTCACCAAGGGACGTCAAACAACTGACGTTTGGTGTTTGATCAATATTATCCATGTGGCAAAAATGCAAAGAACGCCTTCTCTGCTCCTAGCATTTGATGCAGAGAAGCTTTTGGATTTTCTGGACAAATATTCACAGCCATAATGGCTGGTTGTATTCAAACCCTTCAGCCCAGGTTTATTCCTCTGGTATGCTTTCAACTCCATTCTCAATCACTAATGATACCCGTCAGGGCTGTCCCCTCTCACCCTTAATCTTTAATCTACTGATAGAACCATTAGCATTATATATATGTTCCCACCCACAGACTCCAGGATTTCAAATTCACAATTCCAACCATGTTATCAGTCTTTTCGCAGATGACATCATTTTGATGTTAAACAATGTTGAAACTTCCCTGGCTTCGGTACACTCGACCTTAAAACTGTTCAATAGTACATCCTACTATAAAGGTGAATGAAACTTAATTACATATATTGGACCCAAATAAATGGTACTGTAATTTCCAGAAATCTTACAAGGGCATTCTCAACACAAACCTAATAGAGGCAAACGTTAAAGTTTTCACACGTTGGTATTATGTGCCCTCCAGACTTGCTAGAACTTTTCCTGACACCTCACCCCTTTGCTTTCGGGATTGTAAGCAGGTGGGTACTATGTAGCATATATGATGGACTTGCCCACATATCAGAGGCTTCTGGAACAGATTCTTCCACCTGGTAGGAAAGTTACAGGAATTGGAATTCCACAAAGCCCCACTATTGGATTACTGAACCACAGAATAGAAGGTGTCCCCAAACACACCAATAATCTTATTTTCTTTATGCTCCTAGGAGAAAAACTTACCGTTGCAAGGGCGTGGAAAACAAACAAGGTATCTTTAATAGCCGCTAAGCAAAAAATTTCTTGGATTATGACCCAAGAACAAATCACTGCAAAATTATTAGACAGGGTTCCAAGTTTGGAGCGACTTGGGAGCATTGGGCTTGCTACATCAAGGTTCCTCTATATTGACTCCGCTCAATGATTGACTCAGGTACTGGGTTTCTTCCTCTGCTCTTCTTCGATAATCACACCACAGATGCACTTTCTCTTTCTCTTTCTTTTCTATTACTCTCTTCCCTTACTACCTATTATGGCAACAAGATGACTCCTCAGGGCCTACCCTGTGGAGCTCAGCATACCTATCCCCTGAATGGCTGAGTTTATTAAAAGTGAAGTTCACTTACAAGTTTTCTTTCCCCTGCACCTTGTTTTTTGTTAGCTTATCTTGCATGCCATATGATCACATGGCCATCTATCACTAACTACATCATTTAGAGCACTGTCACTAGGCAGTCCACTCATTTACTTAATTAATTGAAATGGAGGGGCAGGGAGGAGGTGGAGAGCAGGACCAAAATATCCGGGAGGAGTAGGGGGAGCATGTATGGACCACAACGTGATCCCTGTTGGGGTGGTTGGCGTGTACTTCCTTGAACCGACTGGAACAAAATCAGACATTGATCCTCTGCCGACCCCTGCTCAACCTTATAGACCTAAGGCACGCAAAGAGTATATTGTCGCTCAATTGCTCTGATTAATGGTTTAAAACAAGCCTTCAGGGGATTAGGTATCACTGATGTATGTCGTATATTCATTGTTACATTGACACACTATTATCTTGTTAAATTCTGTTTTTGTTAAACTCTACCGAAGGGCCATGTTGGCTCCTGGATGGGGATATTTGTTATTACGATGTTTTGCTATACTGATGAAACTCTTCAATAAAAATATTGAAACTTAATATTAGATTGAGAAACTTAATCACATATATTGAGCCTGAGCGTTCCCAACTACACTGACTTCTGAAGTTGACCTATTGGTGACAGCAAATTATTCACTCTTTTTAGGTACCCTCTAAACTGCAAGAATTAGCAAAATCAGAGTTGTCTTGGTCTGGAAGGCTGATAGCCTTCAAAGTGGTTCTATTACCACAGCTACTCTAACTATACAGAACCCTGCCTATCCCTGTACCAATGTCCTTTTTCAAAACAGCTTAATCTCTGATCAATAGATTTTTATGGAGGGGTAAAAGGACTAGATGTGCATTCAGCAAACTCACAAGTGCAAGATGAGCAGGCGGAATGGGGCATGTAATGGTCAGAAATTACTATCTGGCGTCTCTACTAACAGAAATGAGAACTTGGTTTTCTTGGCCATGCTAAAACCTGTGGGTACATCTCCTACCGACCATTTTACATACTTGTAAATAATGCATTTCTTGCGTTATACGCAATCACCTAATATTTCACTGCCCTGGAAAATAGCTCAATTTTTTACTATACTGAGCGCCAAAAGCAAGGGCATATCCCTACGGTACAATGCGCTTAATAACAAGAATACATTTCTCAAATCTGCACCCATTAGAGCTTGGGAGCATGAGTTGGGATCGGTACACACACCTTAACAATGGCAGGATGCACTTAGCTCTACCTACTCAGCCACAAAAAGTATAAATCTGTGGGAATTAACGCAAAAAATATTACTAAGATGGTATCTGACTCCTTACAAAAGGTCAAAATTCTCATCACAATCATCACCATTATGCTGGAGACAGTGTAGAGCTGTTGGCACCCTCCACCACTTATTATGGTCTTGCCCTAAAATATCAGCCTTATAGATAGAAGTATTTCGCCTAATCAACAATATTAATGAGCTTATACTTCCCATCTCACCTGACACAGCCCTATTTTCTTTAGGTCTGGATAATGCGCCACATAAAAACTCACTTGGCAATGGCAGACACTGGAAAGACTCCAATACCCCAATTATAACTGAAGTGATACAACTAACACATACCCATGCCACATATGAAATTCTATTTGCTCTCTCAGTAGGCAGATGCCAGATAGTTAACTCGACTTGGGAGGTTTAGAATGCCTAGTGTGACCAAAATCAGCGCCCTTAAAATAGTCACTTCTAAGTTCACTTGTATCTTTAATTACCATGATACTTACAATGACCGTAAAGTTATCCAAGTTTGGTTAAGTTATGTTATAGGTTGTTAATGTGATTACGTCGATATTATATGTCTCCATTCATGTTACATGCTTTTGCTGAAGCAACATAAACAAATATAACCCTCTTTTCTCCACTCATATGCAACTTTCTTATATTCAACCGTCAACCCTTGTTTTCTTGACTAAACTCAATAAAAACGTAATAAAATTTGGGGTGGGTTGTGTGTCGCTCCCTCCCTGACACAGTTTGCTCCCAGATGGAGTGCCTGGGGGGGTGGAGCAACACCCTATAACCTACGCTTAATATTCAATACCGTTTATAGTGTTCACCTTGTGTGCTAGTTTGCCATGTCTTATGCCTCTAATCAAACAGCTTTTTTTTACCATGTCTCATTACATGACAAATTCTGTTTAACCACTTCAGCCCCGGAAGATTTGGCTGCTCAATGACCAGGCCATTTTTTGCGATACGGCACTGTGTCACTTTAACTGACAACTGCGCAGCCGTGCGCAGTTTTACCCAAACAAAATTGACGTCCTTTTTTTTCCACAAATAGAGCTTTCTTTTGGTGGTAATTTATCATCTCTGCGGTTTTTATTTTTTGTGCTATAAACAAAAAAAAGACCAACAATTTTGAAAAAAAACCCACAATATTTTGTACTTTTTGCTGTAATAATTATCCCAATTTTTTTTAAAAAAAGCTAATTTTTTCTTCAGTTTAGGCCGATATGTATTCTTCTATATGTATTTGGTACTAAAAATCACAAAAAGCATATATTGATTGGTTTATGCAAAAGTTATAGCGTCTACAGAATAGGGGAAAAATTTATGGCATTTTTATTATTATTTTTTTTTTTTACTAGTAATGGTGGGCGATCAGCGATTTTTATCAGGACTGCAACATTATGGCGGACAGATCGGACACTTGACACATTTTTGGGACCATTGGCATTTATACAGCGATCAGTGCTATAAAAATGCACTGATTACTGTGTAAATGTCACTGTCAGGGAAGGTGTTAACAGTAGGGGGGATCAAGGGGTTAACTGTGGTACCTAGGGAGTGATTATAACTGTGGGGGGATGAGACTGCTTGGGTGAGGAGACCGATCGTTGTTCAAACTTAGTATGAACAACAGATTACTCTCCTCACCCCTGACAGCATGGAGATCTGTCTGTTTACTTTGACAGATCTCCATTCTCTCTGTGTGGAGTGATTGCTGCTGCCCAGCGGTCATCGCAAATGCAGGGCACGCACATCGGCTCCGGCGCGTGCGCCCCCTAGTGGTCAAAAGGCGAACCAATGTACAGCTACGTTGGTTCACCCAGGGGAGCCAATCTGCTGCAGTACAACTGCGGCGGCTGGTCGAGAAAAACTTCAATAAAAAAACATTGAAATAAAAATAAATTAAAAAAAAAACAAAAAAAATATGCTAAGGAGGGGGAGGAGCTGCTGACCAAGATGGCCGCGTAAGGAGATCAAGGGTCTGACATGCCGTTGTACTAGACATGCTGAGAGACAGGCGTGTGGAGAAATAGGCTGAAAAGGGCATAAATCTGAACGCCAGAACGCCAGAATATCAACAGAGATTACCAGCAATTAGCAGTAACATACCTGGAATGATACTGGATGAGAGTAAGAGCTTCGAGACCAGTCCGGAGCATAACAGCGAGAGCGGGAGGAGGAGACAAGGTAGCGGCTGACAGCTCGGCAACACTCGAGAGGATTGTGAAACCCGAAGGGAGCTAAGGACAACGAGCCTGTGGGGTGCCGACTGCTTTCGGGAGAGGAGCCCAGAGATAGAGGGCGAGAGCGGACGGGAGCCTCCGTGAGTCTGCACTGCAGGCGGCGGGGAATCTCGGCTGCGGACGCCCTCACCGGCGGAGATCCTGGAGGCGGAACGGCAGAGATCAGGCTACGTGAGCAGATTCGGGGATATCCACGAGTGAAAACAGAAGCCGCCAAAGGTAAAGCGAAACAGTCATCTCCAAAAAAAGTAAACCGCACACAGGCAGGACTGGGAAATAGGAGCATAGAAGGACAATCTTTAATCTTTATTCCCTATTCTTATGCAATTACAAAACTCAAGAACTTTGTATATTAAAAGGACATAGCATTAGTAAAGGGAAGTTTGGAGGAAAAGGAGGAAAAAAAAGGAGAAATAATAATTTATATATAAACACAAATAAGAAGAGATGTATCACCAGTAAAGGAGGATAATAAATTAAATTGCCTGCTAAATCAAAGAGTAACCATCACCACTGAATCGCTACTGAATTACAACTGAATTGCTTATTGTTTGCAGGCGAACTAAAACTTAAAGGGAGATTATAGGCATACCACAGGATTTTGCCATAGACTATAAGAAAAGAGGATCCCCCTTTTTTTTTTTTTTTTTTTTTTTAAAAATAAAAGCTCAAAAAATAAAGAAAGGAAAGATAGGATGGCGCCTAAAAAAGGAAACAAAACACCGCAAAACCAAAAAGGCAAAAAAGATAAAGGAGACATCAGTAATAGAGAAATTGAAGGGATGCAACCAGTACAAACGGTAGATATTAAGGATTACTTCCAACAATTACAACTACACCCCCCTCATACAACACATGATCTACAAACATCACAAGAATCATGAAATTTAGCAGAATCATCAGTAACATCTGCAGAAGATCAGTCAAGCCACCCTAGGAATAGTTCACCAATTGATAAAGCAGGATCAGTAAATAAACAAAAGGAGGAGGATAAAGAGAAATGGGATATAAGGGCGTATATCCGATCGCTCCCAACGAGGACAGACATGGATCAATATATCTATAGGCTGGAAGAAACATACAAAACAGAGATACAAGAGCTTAAAATATCTACTAAGAATACACAAGAAAGAATAAACACAATGGATGAGAGAGTTATAAAAACAGAACAAGAAATTAAAAAGATGGAAGAAAAAATACTGAAACAAGAAAAACAACTAAAGCAAATAATGAGCAATGTAGACGAGCAAGAGAATAGAAATAAGAGATCAAACATAAGAATCAGAGGACTAAAAGAAGAAGTAAGCCCAAAAGAACTTGTAACAACACTTCAAAAAAAATTTCAGGGGGTTGCCCAAGATATTGACATAAAAGATCTAATCATCGATCGGGCACACAGAGCAGGAATAAGGAAGATAGAGTTAAAAAAGCCTCGGGACATTATATGTAAAATGCACTACGCCCATGTAAAGGATAAAATCATGTCCGCGGCCCGTCTAAATAGAAACATTCAATACGAGGGAGAACCCCTATTATTTTTTCAAGATATATCAAAATTCACGCTGGATCGCAGAAGAGCATTAAGGCCTCTGGTGGATCACTTGATCAAGAACAATATTCAGTATAGATGGAAATTTCCGTTCCAATTGCAGGTTCAAAGGGATGGACACATTATATCATTTAGAGACATGGAAGATTTGCCAAAATTTTTAAACATTCTCAAAATTTCTGAAATAGCACTGCCGAACTGGCTTATTATGCATATGTAGACAGTCAATAAAATCTAAGGGGGGGGGCAATGTTTTTTTTTTTTTTTTTTTTTTTTAATGTTCGTTTGTTTATGATGTTTATACACTGAGGAATTGAAGTGGAGGGTTTTTTTTTTTTTTTTGGGATGCAGAGGGTATAAGATGAAATACTGAATTGTTTATACACTGAAGAAGGTTGATGGTCTAATGGTCTAATGATTTAAGCACTGTAGGGAGATGTAATATTTTTAATGCTTATAATGGCCTTTCTTTTTTTTTTTTTTTTTTTTGTGTCCGTTTGTTCATGATTGAAGGCACTTAAATGTTTATACACTGAGGAATTGAAGTGGAGGGTTTTTTTTTTTTTTTTTTTTTTTCTCGTATTATAGGGGAATGGAGTATGAGATATTCTTATTGTTTAAAATAACACTATAGGTGTATATGCACTGGGGAACTGAAAATTTAAAAAATAACTTTTTTTTTTGTAGAGGGTATAAGATGAAATATTGGATTGTTTATACACTGGAGAATTTAAGGGTGATGGTCTAATGGCATAATGATTTAAGCACTGTAGGGAGATGTAATATTTTTAATGCTTATAATGTTTTTTTTTTTTTTTTTTTTTTTATGTTTGTTCAGGATTGAAGGTACTTAAATGTTTATACACTGAGGAATTGAAGAGGTGGGTTTTTTTTTTTTTTTTTTCTTTATCTCACTATAAAGGAATGGAGTTATGGAATTTTGAGATATTCTTAGTGGTTACAATAACATGTTAATAATAATGAATGAGGTGAAATATATAATGTATTAATGATTTAAGCACTATAGTGGGACGATATTTGGGATATTTTTATTGTTTATATTAATATTTTAAGGTATAGGTGCTTGTGAATGGAAAATTAAGAAAAGAGAAAGATAAACTTCTTTTTTTTTTTTTTTTTTTTATTTATTTATTTATTTTTTTATTGGGTGATACACACAACGGAACAAGCACTATGGGGGAAGGAAATGCACGATACTGTTAATGTTTATGACAGCACTTTAAGATTAAGATACTGGGGCACTGAAAACACGGGGGGGGGGAATGAGAGGAGATGGGAGCAAGATAAAGAACGGAAAATTAATTTTTTGTGGTTAACACACTGAGTTACTATGTATAGAGTTGAAGATAATACAATGAAATAACAAGTCTTATAAAGATTAACCTTAAAGACAGATATAGTAGTAAGAATAATAGATGAATGTAAGAATTTATAGAACTACTAATATATGTGCATAGGTAAGAACCACAGAATATAAAAGAAATGAAAGGAATGCCTCTTTTTTTTTTTTTTTTTTTCTGTTTGTTTTTTCTCCTATCTCTTTTCTTTCCCCCCCTCCTTCAAAGAGGAGGGGAAAAGATAATAGGGAGATAGTGTAATGGATAGATATTATGGTTTATGAATGATTATCCATAATAATCATTATTATTATTTATCCAAATAATAAGGAGCTAATATAACAGGATATAACAGATGGATAGATATAATATATAATGAATGAAGGTAATTGGCTAAAAGTTAATAATAAACAGGGTAATAAACAGGGAATGTTTTTTTTGTTTTTTTTTTTCTCTTTCCTTCCCCCCTTCCCTCCCCCCCCCCCCCCCATCCCCCCTTATCTCACCATATGCCTGTACACACGGTGAAGAGAAGGAGGGGGAAAGGAGGAAAAAAATAGAAAAAATGAGGAGAACGGCATGAAGAGGACGAATGTGCGTCAATTCTTGGTTAGCAGGCTTAAAACCCCCAGATTAGGAGATAGACTTTGTTCAAAGTCAAATAGAAACAGGGTAGATTTAGAGTGTGTGAGGAGTGTGAGTGAAAGTAACAAGGGAATTTTTTTTTTTTTTTTTCTTCTCTCTCTCTTCTCTCCCTCTCTATTAAATGGGCGAGGTTAGATTCTGTTCGTTCAATGCAAGAGGTCTGAACTCTCCTAACAAAAGAAATCAAATCTTAAACATGTTTAATAAACAAAAAATGGATGTTATACTGTTCCAAGAGACTCATTTTCGCTCGAATCATATTCCAAAAATTACCAATCGGAATTATAATTTCTGGATACACGATACATTTCCTTACTCCAAATCAAGAGGGGTATCTATCGCTTTTCATAGGAATGTACCTCACCAAGTAATACAACAATATATGGGCAATGACGGAAGATCTTTGGTTATAAAGGTAATGCTATATGGAAAAACTTTTACAATTATTAATCTTTATTTACCGAATTATGATCAGATAAGGATGGGAATAAAAGCCATAAATAAGAGCATGGAAAAAGCAGAAGGTATAGTGATTATGGGGGGAGACTTTAATTTTGTTATAGATACAAAAATAGATACAACTAATACACATGCTTATAGAAATAAAAGCCAGATAGAGGAATTTAAGGGGACAATGGAGAAACATCAGCTGATGGATATATGGAGGACCCAACATCAAACGGAAAAAAATTACTCATACTATTCTAATATACATGATTCCTACCACAGGATAGATTATTTTTTTATTAATCATTTGGGAATGGCAATGACTCCATCATCAGATATAGGAGGATTCTTATGGTCGGATCACGCCCCGTTGTATCTGGAAATCAAAGTAATAAAGCGAGAAAAAACAGAAAGAAACTGGAGACTAAATGACAACCTATTAAAAAATAAAGAATGCATAGAGGACATACGTAGGACAATAAAAGAATTTATAGAAATCCACGAGGAAGATGAAACATCAATTCCCATACAATGGGAAGCATTAAAATGCGTAATAAGGGGGACACTCATCAAACACGGTTCTAGATTAAAAAAAAGAAGAGAGCAAAAAAAATCTCAGCTGATAAAAGAAATAGAGGAATTGGATAAAAATCATAAACAAAACCTCAAATCAATAGATAAAATAAAATTAAATCAGAAAAGACTGGAACTACAAACAATGCTCGATGAGGAAACTCTTAGGATTAGAGACCGCGGAAGGGCACAATGGTATCAATACGGGAATAAAACAGGAAAGATACTCGCTAAGGTTTTAAAAGAACAACAGATATCAACAACCATAATTAAAATATTAAAATCAAAGGGTGAATATACATATGACCCCAAAGATATAAAGGAAGAATTCCATACATATTACTCTAACTTATATAATATTAAAACATCAGAGGGGAATAGGAGGGAAAATGGGAATAGAGAGAAAATTAAGGAATATATATGCGAAACTGCCCTCCCAAGATTCCCTGAAGAAATAACTGAAAAATTAGAAAAGGATATCTCTCTAGAAGAGATTCAGCAAGCAATTAAAGAACTAATCCCGGGAAAAAGTCCTGGACCCGATGGATTCACGGCCAGATTTTTAAAGATTTTTCAGGACATAATCGCCCCTATACTGGAAAAAACATACAATTCGATATCAGAAACACAAAGCTTCGGACCACAAAGCACAGAAGCCCATATTACTTTGATTCCAAAACCGGAGAAGGACCATACGTTGTGTAAGAACTATCGACCTATCTCGTTAACTAACATAGATATTCGGTTGTATTCCAAAATTATTGCAAACAGAATAACACCGATCCTACCCAACTATATACAATTAGACCAAGCCGGATTCACAAAAGGGAGGGAAACTAAAGATAATATCATAAAGACCTGTACACTACTTGAGCATGCCCAAAGAACAAATACTGAAATGTGCACACTGGCCATAGATGCTGAAAAAGCATTTGATAGAATAGGTTGGTGCTTCTTGGAAGAAACTTTGAAACAAATCGGTATGGGTCCGAAAATGCTTAACAGGATAATGGCTCTGTATTCCAACCCAAGAGCAAAAGTAAGAGTGAACGGTATGTTATCAAAAGACGTAAAAATATCAAACGGCACTCGTCAAGGATGCCCCCTCTCTCCCTTATTGTTTGTACTTATAATGGAACACTTAATCACTGCAATCAGGAATAACAAAGATATTAAAGGGATAAGAGTGGGGGAAAAAGAATATAAGATAGCTGCATACGCAGATGATTTATTAGTATATATAACCAACCCCATCATAACTATCCCAAATTTAATGAAAGAACTTAAAAGATTTGGGGAGTTAAGTTATTTCAAGGTAAATTATGACAAATCAGAGATATTAAATATATCGATTAACGAAAGAACTAGCTTATTGATGCAAAAGGATTTTCCATTTAAGTGGAAGAGAGATGCAATAAAATATTTAGGAGTCTTTCTAACCAAAGATCTGAAACAGTTGCAGAAGATGAACTATGAGAAGGTAATTGGAAATGCTATTAAATCATTACAGAGATACGATAAATTGGTGTACTCTTGGATAGGAAGAGTTAATATTGTAAAAATGGATGTACTACCAAAACTCTTGTATATTTTTCAAACGATACCGTTGGAACCTCCAAGAAAATTAATGAAGGAGCTAAAAAAATCCATAACTGGATTTATATGGGCACATAAAACCCCCCGGATAAAAAGAGAAAATCTAATAAGAAAGAAAAGTAAGGGGGGGTTGGCACTACCTGACTGTACAAAATATTTGCAAGCAGCATCACTAACCAATATAATTGATTGGTACCATAATAAAGAAAACAAGCAATGGGTCAGGATAGAGGAGGAAATAATAGGGCCCCAACTGAAATTCCTCCCATGGATAGAACCCTACTTGAGACCTAAGAAAAAGGAACTGACACTCTTTGTAAGTGCAACGCTAAAGGTATGGGATGGCATAGTGAAAAATGGGAAGCTCTCCACGACACTGGGTCCTATGACTCCACTGTTTCTCAATCCTGAATTCCCCCCAGCAATGAAATGTAAAAAATTTTTAAAATGGAATAGGGCAGAGGAAATAAGATTAGTACAAATCCTAGAGAATGGGAAAATACCTGCATTAAAAGATATGGGAACGGAAAATCAAAAAAAATGGATGCAATATCAACAACTTCACACGTTCTTAGGACATAAAATAGTCAGGATAAACAGACCACCAACTAAATTTGAAGAACTACTATTGGGAGAGCAAATTCCAACTAAGAAAATATCAAAAATATATGGCGAACTAATCCCAAATGGTCCACTTAAGGAGATAATAAACGTAAAGAAATGGGAAGAGGCACTGGAGAGACCACTGCTGGAAGAAGAATGGGAAAAGATTTTTGAAACTATACATAAAACAACCACTGCAAATAAATATCAGGAGAGGAATTATAAAATAGTAATGAGATGGTATAGAAGCCCAGTTACTCTAAATCTATTCAATAAAAGTAATACAGATTTATGTTGGAGATGCAAAATAGAGAAGGGTACAATGGAACATATATGGTATGGTTGCCATCTGGTGAAGGGATTCTGGAAGATAATATTTGATATTTATTATAAAATAACAGGAGAAGAACTGACCCCGAGTATAGAAATATCGCTATTGTCCCTGATTCCAAAACCAATAAAGAAGATTAAAAAAGATATCATTCATCATATGTTAACAGTGGCCAGAACAATAATAGCAAGAGACTGGAAAAAAACAAAGAGCCCAGCAATTATAGATTGGGTATGTGAAATGAATGAAATCCAGTATATGGAGGAACTGATAAGAGAGGAAGGTTATACCACAAGTCAACTTCCTGAGATTTGGCAAAGTTGGGATGAGTTTAAGGCATCACATGAACTAATGGAATATATATGAGGAATGAGGATAGAGGGAGAAGTTTCTTTTTTTTTTTTTTTTTTGTTTGTTTTGTTTTGTTTTGGGTGTGTATGAGTGCGATCAGTATGGAGGAGATGGGTATGGGGAGGGGGGGGGGGGGGGCAGGAATTTCTTTTTAAGGTTAGGATAAGGTAACATGGAGATGAATGATATAGACAAATACAACCAGAATGAATAACCTTTTATGTAATGGAAATATTTTCTATTGAGAAATGTCTTGTTTAACTGGTAGTTACTACTTGGTTTTGTTGTATATTTATGATTGTTTATATGAAATGAAAAATTTAATAAAGAGAAATTGAAACACAAAATATGCTAAGGATTTTGGTCAATGCTAAAATATGTTTTAAAGGGATAATGCATTCAGGGACCAAAGTCTAGTACCAGGTAGCATACAAAAAATGACAAACTGAGTATACAACATTAAAGAGCACTATGTATTTTCAAGCAATTATACTTTTCTTTCCACTTAGACGAATCTTTAAAAAATAAAAATATTAAAGCCATCACAGAAATGCAATAAAGATGTCTACTTTGCAACTACTATTATTACTATTATTATTTGCATTGTTGTTCTGTTTATTTCTTTGTGAACTATTAGGAAATGCTCTAATTGTCTGGAAATCTATAACATAACGAAGCACAAAATGGCTTAAAACTAAATGCAAAACACCAAAGATCAGTCTTGCACTTAGACCATATTTTAGTGTTGAAGCTTGGGCATTTTTGTTATTGTGACTCAGAATTAGTGATGAGCTCAACACATCTGGGCTTCCTTCAAGCAGGGTTTGGTGAATATGAGTAAACCCCATCAAACAAATGACACTGCCTTAGGGGACAAAGAAAAAAACTTCCTTTCGCCGCTTAAAGTGAACAGGATTCAGTTAAAAGACTATATCAATTTATTTCACAAGATAAAATATCACACATACACTTAGGCTGCTCATTATCAATATGGACAGGTAACAATCATCCTGAGCACATCCAAGTAAGGCTGTAGATCACAGCACTGGAGAGTTCCAATGCTGCCTGGATGCAGCCCCACTCAATGAAGTGCACAGTGTATACACTTAAAAAGAGGTGTTCTCTGCTACCGTTAGTCCTCGTGGCCAGGTTACACATCACAGGATGGTGGGACACCACATTTCAAGGGTGTTTCCACTTTGTCAAGGGCTTGACAAAGAGTAAACACCCTCATAATGCAGTGCAGTATAAGTTATGACTTATAGTGTTAGCACTGCAGGTGTATTTGAGGACCAGAACAGAAAAGAGAGGCGCCTCTAAGTGCAGAATAAAAGCTATTTATTTCCCCAAAAAAGATTGAAAACACTTACAAGATCTGTCGAATAAAAAGGCATATAATCTTGGGTAGTACAGGTAGTCCGGCAGGCATGAAGGTCCTTGACATATAAAGGTTATCAGAGCTGTGACGTATACTGCGGCAGAGGCTTTCCTGTAAGCCGGTGAGCAGTTACCATTGACCGGGTCTGTGATGGACGGAGATCCCGGAAGTGACGTCAGCGGTGAGAGACGGGAAAAAATATACATACTGAAGTATATACTCGCGCTAATGGTGAAAGAACAGTGAAAATAAAAAACAAAAGCAGCTGCCACATACTAAGTGCAAATCACTAGACAAATGTAAAAATATAAAAATGCGGCGCTCACAGATGTAAATAAGTGTAAATAATATTAGACAAAATAAAGTCCAAATAAAATAAAGTGTTCAAAAGTGTTTGAATCCATAATAAAAAAGAACCACAAATGCTGCAAAGCTTTTCAGGTGCAAATAAACACAGATGCTTCAGAGCTTCTCAGGTGCAAGTCAACACCCCTTATGTGTCCCCACTCACCAGATTGCGATGACCCCCAGTTTTGCAGTCTGGGGGTCACTTTAGGCTTAAATGATGATAATAACCAAAGGTGTTCAGGAGAGGTGAAGTACACGTCAGATCAATGAAATTCTTAATGAAGGTTCATGGTACAGATAGAGGCGATCCTGGAGACTGTCATTAGGATTCTGGCCATAGCGCTCCTCTGCTCTTTTAAAGATTGGTTATTATTACTTATTGTGGTTATGTCATTTATGTTTCATTATATGTCTCCTGTGGTTAGGGATATGCACCTTTTACTTGTATGTTTTGATGTTTCCATCTTTTAGAGAAACGCTTTATATTACTCCATATCATTACTATTTAACATTTCCCATTCCATTTCCCCTTTTTTGCCCATGCCCCTGCCCATGTTCCACCCACATCCTGTCGAGATAGTATAAGCTAAGTCTGTGTACATTTGCAGTCATAGGTTGATAAAAGGAACCAATCAGATGTTCCGAAATGCGTCCCTTACTGATGACTACATTCGGCTTGCGGTTAATGCTGGTTCCCGTCTCTCACCACTGACGTCACTTCCGGCTCACCGGCTTACAGGAAATTCCATGACTCTGGAGCCTCTGTCGCAGTATGCGACACAGCTCTGATAACCTTTATATGTTGAGGACCTTCATGCCTGCCGTACTACCTGTACTACCCATGATTATATGCCTTTTTATTTGTCAGATATTGTAAGTGTTTTTAATCCTTTTGGGGGAAATAAATAGCTTTTAATTTTGCACTTAGAGGCACCTCTCTTTTTTCTGTTTTCTTTTTCCTTTAGAGATTGCTTCTTCTTGTAAGTGCAGTCCTAAGTGTGGAAGATACACCATCGGACCTCTGCTTTTTCATAGGTATTGTCTGCTTGGTCCTTATGCTCAGAGCTCCCTTATATACTGTACCTGTAGTTGAGGACCAGAGCAGTGCTATACACAGAGCAGCAATGATTTCACTTTTACTCTTGTTCCAGCTGAATCTGATTTTGATTTTTTATTTATAGGACTGATGATGGAAAAAATCATGAGACACATCTCCGCTTCCACCTCTACAGCTAAGACCATGAGCAGGTGAAATGGTTAGAGGAGCATAGCTTGGAAGTAGGTAAAGCTGAATCCTTCCATCTTCTTTTTTTTTAACTTTAAATCTTTATTCAGATTTTTTAAAGATGTACAAAGTCTAACAAAGGAAATGTGGTGGTACATTACAAAATATGGTATGCATGTATGTTGGTTTGTCTGTATACATGGTTCATAAGGTATGGGTACAGAAGTTATCATTTCACATAAACAATGGCTATTAGAAATAACGAGTATGAGAAAACAATGCGGAACCTATAGTTAAATCTAAACATAGTTCAAATGAAAAAGTTAGAGCTAGCAGGTAAACACACTTGTAGGTTTGATCTACCATGCTGGAATTCTAAGTACTTGGTGCTGAGAAGGGATAGACTGAACTACCCCGTTTGGTTCGCACCAGAACTTTCAAACATCGCGAAAGTTCCGAACCAAAAAATAAACCCCATTGAAGTCCATGGGACCCGAACTTGAAAAATCAAAAGTGCCCATTTTGAAGGCATATATGCAAGTAATTGGGCATACGACAGTTATGGGGGTCCGGGTACTGCCCTGGGGGACATGTATCAATGAAAAAAAAGTGAAAGTATAAAAATGAAAAATTCCTTTCAATATAGTGCCTGAGGGGTCCCCTTAGTTCACTTGTAAAGTGGCACCTCTGTACTGTGTATAGAAGCTGCTACAGCAATAATTGCATTTATAAGGCCCAAAAAATGACATTTTTCCTGCAAGCTTTCTTTAATTTGTAAGCAACAGTCTGTATGATGAGGCCACAATGTAGTGCACTGGGAACAAGATTAGAGATTTTTTTGGATAAATTCTGGTGTCTCTACCACAGACTTTGGATTTCAACTTCTGTAATGGGTGAGAAAAAATTGTTCTTTGGGTGTCGGTGGTACCTTCACACCATAACCCAATAGAGGTACTCTTGATGAAAGCAAGAATTGGCCTTGCCTTTAAAAATTGCAACGACTTGCACCTGTCAAACAGGTGCAGAAAGATTGTTCTTTGGGTGTTGGTGGCGCCTTCACACCCTAACCCTATAGAGGTACTCTTGATGAAAGCAAGAATTGGCCTTGCTGTCAAACATTGTAATGATATGCACCTGTCAAACAGGTGCGTACAAATTGGTCTTTGGGTGTTAATTGTGCCCATGAAACCTACACCAAAAACATTCTCCCAGATGAAATCAACACTCACAACAGTAGGCAGTCTAGAAGTCCTGCAGAGATTCTATATCCCATAAACACTTAATTAGCCACATCAGCCTCAGGGGCTTCATAGCTGCTGGTAATCCAGGACTACCGTATTTATCGGCGTATAACACGCACTTTTTTCCCCTTAAAATCAGGGGAAAATCGCGGGTGCGTGTTATACGCCGATCCCCTGCGATCCTGACCTGTCAGAACTAAAAAATCGCCGACTGCGATTTGAAAATGGCGCCGCCGGCGCCGAAATACACAGTGCCGGTCCTCGGCTCTTCTCGGCCACTTTCGGTTTCACTCGAGCGCTGCCCGAACCTAGCCGAGTATACTCGGCTAGTTTCGGATAGCTCCACTCACCGTCCGAGTGGAGCCAAAAGTGAATGAGAGCCGCCAAGAAGAGCCGAGGACCGGCTCTGTGTATTTCGGCGCCGGCGGTGCCATTTTCAAATCGCGGTTGGCGATTTTGAAGCTCAGAGGCTTCAGCAAGGCTGCACTGGGGCAAGGCTGGACTGGGGCAAGGCTGGACTGGGGCAAGGCTGGAATGGACACTGGGGAAGGCTGCACTGACATGGCTGCACTGACATGGCTGCACTGACATGGCTGCACTGGCAAGGCTGCACTGACATGGCTGCACTAGCAAGGCTGCACTGACATGGCTGCACTGACATGGCTGCACTGGGGCAAGGCTGCACTGAGAAGGCTGCAATGATGGGCATTTAAATGTAAGTTTTTTTCCCTTCAAGTTCCCTCCTAAAATTTTTCTTTCCTTAAAATTCCCTCCTAAATTGGGGTGCATGTTATACGCCGGTGCGTGTTATACGTCGATAAATACGGTAATTCATTTTGATAAAAGTCAGATGGTCCATGGAGTCTGTAGACAGACGCAGTCTATGATCAGTAACAAAACCTCCAGCAGCACTGAATGCCTGTTCGGAAAGCACACTGGATGCAGGGCAGCCCAGCAGGTCAATAGCATACTTGGCATGTTCTGGCCAGTGGTCTATTCTCATGACCCAGTAAGCCAGTGGATCATCCACTGGAAAGCTCTCCATCTCCATTTTTGCCCCTAGATAATCATCCACCATGTGATGCAGACGCTGCTGATAGAATGTGGAAGCTGACAGCCCTGAGTGGCGAGAACTAAAAAAATTTAGAAATGCATCACTTAGACAGCCACCTTCTCCACTGCTCTTCAATTGACCAACAGAAGCCTCAAAACTACGTTTTCCATGACACTGTAACCTACCAAAGTCAGGAAAAGCATTCAATAAACTCCTCTTTAAGGTGTCCTCAAGAGATTTCATCTTATGCACTCTGTGGGAGAGTTATGATACTTTCCCTTTATAACAGTGGTCAAGGAGGGTTGCCAATCAATAGTGATCCTTTTCCTTTAAGCACTACAAATTTATGGTGACATAAGAAGCAGACTCCTCGGGGTCACTGAGGAATGTAGTATATGGAACTGCCTCCTCCTAGCCATGTACTACTCCCAAGGGTTCTGTGGATGAAAAACAATCTCACTGTTTGACGTATGTCTTCCTCTACTTCAATGCCTCTGAAACTGTCCTCCTCCTCCTCTCTCTCCTCTTGTGTGTTCTGTAGCATAGGAACAATGTTGTCTGCATAAAGTGGACTTCGAGAGAAAAGGAAGTCCTCCACTTCGTCCCACTGCTCTGCCTCCAGTGCCCTTTCCATAATACCACATAGAGTCTGCTCCAGCAGGAACACAACAGGGATTGTGTCACTGATGCATGCATTGTCACGGCTCACCATGCTTGTGGCCTCCTCAAATTGTGACAGTACAGTGCGTGCATCCTTTATGAGCAGCTCTTGGTGTGGGGAAAAAAAATATGAGCTGGCCTGAGCCTGTTGTTGTGCAATACTCACACAGGTACTCGTTGACGGCCCTCTGCTGCATGTGCAGATGCTGCAGCATTGCCAAGGTTGAATTCCACCTGGTGGGCTTTTCAAAAAACAGGCAGTTTACAGGCAGAATCCCCACTGAATTTCAGCCAACCAAGCACTGGCTGTGTATGACTGCCTAAAATGGCTACAAACTCTTCTGGCCTGCTTTAGTAGATCTTCCAACCCTGGGTACCTATTTAGGAAACACTGCACCACCAAATTGAGGACATTTGAGCACATGTCAACTTTCCCTGTCTAAGGGTAGACAGGAGGTTTGTGCCATTATCACACGCCACCATTCCTGGCTCCAGCTGGCGTGGCATGAACCACCTCTGGGCCTGTCCCATCAAAGCTGCAAGAATCTCTGCTCTGGTGTGGTTCCTGTCCCCTAGACACACCAGCTGAAGCACTGCATGGCACCTTTTAGCCTGACCCATCGAATAGCCCTTTGAACGCTTAGGGGATACTTGAGGTTCATAGGACAATTCAGCAGAGGGGGACATGGAGGAGGAGGAGGAGGAGTAGGAAAAGAGGAGGGGGTAGAGCTGACAAATTTTGCATCATCACCAGCTGTATGGAGACATGGAGGCACAACAAGCTTCAGCGCTGAGCCCTGTCCTGCATCCTTCCAATTTGCAAGCAGAGTTACCCAGTGTGCTGTCAACAAAATATATCATCCCTGCCCATGCTTGCTGGACCATGTGTCAGCAGTAACGTGGACATTGCGGCTTACTGCCTTGCCCAACAATGCTACAACATTGCCTTCCAAGTTCCACATGATGGTGGAGAGCTGAAATGGCCTTACGTGAAAAGTAGTAGTGACTGGGAACCTGCCATTGTGGTACAGCACATTCTGAAAATTCTGCAAATTCATGGAATGGGGCAGAATCCACCAGGCAGAAAGGCAAAAGTTGTAGAGCCACTGCCTCATTGCGGTTCTCTTGAACACTCAGCTTCAGCTGCATTCTATGTGGATTGTTATACCCTTCGATTGGAGAAATTCCAGGGTTGGTCTCTGTGGGTATACCATTGGAATAATCTCATCCTTTTTATCCCACTGTTTGTGGAAGAGTCCATGTATTCCCATAGACTTTTTGCAGTGTGGACTGTGGGTGGTGGTGTATGAGGTAGGTATCTGAGTTGTTTGGCAACATTGTCATTTTTTTATGTTTGCACTAGTGGTAGTTTTTTTTTGTATCAATTCATTAAATCATTTTCATTAAAGTAGTTTAAGTCCAGAGTGTTCCTTAATAAGGTTTCTTGGCGATCTTTAATCCCCATTTTTTTTCAGTTTATGCATGACCTTAAGGAACTACACCTGTTAATTTTGGTGGGGGGTCCCAGCATAGGGATACGGTTCTAACCGTGAACCACCCTGTGCATCAACTACTTATCAGTCTGCCTGGGTGTCTTTTTATACATTTTTGAGATGTTGTAGAGCCAGCAGCTTTGCCAAGCTTGCATTTAGACGTTGGGCATATGGGTAGCAGGGACTGTATTTTTTTTCCTGGTGCAGCAGATGGGGCAGAGAAATTTGTTGGCTATGGTCTACAGCTGGTGGTGTGCTGCTGGCAGATGTGCTGCAAGGACCTGGGACACCCTGCGCTATACCATCATCCCTGTCAGTGGTGGCTGCTGAGAGGTCATGAGGTATAGCAGGGACAGACTGAGATGAGAGAAGAGGAGGGACAGATTTTTGCCCCTTTTGTGTGGCTTTTAGGTGCTCTTGCCAATGGCCTGAGCTGTGGGAGGTTAAATGCCTTGTCAAGTATGTGGTACCCAAATGGTTGGTGTTTTTGCCATACTTGATGTGCTTGAGACAAAGTTTGCAAATTGCAACAGTGCAATTGGCTGTGCATGCGCTAAAAAAGACCCAAACAGCCGAGCTGTGGGAAGTGGGCCAGAAGATAACAGCTCCACAATCTGATGGAATAGGGTGGCTGCTTTCTACTCTTCCATAATAGCTGCCTTGTATGGGTTGTGCCCCACCCTCAATTTCCTTCTCTGCTTTATCTGGCACCCAAGTCAAGTCGGTGACCGCATCATCATTAACTCCTCCATCCTCATGACCACTGGAGACAATTTGTCAATACACTGCAGCTGGGAGAACATGAATGCCAATTTGTGTACCAGTGTTCTCCTCTCTCTGTAGGCTCATGTTCCTGCCTTCCTCAACCTCAGAAACAACATCTGAATCCAGTAATGGCTGTGCGTCATCAAGGAGCAAGTGGTTGACGCTGTGTTCAAATAACTCTGCGGACTCCTCCATGCCTGATGCAGAAAAAGCTATGGACAAGGAGGCAGCTTTTGCCACTCTGACATCTGCAGGAGACTGCACACTAGTCTCTGCTTGGGTGACGGAGAATTAGGACGGTTTAGTAAGCCTGTCCACCACCTCCTCTGCATGCTGTGGCTGGATAGCATGGGCAACATCACTAAACAGAGGAAATGATGCCCTGCCTGAGGATTTACCATGTCCACCTTTGCCTGTGGACACATATGCTGCTGGCCCCCTTACAGTGTCATGGGAATGTCTGCCTCTCCTTGCTGTCCTCCCAGACATGAAGGGGGGAGTGGGGGTGCTTATTAACAAAATGTAATAAAGATGTGTAAATGTGTAAGTGGATGCACTTTAATCAATGGAAAGTGGTGTTTGGTGCACTTTGAGTATTCACTAGACAGACACTCCACGAATACCCTATAATATACTGCAATATACTGCGCCAAATGTGTAGTAATGCTTACAACTATATGGCGTTAAACTTGCAGTAACGCAATGAAATATACGGTGTTAAACTTGCAGTAACACAATGCAAAATACGGCATTAAACTTGCACTAATGCAATTATATATATGGTGTTAAACTTGCAATAACGCAATGAAATATACAACGTTAAACTTGCAGTAACTCAATGAAACATATGGAGTTAAACTTGCAGTAATGCAAAGAACTATACAACATTAAACTTGCAGTAACCCACAGAACTATATGGCGTTAAACTTGCAGTAATGCAATTAAATATATGGAATTAAACTCGCAGTAACGCACAGAACTATCTGGCATTAAACTTGCAGTAATGCACAAAACTATATGGCGTTAATCTTGCAGTAAAGCAATGAAATATACTGCGTTAAACTTGCAGTAACGCACAGAACTATATGGCATTAAACTTGCAGTACTGCAATGAAATATATGGCGCTAAACTTGCAGTAGTGCACAGAACTATATGGCATAAAACTTGCAGTAATGCCATGAAATTCAGTATACGGCGTTAAACTTGCAGTAACGCAATGAACTATATGGCGTTAAACTTGCAGTAATGCACATAACTTTACAGATTTAAACTTGCAGTAACGCAATGAGATATACAGAGTTAAACTTGCAGTAATGCACAGAACTATATGGCATTAAACTTGCAATAATGCAGTAAAATATACAGCGTTAAACTTGCAGTAATGCACTGAACTGTACAGCGTTAAACTTGCAGTAATGCAACTGAAAAATACTGCAATGAGTGTGCACTAACGCACAGAAATGTATTGCATTAAATGGCACGTAACGCACTGAAATATACGGCGTTAAACTTGCAGTAAGGCAATAAAATTTACTATGTTAAACGGTCACTACACACACACTGCCTAAACTATGCCTACATTCACACCAATGTAAAGATGAATAGTCACACTACACTTACAATGACTGAACTATCCCTACATTCACACTAATGTAAAGATGAATGGTCATAATACACTCACACTGAACTATCCCTAGATGCACACTAAACTGATATTCTACACTGACAATATCATCAGAATAGCCCACTATAGCACACAAACTGTCTAATAGCACTGAACAGAGCACTGTTCTATCTCTCTCCACGTCGATATCACACTACAAATGGCCACAATGGAAAGAATACTTTTATGGTGTGGAACGGGATTAAGAGCATCATTGGAAACAGTCATCATGAGAGCATCCAATCATGGCTCCGACAGTGCTCTGTGCCCCTCAGTAGTAAGTTTAGCTTTAGAGAAAAAGTCCTCCATTTTAAGATGTCATATAGAATTGCGATCACTGCTTTAATGTTTGATTGGGTGAGATTTATTTGTTCGAGACTTTTGATCTATTGTAGCAATGAGTCTAACTCGGCTGACTGTCGTTTACACTTCTGAGCTCCGAATTTGATAACGAGACCTCGTAGAAAGGCTTTATGGGCTAGCCATACCATGGACTGATCAACGATAAATTCACAGTCTTGAAAAAGTTCCTAACCTCGGATAAAATTTGATTTTCATATTATAGGTTAGTTAAGAGATGAGTTCAGTCTCCGTAGGTAACGATTGGTCCAGCGGGACTGGGGTAACAGTTTGAGAGATATAGGGGCATGGTCTAGCCAGGTAATGAGACCTATGTGGGATTCTGAGGTTGCTAACAAGGTTTGTTTGTCATAAAAAGGTCAATCCGAGAGTAGGAACCATTGGCATGAGAGTAGAAGGTATAGACACGCTCAACGTCATGCATGCACCTCCAGGGATCGTATAGGTTTTCATTATTAAAAAATGAAGAGAGAGCTGATGGTCTATGTCTCCCTGGATTGGTGAAGTCCAGAGTGGGATCTGGGATGTCATTAAAGTCTCCACATATGACCAATGGGGTGTTTTGATATGGACTCAATTTATTCCTAAAGTTTTTGCTGGGCGGTGTTGGGTGCATAGGCATTCACTAGGGTTAGGGAGAGATTGTCAACAGTGGCAGATAAAATTATAAATCTGCCCTCCTCATCTGTGTCTACTTGGTGTAGAACAAAAGATACTTTGGCGTTTATGGCTATCATTATCCTACATTTTTTGTTTTGGCGTTGGCATAAAAATAGTGGGAATATTTTTTGTGTCTACAGGATGGAGATTTAATGCTGGAAAAGTCAGTTTCTTGGATGCATAGTATGTCTGCATTTTGGGAACATGCTTCCTTGCAGATTTCTCTTAAATAAGGGAATTGAGGCCTTTAGCATTGATAGAGGTAATTGTGAGGGACATATTTTTAGTTTTGGTAGCTGGTCCAGGTGAAGTTGAGTCCTATAGCACCTATATACTATAGCACTAAGTACAACACAATAATGTAAAAACAAAATGTCACACTGTAGTAATGAAATGTAAGGTATATGAACAGATAGAATTGAATGTTAGAGAAACACTTATTACACTGTAGTATGTGATTCAATTATTGTAGTAAATGAATGTATGACAAGAACACCTCATGCAAACAAAGATAACAAGTAGAAAAATAAAAAGGTCAAGAAATACATAACCTGGGAGGTGTTGTAGAACTACAGTTATCTGAGTGTGCTTAGCACAGTGGCTGGTATAATGGTAATCAAACAGTTCGCCCAGGTAGGATAATTCCATGCTGGAGAAAAGTAACTTTGTGATACTGGTTATCTGTTGTCCGCCTGTTTTGGTTGAGGATTTGGAGGTGATGAGTGAGTGGGGTGGTTACGTGATGACTGAGAGGCAGCCGAGATGGGTAGCAGGCCCCAGTTGGTAAGCTTTTTGTATCCATCCTTAGGGGATAATATTTGAATGATTTTTTGTTGGTAAGTTGGCAGTAAGTGGCAATAATTTGGTGGGGTATGATGTGACTGGAGCGAATCCCCTGCACATCTCCATTGTGGCGGGTGATAAATCCACAAAAAGGGATATTTTGGCGTAGGGAGCAGGAAGAGGTCTGAGGGCTCTGGCAGTGTATACAATTTGCTCTTTTACGTGGAAAAAATGCACTCTGGCCAATACATCTCTAGGAGTGTCTGAGGGTAGGTGGTCTGGTTTTGCAATTCTGTGTCCCCTGTCGAGGAGCATGTCTCGGGGAGAAAGATTATGGATTATAGTGGTGAAAAACTGTTGTAGGTATTTTTTCAGTTTGTTAAGAGGTACTGACTCGGGAATACCTCTAAATTTTATGTTGTTTCGTCTAGTTCTGCAAGTTTACATTTGATTCTTGGATTTCATCTGAATGATGGTCATGTGCGTCCAGGAGTTCATTGTGAGCTTAGCCCATTTCAGTTATACAGTATCTCACAAAAGTAAGTAAACCCCTCACATTTTTGTAAATATTTTATTATATCTTTTCATGTGACAACACTGAAGAAATGGCACTTTGCTACAATGTCAAGTAGTGAGTGTACAGCTTGTATAACAGTGTAAATTTGCTGTCCCCTCAAAATAATGCAACACACAGCCATTAATGTCTAAACTGCTGACAACAAAAGTGAGTACACCACTAAGTGAAAATGTCCAAATTGGGCCCAGATAGCCATTTTCCCTCCCCAGTGTCATGTGAGTTGTTAGTGTTACAGGATCTCAGGTGTGAATGGGGAGCAGGTGTGTTAAATTTGGTGTTATCACTCACTCTCTCATACTGGTCACTGGAAGTTCAACATGTCACCTCATGGCCAAGACCCTGAAAGTGAGCTGCAGCATGGTGGCCAAGACCATAGACCATAACAGGACAGGCTCCACTCAGAACAGGCCTGGCCATGGTCTACCAAAGGAGTTGAGTGCATCTGCTCAGCTTCATATCCAAAGGTTGTCTTTGGAAAATAGGTGTATGAGTGCTGCCAGCATTGCTGCAGAGGTTGAAGGGGTGGGGGCGGTCAGCCTGTGAGTACTGAGACCATGCGCAGCACACTGCATCAAATTGATCTGCATGGCTGTCATCCTAGAAGGAAGACAATGCACAAGAAAGCCTGCAAACAGTTCGCTGAAGACAAGCGGACTAAGGACATGGATTACTGGAACCATGTCCTGTGGTCTGATGAGACCAAGATAAACGTATTTGGTTCAGATGGTGTCAAGCATGTGTGGTGGCAACCAGGTGAGGCGTACAAAGAAAAGTGTGTCTTGCCTACCGTCAAGCATGGTAGTGGGAGTGTCATGGTCTGGGGCTGCATGAGTGCTGCTAGCACTGGGGAGCTACAGTTCATTGAGGGAACCAGGAATGCCAACATGCACTGTGACATACTGAAGCAGAGTATGATCCCCTCCCTTTGGAGACTGGACCACAGGGCAGTATTCCAACATAAAAACCCCAAATACACCTCCAAGATGACCACTGCCTTGTAAAAGAAGCTGAGGGTAAAGGTGATGGACTGGCCAAGCATGTCTCTGGACCTAAACCCTATTGAGCATCTGTGGGGCATCCCTAAATGGAAGGTGGAGGAGCGCAAGGTCTCCAATATCCACCAGCTCCATGATGTCCAGTGGCAACCTGTGAAGCTCTGGTAAACTCCATGCCTAAGGGGGTTAAGGCAGTGCAATAAAATAATGGTGGCCACACAAAATATTGACACTTTGGGCCCAATTTGGATATTTTAACTTTGGGGTGTACTTACTTGTTTCTAGCGGTTTAGACATTAATGGCTGTGTGTTGAGTTATTTTGAGGGGACAGAAAATTTACACTGTTATACAAGCTGTACACTCACTACTTTACATTGTAGCAAAGTGTCATTTCTTCAGTGTTGTCACATGAAAAGACGTAATAAAACATTTACAAAATTGTGAGGTGTGTACTCACTTTTGTGAGATATTGTATGTTCCTCCACTGATTCAATTCGATCTTCCAGGCATTCAAGCCTGTCATGTATTTGTTAGAGCAATAACTGTAGCTCTCTATGGGGGTTTTGCTAGAGCAGTTGAATGGAGATGAGGAAATCCTCTTACCTCTGTCGGTTTGTGTGTCTGCAGGTTTAGGAGTTGGGGGAGGTAGTCCATTGCTTCTATTTCTCCCCTCTCCACAAGCTCCAATAGTTCTGGCTGCTGTGGTGGTCGTTCAGAGCTTGGCTGGTCTTGTGCTGTGCCTGAGGGAGAAGTGCACCATCTTGGCCAGATTGCAGCTCCATGGGGCTAAAATATTGTGTTAGAGGAAGAGGATTTTGCCTCCAAGACATGCCTGTGTTCCCCCGGTACTCTCCCCTTTCAGGACGAGGGAGAGGGGAAGAGATAGTCACTGTCTGTTGCCTTGCATCACTGCCGTGAAGAGGAGTTTGGGAACCAAGCACCCATCCCAGTCTGCGGCTAGCTACGCCCCTCCCATCTTTCTGGTTTTTGAGGGGTGGCACTGTTAAAATCTCTTTATTTAGTCATTGCCATTATTATTATACAGGATTTATACAGTGCCAAGAGTTTGCGCAGCACTTTACAAAGTGAGGGCAGAGAGTACATTTACAAAACAATTCATTACAAGAGGAATCAGAGGGCCCTGCTTGTTACAGTAGATCTTATAATTTAAAAGGGAGGATCAAGTGATACAAAAAGGTAATAGCTGTAGGGGAAGAGCTGATGGAGAAAATGAAAAAAAAAACTTTGCTGGACAGAGGCAGGATAGTCTTCTTTAAAGATTTGGGTTTTCAGGGATCACCTAAATGTGGACAGAGTAGGACATAGTTGGACCGATTGTGGTAAGGAATTCCAGAGAATGGGAGAGGCTTTGGAGATGTCCTGGAGTCATGGTATGGCTTAAACTATTTCTGAGGAATTTAAAGGGATTTTAAAGGTCCCATAGCGTAATCTGAGTTTGCCTTCTCTTAGCTGAATGTGACTAGAATGACTTGAAAACCTCCCATGGAAACCTTTCAAAGGCATGTATATAAGTTATTCAGAGGTTTTCAATACAAGGAGGCTGTGATAATAAGCCATTTGTACAGTTGTATTTTCATCTTTACTATAGTTTATGTCCGAAAGTGAGAATGAGGACATGAAATAAACAATAAAATGTCAGTCAAGAACATTTCAGCTCATTTTTCCATCAGGAATTGTGTTACATCTTTAAGGACTGGTTCACACTGCTGTGCTGTCCGACATCGAATATGATTCACACTGCACTGTAGTGCAAATCACATGCAATGTCTGTGTGATGCAAATCCAGCCATCCAGATTGTATGGCTGAATTTGCATCGCATTCAGGCCAAACTCGCACAGGACCCTTTTTTTGGTTCACAGCAGAATCGAATCGCATGGGTGTTCACATGGAGTGCACCCACAAATCATCTATTAAGGATTTAAATATTAGTCAAACATCTTGAGGAAGATTTTGCAAAATAATGCAGAATAGACAATTACATCAAATTGAAACAAATAACACACTTTGACAACATCAAAAATATTTCAGATGAAAACACCCCCCCACCCAAAAAAATACAATAAACCAAAAGTAAAAATAAAAAAACTTGCTCTAAAACACAACTGTTTTGCAGACATAACAAACAAAGTTAAAAAAAAGAGAAAATACATGTGTTATACACTCCATAAGGACTCCCAAATGTACTCTTGACACGCACACACTATTATGCAATCTTGCCGCTTTTCAGGGCAATGTAAAGAATGCTACCTGCAAGCTTTATATAACATAGGTTTGCCTGCTAATGAGGCAATTGAAAACACATGCACAGTTCATGAAACACACAAAAATGCAAGTTCACCCAATGTAGAGACAGAACTTCAAAGTGGGTACACTTGTTAAGGATATCCTTAAATTACTAACCCAAAAAACACACTCTCTGAACATGCCCCCAAAAAAAGTGCGGTTCACACACAAAAAAGAAGAATAAAAAAAAAAAGCAAAGTCCCTGAGCATGCCCAGACCAACCCAAATGCATTTCACACACCAAAAGGCACAGGAAAAAAAATCAAACTCCCTGAGCATGCCTAGACCAAACTAAATGCAGCCAGCACAAAATAAGCCACCCCTGTCTAAAGTTAAGCACATCATCCAGCATGTTACAAAATTACTGATGGGACAAACACCCCCCTGGTCCAAAGGGGCAAACAAAGAGCCTAACATGGGCAAAAGTTATAAAACAAATACCATTGCAGTCTATGGGAACTGACTTGTTAATTTTGCTAGTCCCTACTTGGCTGGCGTATCTTCTAATTGTTGGCCTTAAAATGGATACAGGGGCTCAGGGACCACCCTAAGGGACATATATCAATGTTACCAATTTGGACAACCACAAAAACGAAACAAGGAGACGTGCCTTTAAAAATGCTAAATTTCTGAAAAGCTAGTAACATGGGGGGGGACTTACTTTGGCTGTAAAGTGGTGCATCTGTAGCGTGTATTCAAAATGCTGCTTCAAAGGTTTACGGCTTTAGAGAAAAGTTACAAATCTACATTGCAGCTGCAAGATTTAAAAAAAAAAATAGCCTGCCCCCCCCAATACATACAAGGTCATTTGGGTCTGTTAAGGCTTAAAATGAGAACCCCCACGTAAAAAAATCCCACCCCAAACAAAAAAAATTTTATGCCCCTCCCAAACACTAACAAACTCCTAGCCAAACACACAGCAAGCCAGCCCATGAAAGGGGGTGTAGGAGGGGCTCGGGCACACCAAAACCACCTTGTTCCCATATTCAGGAGGACAAGGGCCTCTTCCACACAACCCTAGGCTGGGGTTGTGGGGGGCTGCAGACAGGGGGCTTTACAGAATGTGGAAAGCCCCTTTAAATTAGTGGGTACAAGGTGTTTTGTGGTTGGTATTGGGCTGAGCCCAACATGTCCCAAAGGCAGCCAGCTATGTTGAGTGGATGTGGTCTTGTATGGTTCAGGAGGGGGTTGGGGTATTGCTCTTCTCGCCCCATTCCTAGCTGGCCATGTTGTATGCTCTGAAAAAGGATGTGGTTTGTATTGATGAAGGCAGCTCCCAGCCTTTGGAGAATGTAATGGAGTGTGGAGTTCCCCTTTAAAAGCAAAAGTTAGCCAAATAAATCATATGCATTAGAAGGGGGAGATAAGAGCATTGTAGAATGGAGTGTGGAGTTCCCTTTTAAAAGCAAAAGCTAGCCCAAGGAAATCATAAGCATTATAAGGGGAGGTTAAATGCCCTTTTAGGAGGAGCTAGAGAAGCAAGAGTCTTTTTACATAATTTTAACAAGGTGCATGTCGGCAACGTGCTAAACATGCTAACATGACCTGTGTGCAAATATCTTTAAATACGTAAAGGTGAATCGGCGTAAAAAAAAAAATTGTCACGTTCAGAGGTGCGCCCATTCAACCCATGCAATTGCATATACGTTGCTTGACATTTACTAAGATTTTGGCCGCGCAGTGAACAAATGCATTTGAACGAGCGCAAGAGCCGCTTGCGCATGTGCAGTGCTTTCATTGATCTTGTGCTGTTCTAAACATACTTGCAGGCACAGCAGGCTTGCTCGGAAAAAGTTACTTTCTTATTCTATTTTGGGCATATTTGTTACTTGGGCATTTGTTACTAAACTTCCTTACATCACCCCATAATATTGGCACCCCCATCTTCTGTTAATATTGAATTAAAGATGCGCACAGATTGCATTTTCCCGTGCGCAGAGATCACTATAGTAAATGGGGGATTTGCGCTCTGTTTCCAGCACACCGTTTTGTAAATATGAAAATGTGCTGTGCGCCTCTACTGATGGCGCATGGCTTTCGGGAATCAGCCCCAATATGAGCTTATATATTTTTATTTCTGCTAATAGTTTAGTAACGTTAATTTGAAGAGTTTCATTAAATTCCTTATAATGGGACAGCTTTAAGTAGACCAGAAATACTATTTCCCATGCTTTGATAGTGTATGTTTTCATATTTCATGCACTTATTTGAAAACATTGGTGCATACTATTAATTATACTGATAAGCCTGAGGTGTACTTATCTAGATGTTAAGAAAAGTATACTTTGAAATACATTTTCAGTCTTTGCTGTGTGATTTGCAGTTACTGTAGTTATACGGTTGAATTACTACATAAAGTAACAAAAAAATAATAGTTTTTCTGGCAATAAAAGTAATGAATTGCTCAAAACCAGAAGCCTTTAAAAGCATTTCACGCAACAGCTGTCATAAAATGTATGTTATTGCTGCCGTGAATTAACACTTCGGGAGTACATTATTGACTTTAATATAAATAATTGTCTTCGTGTTTCACTATCACATCCTCCTTCACATGTTCTGTATCCTATTTTATTGCCGTCTTAGTGGACTTTATTCTTAAATTACCAAAATGTTCTTAGTAACTGTTTATTTAGGCTTTAACACACACTACTTTTTTACTATCCGTTTTTACTATTTTGATCATATAAAATATATAGTTAATTGGGATCCTCTCATTTATATTGTCTTGCTTAAAATAACCATAATAGGCAACTCATATAATATATATATATATATATATATATATATATATATATATATATATATATATATATATATATATATATATTTAAAATATATAATTATTTTAACCTGTTTATTTAGAAATATAATTTTAACCCTTTATACCAGGTGTCAGCAACCTATGGCCTGCACCCGGCCCAGCTAAATGTCCAGCCCATCAGCGCGTATGATGAATTCACATGCACTCGGCCCGTGTACATTTTACCCCCGGATGGCTTTCTTGGGATAACAATTGATGTGGCTAAGAAGCCGCTCAGCTGTTATTCCAAGCAGCGGGAGGGGACAACCTAGGCTCTCCCATCAACTTGGCATTTTGAATGCTTTTAAGTGCAAAGGAGGGATTTGGGGTCTTTTTTTAACCACTTCCGGACCAGCCGCCACAGTTTTACTGTGGCGGGTTGGCTCGGCTGGGCAAATAGACGTTACTTTAGCGTGTGCCGAAGCAAGTGCCTGGCAGGCGCAATGACCGCTGGGCACCCGCGATCGCTCATGACAGAGCGAGAACCAGGATCTGTGTGTGTAAACACAAATACAGATTCTTTCAGGGGAAAAGAGACAGATTGTATGTTCATGCTAAGTATGAATACCGATCTCTCTCTCCTCTTAGACAGTCCCATCCCCCTACAGTTAGAACACACCTAGGGAACACAGTTAACCCCTTGATCGCCTCCTAGTGTTAACTCCTTCCCCGCCAGTGACATTTACACAGTAATCAGTGCGTTTTTATAGCACAGATCGCTGTATAATTATCAATGGTCCCAAAAATGTGTCAAAAGTGTCTAATTTGTCCTCCACAATATCGCAGTCCCTATAAAAATTTGCAGATCACTGCCATTACTAGTAAAAAAAAATAATAATAATAAAAATGCCATAAATCTATCCCCTATTTTGCAGATGCTATAACTTTTGCGCAAACCAATATACGCTTATTACGATTTTTACCAAAAATATGTAGAAGAATATCATATCAGCTTAAACTGAGGGAAAAATTCGTTTTGTTGAAAAAAAATGTGGGATATTTATTATAGCAAAAAGTCAAAGATATTGCATTTTTTTAAAAAATTGTCGCTCTTCTTTGGTTTATTGCGCAAAAAATAAAAACCGCAGAGGTGATCAAATACCACCAAAAGAAAGCTCTATTTGTGGGAAAAAAAGGACGTAAATTTTGTTTGGGCTCAGCGTCTAGTATATCAGTTGTCTCCAGGGATACAAGGATAGGCTCTGCAGCCTTGTGATTGTCCTGAAGCCATACCCACTGGGTTCATGGGCTCAATTCAAATTGATTTTTTTACATATTTGAACAGGCATACATTAGGTTATTTATATAGTGATATATACAGTGGGGAAAATTATTTGATCCCCTGCAGATTTTGTAAGTTTGTCCACTTACAAAGAAATGAAGGGTCTATAATGTTTATCATAGGTGTATTTTGAATGATAGAGACAGAAGATCAACCAAAAATCCAGAAAAAGCACATGATACAAATGTTATAAATGGAGTTGCATTTTAATGAGTAAAATAAGTATTTGATCCCGAAGCAAAACATGACTTAGTACTTGCTGGAGAAACCCTTGTTGACAAACACAGAGGTAAGACGTTTCTTGTAGTTAGTGACCAGCCTTGCACACATCTCAGGAGGAATTTTGGTTCACACTTAATAGATCTTCTCTAAATCCTTAAGGTTTCTTGGCTGTCACTTGGCAACTCGAAGTTTCAGCTCCCTCCATACATTTTCTCTAGGATTAAGGTCTAGAGACTAGCTAGACCACTCGATGACCTTGATGTTCTTCTTGAGCCACTCCTTTTTTGCCTTGGCGGTTTGTTTTGGGTCATTATCATGCTGGAAGACCCATCCATGACCCATGTTCAGTGTTCTGGCTGAGGGAAGAAGGTTCTCATCCAAAGTTTTATGATACATTCGCCCCTTAATGTGGCAAAGTCGGTCTGTACCTTTAGCAGAAAATCAGCCCCAAAGCATAATGTTTCCACCCCGTGCTTAACTTTAGGCATGGTGTTCTTAGGGTCATAGTCAGCAATTTTCTTCCTCCAAACACAACGAGTCCCCCTCCTCAAGAAGGCACATGTACAGTCATGCCGGAAAACATCTAAATGATTCAGAAAAGGATTGGAAGAAAGTGCTGTGGTTAGATGAGACCAAAATTGAGCTCTTTGGCATTAACTTGACATGCTGTGTTTGGAAGGGGAAAAAAATGCTGGCTATGACTGTAAGAATACCATCCCTACAGTCAAGCACAGAGGTGGAAACATGATGCTTAGGGGCTGTTTCTTTGCTAAAGGTACAGGCCAACTTTGCCGTATTGAGGGGCCAATGGACGGGCCATGTATTGTAAAATCCTGGGTGAGAACCTTCTGCACTCAGCTAGAAGACTGAAGATGGGTCGTGGATGGGTCTTCCAGCATGACAATGACCCAAAAAATACTGCCAATGCAACAAAGGAGTGGCTCAAGAAGAAGCACATTAAGGTCATGGAGTGGCCTAGTCTACAGACCTTAATACTATAGAAAATTTATGGAGGGAGCTGAAACTTCAAGTTGCCATAAGACAGCCAAGGAACCTTAAGAACTTAGAGAAAGTCTGTAAAAAAGAGTGGACCAAAACTCCTCCAGAAATGTGTGCAAATCTGGTAACCAACTGCAAGAAACGTCTTACCTCTTTACTTGCCAACAAGGGTTTCTCCACTAAGTGCCAGGTCATGTTTTGCTTGGGGGTCAAATGCTTATTTTACTCACTGAACTGCAACTCAATTTATAGCATTTGTACCGTGTTTTTTCTGGATTTTTGGTTGATATTCTGTCTCTATCATTTAAAATGCACCTATGATAAAAAAATATAGATCCTTCATTTCCCATTAAGTGGGCAAACTTACAAAATCTGCAGGGGATCAAATAATTATTTTCCCCACCGTATATATACACGAATGAACATACAAGGATATGTTTCCCAGTTATTTATTCAACAGAAATATAAATCCACTATATTGTGAAACGTATTGGGACACTTGCCTTTACACACACAAACTTTTTTTTTTTTTAAATCCTGTTTTATTGAAAAAATCACATTAAAAAAATGCACAAACAAGGACTGACATAGCCAACATATACGCAGTCCTTATATTTACCTCATTTGTACAATAATCCACAAAGTAAACAAAGAAGAAAGACATCAATAGAGCACGCTCCTTCGTCAAAGGGATGTTCGAGAGTTTTCTCTTTTTTCCTATGAGAAACTGCCTGCGATGGAAAGAGGGAGACCCTGGGTCCAGAGGACAGAACATACTCCCATTGACTATCTGACAATGGCCCAACCTCTTCCTCCCATTTTATCCTGTTTTTGTCTTCTGCCCTGTCCCCCTGGACTGAAATTCTCAAATTACTATATATAACAGAAATTAAACCTTTCGTGGATTCTGCATCGACCAGCTTTCTCAGAGAGGACATATCACTCCATAATGGCTCCTTTCCGTTAAATTGTGCATCTAGGGCATGCCTTAATTGCAGGTATCTGTAAAATAAACGGTTGGGGATCGCAAATTCATTTACTAGCTCCTGGAATGTTTTCAGTCTCCCTGCCTTATAAAGCTGCGGCAAATAATGGATGCCCTGGCGGTCCCACTCCTCGATCTTCCCCATTATTTTTAGTTCATTGAGCTTATTATTATCCCAAATTGGGGAGAACTCCGAGAAGTCCACATACCCCATTATTTTTTTAACCTTAACCCAACTCTTGGCCATCATCCGAGTAGTAGGACATCTAGTGTCAAAGGAGTCCGCCTCCAGCGCTTCTACTATGGTATCATGATTAGTGTCATTTAATAATACTTTATTCCCTGCTACCCAATTTCTGGGCCTATTACTCCCTCCCACATGCTGGACTTGAGATGCCAAGAAGTAGCATCCTGGTTCCGGCACTCCCAACCCACCCTTCTCACCCGGTCGCTGAAGCGCCTGCAAGCCAATCCTTGCTACCCCACCCTTCCAAATCAACTCTCTAAATATGCTATCCATTTTATTAAACCAGCGTTTAGGAATCCAAACTGGTGAGTTGTGTAAAATATATCGAATTTGCGGCATCCAAACCATTTTTATCAAATTGCAGCGCCCAGCGACCAAAAGAGGCAACCGTCCCCACACCCGACATTTCTGTTTAAGTTTTTTCATAAGTGGAACTAGGTTTTCTGTAATATATTGCTCCGGATCCCTTGAAATATTAATCCCCAGATATTTCAACTGACTTACTACCTTAATTTGTGAAATTTGATGTGGGAGGGGCTCCGTCAGAGGGTCTATTGGCAATATTGCTGACTTTTCCCAATTAATTTTTAACCCGGAAAAATGGCCAAAGTCCTTGATTATCCCCATAGCCGTCCTCAAAGAGTCCTGTGTATCCCCAGGAATAACAAAATATTGTCCGCGTACATTGCTATTTTCTCCTCTCCCCTCCTTCTTCTGAACCCCTGTATCCCCTGAGAAGCCCTTATGGCAGCGGCCAATGGCTCCATTGCTAGGGCAAATAGGAGGGGTGACAAAGGGCACCTCTGCCTAGTGCCCCTTCTTAATTGAAACCACTCTGAACACTCCCTGTTGACTCTGATCTTTGCTCTTGGCTTGTCATATAATAAACTCAGCCAATGGACAAGGCTGGGGCTAAATTGAAGTTCTGCTAGTACCTTCCAGATATAATGCCATTCCAGGCAGTCAAATGCCTTGGTTGCATCTAATGAGAGAAGAGCTCTCTTACCACTATTTACTATGGGGATCTGCATATTTAAATATACTCGTCTTATGTTCGTACTTGTAGATCTGTCCGAGATAAACCCAGTTTGATCTATATAGATTAGCTTTGGAATTATTTTCTTTAGCCTTGTTGCCAGGGCTTTTGCCAGAATCTTCATGTCCGAACATAATAACGATATCGGTCTATATGATGCCACATCTAACGGATTTTTCCCCTCCTTCAGCAACATTATTATAATGGCTTCTGTCATAGATGCAAGTAGACTACAGTCCTTCTTAGTTCCATTAAACACCTCCAAAAGCATGGGGAGTAGAATCTCCCCATATTTTTTAAATATTTCTATGGGTAGGCCGTTGGGACCAGGGGCTTTCTGGTTTGCCATATCTGCCACAACCCTTTGTAACTCTTTGAGTGTTAATGGAGCCTCTAGCATTTCCCGATCTTCTTTCGCGAGGGGGGTTAACTTTAGCTGCCCAAAGAAGTCTCCCATTTACCCAATCACATCTCTTTGTGCCAAGCTATATAGGTTTTTAAAGTATTCCCCGAATTCTTCTAATATTTCTGGGTTAGTTTTTTTTATTATTCCCTCTTTCCCTTCAATCGGTATGGTGTTTGGGGGCCATTGGCCCTAATAATCAGGGCCAAAGTCTTCCCAACACACTCCCCCTCGCAGACGAACTTCCGTTTTTGAAATAATTTTTTCCTCTCCATCTTTTCCAAAACCAATCTACCATACTCATTTTGCCTCTCCACCCACGCCTCGTGATTAGATGGGGTTGGTGACTCAATGTACTGTTCTTCCGCTCTTCTAACCCTCTCCTTTACTTTTAGTTCTTCTGTTTGTGATTGTTTCTTAATGTGGGAAATTTTTTAAATTAGGACTCTTTGGAGAAAGGCCTTCAGGGAATCCCAAACTATCCCTAATGGAGCAGTGCCTAAATTTAGGTTTACGAATTCCACCAACCTTTCCATAATGGTACTTGTATCCTCAATAATCTCGAGCCAAAAGGGATTTACTTTCCAGTCTCCATTATTAAAACATCTCTCACCCTTTAAATCAATTGTCACTGGTGAGTGGTCCGAAATCCCCCTTGGCTCATAGACTATTTCCTCCACTACGTTCAGCGCTTCCTCGTTGCCCAGCGCTCAATCTATTCTGGACAGGGTGGCGTATGTCCTGGAGTGACAAGAATATTGTCTCACCTCAGGATGCCTCCTTCTCCAGATGTCCACCAATCCCACCTCATCGCAATATTGTTAAAGAGGACTCTTGTGTGTTCCTCTACCGAACTTTTTTGGTGGGAACCTGTCTATTCCATTATTCATAGCCATGTTGAAATCTCCGACCGCTATTACTGGGACCCCTGGAAAACCCGCCATAAATCCAGTCAGGTCATCCAAAACCTCCCTCCCAAATGGGGGAGGAATATAGATGTTAGCTAATACATATTTCCTGTTTTCAATTAGACAATAGAGAAAATTATACATATACGTCCAAATACATCCACCTTACTCTGGCTGCAGGAGAAAGCCAACCCTGACTTTATCAAAATACTCACACCCCTTGAATAAGAGGTATGAGTAGAGTGATACTTTGTCTGAAATTTCTTATGATCCATTAACTTAATTGAATCCTTATCCAAGTGTGTCTCCTGCAGGCAGAGTATTTTGAACCTCCCCTTATCTGCCATAGAGAGGATCGCCTGCCTTTTCAAGTTATCTTTTACTCCCCGAACGTTCCAAGAACATATAGTAATCTTCTTCTTTAAACTCCGGGTTCTGTTACAGCCACCTCTGTCGTACATCATACAGTAGGTCCTATATCCTTATATCCCTTAGCAAAATTAAACCACCTCTTATTGTGACTCCTGTGATTCTTGTGAAATGAGCTTCCACCTACCCCTCCCACCCTTACCACAAAACCTACATTCCACCCCTCCCACCACCCACCCATCCGCCCCACCCCCCCCCACCCCCTTCTATTTTTTACCCCATTGCCCAATTTTGGGCCTACCCCTATGGCTTCTATTGTGACCGGCCACATTACTTAAGGTGAAAAAAAAAAGAACTGCAACCCCCGGACCCAGTAAGAGGCGAGCTATCCCCATTATTGCCATTGTGCATATAAACAAACAAATTTACATACTCCCTCCATCCCCACTCCCCCGTTCATTTATATATATGTGTATATTACTATTAAAAAAAAAAAAAGGGAAAACAGGGAAAGAGAGTCCTCTGTTGACTTCTAAGTTCCTTGCTTTTCTACGTTTCCTCTTCTCGCTGTGCTTCATTTTTTTCTAACCAAGTTGCAACTTCGGTGGGAGTGTCTTCTTAGCTGTTGAAGCTTGCGCTTGCATTCCAAAAATTTTGCTCTCTGCCTCTGGAGCTCAGGGGAAAAGTCAGGATAAATTGAGATCCTTGCGCCTCTATATTGAATATTCTTCATCTCTCTTGCCTTCCGGAGGATAGTGGTTTTATCCTTAAAACATAGCAGCTTGAAAATCAGGGGTCTTGCATATCCCCCCGGAGACCGAGTCCTGGTAGCCACTCTATGCGCACGCTCAATGGAAAAAAATTCTGAGAGTGATTCCTTCCCAAAACTCTCCTTTAACCAATCTTCCATAAATTTTACAGGATTAAGTTGCTTTTTCATAACTGAGACTTCCTGTCTTAAAGGAAAAACATCATCCTCCATCTGACAAATCCTGTCTTCCAGGGCTACTGTCCGGGTACAAACCACTTGCATTTCATTTTTTACCGCCAATAATTCATCTTTAATACTTTTCATTTGTACGGATAAATCAGTGATAGATGATTTGCAGCTATTAACTGCTAGGAGAATGTCTTTCAATGATGGCTCCTTCTCGACTGCTGGTGCTAATACGTCATCTCCTAATTCCATGCTCGGGCCAGAACCCCCCTCCATCGTTCCACTCGCCCCTGGATCCAATGGTAAGTTCACAGCTGCACCCCCGATAGGGGCTAGGCTTCTCCTCCCAGGCTGGCTAGATTGATGCTGTGACCCCCCCTGCATGGCTGCTCTTTTTAGGTGTCAAGCTTGCGGATTGGTTTGGTGTATAGGCGAACCGTTCGAATTTGGAAGCCACCTGGCTTCCTTTTTCTTTGGGGTTTCGCTGTGCTAGGGCCCCTGTGCCTTCCTGTGCTGATGCCTCCTCCTGCCCCTTCTTTCTGGTCATGTTGACCCGACTGCTTCAGTATGTACCACCCGACAGGGATTACCACAGCCTCACTCCCCCTAAGAAACTGCGCTTTTTCTCCACTGGCTGAGCAGTTATAAATGTCCTGACCATGTAAGGGGGATCACGTTGCCATGCAGGGTAACACCAACATTCCCTATGTGCCCCCCAGATCACAATGATGCGGGTGACTCACCCCTCCAATCTAGGGCTGATGAAACACAGGTCTGCGTGGTTCATACAGCTGCCACAGCCGCTCACGCTCGATCCCGGGCAGGCGCGCTCCCCTCTCTCTCACACCGGCAGCGCGCAGCTGTCAGTCCTCCCGGGAGAGCTTCGAGCGCGAGGATTCTTCCGACACTGACACCGTCTCTCCTCCCCACCTTCCACAGCGTCTGTCGCACTAATTGTAGCAGGGACTACAAGATCCAGGCAAACGGCATTTCCCTCTCCACTTTACCCTATAATATCCAGCGTGGGAGTGGGGATTGAGCAGGGACTGGGTCCGGCTACACCACTCTCCCTCACCTCAGCATCCGGTCACGCCCCCACACATAAACTTTAATGTCATCTCAGTCTTAGTCCGTAGGGTTCAATATTGAGCTGGCCAACCCTTTGCAGCTATAACAGCTTCAACTCTTCTGGGAAGGTTATTATTTGGTGAAGGAGAGATTATGGTGTTGTTTTTTTTTCATCTGTTGGGTTTGGCCCCTTAGTTCCAGTGAAGGGAACTCTTAAGGCATTAGCATACTGTCAGAAACCATGAAATCAGACCGAGACAGAAGTACAGTTAAATCACACTTGTTTAATAACAAAAGTAAAAAGAACAAGCATAGTCAAAAAATAGCCAAAGTTCAGTGACCGGAACGGTCAGCCAGCCAAGCCAGAAGTCAGAGATCAATGTAGTGGAACAGCAAGCAGGATCTGGAGCCAGAAGGGATGTCAGCAAAGCCAGTCTTGAACACAATCACAGGAGAAAGTTTGGTATGTTGACCAAGGCAAAGGCAGAGCTCCTCTGGACTGGACGGCTTAAGTAGGCAGGACTGAGGAGCAGCTGAGAAACTGTGGAGAGATAGTAGCTGGGAATTAGCCAACAGTTGAGCAGCCAGCTCAGAGAAGGAAGGGCTTAGCCCAGCCCTGACAGTACCCCTTCCTCAATGACCCCTCCCCCTTGGAGGACCACCAGGCTTGAGGGGTAAAAATCTATGGAAATCACGGAGGAGGACAGAGGCATGCACATCCGAGGATGAGACCCAAGAGCGTTCTTCCGGACCGTACCCTTTCCAATGCACCAGGTACTGTATGGGCCCACGGAACCTACGGAAGTCAACAATGGACTGCAGTTCATACTCCTCATGGTTCTCAACCTGTACAGGGTGAGGACATGGCACCGAGGTGGTAAAGCGGTTGAAGACCAAAGGTTTCAATAAGGAGACATGAAATACATTTGAAATACGCATATTAGAAGGAAAGTCTAATGCGTAAGCCATTGGGTTAATCCTGCAAAGAGTACGGAAAGGCCCAATAAACCGAGGTGTGAACTTCACTGAGGGAGTACAAAGTCAGAGGTTGTGAGATGACAGCCAGACCCTGTCCCCAACCTGGTAGGAAGGCGCAGGCACGCGTCTGCAGTCAGCAGTCAGTAGCATGTCGCAAAGCCTCTTGGACTTGTGCCCCGGTAGAATGAAGACCACGGAGATGCTCCTCTAAAGCAGGAATATTCTGCGGAACAAACGAGTCAGGCAACATGGAAGGTTGGAAACCATAATTCGCCATAAACTGGGATAATCTCGAAGCAGAATTCAAGGCACTGTTGTGAGCAAACTCTGCCCATGGTAATAGGTCTGACCAGTTGTTATGATGGTCAGAAATATAGCAACGTAGGAATTGCTCCAAGGGTTGATTGGCATGTTCTGTGGTCCCATTAGACTGCGGGTCATACGCAGAGGAGAAAGCAAGCTGAATTCCCAACTGTGCACAAAAGGCTCGCCAAAACCGGGACACAAACTGACTACCCCTGTCCGAGACAATCACCTTGGGTAGCCCATGTAAGCGAAAGATCTCCACAGCCAAATTGGAAGCCAGTTCCTTAGAAGTGGGCAACTTCTTAAGTGGAATACAATGACACATCTTTGAGAACCAGTGAACCACCATAAGGATAACTGTGTTGCCCTGGGGTTGGGTAACTCCACAATGAAATCCATAGACAGGTGGGCCCAGGGCCTCTCTCCATTGGGTATGGGTTGTAGAAGGCCCACTGGAAGGAGTCGTGGAGCACACACGGAACAGGCAGCTACAAAGGCAGTTACATCAGCACATAGACTAGGCCACCAGAATTGTTTAGAAATGGCCCAAAAGAGTTGATTCTTCCCAGGGTGGCCAGCAGTCTTGGGAGAATAGTAAGTCTGGAGCACGACAGTACGGAGACTCTCTGGGACAAAGCAGTGGTCACAAGGTTTCTCAGGTGGAGCATGGACCTGAGCAGCAAGAATTTTGTCACCCAAAGGAGAAGTGAGACTGGTGCCAACAGTAGCCAGAATACGATCAGGAGGAATCACAGGAAACAGAATCGACTCCAACTTGGAAGTGGAGAAAAATTGTCGTGACAAGGCGTCAGCCCTTACATTCTCAGTACCGGGTAAGAATGAGACAATGTCATTGAAACTTGACAAGAAAAGAGCCCATTGTGCCCTTCTGGGAGAGAGGCGTTTAGCCTCAGACAAGAATGTGAGATTCTTATGATCAGTAAGAATGACAACTGGCACAGTGGTACCTTCGAGGAGATGTCTCCATTCTTTCAGGGCTAAAATGATCGCCAACAGCTCTCTGTCACCAATCTCATAATTGCACTCCACAGGTGACAATTTCTTGGAAAAGTAGCCACAAGGATGCATAGCACTCTCAGAGGTTAGGCGTTGAGACAGAAGGGCGCCAACACCAATCTCACATACATATCCATAATAGATATGTCTTTATGGACCTTGCACTGGTTTGCAGTCATGTTAGAACAGGAAGGGGCCATCCCCAAACTGTTGCCACAAAATTGGGTGCATGAAAAATTGTCCAAAATGTCTTGGTATGCTGACGCCTTAAGAGTTCCCCTTCACTGGAACTAAGGGGCCAAACCCAACCCCTGATTAAAAAAAAAAAACCCACGCCATAATCGCTCCTTCACAAAATAATTTTGAGAGGTGGTACAATACTTTTGGCAATATAGTGTGGATGAGCGAGTTTGGGGTGAAGAAACTTGACTGGCCTCCACAGAGTCCTGACCTCAGCCTGATAGAACACCTTTGGGATGAATTAGAGAGGAGACTGCGAGCCAGGCCTTCTCGTCCAACATCATTGCCTGACCTCACAAATTTGCTTCTGGAATAACGGTCAAAAATTCCCATAGACACACTCCTAAACCTTCTGGACAGCCTTCCCAGAAGAGTTGAAGCTGTTATAGCTGCAATGGGTGGGTAAACTTAACATTGAACCTTATGAACTAAGACTGGGATGCCATTAAAGTTTGCAAGATGTTTGTTTCCTTGCATGAACAACCCATTTCAAATCTCTTGCCATAGTATTTTTATATATTTTTTTTTTTTTGGACAACAAAAAGTTTATTTTCCTGGTGCACCTCCTTTGCAGGTTAAATTGGTGCAATCTTTTTCTGATAAGTATATGCATTCATTATGACACCAGCTGTTGCAAGAGTTATCTGCTGATCACTCAAAATTTCTGAGTTTACTTCTTTAATCATCAAATCATCAAACAAGACACAATAACATCTGCAATCTTCTGAGAATACCATACTATTAGTTACCTGAGGTTTAATGAGGCAAATTCCACCTGCATGCTCCCTGCAATTTTTGGTTCCTAGTCTGAAACACCCGATTCCAACTTTATGAATTTGAAATGATGGTAAATATAGGTGTAACTGGAACCTCTACAAAATTAATAGCTGAACAGCACAGTATACTGTATCTTATGATTCCATATGCAGTCACATGGGAGAGTCTGAATAAATCACTGTGCCATAACTGTTATGAAGAAACATTAATAACTTTTTTATCATGCAATCCAAGCAGAAATATTTAATAAATTGCAAAGGAATGGAACAAAAAATATGCAGAATTTGGCAAACCGCAACCAGCTAAATAGAAATCCTAAGAAATGATTACCATCTAAGGGTCAACAGATGTTTAACAGTAGATCATTCTTGCGTGTAAGCAGCATCTGCCTAGAACCCAATTAGACACCCTGCTTGTGATAACTGCATCATTAACAAATTGATTGCTACATGTTTGCATTGCAAGAGTACTTTCAGCAGCATATGCTTTCTAGGTATTGTTTTTCTCATGTACATCATCATGAATTAAATGATTTAGAGATTGGCTTATGATTCCTTTGAAAGACAGATTTGCATGCTCATTGAACTGCTATTAAATCTGGCCTAACATTAAGAGAACTGAATCCATTTGTAACAGATACATATTAGAGAGAACTAAGAAGATTACTGATTATATGAATTTAATTAGGTAATTATTAGACATACCAGATACAGTTGTGCTCAAAAGTTTACATACCCTGGCAGAATTTATGATTTCTTGGCCATATTTCAGAGAATATGAATGATAACACAAAAACATTTTTCACTCATGGTTAGTGTTTGGCTGAAGCCATTTATTATAAATCAACTATGTTTACTTTTTTTAAATTATAATGACAACAGAAACTACCCAAATTCTACCTACCCGACTTCCCTGATCAAAAGTTTACATACCCTGGTGATTTTGGCCTGATAACATGCACACAAGTTGACATAAAGGGGTTTGAATGGCTATTAATGGTAACCATCTTCACCTGTGATCTGTTTGCTTGTAATTAGTGTGCGGGTAATAAAAGGTCAATGAGTTTCTGGACTCCTGACAGACCCTTGCATCTTTCATTCAGTGCTGCACTGACGTTTCTGGATTATGAGTCATGGGGAAATCAAAAGTATTGTCAAAGGATCTGCAGGAAAAGGTAGTTGAACTGTATAAAACAGGAAAGTAATATAAAAAGACAGCCAAGGAATTTAAAAAGCCAATCAGCAGTGTTCAAACTCTAATCAAGAAGTGGAACTGAGGGGTTCTGTTGAAACCAAACCATGGTCAGGTAGACCAACTAAAATTTCAGCAACAACTGCCAGGAAAATTGTTCAGGATGCAAAGAAAAACCCACAAATAACTTCAGGTGAAATACAGGATTCTCTGAAAACATGTGGTGTAGTTGTTTCAAGATGCATAATTAGGAGGCACTTGAAGAAAAATGGGCTGCATGGTCGAGTCATCAGAAGAAAGCCACTTCTACACAAATGCCACAAAATATCCCACTTACAATATGCCATCACAGAGACAAGCCTCAAACATTCTGGCACAAAGTCATTTGGAGTGATGCGACCAAAATTGAGCTTTTTGGCCACAACCATAAACGCTACATTTGGAGAGTCAACAAGGCCTATGATGAAAGGTACAGAGGTGGATCGCTGATGTTTTGGGGATGTGTGAGCTACAAAGGCACAGGAAATTTGGTCAAAATTTTTGGCAAGATGAATGCAGTATGTTATCAAAAAATACTGGAGGAACATTTGCATTCATCAGCTAGGAAGCTGTGCATGGGACGTACTTGGACATTCCAACATGACAATGATCCAGAAAACAAGGACAAGGACAAGTCGACCTGTCATTAGCTGCAGCAGAATAAAGTAAAGGTTCTGGAGTGGCCATCTCAGTCACCTGACCTCAATATCATTGAGCCACTCTGGGGAGATCTCAAACGTTCAGTCCATGCAAGACAGCCCAAGAATTTACAGGAACTGGAGGCTTTTTGCCAAAAGGAATGGGTAGCTTTACTATCTGAGAGGATAAAGAGCCTCATCCACAAACACCTCATCACCTCATCATTCCCAAATACCGCTACAAAGCAAAGGGAGAACGAAGATTTGCAGTCCAAGGACCCCAGCTATGGAACGCTCTTCCGACCTACATCCGCATGGAAGAAAACCATCAGGCCTTCAGGAAAAAACTAAAGACCTTCCTTTTCTAAGAAGCTGACAACAGAGAATGCATCTAGCGCCTTGAGGCGATTCAGTTCGCATTTGCAGCTCTTTACAAATCATTCATTCATTCATTTATTCAACACCACAAAATACTTCAAGCTGTCATTGATGTTAAAGGGGGCAATATACTGTATTAAGAACTGGGGTATGTCAATTTTTGATCAGGGTCATTTGGGTAGTTTCTGTTGTCAATATGATTTAAAAAGAGTAAACACAGTTGATTGATAATAAATGGCTTCAGCCAAACACTAACCACGAGTGAAAGAAAAGTTTTTGTGTTATCATTCATACTTTCTGAAAAATGGCCAAGAAATCATAAATGCTGCCAGGGTATGTAAATCTATGAGCACAACTGTATGCACACACTAAATGTCCCCTAAATCATAAAAAAAAAGTGTAACAAGGGCACTGTATTGTGATGTTAGGCCAAAAAAAAAAAATTATAAAAATAAATATTGTTAAAAAGGAAATGTTTATGGTTTTTGGACAATTTGATTTTTTTTTTTTACTTTTCACTTAACACAAATGTCATATCTTTTTTTTCCCCACAATTTTTATAAAATTTTTAATAAATAAAATTCCCTCTTCTGTGCTCCAGGCCCCTCCCCACTGTTCAGTACCCCCACAGCAAGCAGCTTGCTATGGGGGCACCCAAGCCGAATCACTGCTCTCTGTGTCCATTCAGACATGAAGCCCCAACCCGGCCGCGCCACCCCCCTCTCCCCTGTTAGCGGACATTGATTGACAGTAGCAGCAGACGATGGCACCACTGCTGTGTCTCAGCCAATCAGGAGGGAAAATCTTGGATGGCTGAGACATTCGTGGACATCGCTGACAGAGAGGAACCTCAGGTAAGTGTTAGGGGGCTGAAGGGGGCTGCTGCACACAAACAAACGTTTTATCTTAATGAATAGAATTCATTAAGATTAAAAAACCTTTACAGCTCCTTTAATAATAGCCAAGAAGACAACTAAAGAACTGAAAGGTCAGCTGAGGTGGAAACTGTTAAAAAGCAACAACATGGAAGAGTCAGATGGATTTAAAAAAAAAAAAAACTATACTGGCAGAGGTGATGGGTATATGGAATGCCACCTTGCAGTTCAGAGTAGAGGAAAGTCTCTAATTGGTTAAAAATTAAATTTCTAAAGTTCAGCGACTATGGACAACAAACCTAGACAAACTAATATGCCTGGAATGATGCTACAGCATCACAGCACTCAATTAAGCTCTTTCAACATCAGTGTACCAATTTGATTTTAATTTAGCTCTCACCATAGGTGAGATTTTAAATAATGTTTAGATTGCATATGGAACAGGCTGTGGGTGGCCCACTAGGTAGACTGAGGACATGCTCCCAGAGGGGATGTCCAACAGGTGTATGGATTGGGTGATGGGCCGATTGGGTGATGGGCCTTCATAGCGTAGCGATCCACAAGTGGGGGCCAATCTGCTCCATACACCGGTTCCTGCTAGTTGATACCCCTAGTTAGGGCTCCAGGACTTGCTTCCATGCCTTTCACAATCAAGCCGAATATAATCTTACAAATATGCCTGTAATGCACCATGGCTATTCCCTTTTGTTGTTCTAAAAGGCAGAGAGGACCATATTGTTCAAAAAACAAAAATGGATAGTGGTCCCTCATGTTGGAGAGGGTGTTACCCTTTAAGGAGAAGAGTGACGCAGTTTAAGCACAACATAACTTAGCGTCTAGCAAGGAGTGATAGACTTTACTAGTGGGTGTATCAGATTGCAGCCCTCAGATACAACTGTGCAGATAACAACTGAAAAGGAACAAAACCCAAGCATGGTACACTGTCAAAAGGCAAAATCAGAAACAAGGACAGGCAAAAAGTTACGTTTTTAGTAGTAGTAGTCAGATACAAGCTGAAAAAAAGAGAAACAGGAATGCTGAAAAGAACATATACTGTGGTGGGGCTAGGGAATAAAACGAATGAGCAGGTACGTGTTGGTGCAGTCATAGCTAAATAGTCCTATATAGACCAGCAGGTGAGTTTCAGTGATGCCTACACCTCCAAACCCCGGAGGAAAGCATGCTGTAGAATGAAAGGATAGACCCCATGTTAATACAACCACAAGTATCAGATCTGCTTTACTGCTCATCAGTAACACAGATTATATTAAATGGAGCCAGAGACCAATGGTCTTTTAACCACTTCAATACAGGGCATTTTCACCCCCTTCCTGCCCAGGCCAATTTTCAGTTTTCAGCGCTGTTGCATTTTGAATGACAATTGCGCGGTCATGCAACACTGTACCCAAATTAAATTTTTATCATTTCTTTTCCTCACAAATAGAGCTTTCTTTTGGTGGTATTTGAGCACCTCTGCGGTTTTTATTTCTTGCGCTATAAACAAAAGAAGAGTGACAAGTTTGAAAAAAAAAAACACAATATTATATAATATATATCCCAATTAAAAAAAAAAATCTTCAGTTTAGGCTGATATGTATTCTTCTACATATTTTTGGTAAAAAAAAATCTGCGACTGACATTGCGGCGGACACATCTGACACTTTTGGCACTATTTTGGAACCATTCACATTTATACAGTGGTCAGTGCTATAAAAATGCACTGGTTACTGTATACATGTCACTGGCAGAGAAGGGGCTAACACTAGGGGGCGATCAAGGGGTTAAATGTGTTATCTAGGGAGTGATTCTAACTGTAGGGGGAGGGGACTCACAAGGGGAGGAGACCGATCAGTGTTCCTCTGTACTGGGAACACACGATCAGTCTCCTCTCCCATGACAGGACGTGGATCTGTGTGCTTACACACAGATCCACGACCCAGCTCTTTTGCTGGCAATCGCAGCTGACGGGCACCAGCTCCCGAGTGACGCGGTGGGTGCGCCCCCTAGATGGAAGCCCAGGACGTCATAAGACACCCGCCCAGGATGGGAGATCCCTGCAGATGTCATTTGACTATGGGCAGAGTAAGGAGTGGTCAAACAAGAAATAAAGAGGTTAGGTCCCAGACATGTTCCTACCCTCCACTATTACTTTTTCAAGTTTTATTTTTTTACACTATTTAAAGATTAGCAGTTTGCACCTTTTGCCACCCACGTAACACTGCACATATGTGTCCACGGACAGCTGAAGTTTCTGTGCTGAGAGTGTGCCCACTGCTTGCTCCCAGAATAGGGACCAAGCAGTCAAAGACAGCTCCTGGTCTCTAATATTGACCAGGTTCTGGCAGGATGGGTTCTCGATCACATGACCACTGTAACAGCCAATCACAGTGGTCAGATAAATAGGCAGTCCATTCCACTCCCCTGGGCATAAAGATCCACTTAAAGGTATATCAGTGATAGTCAGGGAGGGGTTAAATCTTTAACATATTATATTTTTCTAACCAATGACACAACAAAGCTCTTAATTCACTCGCTGGTCATCTCTCGCCTCGCCTACTGCAACTCCCTTCTCATTGGTTTACCTCACATTGGTTTACATAATCTATCACCTCTTCAAACCATCACGAATGCCGCTGCCAGACTCATCCACCTTACCAACCGCTCTGTGTCTGCCACTCCTCTCTGTCAATTCCTCCACTGGCTTCCATTCAGCCAAAGAATTAAATTCAAAATTCTAACAACTACGTACAAAGCCATCCACAATTTTGCCCCCAGCTACATCACTAGCTTAGTCTCTAAATACCAACCTACTCGTTCTCTTTCGTTCCTCTCAAGACCTCCTGGTCTCTAGCTCCCTCGCCACCTCCTCTCATGCTCACCTCCAGGACTTTTCCAAAGCCTCCCCAATCCTATGGAATGGCCTACCCCAATCTGTCTGCTTATCTCCTACTTTATTAGCTTTTAAACGATCCTTGAAACCCCTTCTCTTCACAGAAGCCTACCCACACCTAACAACTGTATTTTCATTTTTTCCCCCATCAGCTCATCCCCCACAGTTATTACCTTTTTGTTTCCACTTGATCCTCCCTTCTAGATTGTAAGCTCTAACGAGCAGGGCACTCTGATCCCTCCTGTATTGATTTGTATTGTAAGTGTACAGTCTGCCCTCATGTTGTAAAGCGCTGCGCAAACTGTTGGCACTATATAAATCCTGAATAATAATAATAATAATAATAATTTTTGTTCATTTTATTTTTTTTCCTTATAAGGACATCCCTGCTCTGTTTAAGCAAACATGGAGGGCAGAGACAGAAAGTCTTTAATTGAAACATGTTCAAGTGATAGCTCATAAAATAAAAGGAAGTACAGCCTTTATTGCAATTTACACTGATGAAATGATCTTGCTCTGGCTCTGCATCAGTAACAAACCTATTCCATTTAAATCAAATGAGACTCCTGATCTAAAGAAGATTGATGTGGATGCCAAAGCAAAAAGGTCCTCTTCCCAGCTTACTTTGTTGTGGCCTTTGAATGGAGACCAAGCATATCACAAATATTTTTGATTGCCAAAGCAGACATTATTCCCTTGCCTGACAAAGATGAAGAGTTTAATGGTAATACACCAGCTGACTTTGTTCAAACAATACAATTTGTGTGGCTTGTTGGGGAAAAGTAAAGAACAAAAAATATTTATTAGTTTCAATAGCTCATTTTGTAAGGCCTAAGTGAGTTTAGGTAGCTACTGTATAATATTATAAATAATAGATAATTTTGCAGCCTGTTCTGTATGAATAAGCATCAGTTGATGTGAAACGCGTTAGCAGTTATCCCCATTATCCACTTATGATGTGACCTGTTTGCACTTGTTTTTTACTACAATAAATGTGCTTTTTTCTACACGGATGTGCAGCCGTCCAGATTCTTCTTTCTTGCCTTCCAAAACTTTAGGTGTCTGCCATAGTCAGAGCATCAGGCTGCATGCTGCATTAAAGAGGTGCCTAAGTAAATGTTTGGCCAGTAAAGGGGGTTACTCTTGATCAGTTTCATTAATTTTTTATTAAACAGTTTTAATGATATACAGGTGAATATAAGGAAACATAAGAATGAATTGGAGAAACACTGTGCATCCAATGACACAAGCAGTCATGTACATTACCAGTTATCAGAACAATGAAGTGCCTTTTACTATGATTAATTTCTATCATATCCAGTATTCTAAAATATCCAGTAAATTTAGTAAAAACATTTTACAGGAGGGTTAGTAATAGTAAATCATTCAAAACCATGCATCGGATACTTACCTCTAAGTGATAGGTCTATTAACAGCATACAATCTCGAGCAAGGTTCTCATTTCAAAGCAATGTTACTATATTTCCCCATACTGGAAGCCGCCATCAGCTCATATGAACAGTGTGTTTGTACTGTATCTATAACCTCTCGATGAGAGGGGATGGTGTCAGATTTCCAATTTCACACTATTAGTTATCTAGCTGTCAACAATATACAGTGCCTTGAAAAGGTATTCATACCCCTTGAAATTTTCCACATTTTGTCATGTTACAACCAAAAACCTAAATGTATTTTATTGGGGTTTTTTGTGATAGATCAACACAAAGTGGCACATAATTGTGAAGTGGAAGGAAAATAACTGGTTTTCAACATTTTTTACAAATAAATATGTGAAAAGTGTGGCATGTATTTGTATTCAGCCCCCCTGAGTCAATAATGTGTAGAACCACCTTTCGCTGCAATTACAGCTGCAAGTCTTTTTGGGCATGTTTCTACCAGCTTTGCACATCTAGAAGGTGACATTTTTGCCCATTTTGGATGGAGAGCATCTGTGAACAGCAATTTTCAAGTCTTGCCACAGATTCTTAATTGTATTCAGGTCAGAACTTTGACTGGGCCATTCTAACACATGAATATGCTATGATCTAAACCAGGGGTCTAAAACTGGCGGCCCTCCAGCTGTTGCGAAACTACAAGTCCCATCATGCCTCTGCCTATGGGAGTCATGCTTGTAACTGTCAGCCTTGCAATGCCTCATGGGAATTGTAGTTCTGCAACAGCTGGAGGGCCACCAGTTTGAGACCCCTGATCTAAACCATTCCATTGTAGCTCTGGCTGTATGTTTAGGGTCGTTCACCTGTTGGAAGATGAACCTCCACCCCAGTCTCAAGTCTTTTGCAGACTCTAACAGGTTCTCTTTTAAGATTGCCCTGTATTTGGCTCCACCCATCTTCCTATCAGCACTGACCAGCTTCCCTATCCCTGCTGAAAAAAAGCATCCCCACAACATGATGCTACCACCACCATGTTTCATGGTGGGGAAGGTGTGTTCAGGGTGTTGTACAGTGTTAGTTTTCTGCCACACATAGCCTTTTGCTTTTAGGCCAAAAAGTTAAATTTTGGTCTCATCTGACCAGTGCACCTTTTTCCACATGTTTGTTGTGCCCCCCTCATGGCTTCTCACAAACTGCAAAGGGACTTCTTATGGCTTTCTTTCAATAATTGCTTTCCTCTTGCCACTCTACCATAAAGGCCAGATTTGTGGAGTTATATCAACAAAGTTTGAGCAACTGATTGGCACCTTTTTTTCTTTTTTTCTTTTTGACTGCATTACCTGATGTGACCACAAGATGTAAAGTAAATAGCTATTTGGCATGGTTTAATCTGATTGGACAGTGTTCCCTATTTAAATCAACCTTAATTCAATGCCAAATTGTTCTGAAGAAGTACGCGGAGGTGTACGAAATGTTAACGCAGCCCCTGCAGGGCTTGTCAGCAGGCCTTCAACACGCTTCCTTTTCCAGCAATGTAAAAGGGTTTCCCTGTGATTTGCATACAGCACCATACTTCACAAGCTATTTCCGCATCAGCAAGTGAATGCAAAGTTCTTTTAACACGCAACAATCTTGTAAGTGCTTTTAACCCTTTGTGCACTCTATTAAATTTTACATACTGCACTTAGAGGCGCCTTTCTTTTCCTTTTTTCCTAGCCATGTGACCGGTCATGTGATCACATAGTCTGCAGTGTCTACTATTGAGGAGAATGGTGTGCTGTGACTACACACTGAATGTTGCTCTGAACTGACTGTGAGCCGCTGCATGCCAAACAGCAAGACAGCAGAGTCTGAGGACATCCCCAGTAATTGAAAGAGGTGAGAGCCCAAAAGGGCAGTTTCTCTTTCTCTCCTTATCTGCTTATCAATAGTCTTTGCATCTGTTTGCCATTCACCCTCCTGCATGGATTGACACACTTGAAATTGATGAACTGTGAAAATATCATTCTGGTCTAGATTGGAAAAGAGACTAAGCCCTTTCTTTGAAGTGGTCTGTCCTTTGCTCCTTATATGCTGCATTGAGGAAATAGTGTTTGTGCACTGGACATACCTAGTAACAGGAAGGCTGGTCTTTTTATTTCCAAAACAACTGGTGTGCACTGAGGTTGGAAGCTGCTTGTGGAGGATTTCCTTCTAACAGAGTTTTTTTTTAAAAAACACCCAATTCAGCTATGTAAGGTCTTGTCTATGTGGATATATGTAGTTTCTTTTCAGTACTGCTCAATCTGATGCACAGTCATTTCTAGACCACATAAGACTTGATATCCCATCAGTAGCTTTACTCCAAGTAATGTTTGGTGCTATACTTTTTTCTTCGCATTCAAATGGACACTGCATGCGGTTTATTGCCTGCAGGCACGCTCTGCAGTTTTATTCATTAATGTTGCAGCATGGTTTTTAATTTTGGTTTAGTGTAGTGAGACGGACTGTGTTATTTTAGATACATTGTATATCTTACATATATTCGGAATTTTTTGTATATGTAAATACCCCCCCCCCCACCCTTAATAAAGCCTTTTTGCATTTTTGTACCATAAGCCGTAGTTGACCATTCCCCTTTTTTGCTTTCTGGGGACTCCCTTGTCTCCTCTTCCTGTTGTTGATATAGTGCTATTGCTTTTAGGGCAGGTATCCCATCACATATTGATGAATCGGCTGGTACTCTATTTGCTGTTTGCAACTTTGGTGAGTGTGGATTCAAGGACCTTTTACCCCCCATTTTTTGCAGATTTGTGGAGTGCACAACTAATAGTTGTCCTGTGGACAGATTCTCCCACCTGAACTGTGGATCTCTGCAGCTCCCCCAAAATTACCATGGGCCTCTTGGCTGCTTCTCTGATTAATGCTCTTTTTGCCCAGCATGTTAGTTTAGGTGGATGGCCATGTCTTGATAGGTTTGCAGTTGTGCCATACTCTTTCCATTTTTGGAAATTGAATTGAACAATTCTATGTGAGATGTTCAAAGCTTAGGATGTTTTTTATAACCTAAACCTGCTTTAAACTTCTCCACAACTTTATCCTTGACCTGTCTGGTGTGTTCCTTGGCATTTATGATGCACTTTGTTCACTAAGGTTCTCCAACAAACCTCCAAGGGCTTCACAGAACAGCTGTATTTATACTGAGATTAAATTACACACTGGTGGACCCCATTTACTAATTACGTGACTTCTAAAGGCAATCGGTTCCACTAGATTTTAGTTAGGGGTATTAGAGTAAAGGGGGCTGAATACAAACGCACGCCACACTTTTCACATATTTGTAAAAAAATTTGAAAACCATTTATCATTTTCCTTCCCCTTCAAAATTATGTGCCACTGTGTTGGTCTATTACATAAAATCCCAATAAAATACATTTAGGATTTTGGTTGTGACATGACAAAATGTGGAAAATGTCAATGGGTATGAATACTTTTTCAAGGCGCTGTATGAAATGGCAACGTGTCTCATTGGGTGGAGCAATTCATCTCCATTCATACCCAAATTAAGCAAAGCTAGAGTGGGGGGGAGCAGCTCAAGGCATAGTAGGTATATTGGTAATAATATCAAAGATGGTGGTCCAGAGTTTGGTGAGACATTTGCAGGACTGCAGAGTGTGGAGGAAAGTGCCAGCATGGCCACAATTCCTCTAAACTTCTGAGGGGCCAAGAGTTTTAAATTTAGAAAGAGTAGCAGGTGTTAGGTACAATCGCATGTAGATATTTTGAGTGAATACCTAAATGAAAGAACAGCATGTGGCTTTATGGATAGATCTCAAGGCTGCAGCCCACTGTTTCATATAGCAATGGTCAAGGTCACGTTCCCACTTTATAAAGGGGGTGGATTTGGTGAATATATGTTTGTGTCAGGGCTGGGCTCAGCCCTTCCTTCTCAGAGCTGGCCGCTCAGCTGTCGGCTAATTGCCAGCTTCTATATCTCCACAGTTACTCAGCTGTTGATGATATCCTGCTCATCAGTCCTGCCTTTTTAAGCCATCCAGTCCAGAGGAGCTCTGCCTTCACCTTGATCAACATCACAGAAACATCTCCTGTGATCCTGTTCAAGACTTGCTTTGCTGAAATCCCTTCTGGCTCGTGATCCTGCTTGCTCTTCCACTACATTGATCCCCGACTTATGGCTTGGCTGACTTTCCGTTCTGGTTACTGAACTCTGGCTATGTTTTGACTACGTTTGTTCTTTTTACTTTTAATTCTAAACAAGTGTGATTTAACTGTATACTTCTGTCTCGGCCTAATTTCATGGTTTCTGACAGTAGGCGAAGGGCATGAATTCAGAAAATACAGTCAATCCACTTGGTAATACTTTTTCCAGATTGGATGAACTGGATCACCGCATAGATCAGTTTGCCATGGCGTTACAAATGCTCCTAAGTCGCACAGCTCACCTGGAATCTCCCACTTTGGCTGCCCTGGTAGAACCTATGTTGCAGGCTGACCCTGCTGCTGCTCCAGTCTCTGTGCAGGCACCCGCTTCGAGTATTACCTCTATAAGAGGTATGTCTGATTCTGCTCTGCTTCCCCAGTGATTTGGAGGCGATCCAGCTCAATGCAAAGGGTTTTTCAACCAGGTTGAGATATACTTTGAGATGCTGCCCCAGGCGTTTCCCACGGACAGAAGCAAAGTAGTTTTTGTGATATCTTTACTTTCTGAGAGAGCCTTGGCCTGGGCAAACCCTCTATGGGAGGTGCAAAAAAACTGTTGTCTTGAGTTACCCTGAGTTTGAGGCTTCGTTTAAAAGGGTAAGGGTATTTGACATTCCCGAATGCTCCGCTTCTGCTGCCAAGTGCCTCATGACCTTTGAACAGAGTACAAGAACTATTGACGACTACACCATTGTCTGGCAGCAGAGGTTGCGTGGAACAATGAGGCCCTCGTTTTTTTTTTTGGTCTCTCGGATACCATCAAGGATGAGATAGCAGCCCGAGATATGCCCACTGAGCTGGAGAAGTTTATCACATTTGCCATCCTCATTAACTCTAGGGATGAGCCGAACACCCCCCTGTTCGGTTCGCACCAGAACATGCAAACAGGCAAAAAATTTGTTCGAACACTCGAGCACCATTAAAGTCTATGGTGCACAAACATGAATAATCAAAAGTGCTAATTTTAAAGGCTTATATGCAAGTTGTCATAAAAAGTGTTTGGGGACCTGGGTCCTGCCACAGGGGACATGGATCAATGCAAAAAAAGTTTTTAAAACGGCCATTTATTCGGGAGCAGTGATTTTAATAATGCTTAACGTGAAACAATAAAAGTGTTATATTCCTTTAAATTTCGTACCTGGGGGGTGTCTATAGTATGCCTGTAAAGGGGCGCATGTTTCCCGTGTTTAGAACAGTCTGTCAGCAAAATTACATTTTAAAAAGGAAAAAAAGTCATTTAAAACTACTCGCTGCTATTAATGAATTGCTGGTCCGACAATACAAAAGTAAAAAATAAAAGTTAATTGATAAAAATGGCATGGGAATTCCCCACAGGGGAACCCCGAACCAAAATTTAAAAAAAAAATGGCGTGGGGTCCCCCCAAAAATCCATACCAGACCCTTATCTGAGCACACAACCTGGCAGGACGCAGGAAAAGAGGGGGGGGGCGAGAGCGTGGCCCCCTCCTGAACCGTACCAGGCCACATGTCCTCAACATTGGGAGGGTGCTTTGCGGTAGCCCCCCAAAGCACCTTGTCCCCATGTTGATGGGGACAAGGGCCTCATCCCCACAACCCTTGCCCGGTGGTTGTGGGGGTCTGCGGGTGGGGGGCTGATCAGAATCTGGAAGCCCCCTTTAACAAGGGGACCCCCAGATCCCACCCCCCCCCGTGTGAAATGGTAAGGGGGTACCCCCTACCATTTCACAAAAAAAGTGTTAAATGACAAGAGACAGTTTTTGACAATTCCTTCATTTAAATGCTTGTTGAGGGCATGTGGCGGTTCAGGAGGGGGGGCCGCTCTCTCATCCCTCCCTCTTTTCCTGCGGCCTGCCAGGTTGCATGCTTGGATAAAGGTCTGGTATAGATTTTTGGGGGGCCCCATGCCATTTTTTTTATTTTGGTGCGGGGTTCCCCTTAAAATCCATACCAGACCTGAAGGGTCTGGTATGGAATTTAGGGGGACCCCCCACGCCTTTTTTTTAAAAAATTTTGGTTTAAGGTTCCCCTGTGGGGAATTCCCATGCCGTTTTTATCAACTTTTATGTGTATTGTCGGACCGGCAATTCATTAATAGCAGCGAGTAGTTTTAAATTACTTTTCCTTTCAAATGTCATTTTGCTGTCAGACTGTTTTAAACACGGGAAACATGTGCCCCTTTACAGGCATACTATAGACATGCCCCAGGTATGAAATTTAAAGGAATATTACACTTTTATTGTTTCACTTTAAGCATTACTACAATCACTGCTCCCGAAAAAAACGTCTGTTTTTAAAACTTTTTTTTGCATTGATCCATGTCCCCTGGGGCAGGACCCAGGTCCCCAAACCCTTTTTTGACAATACCATGCATATAAGCCTTTAAAATTAGCACTTTTGATTTCTCCCAAAGAGACTTTTAAAGAGTGTTCCGCGGCTTTGGAATTTGCCGCGAACACCCCAAATTGTTCGCTGCGAACTAGCGAACAGCCGGTGTTGGAGTCAAACATGAGTTCGACTTGAACTCGAAGCTCATCCCTAATTAACTCCAGACTGTCTTTTAAGGAGTGCTTGTGGAAGCCTCCTGAATGTTTGTCTCCGAGCTTTGCAGTCCCACCCGTACCTACCTCACCTCCCATGCCTCCTGGTACTGAGTCGGTCAGTGAAGGTGAACCCTTGTACTCGGGCTTCACACGTCTCTCTGCAGATGAAAGAACCTTTAGGAGGTGGGAGAAATTGTGCCTTCATTGAGGCCAGGCAGGTCACTTTTTGAAGTCTTCTCCTACCCGTCCAGGGAATGCCCAAACCTTGAGGTCCTGTCACGGACAGACCTTAGGTGGCGTTGTTTCATCCCCAGTTATACAGAAGGATAAGCTCCTGGTTTCAGTCACCCTTTCTTGGGCTGAGTCGTCCGTCAAGATACAGGCTCTAATCGACTCTGGGGCTGCAGGCCTGTTCATTAATGCTGTCTTTGTATCAAAGCACTCAATTCTGCTGCAGCTGTGTGACACTCCATGGCCATAGGGGCTCTTCACCATGAGATAATCCAATTCCAAGTTATTTCCTCACCTAAGTTTCCGCTGGTTATTGGTTATCCTTGGTTACAGAGGCACAACCTCTCTTCTGATTGGCTCCATACTGAGGTTCTCTCCTTGTCACCACAATGCAATGGGACATCCTACGTTACCTTTTATCTTTGAGGTTGATGCTTCCAAGACTGGTGTTGGTGCCCTTCTGTCTCAACATCCTACCTCAGAGCGCTTTGCATCCTTGTGGCTACTTTTCCAATAAATTGTCACCTGCGGAGTGCAATTACGAGATTGGTGACAGAGAGCTGTTGGCGATTATTTTAGCCCTGAAAGAATGGAGACATCTCCTTTAAAAAGGTACCATTGTGCCAGTTTTCTTTCTTACCAACCATAAGAATCTCACATTCTTGTCTGAGGCTAAACGCCTCTCTTCCAGAAGGGCACGATGGGCTCTTTTCTTCTCCAGTTTCAATGACATTGTCTCATTCTTACCCGGTACGAAGAATGTAAGGGCTGACGCCTTGTCACAACAATTTTCCTCCACTTCCAAATTGGAGTCAGTTCCGATACCTGTGATTTCTCCTGAATGTATTCTGGCTATGGTTCGTACCAGTCTCACTTCTCCTTTGGGTGACAAAATTCTTGCTGCTCAGGTCCATGCTCCTGCTGAGAAACCCTGCGACCACTGCTTTGTCCCAGAGAGTCTCCGTACTGCCGTGCCCCAGACTTACCATTCTCCCAAGGCTGCTAGCCACCCTGGGAAGAATCAACTCTTTTGAGCAACAATTCTGGTGACCTAGTCTACGTGCTGATGCAACTGCCTTTTAGCTGCCTGTTCCGTGTGCGCTCAGAGTAATGCCCCGTACACACGGTCGGATTTTCCGATGGAAAATGTCCGATCGGAGCGTGATGTCGGAAATTCCGACCGTGTGTGGGCTCCACCGGACATTTTCCATCGGATTTTCCGACAGACAAAGTTGGAGAGCAGGAGATAAAATTTTCCGGCAACAAAATCCGATCGCGTCAATTCCGACCGTGTGTGGCCTGTTCCGACGCACAAAGTGCCACGCATGCTCAGAAGAAATTCCAAGACGGAACAGCTCGTTCTGGTAAACTTAGTGTTCGCAATGGATACAGCACTTTCATCACGCTGCAATGTTAAAAATGGTTTAATACAGCGCACTCTCTTCTTCTTTATAATGTGACAAGAATTAAGTAGTTTTGCTGCTCATATTCACACACTTCTCACAAACTTATTTCGTTACTATTTATCGGGATTCCCTCAATATATTTTGATTTCTCACATCTGACAACATATTTTTGTATATTTTTTTATATATTTTTTGGCTTTAATGTAGATTCTTTTTTTGTGTTTGTGTTTTTTTTTTTTTTTTTTGGGCGATTTTGATTTGTACTCCCGAAATTGTTTGTGTGTGTTTTTTTGTGTCAAGTTCCCACAACACCATTGATATGTTATATTTAGTCTGTAGGAGATTGTTTGGTGTTGTTGTCCCTTGTTAATTTCACATTGTACTTTAGAAATGTACCTGAATCGTCACTAATAAACTGTCATTTTTGGATGAAAACACACACAGGAGAGTAGAATTTACCTAACAAATTTTATTAAGGGGTCACAACTAAACAAAGAGGGAGGCAACGCTGGAGAAACTGCAGAAGTGGGTGAAGCCTTGGACCCCCAGGGCACACATCAATAATTTGAAAGCCAAATTGGTGGCCTGAGGAGTCCTTATCTAAGGGAGGGCAGTCTGGTCCAGAAGTCCCAAAGATCCGGAAAGCAGCAGATGACATCTGTGTCCCCAGGCTGTGGTCATACGAGAGACTGCATCTTCTGTCAGACCAGACTGAACCCAGGGCCATCACTCTTTGGTCTTCCTTCCACACTTCCTTACACGCTGTGGCTCTGGTGGTGGAGTTGTGGCAGCAGGAGGAGGAGGAGGATGGTCCAACTCAATGACATCCGTCTTGGGTGTTAGTTCCCCACTCACCCCCTTATGTAGGACTTTGTACAGAACGTCCTCACAGAGCCTGCGTTGACCCTCCTGCATGCCCTGCAATTTGGTGGCAGCCATGCAGGCAAAGGCCTCTTCAGGAGTTGGTAAGGCTCTGAGGGACGCAGAAGCCTCCTGGATCAGCCTGAATGCTGAATCCTGCACGGGACTCGGAGTCGCCTTCCTGGCTCATTTATGTGGCAGGCGGAGGGGAGGGACCTGAGACTCAGTCAGGCTGCGACTGGTCCCAGGCTTCTCCTGGCTGACACTTAGCCCCGCCTCCTCTTGGCTGCCACTAATCCCCACCTCCTCCTGACTGCCACATTCCACAACCTCCTCCTGGCTGAGGTCTTCCTGTGTATGAAAAAGGGACATAGTTTTAGTATTGTTTTCATCAATCACACACAATTTTCACCTCCTGACTGTTGCAAATTGAATGTTAACAAATATAACAGACTATCCTTCTGAGCCCAGCATTTTTCATTTGTGTCCCAATTTTGGGTGCCCACTACTGTCTATTGATATGTAAAACACTTTCAAGCAGCAATTAGTGATCAATAATAACATCTAGTAAACATTATTTATTGACCAGAAATCAGTAGAACAATGCTATACCTGACTCCAGCTGGGCTCCTCCACTTCTTCCTGTCTGGAAGGCCCAGGTTGGACATCGGAAGCCTCAGCTGGGGTGGAAGGAAGAGGAGTGGAAGGAAGAGTAGAGAGGGATTCCCTGACTTCAGTGTGGTCTGACAGAAATCGCAGTCTCTCATAGTACCAGAGCCTGGGGACATAAACGTCATCTGCTGCAGCTCCGGACTTCTGGGAATCTGTGACCTTCTTGCGCTCCCTAAGATAAGTGCTCCTCAGGCCACCAATTTTAGCTTTTAAATAAGGGATGGTTGCTGTGGGGACCACTGGCTTCACCAACTCCAGCAGTTTCTCCAGCGCTGCCTGCCTCTTCTGTTTGTGATTATAGTGGGGGTGTCTGACCTGCCACAGACAGGGCAGCTCCCTGTATTTGTCAATGAACAGGGGCAGGAAATTGTGGTCGTTGAACCCATCCATTTTCTCTGCAAGACACAACACAAACCCTAATGTCAGGCCAAACTCCCCTAATCTTGTTACAATATAGGCTTCCATTTTGAAGCAGTATAGGAGCAAGTTTAGATCTTACCTTTGTTATCACGATCGGCGTCTCCGATGCTCCTTCCTCCGCTCACAGATCGTTGCGCTTTATACACACTGCACATGCGTATAACTCCGCCCGCCCCTGACATTCTTTCTAGTCTATTCCCCGCCCCTTTTCGTTCGGCGCAGTGGGGGAAGAGCACATGGCGGATAGACAGCAGGTGCGTGCTAATTGTAGCAACGAGGAGGAGGGGAGGGGAAAGGCCGGAGCCTGAAACGTCCCAATCCAGAAGGAGATGTAAGGACTTAAATATGTCCTTTGGGGAGATGTTGGAGATGGTCGACATCCTGAAGAAGTCCGACTATGATGGAAAGTATGGGCCTTACCCCAACCCCAATGTCCAAAAGGCCAAGATCATGGCGAAAGTGGTCAGGAGTCTGCACCGGAATTTCGGGGTACGACGATCGAAAGATCAGCTCAGGAAGCGGTGGTCGGACCTCAAATTACGGGAACATGAGCAGTACAGAAAGATCCGGAGAGTGCTGAAAAAAGTAAGCAGTTGTGCTGTGTTCCTATTCTTTTTGTGTTTATTACGTTCGTGCTGCTCCATGTGCTTTTAGGAACTGTTGTACCGTTTAAAATGGCAACTTTTATGTTCATGGGCACATTATTCGTTCGGATCTAACATTTTTCGTTCAAACTATAAAATACCATTGTTTAGGCCATATGCATTTGGCCACCATTTTGACGCCCTATACTTGTCTTCAAAGAATTGGGTTGTGTAGATGGCTTTGTTACTAGAATGGAATGCAAACTAGATTGTGTGTAAGGAGAGGACACTGAGCAGCTCTTTTCACATCTGGACACTGAAGCACTAGCGTGGGACAAAAGAACACCATTTTTATTAGGGGGGCACACAAGTGCTCCAGTGTATACTATAGGAGTGTCTCCATCTGTGAAGCTTGTACCAAACAGGTAAAGTATTGCAGCTTGACAAAGGACACTAAAAAAGCTACATCTTGGAACTCTGCTAAAACAGACAATTGTACCCCACTTCCAAGCAATGTTTCATCTTTATAGTTCTGCCATCAAATATCTGTGTGCTAAGTATACCATTTTTGTTTTACAAAGGGGATAAAAAGACTCGGAAGATACCCCTCATCCGAGGAGACCAGAGCCCCCCCCCTCTGGAAGAAGGGGAAATCCCCCCAACACAAGCTGAGCAGGAGGAGGAAGACGTGGTGGAACTAGTCACCACAACAGGTGAGTGTCTGCAACCACAGGCTCAGATCAGAGATGGATGGCAGCATTTTTTTTAGACCTAATTTATTTTGGGGTTCCTCTCTTTTTAGGTGATCGTGAGGTTGTGGATCCAGATCCTTTCACATCCGAAAGTGCCCAGATCCTGATCGGGGAGATCATGGGGTGTAATTTACAATTGGAAATCATCAAGCAAAACATCAATGATGTTATTCCAAAAAATAAAAAAATCATTGATGTTTTGGGGCGAGTTTAAAGCCCCTCAAAATCACTTTCTTCTTTTGTGTGCTATAATGTGCGAAATGTTTTTGTGATTTTTCCCAAAGCCAAATTTGGAGGATGCACACAGTGTGTCAACATGTGCTATCTGCCATCACGGGAGATCAATGGACGCGTTTTGGGGGTGCAACCCCTTCCTCAATTATAAAGTAGCTGAGAGGAAGGGCTTGCTCCCCCAAAACACATCCCTTGATCCCCCGTGATGGCAGCTAGCACATGTTGACATTGGCAAAATTGTGTGCATCTTCCAAATTTGGCTTTTCCAGGGGTGATTTCCCCCCATCTGAACGCAATATCAAACACAGTTCCTAAATACTCATGTATGATATTGCCTTCAAGTTTTACCAAATGTGAACTTTGTAAGTTCAAGATTTGTGTCTTTCTTGTTGGTTTTACACATACCTGTTTTATGTAAAATGGACATTTTGAGTTTTGATAATGCCACCACAAAAATTGGTATACCACAAACATGTTGTTTTTTTTTCTAAACCTTTGGTAAATGCACATGTGATTGTGCAGGTATTAAAAAAATTGTTAATCAAGAATGTGTGGATTATTGTCTCAACGCTACAACACTTTTGGGGTGATGTAATTGCTGTTTTCATTGCAGATGGGGGTTATTTACTAAGGGCAAATCCTCTTGGCACTACAAGTGCAGTTTCAGTGCATTTGCAAGTGCACTTGTAGTGAAATGTGTTTTTGCATTTAGGAAATAACAGCCAACAGTGCTTTGTATAAGGTTACAAAATCACAACATTTTCTGCACTCAAAACATTTCTGTCAGGGTCAGCTAAAACAAACACAAGCAGTAAATGTCCACCAAGAATTTCTTTTTTGTTTTATTATAAAAAGGCTTCACAGATTGTCTGGCATATTGATAGCCCCCCTACCCGCAAAGAACTCCAGGTAGCGTAACCGGACATCACGGGCACTCAGGGAGGGCAAGCCAGGACGGCCACTTTCAAGCGCCGTCAGTGTGGTTTGATGTAGGATTCCGGCCTCAGGCCCAACTGAGCCAGCATAGTTGGCTGAATGTTTCCTTAAAAAGTTATGGAAAACACAGCACGCCAGTATAATATGGTTCAGTTTATACTCCGCCATATGGATGGGTGTCAGAAATAGTCAGAACTGGCTGGCCAGGATTCCAAATGTGTTCTCCACCACTCTTCAGGCTCTGGCCAGCCGGTAATTAAAAACCCTCTGTTCCGGGGTGAGGGTCCTCATTGGGAATGGCCGCATCAGGTGGTCCCCCAGCGCAAACGCTTCATCAGCAACGAACACGAATGGGAGTCCTTCCACATTGTCCTCTGGAGCTTGCAAGTCCAAGCTGCCATTCTGGAGACGCCTGTAAAACTCCATCTGGGCGATGACTCCACCATCGGACATCCGGCCATTCTTCCCCACGTCCACATACAAGAAGTCGTAATTAGCCGACACCACCGCCAACATCATTATACTATTAAACCCCTTGTAATTATAATAGTATGACCCCGAGTTGGGTGGTGGGACGATGTGAACGTGTTTCCCATCAATTGCCCCTCCGCAGTTAGGAAAGTCCCACCGCTGGGCAAAGTGGGAGGCCAGTCTGCCATTCCTGTGGCGTGGAAGGAAACTGTTGAGGAAAAAAACAAACATTACTATTTTTACTCAGAAACATGGCAAGCAGATTATACACAAACATTATGGGGCAACCTCCAGATAGCATTTACTAAGGGGAATTTAACAAGGCCAAAAGTATAAGGTACACCTATCATATTCCCCCCCTCTCATGGGCCATTTCTAACATTATAGGGGGTGTGTGGAAATCTTGGACAGGTAACCCTCTTCACTTCATTTAGAGATGAATGCCTAAATAATGGGTATTACTTTGAACAGACCCTCCTTAGTTACACTATTGGTAGACCACTGGACAGGTAAGAAGTGTCATAATACAAAGATATAAATACACATTGTACACATTTGAGGACATTTGGACATTCTGCTATTACCTATCAAGATAATAATAGGATACAAAAACTTGAAACAGTACCATTTGAAAGTATACAGGCAGGCCCTTGCACTATATGCTTTGGAGAATTCATCCATAAATCTGAGCACAAAAGAGATGGGTATAGTGTGTATGGGTTTGGCAAAGTCAGCAGATAGATGATTGAGGATGGAGAATTGGGATCAGCTGACTTAGCAGTTGGGGGAGGGAGGGTTACTAAAAATTTTTGGGGGACACCACAAAAAAAAACCTCTGGCACTCTGCCTGTTTTTAAATCAAAAATAACATTTCAAATCATTTTAGGGGGTGTTTGGGGTAAAGCACTACTATGGAGCTGATAAAATACATTGTTAAGTGACTACATGAGGTGAATATAGGGCAGGAGACACCATGCTGGGGAGGTTAGTGAAGGGCAAATATTTATGAAGGACATAAAATAATAATTACATAAAAAACCAGCAGCATGAGGACAAAGGGGACATTCACACCATATTCCAATCATGGTAATTAGGGAATGAGGAAAGAAATACAATATATTATCACACATTAAATACAATGAAATGTGATATTAAAGGATAAAAATCTTACCTTCATATACTCCTTCTGCAGGACCTGGATGATGGCAGAACAGGTCTCTGGGATAATGATCCCCAGAGCCTTGGGGGAGATGCCTGTCGAGAACTTCAAGTCCTGCAGACTTCTCCCTGTCGCCAAATACCGCAAGGTAGCGACCAACCTCTGCTCCGGAGTGATGGCTTGCCTCATGCAGGTATCCTGCCTGCTGATATAGGGGGTCAGCAAAGCCAACAGACGGTGAAACACGGACCTCACGGAGCAAAGGCATATGACAGAACTGGTCACGCTGACGCAACCAATTCTTGGTCCATGAACTCCTCCCCACCCTGTTCATGGACTGGACTTGTGTCAAGGTCAGGACCCCAACACCAAGCCCCCGCACAGCACGAACTCTACGAGGAGTACGCATACGAAACATGGCTAGAAAACGGTCGGCTGCTCAGAACGAAGTAACAGAACGCACTGAAGAACAGCAAGGCCTGTGAAGAGCGACCTGAAAAACAGCAACGAGCGGGCAAGATCGCACAGAAAACTCCGATACGAACTGACTGCACGCACTGAAGAGCAGATACAAATCCACAAGCACAAACTGAACGTCAGAAAACGATCTGAAAGCCACGAGTCTGAAAAAGCGCGAATCGTCTTCTGGCTTTGCTGACTTTCCATTCAGGTTACTGAACTCTGGCTGTTTTGACTAAGTTTGTTCTTTTTACTTTTATTATTAAACAGATGTGATTTAACTATACTTCTGTCTCAGCCTGATTTCATGGTTTCTGTCCTGCAGCAAGCTGTAAAAAAGGGGAATGCCTTTCAAGTTAGTTGATTCCAAATGAAGGTATTTTACTAACCTTGACAGATAGTGACACTAGGAGGTTTATGATTTGGGTTTAGCTGTGTTTTACTTTGATGAATCTATAGAATTCTGCAAAGGGAAGGTTACAGTCTGATCTAAGATTAGCATAAAAGGTCTCCAATAGATTTAATTCCCTGCAATCACCATCAATCACCATCAGTGTAATGGAAAGTTGGCTATGAAATTACTTTAAAAAGATAATAAAAAATTGGAGGATAGAATCAATTTCTTTGGGTTTATGGTTAAGGTAGACGTCTCTCCATGCTTTGATGGAGGTTAATATAGTAGGGGACTGGTAGAAAGGGATACAAAAATGATGAGAGGAGGAGCTCAAAAGCCACAATAATATGTTGGCTCCTAATATTTTCAAATTCTCAAATTTCCCCCAAAAATCCAGGATTTCAATTGTGCTGGCACAGAGGCAATATAATATTCGCCAATGTCCATGTATCTGAACCCTCCTGCTAATCTGAGTTTGATTAACTTGTAATGTGTACATCTGGGTTTTTTTAACCTGCCAAATGAAACATGCCAAGAATGACTGAATATCCTTGATGAGGTAAGGGGATGGGGACAGTCCTGAATAGATAAAGTAACTGGGGAAGTGATGTTGGTAACCGATTATTTGCCTCGTAAGGTTGTGTACCTTTTCCCAAATTTTATGTACAGGTTTGCAGTACCAGAGCATATGACACAGGGTGTCCCCTTCAGTGTTGTATCTCTAGTAAGCTGAAGAAATGTTGGAGTCAATTTTGTGCAACTGCAAGCTCTTGTACCAAAACAATAAAGTTTTATAGTTCTTGTGTCATTGCACTAAATGAGCTTGGGTGAACTAATTGGCAGATGGTCTGCCATTGCTTCATAAACTTTTGAACTTTTGAACTCAAAGTTATCACCAGACCAGTGGGACTGAAAAGAGCAAAGTATAAAGCTCCACCAGCAAGATCATTCCCCAACATTTTGAAAAACAAATTAAGGAAGGTGGTGCAAAGTACCTCCTGGCCAATAAACAAAAAAAAAAGTCCATTTTACAACAATAATACCAGTGTTTGCCTTCTGTTGTATTTTGATAGTTTTGTGATACAGTAGTTATTGACATCTGGATTTTATTCTTTATATTTTATCTAAATACTATTCTGTACAGTGGAACCTCGGTTTGCAAGTAAGGCGGTTAACGAGCGTTTCACAAACCGAGCACTATATTTCTAAAATTCCTAACTCGGTTTGCAAGTGTTGTCTCGCAAATGAGCAGGATTCAGGCCAAAACGTTGTGCAGTACCGCTTTTGGCCTGAGGTGGAGGGCGTCGGAGCCGAGCAGAGCCGAAAGTCACTGATCGGCGCTGTTCGGAAGTGCATGGAAAGGCCCGGGGACAGTTCGGCTGACCTCGGCAAACCTCGGAAAGGCTTGTGAACTGAGTCTTTCTGAGGTTTTGCCGAGATCCGCCGAAGTGTCCCTCGGGCCTTTTCGGCCATTTCCAAGGCTCTCCGCCCCTGGCCGCATGCGGTATTGCAGCCTATTGAAGTCAATGCGGAACAAATTATTTTCATTTCCATTGACTTCAATGAGAAAACTTGCTTTGATATGCGAGTACATTGGATTAAAAGCAGATCGGATTATGCTCGTAATCCGAGGTTCCACTGTATTTGTAAAAGTTTGGGATTATGCATCATGAGTGCATGGGTTGGTGTGACCTTTGTAAACTTCTTAGCTTTAATAAACCATATTTTATGACAAAGCGCTGAAACATGGGGGTTGAATTACTAAGACTGCAGAGTTCAAAATTTGGTTCAGCGCTGCACATAAATCAATTTTCAGTTTCAAGGTTTTATTTTGTCAAACCCTAATTGAACAAGCTGAAGTTAATAGGAGATTGGCTACCATGCACAACTGTACCTTATTTTGCATTCTCCAGTTTTAGTAAATGAACCCTATGGATTTCTAAACAATCCAGTTCAAAAAACGTTGACCTTGCTTTCTGTATACTATGCTTAATAAAGTTCCACTTCTAGTTTCACTTGGATTGTCTTCGGGCTGTTTTTCATTTTGGAGAATTCCACATTCATCCCTTTCCAGTCTCTTCAGAACACTTATGGAATCCCCAAAAAAGAAATGTTTCACCATCTTCAAAGTAAACATTTTTTTCTCCTTCCAGTACAAGGTAGATGACATTCCACATTCCGTATATGAACATATTTGTCTTAAATCCCCTAGAGGCAAAGGCCTCATCTCAGAGATGTATTCACTTCTCTGTAATCACAAATCTCAGGATACATTTATGTATATGTCTACATGGGAATCTGAGTGCTCTTTAGACTTTACCACTGTGGAATGGAATTAATGTGTGGACAACCTAAAGAAATGCACCAGGTCACTTACTGTACAATCTGGGAAATGGCCATTAAGCTCTTTACTAGTTAGTATCTGACTCGATTTAAATTGCATTCTCTATTTCCTACAGTATCTCCCCTGTGTTTTTAGATGCTGCCCAGCACCAGGCACATTTCCCCACTTGTTTTGGAAATGTACTCATATGGCCCCTGAATAGAGTTAGCTAAATTCTTTTCTTTTGCATCTGTAATAGCAGATGGCCAAATTTCTCTCACCTCCATGCGTTGCCTAGTATTTTCTCCTATTATTACTTTATTGATGAGACTAATTCACACTATGTGTGTCTCTATCCAATGGGTAGTTGCCTTGCATTGGAAAACTTCTTCAGTTGCCCTCTCCCAAGTTAAACTGAGAGTGCAGTCTATAAGTAGAATTGAAAAACTATTTCACACTTTATACTATACAATGCCTTACTATGAAAAAAAGTGGAACCCTTGGTTTGATAATTGTAACATCTTTGATTAAATCATCCCTAAGATTTAGTACGGACTACTTGTCTGTTCACTGTTTTGCTGATGCTTTTTTTTTTTTTTGGTATTTATTGGAAATGTATTGTTTTATCAGCAGCTTCTCCAGAGGAGTTTACTCTTCTGCTTGTCACGTTCATATGTTACTATTCTCATTGTAAATGTGTATTTTACTGGCTCTGCATATCATACAGGTGATGTCTATATTTGCTATGAGATGTACTTCTTTTTTGTACCACATTTATTTTTATTGGGGTGTTTATTCCCCAATAAAAAGTTTGTAATAAAAAAATATATAATTCTTACCTTTATGCTGCAAAGCAGACCTATTTTATCACTCGCATTAACAACATCTCACCCAGTCTTCGTCAATTCTTTTCTACCTTTAACTCTCTACTTCATCCCCACTGATGCTGCCCACTAACTCATTCACTACCCAAGCCATTGCCAGTCATTTCAAAAACAGGATAGATGCAATCGTGATCAGATTGACATTCTTTAGGTTTTCTCCCCAGTTAATATATCATTTCCACCATCACATTCAAAACTCTCCTCTTGTGATACTGTCTCTACAAAGAACGTTGCTAAACTTTTCTTTGGCACCCAACTCACCACCTGGCCCTTGGAGCCCATTCTCTCATAGTTACTCCACTCACCCTCTTGCTTTATTAAATATTCTCTCACTCCCATCTTCAATCTTTTCCCATCTAGTGGCATCTTCCCCTTCCCTTTAAAACATGCTCTGGTCACCTCTACACTTAAAAGGTCCTTGTTGGAACCCCCCTGTTTTAACAGATTAAGAACCATCTCCTTGCTCCCCGTTACTTTCAAACTCATACATTTACTTAACGACCATCTAAACTACTATATCATTGATTACAACCTTCTTGACTCTGTATAATCTGGCTTTCACCCACAAAACTCCACAGAAACAGCCCTTTCTGCTGCTTTCAACATGGATGGTGAAAAAACAAGTAAATATCTGCGCTAACTGAAAAGAACACAAAAAGCAGCTAGCATAGTTTGTAGATTGCATCAAACATAAGTATAAAAGTCCAAATGCAGCGCTAAAATAAAATAAATGTCCAAATAATGATAATAGTCCATAGAACTCAATCAGCAATAAAAGATGATGTGAAACCTCCACCAAGCTTCAGTGTGTAAAAGGAAAGCACACCACACCCACGTGCTATCAGTCTGCTTACCAGAAAGATATAAAAAATAGGCGATGTACTCATATATTGCAGAGGGTCAGCAGCAAATCCAAATGGCACACTCCATCATGGGCAGGCACAGCATGGAAACAATCAGGTCACCACATATCAGAAAGCTCAGGACTCGTATTAACGATGGACAGGTTGGTGCAGTCATCAGCAGGAACAAACCAGCAAACAGAAAGCAACAAATAGTGAAGCCCGTAAGGTAAAACAGTAGTAGTTTATTGTAGTCTACTTACAGGTATGAAGTAAAAATCATCACAGAAAACAGGAACAATCCGCGGTTCTCAGCGTACTTGCATTGACCAGCCTGACATGTTTCATCCTATGTGGATATCATCAGAGGCGTGGCCAATGATGCAAGCACGCTCAAATATATAGTGCACTTCTTAAGTCATGCTGACCCCTGATAGGACAGCATGACACATACAACAGCTGTTTTTAATAGCACATTCCGGCAGCACCTGCGCACTACGGCCGTGCTGTCTTTAAACTAGGAAGTGCCAGGACAGTCACGATCGGCAGCACCTGCGCACTACGGCCGTGCTGTCTTTAAACTAGGAAGTGCCAGGACAGTCACGATCGGCTGCACATGCGCAGTACGGCCGTGCGTTCCAGCGTGGCAGGAAAACAAAACCAGCCAGCCGCACATGCGCAGTACGGCCGCGTGTCCCAGCGCAACAGGAAGACAAAACCAGCCAGCACATCCATTCATTATAAAGGATGGGAAGACCTGATTAATGCCGTCCTTGCTGGTTGGTATGAACGACTCGACCGCGCATGCGCGGTACGATCTTACTAACCAGGAGTTATTTCATGCATGGAACAATAGAACCAGGGGAAAAAAAAAAAAAAAAGGAAGGGGAAGGAGAAAATAAAACATGAACCATATATGTGAAATTAAGCTGTGCAAGGCAAAAAACAACAGCCTAAACCAGCCCAAATGTGTTCTCCCCATGATGGGCGGAACAAAGTCACCGCCAGCCAAAAGGGGAAAAAACAATAAGGGACTGCACATGTGCCGTAACAGCATCCGGAAGGTGAGTGACACCCGAACCGGAAATAGCTATCAAGGCACATACGTGTAACACATCAGCAGCTACATAACTATAAAATGATTAATCAAATGTTATTATACATCAACAATATAAAAACCTTCATAGACCAATACAAAGTATAAAATTTAAAAAAGAATATATCGGATATTACAGAGAAAAAGGAGGAAGTTCTCAGTCTAATATAGCGATAATATAAACCCTGAAAAATATGTGCATATAACCAGGGTGAAATAATGAATAAAAATAATAATAAAATGAATGAAAAATAATAAAAAATAATAAAAAATATAAAAAATAATAGCAATATAAATATGGACACTGCCCCCAAGTGTCAAAACATATACATGTATAAACAAAAATACATGTACTAAAAAAAGTATATATTAGCTATTATTAATAAAACAATTTACATCCCAGTCGACGTTCATGCCGAAAGGGGTATAGCATTTTAAGTCGTATATCCAGCGGGTCTCTAATTTGGAAATTTCCCGTTTGGACGAACTCCCACGCCAGTGAGGGTTAAACCTATCGATGGCCACAAAGGTCGTTCCCATAGGGTTCTTATTGTGGTATTCCAAGTAGTGCCGGGAGACAGTGTGTTTCGGGAATCCCTTCTTAATATTGGCGATGTGCTCATTTACCCTAACATGCATAGCCCGTGTTGTACGGCCCACATATTGTATACCGCAGGGGCAAATCAATAAGTATACCACGTTAAGCGAGGTGCAAGTAATGAAGGTGTTAACATCAAAGACTCTACCCGTGGCATGAGATTTAAACTGGCATATTTTCCTGCTCTTGTTCTTATTGATAGCACAAACGTTACAACAGCGGCAAGGATGATAGCCTTTAGATTTTTGAAAAAAGGACACTCTATTAGGGGCGTCTAAAATGTTGGGTGCTACTTGGAGTTTAAGAGGGGGAACACCTTTAAATATGACTTGTGGCCGATCAGGAAGTACCGGACCCAACACCTTATCATTTTTGAGGACTCCCCAATGTTTAGTTAGAATCTTTTTAATCTCAGAGTGTTGCTGAGAATAGGTCGTGACCATTGAAAAATTATAATCAATCTCACTTGACGAGGATTTTTCTTTGATCTGTAAGATCGAAGCTCGATCTGTAGCGCCCACCTCATTGATAACTGTACTCAACTCATCAGGTGAATACCCCTTTTCAATGAACCTTTCTTTCAAAGTGGCAGCCTGTATAAAAAAGTCTTCTTTAAGGGTACAGTTCCGCCGTAGACGGAGGAATTGACTCCTAGGTACCGATTTGAGCCACGAAGGGTGATGACAGCTACCCTGCCCAATATATCCGTTCCTATCGGTACTCTTAAAAAAGGTAGACATATTAAATGCACCATCTTTGACTTGTATAGTTAGGTCCAAGAAATTAATTCTGCTGGTGCTGCTCTCAAACTGTAAAACAATACCCAATGGATTATCATTGAGTTGATGCATGAAGGTAGTAAGCGATGTCATGTCGCCATCCCACAGGAGGAGGATGTCGTCTATATATCTCCCCCAGAAGATCAATTCCGATCGTCTGTTGGAATAGACGACATCCTCCTCCCATTTAGCCATGAACAGATTGGCCATGCTTGGTGCAAATTTTGCACCCATGGCAACACCTCTGTTCTGGAGGTAGTGAACTCCTCCAAACCAGAAATAGTTATGAGTCATGGCGTATCTCAGTAAATCCAGGATAAAATCCCGTTGGGCAGGGATCAATTCAGCATCTCTATTCAAAAACTGTTCCACCGCTTCTAGCCCGTCTAGATGGGAGATAATGGTATAGAGGGATGCCACATCAGCAGTGGCCATGATGTATCCCTCTTTCCATTCTAAATTTTCAAAAGTGCGAACTACTTGTGCAGAATCTTTAATGTAGGAAGGGGTGCCAGATACAAGAGGTTGTAGAAAACCATCGATATATTTACCGATTCTGGAGGTAATAGAGTCCAACCCGCTTATGATGGGCCTTCCCGGAGGGTTAACCAGACATTTATGTACCTTCGGCAAAAAATATATAATTGGTTTCCTAGGCGCCAGTGGGATCAAAAAATCTTTTTCCTTCTTGTTAAGCAGTTTGTTACGGAAACCTACTTCAATAAGCCCAGTGAGTTCCTTTTTGTATTTAAAGATGGGATCATGGCTTAATGGTATGTAAGTATCAGTGTCGGACAAGATTCTATTCATTTCTGAAACATATGAACTCTTGTCCATCACCACTATTCCTCCCCCTTTATCCGCGGGCCGGATAATAATATCACTCCTCTGTTTCAAGGATTCTAACCCTTCATAGAACCTCGTATCTTTATAATACTTCCTTATCTTTAACTTATCAAGATCTTTTAAAACTAGTTCCTTAAATACGGATATAGAGGGTGGCATAAACCCTGGCGGGTTGAAAAGAGAGGCATTCCTAAGGCCGGAGTGTCTTACTCCATCAGTCTCTATAAGAGAGGTGGTGGTAGCTTGAGACAAGAAATATCTTTTAATATTGACCTTTCTGATGTATTTTTGTACATCCATAAAGGCTCCAAATTTGCTCAGGGGTTTATCCGGGGCAAACTTGAGTCCATGGTCAAGGACAAATTTCTCGTTGTCTGTGAGTGTGCTACTACTGAGATTAAAAATCCCAGCATCTCTTACACTCTTCGCCTTTTTCGATCGGTTCCTCCTCCCCCCTCTGGTCCCTCTCTTGGTTCTCCCCCCCTCTTGTTTTTCTGTGGGGCCTTGGGAAAAAAAGAGGAAGCGGAGGTAGATGGGCCAGAGTGGTGCGGAGGGCCTTGATTATAGTACTGGGATCTTCTCGGGGGATAGAATCCAGGACTGTCCCAACCTGATCGTCCATACTCCTGATAAGCATTACCTGGAGTAGAGAGAGATGGATGTTGGACAATATATCTATCATCGTAGCCACGATCATTATACTCTCTATAACCATCATGGTGTTCTTCAAGGGGTGCATAGCGATTATACACAGGGATGTCCTCCGGTTGTGCATAAGATGGGTGGTCATATTGTGCATAATCACTATTATTCTGTTTTTTATGGGGTGCCCCCTTATATTGAGGGTTCCTGGAAGGAGGGGGTTTTTTATTGTTTACAACCCTCCTCCAACCTCCTTTGGGAGTATGGGCATTATTGGTTTCTCTATTATTGCCATGAATGGTAGGTGGGACCGAGGACTTTATTCTTGTGGCTGGCCCAGGGGGAGGCACCGTTCCTCCTTCAACGGGAGTCGCCCACCTGACCTGCCATTTGAACACCTGGTTAGATTTATAGTCCTCCATGTCCCTCATATATTTTTTCTTCTTTTTAACTTTCTGGTCTAAGTCCTCTTTCTCAAGGGTTTTTCTAAGGTTGTCAGATTTGTTCTTATATTCTTCTGACTCTCTATATAGTGTTAGTTTTTCTTTAACTTCTGATATTTCCTCATCAAGTTTATTTAGTTTGCGCCTTTTTCTGGCAATCAAAAATCGCAGCAAATCAAGACCTACATCATTGAAGTATTTATACCAACCTGGGAGGTCAATTTCGTCTTCCTGAGGAGTGATCTCAAATCTTAGGCTCCTCGGTACCATGTTATCATCTAGATACTTCTCTAACAGAGCAATATCCCAATGTCCATGGACTTCAGCAACCATTAGATTTTTTAATCGCACGAAAAGACCTCCCATATCTAGGTTCTGCTGAACCTCCACACTACTGAAAGCATCTTTAAGGTTCAAAGATCGTGATTTGCGAAAATCAAAAACATCCATAATAGTGCAAAAAGTGAATAATAAAAAAAATGAATAAAAAGTAAATAAACGAATAAAGAGTAAGCAGCTGATATTAGGCAAATCAAATAATACACAGTGAAAAAACAAGTAAATATCTGCGCTAACTGAAAAGAACACAAAAAGCAGCTAGCATAGTTTGTAGATTGCATCAAACATAAGTATAAAAGTCCAAATGCAGCGCTAAAATAAAATAAATGTCCAAATAATGATAATAGTCCATAGAACTCAATCAGCAATAAAAGATGATGTGAAACCTCCACCAAGCTTCAGTGTGTAAAAGGAAAGCACACCACACCCACGTGCTATCAGTCTGCTTACCAGAAAGATATAAAAAATAGGCGATGTACTCATATATTGCAGAGGGTCAGCAGCAAATCCAAATGGCACACTCCATCATGGGCAGGCACAGCATGGAAACAATCAGGTCACCACATATCAGAAAGCTCAGGACTCGTATTAACGATGGACAGGTTGGTGCAGTCATCAGCAGGAACAAACCAGCAAACAGAAAGCAACAAATAGTGAAGCCCGTAAGGTAAAACAGTAGTAGTTTATTGTAGTCTACTTACAGGTATGAAGTAAAAATCATCACAGAAAACAGGAACAATCCGCGGTAAGCCACAATAAGAACCCTATGGGAACGACCTTTGTGGCCATCGATAGGTTTAACCCTCACTGGCGTGGGAGTTCGTCCAAACGGGAAATTTCCAAATTAGAGACCCGCTGGATATACGACTTAAAATGCTATACCCCTTTCGGCATGAACGTCGACTGGGATGTAAATTGTTTTATTAATAATAGCTAATATATACTTTTTTTAGTACATGTATTTTTGTTTATACATGTATATGTTTTGACACTTGGGGGCAGTGTCCATATTTATATTGCTATTATTTTTTATATTTTTTATTATTTTTTATTATTTTTCATTCATTTTATTATTATTTTTATTCATTATTTCACCCTGGTTATATGCACATATTTTTCAGGGTTTATATTATCGCTATATTAGACTGAGAACTTCCTCCTTTTTCTCTGTAATATCCGATATATTCTTTTTTAAATTTTATACTTTGTATTGGTCTATGAAGGTTTTTATATTGTTGATGTATAATAACATTTGATTAATCATTTTATAGTTATGTAGCTGCTGATGTGTTACACGTATGTGCCTTGATAGCTATTTCCGGTTCGGGTGTCACTCACCTTCCGGATGCTGTTACGGCACATGTGCAGTCCCTTATTGTTTTTTCCCCTTTTGGCTGGCGGTGACTTTGTTCCGCCCATCATGGGGAGAACACATTTGGGCTGGTTTAGGCTGTTGTTTTTTGCCTTGCACAGCTTAATTTCACATATATGGTTCATGTTTTATTTTCTCCTTCCCCTTCCTTTTTTTTTTTTTTTTTTTTTCCCCTGGTTCTATTGTTCCATGCATGAAATAACTCCTGGTTAGTAAGATCGTACCGCGCATGCGCGGTCGAGTCGTTCATACCAACCAGCAAGGACGGCATTAATCAGGTCTTCCCATCCTTTATAATGAATGGATGTGCTGGCTGGTTTTGTCTTCCTGTTGCGCTGGGACACGCGGCCGTACTGCGCATGTGCGGCTGGCTGGTTTTGTTTTCCTGCCACGCTGGAACGCACGGCCGTACTGCGCATGTGCAGCCGATCGTGACTGTCCTGGCACTTCCTAGTTTAAAGACAGCACGGCCGTAGTGCGCAGGTGCTGCCGATCGTGACTGTCCTGGCACTTCCTAGTTTAAAGACAGCACGGCCGTAGTGCGCAGGTGCTGCCGGAATGTGCTATTAAAAACAGCTGTTGTATGTGTCATGCTGTCCTATCAGGGGTCAGCATGACTTAAGAAGTGCACTATATATTTGAGCGTGCTTGCATCATTGGCCACGCCTCTGATGATATCCACATAGGATGAAACATGTCAGGCTGGTCAATGCAAGTACGCTGAGAACCGCGGATTGTTCCTGTTTTCTGTGATGATTTTTACTTCATACCTGTAAGTAGACTACAATAAACTACTACTGTTTTACCTTACGGGCTTCACTATTTGTTGCTTTCTGTTTGCTGGTTTGTTCCTGCTGATGACTGCACCAACCTGTCCATCGTTAATACGAGTCCTGAGCTTTCTGATATGTGGTGACCTGATTGTTTCCATGCTGTGCCTGCCCATGATGGAGTGTGCCATTTGGATTTGCTGCTGACCCTCTGCAATATATGAGTACATCGCCTATTTTTTATATCTTTCTGGTAAGCAGACTGATAGCACGTGGGTGTGGTGTGCTTTCCTTTTACACACTGAAGCTTGGTGGAGGTTTCACATCATCTTTTATTGCTGATTGAGTTCTATGGACTATTATCATTATTTGGACATTTATTTTATTTTAGCGCTGCATTTGGACTTTTATACTTATGTTTGATGCAATCTACAAACTATGCTAGCTGCTTTTTGTGTTCTTTTCAGTTAGCGCAGATATTTACTTGTTTTTTCACTGTGTATTATTTGATTTGCCTAATATCAGCTGCTTACTCTTTATTCGTTTATTTACTTTTTATTCATTTTTTTTATTATTCACTTTTTGCACTATTATGGATGTTTTTGATTTTCGCAAATCACGATCTTTGAACCTTAAAGATGCTTTCAGTAGTGTGGAGGTTCAGCAGAACCTAGATATGGGAGGTCTTTTCGTGCGATTAAAAAATCTAATGGTTGCTGAAGTCCATGGACATTGGGATATTGCTCTGTTAGAGAAGTATCTAGATGATAACATGGTACCGAGGAGCCTAAGATTTGAGATCACTCCTCAGGAAGACGAAATTGACCTCCCAGGTTGGTATAAATACTTCAATGATGTAGGTCTTGATTTGCTGCGATTTTTGATTGCCAGAAAAAGGCGCAAACTAAATAAACTTGATGAGGAAATATCAGAAGTTAAAGAAAAACTAACACTATATAGAGAGTCAGAAGAATATAAGAACAAATCTGACAACCTTAGAAAAACCCTTGAGAAAGAGGACTTAGACCAGAAAGTTAAAAAGAAGAAAAAATATATGAGGGACATGGAGGACTATAAATCTAACCAGGTGTTCAAATGGCAGGTCAGGTGGGCGACTCCCGTTGAAGGAGGAACGGTGCCTCCCCCTGGGCCAGCCACAAGAATAAAGTCCTCGGTCCCACCTACCATTCATGGCAATAATAGAGAAACCAATAATGCCCATACTCCCAAAGGAGGTTGGAGGAGGGTTGTAAACAATAAAAAACCCCCTCCTTCCAGGAACCCTCAATATAAGGGGGCACCCCATAAAAAACAGAATAATAGTGATTATGCACAATATGACCACCCATCTTATGCACAACCGGAGGACATCCCTGTGTATAATCGCTATGCACCCCTTGAAGAACACCATGATGGTTATAGAGAGTATAATGATCGTGGCTACGATGATAGATATATTGTCCAACATCCATCTCTCTCTACTCCAGGTAATGCTTATCAGGAGTATGGACGATCAGGTTGGGACAGTCCTGGATTCTATCCCCCGAGAAGATCCCAGTACTATAATCAAGGCCCTCCGCACCACTCTGGCCCATCTACCTCCGCTTCCTCTTTTTTTCCCAAGGCCCCACAGAAAAACAAGAGGGGGGGAGAACCAAGAGAGGGACCAGAGGGGGGAGGAGGAACCGATCGAAAAAGGCGAAGAGTGTAAGAGATGCTGGGATTTTTAATCTCAGTAGTAGCACACTCACAGACAACGAGAAATTTGTCCTTGACCATGGACTCAAGTTTGCCCCGGATAAACCCCTGAGCAAATTTGGAGCCTTTATGGATGTACAAAAATACATCAGAAAGGTCAATATTAAAAGATATTTCTTGTCTCAAGCTACCACCACCTCTCTTATAGAGACTGATGGAGTAAGACACTCCGGCCTTAGGAATGCCTCTCTTTTCAACCCGCCAGGGTTTATGCCACCCTCTATATCCGTATTTAAGGAACTAGTTTTAAAAGATCTTGATAAGTTAAAGATAAGGAAGTATTATAAAGATACGAGGTTCTATGAAGGGTTAGAATCCTTGAAACAGAGGAGTGATATTATTATCCGGCCCGCGGATAAAGGGGGAGGAATAGTGGTGATGGACAAGAGTTCATATGTTTCAGAAATGAATAGAATCTTGTCCGACACTGATACTTACATACCATTAAGCCATGATCCCATCTTTAAATACAAAAAGGAACTCACTGGGCTTATTGAAGTAGGTTTCCGTAACAAACTGCTTAACAAGAAGGAAAAAGATTTTTTGATCCCACTGGCGCCTAGGAAACCAATTATATATTTTTTGCCGAAGGTACATAAATGTCTGGTTAACCCTCCGGGAAGGCCCATCATAAGCGGGTTGGACTCTATTACCTCCAGAATCGGTAAATATATCGATGGTTTTCTACAACCTCTTGTATCTGGCACCCCTTCCTACATTAAAGATTCTGCACAAGTAGTTCGCACTTTTGAAAATTTAGAATGGAAAGAGGGATACATCATGGCCACTGCTGATGTGGCATCCCTCTATACCATTATCTCCCATCTAGACGGGCTAGAAGCGGTGGAACAGTTTTTGAATAGAGATGCTGAATTGATCCCTGCCCAATGGGATTTTATCCTGGATTTACTGAGATACGCCATGACTCATAACTATTTCTGGTTTGGAGGAGTTCACTACCTCCAGAACAGAGGTGTTGCCATGGGTGCAAAATTTGCACCAAGCATGGCCAATCTGTTCATGGCTAAATGGGAGGAGGATGTCGTCTATTCCAACAGACGATCGGAATTGATCTTCTGGGGGAGATATATAGACGACATCCTCCTCCTGTGGGATGGCGACATGACATCGCTTACTACCTTCATGCATCAACTCAATGATAATCCATTGGGTATTGTTTTACAGTTTGAGAGCAGCACCAGCAGAATTAATTTCTTGGACCTAACTATACAAGTCAAAGATGGTGCATTTAATATGTCTACCTTTTTTAAGAGTACCGATAGGAACGGATATATTGGGCAGGGTAGCTGTCATCACCCTTCGTGGCTCAAATCGGTACCTAGGAGTCAATTCCTCCGTCTACGGCGGAACTGTACCCTTAAAGAAGACTTTTTTATACAGGCTGCCACTTTGAAAGAAAGGTTCATTGAAAAGGGGTATTCACCTGATGAGTTGAGTACAGTTATCAATGAGGTGGGCGCTACAGATCGAGCTTCGATCTTACAGATCAAAGAAAAATCCTCGTCAAGTGAGATTGATTATAATTTTTCAATGGTCACGACCTATTCTCAGCAACACTCTGAGATTAAAAAGATTCTAACTAAACATTGGGGAGTCCTCAAAAATGATAAGGTGTTGGGTCCGGTACTTCCTGATCGGCCACAAGTCATATTTAAAGGTGTTCCCCCTCTTAAACTCCAAGTAGCACCCAACATTTTAGACGCCCCTAATAGAGTGTCCTTTTTTCAAAAATCTAAAGGCTATCATCCTTGCCGCTGTTGTAACGTTTGTGCTATCAATAAGAACAAGAGCAGGAAAATATGCCAGTTTAAATCTCATGCCACGGGTAGAGTCTTTGATGTTAACACCTTCATTACTTGCACCTCGCTTAACGTGGTATACTTATTGATTTGCCCCTGCGGTATACAATATGTGGGCCGTACAACACGGGCTATGCATGTTAGGGTAAATGAGCACATCGCCAATATTAAGAAGGGATTCCCGAAACACACTGTCTCCCGGCACTACTTGGAATACCACAATAAGAACCCTATGGGAACGACCTTTGTGGCCATCGATAGGTTTAACCCTCACTGGCGTGGGAGTTCGTCCAAACGGGAAATTTCCAAATTAGAGACCCGCTGGATATACGACTTAAAATGCTATACCCCTTTCGGCATGAACGTCGACTGGGATGTAAATTGTTTTATTAATAATAGCTAATATATACTTTTTTTAGTACATGTATTTTTGTTTATACATGTATATGTTTTGACACTTGGGGGCAGTGTCCATATTTATATTGCTATTATTTTTTATATTTTTTATTATTTTTTATTATTTTTCATTCATTTTATTATTATTTTTATTCATTATTTCACCCTGGTTATATGCACATATTTTTCAGGGTTTATATTATCGCTATATTAGACTGAGAACTTCCTCCTTTTTCTCTGTAATATCCGATATATTCTTTTTTAAATTTTATACTTTGTATTGGTCTATGAAGGTTTTTATATTGTTGATGTATAATAACATTTGATTAATCATTTTATAGTTATGTAGCTGCTGATGTGTTACACGTATGTGCCTTGATAGCTATTTCCGGTTCGGGTGTCACTCACCTTCCGGATGCTGTTACGGAACATGTGCAGTCCCTTATTGTTTTTTCCCCTTTTGGCTGGCGGTGACTTTGTTCCGCCCATCATGGGGAGAACACATTTGGGCTGGTTTAGGCTGTTGTTTTTTGCCTTGCACAGCTTAATTTCACATATATGGTTCATGTTTTATTTTCTCCTTCCCCTTCCTTTTTTTTTTTTTTTTTTTTTCCCCTGGTTCTATTGTTCCATGCATGAAATAACTCCTGGTTAGTAAGATCGTACCGCGCATGCGCGGTCGAGTCGTTCATACCAACCAGCAAGGACGGCATTAATCAGGTCTTCCCATCCTTTATAATGAATGGATGTGCTGGCTGGTTTTGTCTTCCTGTTGCGCTGGGACACGCGGCCGTACTGCGCATGTGCGGCTGGCTGGTTTTGTTTTCCTGCCACGCTGGAACGCACGGCCGTACTGCGCATGTGCAGCCGATCGTGACTGTCCTGGCACTTCCTAGTTTAAAGACAGCACGGCCGTAGTGCGCAGGTGCTGCCGGAATGTGCTATTAAAAACAGCTGTTGTATGTGTCATGCTGTCCTATCAGGGGTCAGCATGACTTAAGAAGTGCACTATATATTTGAGCGTGCTTGCATCATTGGCCACGCCTCTGATGATATCCACATAGGATGAAACATGTCAGGCTGGTCAATGCAAGTACGCTGAGAACCGCGGATTGTTCCTGTTTTCTGTGATGATTTTTACTTCATACCTGTAAGTAGACTACAATAAACTACTACTGTTTTACCTTACGGGCTTCACTATTTGTTGCTTTCTGTTTGCTGGTTTGTTCCTGCTGATGACTGCACCAACCTGTCCATCGTTAATACGAGTCCTGAGCTTTCTGATATGTGGTGACCTGATTGTTTCCATGCTGTGCCTGCCCATGATGGAGTGTGCCATTTGGATTTGCTGCTGACCCTCTGCAATATATGAGTACATCGCCTATTTTTTATATCTTTCTGGTAAGCAGACTGATAGCACGTGGGTGTGGTGTGCTTTCCTTTTACACACTGAAGCTTGGTGGAGGTTTCACATCATCTTTTATTGCTGATTGAGTTCTATGGACTATTATCATTATTTGGACATTTATTTTATTTTAGCGCTGCATTTGGACTTTCAACATGGATGACCATCCACACCTTCTCCAAAAAACTCCACTTCCTGACTCTGTTCTTTCCCATTTCTTCCTCTACCTAAGTGCTCCTTCAGCCTCATCAACAACTTTACCTCCTTTTCCTCTTTCCACAGGGATCCCCCAAGGCTGGGTTCACAGATCCTTTGTAATCCCTAGGTTTCTTCCCTTGGTCAGTTAATAACCTCATATGGCTGCCATGCTATGCCGATGACACCCAAATCTATTTCTATACCTTCCGCATCACTAATGCACTTACCTGTTATTGGATTCCCTGAATTTGGATTACTCTCTGCCATGTGCTGTGCTTCTTGTGCTCACTCCTGACAGTCACAGTGTAAGTGAATATTGTTTTATATTGTCTTTAATAAATGCTTTGACCACTCCTGGGCCTTTTTCTCTTCTGTATGACCAATAATATACTAATTCAGTCTTTTGTTATCTCTCGCTTATTCTACTGCAACTCCATCCTCTTATCTATGTTCGAGATGGGCTATCCTTTCTTTAGTCTATCAGGAATGCTGCTACCAGACTCCTCACCAACCACTCAATGTCTGCCTGTCATGAAAGGTCCCCTCCATGGTAATATCGATCATTTGGCGTGCAGTACTGAGGTCCACCAGCAGGTGTCTCCTAGCAGTTTGGAGCTGTCAGAAGAGCTTTTCCCTGCTGGTATTTTGTCACCTTTGGGCCGCAGTACTGGTGTCCACCAGCGGAGGGATCCTGGAGCAGGTATTCCCCTCTGCAGACAGGTGTAACCTGACTTTAATTAGCAGCTGCAGGTATAAATACCCATCTTGCCTTGGTATTGTCCTTGAGCCCTGACCTGCAGCCTGCATCCTGTTTACCTGATTCCTGAAACCTGATTCCTGTACCTGAGACCTGATTCCTGGAGCCTGTAGATCCTGTTCCCGGTCTGTTTCCTTGCTCTGGACCCTGAGCCTTGTATCTGACCCATCCCTCCTGTGATCCAGCCATCCTCTCTTGTCCTGTTTGTTTCCCTTCCCCAGCTGCTGACCTCCCATTAATGACCCTGGCCTGGCTCTGTTTATGATCTCGGTATTTCCCTTACTTGTATATATTTGTTCTGTTATTATTATTTGTGGGGTTCTGTTTTGTAGTGGTTGTGGTGCACTGAGTGATATTGGAGGTGGTTGTGTTATATTTATTCATTTATCTTTAAAAAATCATTTACATTTTCACGTCTGGGTTTCCTCTTTTGCAGTCCACACAGTTCTGGTCTTATCTGGTACAAGACACTGCCACACTTCTCTGCCAATGATCTTCCAGCAATTTACACAGCTATCTACAACTTTGCCCTCAGTTACCAACTATATTGAGCATGCAGCCTGACTAGCCAGGAAAGAGGGAACAAAAATGTGCTGCGCCTGAACAATATCAGGTCACATGCCTTCAACATGGGGTGCCTTTCACAGAGGACCCCCTGGAAAAGCACTTTGTTCCCATGTTAATGAGGACAAGGGCTTCTTCCCCACAACCTTTTCTTAGTGATTGTGAGGGTTTGTGGGCAGAATCTGAAAGTCCCATTTAATAATAAGGGGGCCCCCAGATACTGCCTCCTCCACCTGAATGAGTGAGTATGGGATACAATGTACTCCTACTCATTCACAAAAAAAGTTGCAACCTTGAAATAAATACACCTAAACATTTGACAAGTCATAAAAAAAATGTATCTATAGAATTCTGCAAAGCGAAGGTTACAATCTGATCTAAGGTCTTCAATGGATTTTAGAGTTCCTTTGGCATAGAAGTCTGCAATAAATTTAGTTCCCTGCAATGACCATCAGTGTAATGGAAAGTTGGTTATGAAATTACTTAAAACGAAATAACAAAATTTGGAGGGTAGAATCAATCGCTTCAGGTTTACGGTTAAGGTAGACCGGTGCGCAGGGGGCTTATGCGTTCACAAAAAAAAGTTGTAACCTTGAAATAAATAGACCCTAACATTTGACAGGACATAAAAATGCAACTTTAAATATTAATGCCCTTAAAAAAATTAACATCAAATAATCCCCTATGTGCCTGTTAAGGGCATTAATATTTAAAGTTGCATATTTATCATTTAATAATTGCACATTTATTACTGAATTAGAAACATTTAATACATAAGTTAGCGCAGTTACCACTTTTTCCTTTTTTTTCAATTACCCCACTCTAGGGTGGGATATATATATATATATATCTGCAGCAAACATAATTTGAGATTGACACTATTAAGTTTTGTTACCGCCAGTGACACATAGTTCATACAATCTATATATAATACACTTCTCCCACTGAACAGGTGGCTGAATGGGCTAAGGTTTAGGCATTTGTCTAAACATTCGAACAGTCGAAAGCTGTTTGGGGATGGCCCCTTCCTGTTCCAACATGACTGCACACCAGTGCACAAAGCAAGGTCCATAAAGACATGGATGAGCAAGTTTGGGGTGGAGGAACTTGACTGGCCTGCACAGAGTCTTGACCTCAACCCAATAGAACACCTTTGGGATGAATTAGAATGGAGACTGCGACCCAGGCCTTCTTGTCCACATTAGTGCCTGACCTCACAAATGCGCTTCTGGAAGAATGGTCAAACATTCCCTTAGACACAGTCCTAAACTTTATGGACAGCCTTCCCAGAAGATTAAGTATCAAGTATGGTGCTGCGCTAATCCAAAAATAATTAAACATCATGCTAAAAGTAACAATATGGGTAGGTATAGACCTATCCCTGTGGAAGGGGGAGATAAACTAATTGTGTTTGCACTGAAAATAAAATTAGCCTGCTAATATACATAAATACAGTGCAAGTTGCAATGAGGTGCATACATCCTACAGAATTACATACCGATGCATCTTAATAGATCTTAGTGCAAATATACTGAAAATGCTGGTACATCCGGCATAACAATAGTGAAAGATACAAATCAATCAGTGCAAAACAATACAGTGCTGTGCATCAAAACACACCTCGGGGCGCACTATAATAACAAAGTGTCCAGTGCAAACAAAAATGGTGATGAATCAATAAAGTTATCTTATGTATGATGTATAAAACAACAAAGAAAATACAAAAAAAAAAATAAGTGACAAGTGCAATAAGTCCAGTGACTTAGATAGCAGATCAGTCCATCGGTGAATTTAAACATAAAATGATATTTCTCTGTAGAGCATTCCATAAGATAGGTGGAAACCGTGAAGTGTATAGACGAGAGAGGAATAGTGGCTCCTCTTCATGCACCAATTCTACACTGATAAGAAATGGCCCCTTACCTCACAATACTGAGGTCACAGCATAAAACAACACCGCTGATACCGGCTCCTTCTCAAATAAATCCTGGATCCAAGGCTAGTTCTCCATATGTATCAGTCCCTCAAGGGGCACAGGGGCCATCAGAGTAGCTATGGAGGGTCAAGGTGACAGATGGAGTGCCAAAAACGGTGTGCTTGGTGTGGGCGATGATGTAGTAGGTCGTTCCCAATAGTCTCTGCTTCTGATCTGGATGAAAATACATTAGCAGTATCAGCTTGTGTGTATAGGCCATGTGGCTCAGTTCTCTGTCCCTCTCCCTTTACTTCCTCCTTCTGGGGTTTTCAAAGCTTCTCCCCCAGCAGGCCACAATCCAGCAATGGAACTCTCCTCTTAGCGTGCTGATGTCTCTCTCACTTCAAGCACACTGCTCAGAAGAGTTGAAGCTGTTTTAGCTGAAAATTGTGGGCAAATTCAATATTGAACCCTACAGACTAAGACTGGGATGCCATTAAAATTCATGTGCGTGTAAAGGCAGGCATCCCAATAATTTTGGTAATTTAGTGTATATCAGTATTGGCTGTATAAATCCTAGATCTCTGAGCACAATTTTGTGCAACTGGTTGCTTATGTTTGTTGATACAGTTTGCATTCCGGAGAAATTCAGATTACTGTGCACTGTTGTAATAAACAACATTTTTATAAATGTTCAGTATAAACTGGGAATCTATGTCTTAAAGCATGCATAATTATGTTCTAAAATATTTGTAATTAAAGTTTGTAGCACATTTTTAATACTGTATATTAAGGAGTTCATGTCATTTATGTTGCCTGATAGCTAGATCTCAATTCTTGAAGCTTTTTAACAGAGCGTTCAGTTCTAGACATAAATATTTAAATAATATAACCAATTAACAGGACCCCTTGTTCCAGTTGCTAATTATTAGTTATTTATACTATGCCTTGATAATTCTTATGCCATAAATGTAAAAAATAAACATTTACAAATAACTTCTACTTCAGGCTCACAGCACATCCATCATGGTTATCTTTTTTTCTAATTTGCTACCTTGCAAAAATCATTACTTATGAGGTCTAGAGTTGAGTTTATTTGTCAAGTTTGTCTATTATGCTTTGTGAAGAATACACTTATAATGAAGCAGCTGCAAATGCTTTGTAGAAAACGTGGTCAAGTGCCATGTACTTCAGTGCTGTTCTCCAGTTGTTACACAATTATGAGGATCTTATGAGAAAAAAGGATCATGATTCTGCATTAATATACTAATTTAATAAGGTCTTAAGATCAAAACCAACGATTAATAATATGTATTTGAAAGGAG